>CAVLJG010000010.1:47267343-47946713 GCA_963669975.1 Acanthoscelides obtectus
ACATTCGCAATGAAATTAGCGCGATTCCGATGAGTATGGTACAGCGCGTAATGGGGAATGTGCGAAACCGTTTGGAAGAGTGTGTCCGCAGTGAAGGACATCATTTGACCGAAGTTATTTTCCATACATAAAATGGCATGTAATACACTTTCGATTATTTATATATGTGATAAATATCTTGAAAGATACATTTGTAGTTTCATATTGAAACTCATCAGGTTCCTTTGGCGGACCCTGTATTTGCATCTGACGTTATAACTACCTTCTGGATAAAGAAAGACATTAAGCAAACCAGCTTTAGAAAATCTTTAGGCAAAGGAGATCATATTCCATCCGGTAGGCTGAGAAGCACATATTCATAAATTAACGAATACATCACGAAGCTGGTTAAACATCTGTTCGGTGGTCTGCTGGTGAAGTAACAACGCATGCGAGATGCGCCTTTGTCTCTCGACGTTACCTTGCCAGATATAGAATACGAGAGCGTGCCGTGCTAGAAGGGTAAAAATATGCGGACCTTGATAGAGGTGGGTAACTTCTGGATATATAATTATCTGAATTGTCTTGGAAAGGAAGTAAAATAGCTATTGTTAACTACATAAGGGGTAGTGCAACATTTCGTAGGTGAATGGGTATTGGGCGTTCTGGTACCCGACCAATAAAAATAATTTACATACCGTTGGATAGATTTTTTCAAACGGAAACAGGTTTATTGAGTTTCAGCAGTACGGCACATCAGAGCCTGTGTCAGTCAGGGTTCGTTTCTCAGACCAGTCCTCTATTTGCTGTTTATACCTGAGCTTCTTTGCCCCAGCGACTTGGAAGTATCTACTTCTATGCTCATGATACGATGCTGGTTGCTCAGTCGAGTTCCGGAAAGCGGATTCACGTCAGGCCGCAAAGTGAAGTGGATGAAGTATTAGAATGGACCGATCAAAATTAGTAATTCAGAAATGCATGCAATCTATTGTATTGAAAAGCGTTCGAGGCTTCAGTGAATATAGCTTGCGTACCATGGCAAATTTTGTTCACCATCTTGGTGTCACTCTTCATAAGGGAATGACCCTGAAGACTAAGAATCCAAAATTCAAATTACGTTTCGCCAATTCTACCACATGTTATATAAAACCTCTAAATTTGTTTGGCTGTAAAAGATGGTTATCATACCAGCATGTGCGGTTTGGTGTATGCTTGCCAAAACGTTTATGCGGATTCTGCAGATTCTGCAATAGAAAACCTTGCGCACAATTACTAACACGACATGGTATGCCTAGGGAGCAGCAACATTTTTTTACGTGAGTCAGAAGACTACTCAGTAGACGAATTTCGCAGGCATACAAGGCCGCGACTCACATTACAACAAATCGTGCGATTTTAGGACCAACCAAAGTTATACAGCAACAAAAACTCTAAATTAACTATCAAATCAATTTAAAATTCTCGAGTACTAGTTAACAATTAGTGTACATCTCCAGCTTACACTCTTTCCCCTATTTGCTCTTCCACTTCTTTCCTTTCTTTCTGCTTTCCTTGATTCTCCCTGGCTTTGTCTGATATATGGGCAACCAAACCTGACATACAATATTTTAGCCAAGATAAAAGGATCTGTCATAGATGACAATAGAGAGATTTGTTGATGTGAAAATTGTTAATTCGTTGTCTGATTTCAGATACATGCTTTAGAATGTATTAACTTTCAGAGGCATTTAGTTAGATCTTTAGATCAGAGTCGGCTTGTCTAAGCTTCTTATCTAAAAATAAATCAAATATATGTAATCCGAATTTTTCATTGCGTATTGGTCGAAGTATACTAAGTGACATATAAATCCGAACACCCAGTTTAAATGGTTTTATATTAATAAAAGTTGGCGAAAGTATTTATCTTACTGTAAATAACAAGTGAAAAAATTTTCAGCCTTATCAGTTGGAAATTCCGGTTTTTATACTGCTTTTTTTTAATTCACTAACGCTCTAAAAATGAATATTTCAGCCGCAGTAAAGAATCAACGTTGGCGGATTTTGGTTCTTGACATACTTTACGATCGGTTACGATGCCTAGAGTACGGAGACCTGTACGATTTCGTCAACTTAGTGAGTTTAATAGTGGCCGTATAGTGGGACTTCGGGAAGCTGGACTTTCTTTTCGGACAATTGCAGTTAGAGTGCAAAGAAGTGTAGACACTGTGGTTAGGTGTTGTCAGGCATGGCTTCGAGAAGGCCGTACGCAAAGAGCAAGGGGCACTGGACGCCGCCGTAGAACAACAGACCGTGAAGATCGCCGCCTAAGATTATTGGCCTTAAGGGACCGTTTCTCCACTACCAGGTCCATTGCAAATGAATGGTTTGCAGAACACGGAAGACCTATTGGCATGCGAAGTGTTTACCGACGAATGAGAAGTTTTGGCTTGTTTTCATACCGGCCATACTGGGTCCTCCCTTTAACTCGAGAACACCGACGTAATCGCCTTGAGTGGTGCAGACAACGGTCACTCTGGGATCAGGAATGGAACAGTATTGTCTTTAGTGACGAGTCTCGATTTTGTTTAGGCATGCACGATGGTCGTGCCAGGGTTATAAAGCGACGTGGTGAAAGGAGGAATCCACAGTTTTTTGTTGAAAGACATGTTCATCACACTGTTGGAGTTATGGTTTGGGGTGCTATAGCTTATGGTTCCAGGTCACCTTTAATCTTCATCAGAGGTAACATGAACGCGCAGAGTTATATCCACGAAGTTCTAGAACCCCATCTTTTACCCTATCTTGACACCCTGGCAGATCCAACTTTCCAACAAGACCACATGTTGCAAGAGTCACAATAGACTTCTTTCAACATAATGATGTCATATTGTTACCATGGCCACCAAGATCTCCCGACTTATCCCCAATTGAGCACGTGTGGGATATGATGAGTAGGAGATTGCTCAATTTGCAACGCCCTCCTCAGACTCTAGAAGCACTTCGAGAGGAGTTGGTGGTTGCCTGGAATGAGATACCACAGGAGGACATCGACCACCTGATCAGAAGCATGCCTAGGCGCGTTGGAGAGTGCGTGCATCCACACATTATTTAAGGTCAAAGGGCTTTAAAGCAGTGCAATCATTTTGAAATGTTTATCATTTACTTATTATGCTTCATTAAGTACTTATACAAAATTTTATTAAGATAAAACCATTTAAACTGGGTGTTCGGATTTATATGTCACTTAGTATATTACTTATCCCCTTTTCAAGGTTCAAAGCGTTTTCAATGTAACTGTAATTAATGTAATTATTATCCTATGGGCCAATTTTTTGTTTGATTTTAAAATTAATTTATTATACAGGGTGGGCCAAGAATTCGTTAACATTTAAATCTAATACACCATGCAAACAGATGTCGCGCGAAACGCGGGGAAGGGGATAGTCGCTAGCTCTTTTCCCGGAAATTCAGTCGCAATGGATCGCTTCACGGGGCCGCAACGCACTTACTGTGTGAAACCATTTTATTTAAACAACAATTCGCTCATTACTGTGAGACGCTAATTTCGCGTTGAATACAATGTACACGACTTAGGTCAGTGTCCGACTGTTCCTTTGATAAAGAAATGGGTGAAGAAGTTCGAAGAGACGGGATCTACACTGAATGTGAAGCAAACCGGTGGCCCACGGACTGCTCGGAGCGAAGAGAACGTGCAGCAAGTTTCTGCTTCTGTTCAACGTGATCCAGATTTATCGACGCGCAAACGTTCGGCTGAACTAGGGTTATCCCGCAAATCATTACGCCGTATTTTGAGATTAGATTTGAAATTATATCCATATAAGATCCAGATAGTGCAGGAACTGAAACCTAATGATTTAAATTTGGGCAAATCATATGCCGAAACGATGTTAGCTCGATTCAGTAATTTTGAAAATCTCTTATTTTCTGACGAAGCCCATTTCCACCTCAACGGACATGTCAATAAACAGAATTGCAGGTACCGGAGCAGCGAAAGACCCAAAGGTAAACACTAGAGAGCCACTTTACTCTCTTAAAGTAACTGTATGGACTGTAATTTCAGCAAAAGGAACCAGGGGCCCCTACTTCTTTGAAGATTCTCGCGGCGATTCAGTTACTGTTAATTCTGCTGAGTATGTGAAAATGTTACTGGAGTTCTTGGCACCGATTTTACACATGGTTTCAACAAGATGGACCCACGTGTCACACATCCAACGAGCCCCTGGTCAAACAAATGTTTCCGGAAAAGCTCATTTCCAGACGTGGCGACATCCCATGGTCACCCAAAAGTCCAAATCTATCTTCACCAGACTTTTTTTATGAGGTTATTTAAAGAGTCGTGTCTACATCAATAAACCAAGTACACTCCGTCAACTAAAGAAAACATTAACGAAGAGATGTCGGCGATCTCGCAGTCTTTATGCCGACGAGTATTCGAAAACCTCGGTACACGTTTAAAAGAGTGCAAAAATCGTAACGGTGGTCATTTAGATGATATGATTTCCAAGAAACGAATTCCAACTAATTAGCTTTCTTGAGAATAAACAATTTCTAAAATATGTCAAATGTTTTTTCCATACGATTTTTTCAAATGTTAACTAATCTATGGCCCACCCTATTCTGAGAAATTGTGATTTATTAAATATCTTGCATACTACCAGTCTGATTGTAACGAATATTTGTCAAAGTCTATTGGTTCGTAAAGGGACTCCACTGAGTGGTTTTAGTGGATCACTCTTTCCAGAGGCCTCAAGACCCCAGTTCAGTTTTCTGGAACAATACGGTTCTGGTCTATCGGATCAGCGAGATAACAACAACCATAAGCTAGTTCGTTCGACCACAGACGGTCAGCTAACTCGTGCTATTTGACAACTCCTCAATATGATGTAGGCTTGGTCTTGATCTCCAACGAACGAAAGCTGAGCAACTGGACTCTATTCAGAGGAGATTTATCGGAATGAGACAGCACAGAGTGCCATCTACTCCCAAAATCGATTCTGGTGTGGTGTTGTTTCAAATTGCATCGACTTATATCTCTGGCATGAAATGTATGTATTGAGTAAATTTGATTTGATATACCTACGTCCCGACTACTGACTACGGAATTTTTTCTGCAAACAAATTGTAAGCTTGCTCCTTCTGCATCGCTCGAATTTGAGGATCTGTACCCATCTCTACGCAGAACCTTCAGCCACCGTAAAAATACACCGGTTATGACGCTAAATAATAAATACAACGGGGGTAGCCGGTATAAGTCAAGCGAGGATTCCTCCGGCAGTCAACGCCGTATGCAAAATACACACGATTTCTCCGGTTCACTCCGTGAGAGAAACGTAGGTTATTCTACGAAGGAACGGTGGAGGGTCTATAAAGGGACGCGTGGTATACTGCTCGTGTATTTTTTAGGCACTTCTTGGCCACGAGCTCGTAACTGCATGACGACTATGCATCACGGAGGAGCACGTCAAAGAAAATATACTGTGTAGACTACACAGGGCGTCTCACGTGGAATGAATGAAAACACGAAATTAGAGGCATACCGGCCACGATAAGGAGCCAGCGCACAGGCCACTCAGACGAGTTCTTGGGTACCTTCCACATTTCTTAGACATCAAACCTCGCAATTCTAGCGAAGTTGAGTATGGCGTTGATCCCAAGCTCCTCCTTACTGTCCTGGGGGTCCAAAGTGATGGACCCCAGTATAGTCTGCCGGTAGTAGCTAAGAGCCTCGTAGCGATACAGGACGTGCCCCGAGGTCTCTTCTTCTACCCCTCAGCGCTCACACAAGGGAACCTCAGCCACCTCCATCACGTGCAAGTGGCGCTTTAATGTGTTGTGGCCAGACAACAGTCCCACCAGCAACCTTAGGTTGGCTCTATTCAAAGATAAGCAGAAACGTCCGTCCTTAGCCTTGGGCCCTGCAATGAGTTCCCGTGCCTGACGTAGATGTCCGGAGATGCTTCTCCATTTCTGAGAGTATTGTCTTGCAACCCACTTCTCCGTTTTCCTCCTAACTCTTAGCGCGGGCACCCCTAAAGTCTTCGCCAGAGCGTCCGCGGTCTCATTGCCCTTTATCCCAGCGTGCCCCGGTACCCACACTAACGATACCGGATTCCACGCTGCTAGACAATCCAGAGCCTCCCTGCATTGCAACACAAGGCTCGAAGTAATCTGACAGGCATTTAGTGCCTTCACTGCAGCGATTGTTCACTCAAAAAGTTGACGAAGACCGGTTGTGACATTTTGGGCTCGATTAAAACATTTTCAAAATGGTGGCCCTTCCGGCTCGCAAACTCTAAACAGAACATCCTGTATATTATCTAATTTTTTTCATTCTACGCTAGATCCTAAATACATCTCATGTCTATTACTTTATACCGAAGCTTAACCGTTTTTCAGATACTTTAAATTTTTATGATAAATGACAAATGCAAGAAAATCGATTCTAACGTTTTTTTCTCGTATTTTTGCTTTGCCATATGATTTGTAGCAGGTTTCTTATATTAGGGAATCTACCTTAGTCGATTGTGTTCCATTTTTTTTCAAATGCGAAGCATATCTTTATAAAATCATCATATCAGTTATTAAAACAGTAAAAATACGCTTTATGACTTATTTCATTCGATTCGTTGCCATAATATTTTTCAATTAAATAGCGTTAATGGTCTGCTAAGCGTTTTAAATAACAACATACTTAATTTATTTTTTATACCTATGAGGACATTTAGAGTAACTAAGCCACCAGCTCCTTGGCTAACATATAGTATTAAAATGATTAATAAAGCCAGAGATAAAGCTTATTTAAGGTTTAAAAGGAGTAAGTCAACTGCCCACTGAAATTATTATAAGGAACTACGTAATTATGGTGCCGCTACTCTTCGGAGAGAGAAAAATTCTTATATGGAATACATTCTATTTGGGAGGGACAGTAAAGCAAAATGGAGTTCTCTTAGGAAACTTAATATAATTACGTCTTCTATAAATTCTCTACCAGATAACCACATTGAAGCGGATGAAATAAATTCACATTTCATAAATATTCCGATCATAACCAAGACACAGAAGCAATTAGAACTACTGAACAAATATCAAAACAATCAGTTTCCCAAATGATTCTGTTTTCAAAAGGTTGCCAAAGAATCTGTTGCGATGAGTTTCTCATCAATCAAAACTAATTATGACAAAATGCATTTTCACGTTGCTTTTAGAACATATTTCATTTATTACTAATCACGCCATAGCGACATCCTGTTTCCCTAATGCTTGGAAGCAGGCTATCGTAATACCTATTCCTAAAGTAGCGATTCCCACGTCTGTAACTCAACTTAGACCAGTCAGCCTACTTCCCGAATTTTCGAAGCCTTTGGAACGGGAAATGAAGATACAAATATCTGAGTATATTTTCAATAACGAAATAGTTCCATCAATGCAGTCAGAATTCAGGGAAAACCATTGTACAACAACGGCTTTGGCCAATATCACTAATGATGTTATAAGAAGCCTTGATCAAGGAAATGTCACTTGTTTAGTTCTGCTAGATTACACAAAAGCTTTCGATATGATAGACCCTCAAGTTCTGCTACTTAAGCTGTCTTACTATGGTTTTACTGACGCTGCAGTCAATTTGATAAGCTGTTATTTGTCAAATAGAAATCAAAAGCTCCTATCAGCCTCGAAAATGTCACAGTTAACTGCTATAAAGTTTTGTGTCCCATATTGGGACCTTTACTTTTCTCTCTGTATATATCAGATTTTTATCAACGTGTCCATAATTGTACAATCCATCACTATGCCGATGATACTCAAATTCATTTTAGTTTTCAACACAAAGATTTTAAAATGACAGAGACATTGCTCAACGAAGATTTAACAAGGACAGTAGACGCCTCGTGCTCGCATAATCTAAAAACGTATCCATCTAAATCTTCAGTTATGGTTTTCGGCTCAAAAAACAAAAGAACATCGATCGAAATGAAAATTAACCTTAAAATCCATGATAGCCGGCTTCCTGTAATGAATGAGTGTGAAAACCCGGGACTCTGGATTAACACAGAACTAAAATACAAAAAGCATGTAAATTCGTTAGGCTGCATTTTGAAGCCGTTTTATCCGCATAGGCAAATGATGTCTACTTCACTAAAGCTGAAACTGTGTGAGTCATTGATTATGTCAACGGTCAGTTATTGTGACACTATATATGGCTCTATCATAAACCTATTCAGAACTCGTGCGTAAGATTTTCTTGCGGAAGACGAAAGTTTGATCGTATTTCTTATAAGTCTAAGGAACTTGGTATTCTGCAGATTAAAGGAAACCAAAAAATTAACTTATTGGCACTACATATAAGGTGTTAGCTACCAAACAACCACGATATTTGCATAAATTATTTAATTAGTTAATTAGTTATTATTGAGAATTATGCATATATTTCTATTGGTTGAGTGTTTTATTATATTATTTTTTTTTGTTCTTTCAAACGTTAAGTTGAAAAACGCTACAATTAGCAAAGCTTCGCATTTTTGAGCCATTTTCATAATATCTCCACTCCCATCAGCTATAATATAATGTTGTAGACCCACAATATGACATAGAGTTCTACCCGGAAAACGGGTATTTTTAGACTTATGATTACTACCTACTGTGACTGTTAAAATCTACATCACATTCATCTTTACCAAAGTTTTTAGTGCATTTTGTTACTGAGCTTTACCAGCGTATAATATAAAATTATGGCTGCTTCGAACTGTAACAATTTTATTTTTGATTTCTTAGCTTCTGGTGTATTGTTATTAATGTTTTTAATATTAGTTTATCTCAATGTTTCTCTGATAAAACTAGGTCATGCTAGCACAAATACTTTCGTGATTTTCTTTCGATTGAAAGTATCATATTACTATATATTATATATATTTTAGCAAATATTATTATACTGCTGACCTGTTCTCCTGTCACTAAGCTTATCACCACTGATGTTGCCTCAGTTACTGGATTCTCAATAGAATGTTAATGGTTTTTGGGTCTTTTTAGTTACCGATGTCATATGACAAGCATGAGAACTCAGCTCAAGGAACATTATCTGATAACTTACAATAGGTATCTAATCGTAAACAAATGTCATCTAGTAGCTTTACATGCAAAAATATTCCACACGATGAAGGAAATGTCACAGTACCGAATCGATAAGCATTTTGAAAGGAGGAATTCTTGCATTGGAGTAAAGCACGTCGCCGTATATCGCGGCGATGCCATCGATAAGCTTATGGTTATGCCACTTGGGTTTAATAGATGCCACGCTCGCCCTTTGCATGCATAAAAGGTCATCTTCGTAGAATATTTAGGCAATAACGTATTTTTAGTTGCTTGAAATGTTACCGATTGAGACTCGATTTAAGGATTATCTCCTTGAGTGACGCTTCCAAAAGCCTGATATTGAGCAATTCGTCGAACTGCAACGACGAGTCTCACCACGAACAATGCAAAATCATCTTGATCACTACTATTTATCAGCAAACCGATCATTTTTAAAAATTTTCTTCTTAAAAGTACAGGATCAATCTTTAAAAACAATGACAATTCGACCGATGTTAAAGAAAGTGTCTCGTCTGTTATAAGAACTGGCTTTTTATTAGAATCTGTATCAAATGCTTCTTACATGTTCGCAAAGATTTTTCTTGACAAATAGTACTTAAAGTTGAATGTTTCAAAATTTGGATGCATACGAAAAATAAAAATAGGTGAAACTATGCGCTGCGGGCAATCACATAAATCAAATGGAATATGACAGATGAAATACGAAAGAAATTGACGGAATTTGACACCTTTAATATTCCAGTTGGTCCCTTGAGGTGGCATTCCACAAGTTGATTAGTGCTCACACCAGGGCTTCCTTGCGGGTGCAAGGCTGTTAAACGAAAGTTATAGGCCAGGAAAAATAATTGTTGGTGCGTGTTGTAATGAAGATATTTGGTAACCATTAAACGAATGTATATGAAATTCATCACAAGATTCTATTTTCTTTCATTCTTGGAAGATGGAAGATTACTTTCAAAGATAGTACTATAGAATGATGAGTTAGTAATAGTCTTAATTCAAATGTTACATTTTGTCACTCACTAGGGATGAAAATCCAATTTATTTTGAATAAAATACTAATGAAATCATTATAGAGAGAAAATGCCTAGTTAAGGACCTTGGTGTCTGATTCGACACAAATCTCAGCTTCAAGGGGTATAAACAACTAAAAGTGGATGACGCTGCAAGAACGAACGGATTCGTACACATTTTAAATTGTTTTGAAAACTATTTTTACATGGTTCTGGGATAGTATATTGTTGATCTGTTTGGAAGCCTTATTACGATTACCAAAAGTAGATCCTATAGAAGGTCCTCAAATATTTTATTTAAAAGTTGAGGGAGTCTAACCTCCGTGGAGCATTAGTAAATATCTCTTAAGTAGCATGGATTGATTGGAATTAAGAAGAGTCCACTATTCGGCATTTCAAATTGATTTTAATATTGCCAAGGTTGAGCTCATCTGCTATTTTCAGATTGAGCAGATGAGGAGGAGGATCAATGTCAAAGACATCAACGCTGTCTCTGATAACTGGCATACATGCTGGTTCTTTGAGTGGTGTTCTAATCTCTCTTACTGAGGCTTTTTGTTATATGTCAAGACTTCTTAATTGCCTTGAGTTGTACCTTTGGGTATACTTTTACTCCATGTGTCCATGCTTTCTCTTGTCCTTAAAGCTTACTTATTGGAGACTGTAACAATTTACTGTTTCATTCTTCATTAGGTTGACCTCTAGCTTGAACCATGTTCTATTTGTCAATACATGCGTGTGTATACAATTTTTAGACAACGAAAGTGTTTCAAACGTTTTATTTCGGGCTTACAGTCTATCGTCTTCAGGTGAACTGTAACTAGTAGATAATCAAACCTGTTCCTCAAGCCAGCTAACAGGAAGACATCGCGAACTCTATTTGATGGTAGGAGGCGCGGTGATGTTGGCAAGACTACAAGCAGTCGTCCTACTGCCCAGTAGAGGGCTTTCTTTTAAAAGGGATGGCTTAGGAAACAGGTTCTTTCGCGCGGAAGTCAAGTAAATCGAATAATTACTCGATGTTTCTTAAATATTGGGCATTATGTTATTTATTTATGTCCTCAAAGAATTTATCATGCGGAATGTCCAGCAACAGTGGTACACTGTTATCGTCAATGCTCACTTAATTGCTGTCAAATCAATCTAGATGTTATATCAGATTTATGTCCATGGTTCGAGCATGGCTGAAATGGTTCTTTTCCATTGGTGCATTAATGACCACGATCGCTAATCAAGTGTCCGGGCGCAAATGAAAAGAGCAGGCGTTTCTAGTCAAACCAAGTAATTTATGACGTATCTCTTGATTCAATATGGGAACTAGGGACCCACCTTACACCAACCGTATAATAATTCTCTAGTTTGAGAGACATTTTACAAGAAATCGACCATATTCATTAGATCCATTACTTCAAAGACTATTTCTCATTGTGTGAATTTGTAACCCACGCGCTTTTTTGCGCCTTGGCTCAAAACTCAACTTTGTATTATAGTTCACGTTTCACTATAATAAAACACAATCTTGACCTAAGATCCTCTTGCTATGGGATCCGAATAAGAGAAAAATTGCTGGATAACGAGGCGCCCCGTGGCGAATTCGATGTCGGTGGTTGCGATGCTGTCAGGCGATACGCGAACGGACGGCGAGCCAGCGCGGCGCGGATTAGCGACACGTCTGTGCGTGCTTTGATGATCGAGGGAGAGGGAGGACGATTGTCAATTGCCCTGGGTGAGCAAAGCTTCTATTTTTTACTTTTGGTGATATTTGCCGGGAGCGGAATGCATAGTGGGTGGAACTGAGTCGATGGCTGCGCACGCAGTGCCCACAAAGGGCATCGTTGGACTCGATATGATGAAATGTGTCGTGTGGGATCAATTGAGGCCGGCAAAAGAGCAAATATTTTGGTGCCATTTCAATTATCAGTTTGGAATTCAAATTGGTGATAATGTAATAGGGGAATTTTTGTATCTCCAACCTCCTATTTATCGTGAGGTGTCTTGCTTCCCATCGCAACAGACGGTACGCAGTCTCTACTGTCATGTCTCATAGTCAATGGCAATCTGACTTCCTTATCGTCGTATTGCGTACTGTAGGACTACGAGTATGTCGTAAGTTCAAATAGACCCGCAAGTAGTCTCATAAAAAGGAGTAAGCTCTTGTTGGAAGAACACGTCTCGAAGGCAACGTACGATTCATGTTATGTCACTTAATGAACAGTGAAATTGAAGCCTGGAGTTTCTAAAAGTGTGTATTGAACTCATATATTGACAGTGATTACCTAAACCCAGCATCTTTACCATTGATTCGCATATTATTATGAGGGTAACTTTTAGGGCTACTGATCAAATAAGTTATAAAACTAAACTCTACGCCCTAAGAGATTAAATTATCAGAAAGATGTTAACAGACAGACATAGGTATGTTTTTAACATTAACCAAGCAAGAATCATTACTTCTACAAATTATTTTCAGATAACTAGATCATGCTATTACTACCAGAGCTGCTAAGAATAAAATAAGTAATTCCGAAAAGCGACTAATTGTAAAATAAGTCGCAACCACCCCCGAGACAATGTCACACTTGAAGTAGAATGCAGATAATATAGGGGGAGTCCGGGAGAGTTGGACCCCTTTCAACTCCAACATGCATAAAACTGTAATTCTTCATTGAAACTTGGTCGCTCAAAGACATGTGCGTCAGATTGCCTAATAGCTATTACTGTGTGATATAGAAATCGCTATTAATCTAGTGGTTTAGCTGTAACTATTGATTTTCGAAAAATTAATATATATGGGTCAAGTCTCCCCAACCCCTGGGAGAGATGACCCGATCATAAGGGAGACTTGACCACATCTTTATATATATATATATACAGAGAAATAAAGACAAACTGTTTTCAACTCTCAAATAGTTTATTTAGAATATCAGCATTAACTACAAACGAAACTTCTACATTCATTGCTGGGTTGGAATAATCCAAGACAAAACTAACAAAAAGTTGAATTTTCTCTAGAACCTAAGGTGTCATCAACACATAAAACACAAATATTAATAATTTCAGTCGCACTCATGGCATATGAAGTTTTCATTGTCTTTATTCGTCAGTCCAACACATTTTTCATGTGCATACCTTTTACAGGAAATGCAAAGGCGCATATCCAAAACCTCTTCGTTTTGGCAAACAAAACAATACCAAGGGTCACTTGGATCTTGAGCCTCGTCACCACTCGAGCTATCAGCATATTGGATAACGCACTCGTCCTCTGATTCTGTTTCACTGGATTTAACGCGTTTTTTCAACTTGGTCTTTCTTCTTGTGCTTCCATTTCCAGTCGAACTCCTGAAATTTCTCTTTCTGGATTTATGCTCGACTATGGTTGAACTATCTTCCCGTTGCGTTTCTGTTTCATCATCTTGAAAGATGTTCTTTTTAATTCCTCCTACCCTCGAGTTTTTCGCAGCCATCGTTCGGTTCTCCTCAATGTTCCTTTCGGTGAGTATCCCAACAGTTGCCGGATCAGCTACAGGATTATCTTCTTTTTCAGGAGTTTCGGTTAAGATTTTTGTTTTTCCTGGCTGACGACCATGCCGTGTTTTCTTCCTGGGCGAAGCTTTTGGGTAAGGCCTTATTGCTGCCGGAGCTACAAGTGGAACCTTATCTAAGTGAGCACCATTTTGATCACAACGTATAGAGGGATTGTCAAAGGAAGATGTCGGGTTTTCTATACTATTAGAAAAAGTCAGTCGAGCCGAATGGTCTTGAAGAGTCGAATGAGCAGAAAGCATATCGTCATCGCCCAAGAAACTTCTGTCAGTGACTGCAGAGCACATGAATTCTTCCTCAGTGAAAATATCAGGATTAAAAGGATGAATGCCGCTCTTTCTAAACCCACTAAGGATGTTCGCCTGATTAAAGGCGTCTGACATCAATGTCTTTATAAGCTCCGGTATATTATATATCGGCACCGTTTTCCCTGGATTTGATAGCATCCAGTTATTCAAAACTCTGTTGTAACGTGACTTAAATGAAGAATAAACAGCAACATCTAACGGTTGCAGCTTACCGCTGCAATGCGGAGGGATCGTTACTATTGTTATACCATTCTCTTTGGCAAAGTTGACTACATCTATGCTTATATGGCTTTCATGATTGTCGAATATAAGTAAAACAGGATTTTCTTTGGATGCTCGGGAATACTTTTTGAAATGTTCCATGAACTTCAAAAAGCTCTTTTTGGTCATCCAACCACTGGAGTATGCGTCGCCATCCGATCCCTCTGGTCCATTAGATACAAAATCTTCCCGATATTTGACACGAGCAAATACAAAGAATGGTGGTATGACATTCCCAATTGCATTAGCTGCACAGCAAATTGTTACAAGAGTTCCTCTGTCAGCAGAAGTTGCTTGTCCCACTTGCCTTGATTGTTTGCTTGCTAACACTTTTGGACAGTCCTGAACAGTAGTACATCCTGTCTCATCACAATTAAAAATATTTTGTGGTTCAAACTTATATTTCTCCCGAACACGCCTCAGATTATCAAAAAAGTCACCAACATTCTTCTTATTGAAACTAGTCGCCCTTGATAAACTAGTTGCTTCAGGCGTTCGCAGACTTATTTCTTTATTTCTATGAAGAAACCCACGGAAACAGTCTTTTCCAGCTGAACAGTTTCTTGACCAACTGTCTGGAACTTTTTTGGAATTTGATGAAGCATATTCATAAGCTAATTTCATCGCTTCTATACGAGTAAGACCATAATTCATTTTACTGCAGTTTATTAAATATCCAACCAGCAGTCTCTCTTCTGGAATTGTGAAAATCTGAGAAGCCTCATGCGAACTACCCTTTTCATCAAAAACTCTCAGTTTTTCTTCATTTTTTGTGTACCGACGTAAAGTCGTCCTGTTTATCCCATACTTGATAGCTGTTTTCCTCAGAGATGCACCAGATTTCACATCTGCAATAGCATTTTGCAGCTCCTGTTTTATAAGTTTTTTACGAGATGAACTGCATTTGCTCTTGTATTGAAACGGCATATCTGAAAAAAAGAGTTGAAACGATTCTCTTTTTGTCGGACACAACAAAGGGACATTCGAACCACTGAGCAAATCTCCCTAGGCATGATGGGTCAAGTCTCCCTAACCCGACCTAGCTTACTCGATTTAAAAATTACGGAAATTAGTTTAAGCTGAGGAATAAAACACAATTGGTTCTCAAAACTAGAATGATTTAGTAATCTAACTAATATTAAGGTCATTTCATACCTGATTATTTAAAGACGTGGCGTCAAAACTCAAAATATTCTAATTTCTAACTTCTTAGCACCAAACACGTGCTTCCTTCGCTAACTGTAGAACCGTTTTGCTAGAAGCCAATATGGCGCCGTGCGTGTGACAAGCATCGAGTAGGCATGCAGCGGCCTGTCAGTGATCTAAATCGCGCGAAATTCAAAATGATTTATGCGGTGTGGAGCATATATCTCCCACCTGGTCAAATCTCCCGGACTCCCCCTAAATATCTGAGGTCCTGAGTTGATCTACTCGACACAACGCTCTAATTGAACAAAGATATGTCTAGCTCGCGGACCGTGAGGTCTGACTTTTATAGTCCACGAAATGCTTTGTTGTGAAATTTTTGCAGCTGTGATCAAACGTCTAAGATACTTATGAGGGTAATAAATGTTTACGTTGATGATGGTTCCTGGAAGCTTTTGCTGCTATATTTGTTTTTCGTTCTAATTTTAAAATCGAGAGATCATCATTTCTGCATTCCAAGTCTATCAAATAGAATATTGGACACATAAGCGCTATGACTGTTTATATTATTTAGAAATTGCGCCTGATCGAAGTTTACTTAAATTTGGATCATGTATTTAGTTTGAAAAACCTTTTGTGTTCAGTTTGGACTATTTTGGACTCGCCTTTTATGTTCACTTGTAGTAGTTGTGTGTGTTGCCTAAACGTCAAGATACTTGAGCTATGTGTCTGATGTAAGATCTGCCATTCAATGCTTCTATGACATAAACTGTAAGTATTACCATATAGCCGGAAGAAAGCACCGCAGTGCACAATGATAGTGCTTGTCGTTGTGACTTTCTTCTATACCGGATGATTAAGTTCGGCTAAGAAAATTGTACTTAGCTCTTATCCCAATGCCTATTAGACCATAAAACCAATTACAGAAAATGCTTAATTATCGAAATGGTATTCATATTTCACATAACAATGCTTTGCACAAGAAAACAGACACCGACGACCTTAAGGTACGTTTTCCTAGCGACGGGTTTTTCACGCAGCGCGGAACCGATTTATCGTAATCACGTTGGCAGGGACGTGAAATGCAGTACGCTGCGCGTTTTCCTAGCGACGCGTTTTCAGTCAACGTAGGTGGTGCCAGATTTCAGTTGCAGTTTTAAAAAATGGAGGTAATACGGAGGAAAAGAAAACTCGCTGCGATGCTAATAATAACAGAAATCATAAATGATGACAGGGATGAAGAAATAATTTTGAGGGAATTGGCTGAGAGCAGGAAGGAAGTGAGTGCTGTGTTCCAAAAACGCATGAATTTAGGAATATACAACACTTTGATCAAGCGCCATCTCCGTGATGAAGAAGAAAAGTTTCAAAGCTATTTTAGATTGACCCGCGAACGGTTTTCCTTTGTTTTAAGCCTCGTTGAAGAAGATATAACATCCTCCTCCTATAACAGAGTCAAAGAACCAATAACAGCAGCAGAAAAATTGGCGTTAACGCTAAGGTAAGTTAAAAAACGTTTCAAACAATACTTTTTATTTCACAAACAAATAATGTCGTGCTACTGATCAGCCGGCCGGCCGGGCCGCGAGTTCGAATCTCGCCTTCGCCATGGATGTTGTGTGTTTGTTTTAGGCAGCAGCGGTGGCCGCAGTAGTAGACTCTTCGGTCTCCTGATCAGTCGCCGTGCGCTGTGCGGGTTCGAGTCCCGTCCCAGGAGAAATTTTTCTCTTGGCTATGGATGTTGTGATTGTCCGTAGGTGGTAGACGGTCTCTGATTGTCGAACGCGGAGGTACCACCCGGCGGATCTCGTAAGCGGAGCCAGAATGTGTGCATGTTGCATGCACACGTGTTCCCTCGCCAGAGTCCGTGTGGCGTTCCCCCTTTCCCCTATATCCCCCTATAGCCCCACGGTACCCAATGGGTGTTTAGGCCTTAGGCCTTCGTGGTAGTTGGAGTATAAAAAAAAAAAATATTATTTTTACGTTATTGTTAACTGAATAAATAACATAAAGAAAAGTTAGTTATCATCCCCATTTTGAATCGCTTGTGTGAATGCTTCTGATATTATGTCCAAGCTGGTGTAGGTAGGTTCTGTGGATGAATGTGGAGTCCACGGTGACGATGATGAGGAGTAGGAATCCGAATGAAATTCATTGGCTGGCAAAAGCAATTGCTGGTTTACTATTTCCAAATCAGTAATAATTTTAAACACACTCGATTTTGCTTTGGTGGCAAGGTCTGGTCTAAATTTTTTGACAGTGGCTGCCATAGTTCTGAAAAACAAATCTATTTCGTTGTCCTCGGGTAGTGGCTGTCCCACAATGTCGTCAAGGCACCGTTTCAAATGTAATCTGTCCTCTGTTCTTTCTTGGAAATATTTTTGGATTGCAACCTTTTCTTTCCTCGATTTTGGTGCTGGCGGTCGAAAGATGACCTCATGGCAATCTGAGGCTGGTGTAGAAGATACAATTGGTGGTCGCTCTGAGGCTCGCTCGGGAGTCTCGTGCTCCTCAGAATGTTCCAGATTGTTAATATTTGGTTCCTCGGGATTTGAAGCTTCATTACTCGACGGAGAAAGAACGTTTGTAAAGCTGCTTCTTTCATCTCCCGCAGTATCCAAAAATTGCAGTTGCTCCCAATACACCGCTCTTTTTTTCTTTGTAGCCTTTCCTGTAGAGCCTCTTTCTTCTTTTTTTCCCTCTTGTAGTGATCCCTCATATGTTTCCAGCGTTTTTTTTTCAAATTTTTCAAATTTGTTTCAGGTTTCTGGCCACAGGGGAATCGTACAGATCACTTTCATTTGGCTACCGCATCTCACACTCTGCAATAAGCAAGATCGTGCCCAAGGTGTTAGCTGCTCTACAGACAAAGCTTGTTCCACTTTTTTTACCTCCGCCTGAAGAGATACGCTGGGCACAGAAGGCAGACGAGTTTTGGAAACGTTGGAGTTTTCCCAACTGTATAGCTTCCATTGATGGCAAACATGTGAGAATTGTAGCACCAGCCAAATCGGGAAGTCTCTACTTTAACTACAAGGGATATTATTCTGTGGTGGTTCTTGCAATGGTTGATGCAAACTGCAAGTTTCTCATTATTGATGTGGGATCGTATGGAAAGGAGGGTGATGCAGGGATTTTCAAAAAGTCCAAAATGGGAGAGTTAGTGAAGAATGGAACCATGTTTCCACCTCCAAAATACCTACCAAACTCTCACACCTTGCTACCTCACGTAGTAGTTGGTGATGATGCATTCAGTTTGAGTGAACATATGATGAAGCCTTATCCTAGAGCACAAATATTGCACGATGAAAAGAAAAGAAAGTTCAACTTCTGCCTCAGCAAAGCCAGAAGAACTTCTGAAAACGCTTTTGGCATCATGAGCACCATTTTCAGAATTTTTTTACTCCAATAAGTTTGAAAACTGAAACTGTTGACTCCATTATTGTGGTGTGCTGCAGTTTACACAGCATGCTGAGGAATGATTATTTATCATTGAATCCTACAAAAGTAGATATAACGCCAAATCTGGAGGGCTTCCCAACCCAAAACATTATCAATCTAGCAGGTTCAGGTGGTTTTGCGGAGGCTGAAGGATTTGAAGTGAGGAGGCAGCTCACTAATTACTTCAGTCTGCCGTGATGCATTCCCTCACATTAAAAGCACTACCTACTGTTATATAACTACAGTTTCAAGAGGTTATTCTATAAATCAATCCCTATATCTACCCGTTTGAAAATCTTGCCATATTATTTTAGAACAATATAATTTACATTATTGAACCTACTGTTACTAATACTTATAATAACAATAAATATCATACTAAAACGGTTTAAAAAATGTACCTTCTTTATTCAAAACTTTTCCAGCTTCAATCCAAATGAGGTCTTTTTTTAATGTGTTCTTGAAGTCCGGGTCTTTCATGTCATACAATATTGTATGGTTCTGTACAAATTCAATGAGTACTTCGTCATCATCGGCAGAAAATTTCACCGTTGGTAGTTTCACAGAACTTTGTGACATTTTTTACAGCAGTATACACAAGATAACACGCTTCCTAACCTCAATGTAGCACGTGCGCTCAAAGCAAATCACGCAGCGTACAACGGAATAGATTCCTCCGAAAGCAGTCGGATCTATTCCGTCGACGTTTTACGTTCCACGCTGACGTGATGCGCCGTTTAGGAAAACACTCCCATTAAATTTCGAGGAAGAACTGCTCGACGTAAAACGCTCAACGTATCACGTTGACCACGACGCAAAAAACCCGTCGCTAGGAAAACGCCCCTTTAGTGAGATCTACCTATACCTTCTTGATTAAGGAATTTAGCTGACTTAAACCGTAAGCAGTAATGTTATCTCAGAATTCATGACTCCTCGTGCTGTATATCTGCAGACAAGCAGTCAGTATTTCTTCAGTCTTGCTTCATGTGGTTTAATGCAGTATTATAGTCTGAGCTGGTATTACTTTGTTCTTGTTTTTCAAGTTATATTCATTAATTTCTTTTTCATAGCTGACCTGAGGGATGTTTGTTATCCCCTAGGACGTGTTTTGTGTCTTCGATATGCATGGCTGCTCTGGATTTTACATATTTTTATACATTTGTCATTATTTTTTGCGTATCTATATAGTTTTCCACCTTTAATCAGGTTTTTTCAATTATCGAAATTGCTTAATATGTACACACGTTTACTGTCCTTGTTTGGTTTGTTTTTGTTCTGTGGTATTTACGTCTTTGTATACGTTCTTGCCCAACTGAACTGTTTTAATGCTTCATTTACGATTTTACCCTTTTTAAAATATATTTTTTCACATTTCTTAGCTCTGAAAAAGGCGAAAAATAAACGTCAAAACGTTAGCAACCTGAAAACAGTCTCTTGTTAATACTAATATATCGCAGGAATCTGAAGAAATTAAAAGTAAATATCAAGGATCGCAATTCAGTTAAGACCATGCTTGAGTTTGCAGAAAGATCACGAAAATTAGATTAGATTTATTTGAAAACATGGACGCAATCTTCCAACGACCAGCCGCATTGCTGTCAGGGTTGCTTTTTAACATTTCACATCAAAATTTTAGTGTTTTTGTTACACACGTCCCAAGTATTTTCTACTATATATGGAAAAAAGTTTTTAGTAGAGAAACTAAATTTGAAGTTTTTCTGCTTGATATAAGTTATAAAATAGTTGCCTGTTCAAAAATTGAGTTTCTGAGCATTCCAAAATTCCAACGTTTGCTTCGCGCCTGGTAGAGAGTGATAGCGCAGTTGACAACTTCCACTCTACGTCACCTTCGTCCCTTCTGTTTGGTTTCGTGTTGAGGTAGCTGCGTGATTTGGCCACCTAAACCAGGCACACGTCAATTATTTACCCTTTTCCATTTATAATCTGTGGAGTTTTATAACTCACCTCTGTCAACCTCTCGAAAAACAAGGGAAACTTTATCCAGTGTAATTGCGACATTATCGGTGTCATTAATCATGGAGATATCCAACTTTGGAAAATTGCTTGCTATGCATCAGGCTGTCGACAGTTGAAAAGCATAATTCATTCATTATAAAAAGTTAGCTCTGATGTTTGAATAATTATCTTTCGGCTGCCGCGGCTTGTTCAAAAATAGTTTAGCGTCCTATAGAAATGGATTTATATGTGTTTTCCTAGCAAAGACAACTAAGAATGTAGGATGATTGCAATGTTCGACTCAGTCTCACAGCACTCTGTTTGTGAAGAATCAGGTTGGTAAAACTATAGCTGCAGAAAAACTACAGACAAAACTGGCAGCGACTTTATTTTTGATGCAAGATCTGTAGGTTATCAGTTCCTGAAGATGCTGCAATATGCCCCCAAAACACAGTAATGCACCTTGTGAGGAAGGACGCTAACGGAAGATGTCGCTCAAGTACTACGTTAGCAGACTTTCCCACTTGTCAGCAAAAGTAAGCAAATCTCACCCCCCACCCGTAAACATCTTGGTACGTTGTATAATTTGAAGCAAGTATTCGCTTTCATGCTCATGCTCTAAATACCACTTAATGTCTGGAAAATCAGGAAGATCGAATTCTCCCGACCCAATATACTTGCACTAACATCATAACCATCAATTTTCATTGAACTGCATACCTCTGCTAATACATTTTCGGCAAATTCAAAATTGGATGTTTCTAAATGTTCATTAATTGTAACGCAACGTTCATCCAAATGAGTCCCAAAATGGTCATGAGGCAGTATAAACCAGCCAGTTCCAGACTATGTGGAGCCATTCTGCGTACTACTCGGATTTACAGTGCGTTAGTCAATGGTTATACGCATTTCTAACAAGAGCATTTACAGCTAATATTTGTTGAATCCCTGAAGCTGCATTTCGCCTTCGAGCAGGTTCATCAGATGTTTCGAAAACAAAATCGACTATATTTTATAGAAAAATGTCGGAAAAAGTGAAGAAAATAAATACTTCTGACGTAATCACCATCTATACCCCTTCCCCATGCCCTATATCATCAAAAATAGACAAAGCGAAAACCCCGCCCCGCTTTAATGCTTAGGAAATACTAATAATAATAATAATAATAATAAAAGGACTTCATTGGAATACAAATGTACATCACATCCTATTCCTTATAGGCGGACACATTCAAGAGATAAAAGTACAGAAAAGTTCAAATCCCGCGTAATAACAATATACAGGGTGTCCGCAAATTTGGGGTTTTCCTTTTCAGAAACAACTACCCTTGAAATAACAAAGGTAATGTGTAGTGAAACGAGGGCGACCAAGTAAAAAAAATAAAGGAAAAAGTACTCACTCTCCAGTTGACGAGAAGGGCTAAGTACGTCTCTGCCTGAAATCATACCGCTCCAACAGAAAATGAAATCAGCTCATGCGCTACCGGGCAGACGCCGGCGGTGGTGCAGACCAAACAAATAAGACGGCGTTGCCGCGTTTTCAGTTTTTAGGTAAACGTACTTCATAGGTATTGTTCGAAGTTATCGCCGTTTGATTCAAAAACACAGGTGCGTGCACGACGTAGCCAATCATCGGGGCAGGCTTCGAGAATGGAGTCCCTCCCCCGAATGAAAGCACCAGCTTGTTCAATTCTGAGACGAAGTTTGTCAACCGTATGCACTTCAGTTTTGTACACTAAGCGTTTCATTTCTCCCCAAAGAAAAAAATCACATGGTGTTAAGTCTGGAGATCGCGGAGGCCACGCTACGGGTCCATTACGTCCGATCCACCTATTCGGAAATAATTCATCCAAAAACTCACGCACTTCGCGTCTAAAATGGGGCGGTGTAGAAACCACATTGCTTGTCTTACACTTAATGGCACATCTTCTAACAAGGAAGGCAAAATGTTGCGTAAAAACTCTAGGTATTGCATCCCGTCCAATCGATTTGGGAGAATAAATGGTCCAATGAGCATACCGTTCACCATGCCAGCCCAAACATTCACCGAAAATGTTTGTTGAAAATGTGCCAGACGGACAGCGTGCGGATTTTCTACTGACCAAACATGAGTGTTGCGAAAGTTATTCACCCCATTACGCGTGAACGTAGATTCGTCTGTCACCAACATGCACTTCGAAAAGTCCGGATTATTGTCATGTTGATGCAACAACCACTCACAAAACCGCACTCTTGCTGGAAAATCGTCAGGTTGAAGGGCTTGTACACGTTGGACGTGAAATGGATATAGCCCCTCTTCACCCAGCGTTTGCCACACTTTAGTTTTTGATACTTGCACTTCTCTAGTGCTTGTTGAGGGATTCTCGTCTACGCGATTCAGTAGTTCTTCCTCAACTTGTACCATTCGTGGTTGTCTAGGCCTCCCACTGTGCCCACCTCGAAATTCCTCCAAATGGCCCGTATCCCTGACTCTCTGGACCAGGTACACAAATCTGCGGTGCCTTGGATGATGTCGTCTAGGGAAACGATCTGCATACACTCGCGACGATTCTGTAGCATTTTGAAGACATTCGCCATAAATTAACAACATATCAACGAGTTCATTATTGGTGTATGAGTGTGCCATTATTATTATTTTTTTTTTGAAACGCAATCGATTATATGAGTTCGTTACCTCTATATGCGTGACCCTTTACCGTCGGTTGAAGATTGCATACTGACCTGACACACTGACCCTGACCCCCGACCCAGTTCTGTCGTCGGGTTCAGCTAGTAGCCGGTACCAGTCTGGGATATCGCGGCGGGTGGCGGCTACAGGACGGTATTCAGATATTTTTGATGTTGCAGAGCCCTTTATCTCGATTCCCTTAAGACATTGGTGTATATGGTACTAAGAAAAATTGCTTATGTTTTCAAGATCTACACGTCGTGTAAAGGAAAACCCCAACTTTGCGGACGCCCTGTATATATATATACATATAATTAATATATGTTACTGAGGTCATTGACTAGAAAAGTTTCACTATTATAAAAAGCTTTCCGCTTTAAGTATGATGACAGTGTGGTCTTGAACGATGCAATGTTAAAAAGTATAGTATGCCTGCCGAAGTATGCTAGGGGAAGCGGAGTTTTGGAGGCTACAGAAGACAAAAATGCTTTTGTTTAGTTTAGAAAGCAATTAAGTGTTCATGCCATGAGAGACGGCTATCTAAGTGCATTCCAAATGTCTTTACTACTACCTCATTGTCGTTGTTAAAATTCTTCCAAGTGAAATCCATGGTCTGAGTTTTAGCTTCTTTCAGGAAAAGACTATTAGCAGCAAACCAAATTTTTATTTGTACATCATTATCTACAGTGTTCAAATCATCGGCAGTGTTACCACTCTCTAGTGTAGTGGTATCATCTGCAATACAGGACTAAACTTTGAGGGTGACACAATGCCAGGTCATTTATGAATATTATAATAAGCGTGGGACTTATAATGAAACCCTGTGGGACCCTGCTTTATCTCCAGGACCACAGAGCAATTCCCTTTTAAGTCGACCTACTGCTTCCTGCCACTTAGATATGATGTAATGAGTTCAAGGCTGCCATGATCAAATCCGTACCGAGCCAGTTTTTTAATGAGGAGGTAATTGGACCCACTGTCAAATCATAAAATCAGCAGCTAGTGTTGTAGATTTTCTTTTCTTGAACCCAAAATGACTGCCACTAAGCAAGCCATTGGTTTCGAAATAAGACAGTACCTGTTTAACGTGGTTTCAAAAATTTGTTATGCAAAGGGGGAAACATTGTCTATTTGACGCGTTTCCCTAATCAACTAATGTCACATAATGTGGAAAAGGGTTCATGGTAATAACGTTTCGGCAGCTAATGACCCAGCGCCCCTTTGCCACCATATGCTTTTCATCCATTAATATTATTAGAAAATGAACACTTTTGTGATTCCTGATCCTCAGTAATTCAGAAGAAGAGAGAAGAAACAGAATAGTATCAAATGCATCCGGCGGTAGGTGACTGGAATCTTTTCTAGCGATATGTCAAGTGCATTCGTTCCTTTGAACTCCTCTCCATCATGCTGACGTGTCTTTATAAAATAACTTGCCAGGCTTCTACTTTCCTTTTTCTGCGAATGTCAAGCTTTGTACCGCCTGAGGTAGGCATCCCCGTTACTAAAGACATCTTCGGACTTTGCTGAGCTTACGCAGTGCGATTTTGAAGTAATGATGGACTCACGTAGTCTCGACTAAGTACAGGAACATTCAAGGTGTTTCCTGCAACACACTGTATATCAGCAGCAAAAACAAATGGACTGTCATTGCTTATGATTTTGTTGATGTTCGTTGTCCCAGGATGTATGGTGCTCGTTGGGAACTAATTCGTTACTTTGAAAATATGTTTCAAATAAACGATTTGAGTTATTCGCGTTTATGCCTGTTTGATTTGCGTGATTGTTTTGTGGTTTATATTTGAAACCGAAAATTTTTAATAACAAAGTCAATACAATTGCATTTTTTGTGCAACTGTATCGTACTGCCGTATTTTTCCATTTCATTAGAGAGAAGCTGAAACTCGTGCTCCTCCTTCCACGATTGGTAAAAGCCAAATGAAATTTACAACACAAAACCGTGTGTTGTAAAGTATAACCAAGTTAGTTTTTTTGTAGGTTATTATTGCACCTAAGGAGGGTCTGTACTAGTTCGCATCATGTTGATGGATGCTTTGAGAAAAAAATATATATCCCGAACATTTTTTTGAAACAAAGTCAGTGACGTACCAGCACAAAGGAGTGCTAGTTCGCAAGCTAATTTATTTTACTTGCCAAAACAATAAATGCGGCGGTTTTTCAAAGCACTTAAAATCATTTTTCATGATAAAAAAACTCTCAAAATGGTTAAGACAACGATTTTCTTGATACTCGCTATTTTACCTTCTCATTAATTTATTTTAGGAGTAAATTAAGGAACTTAGGGTGGATTTCACAATTTAACAAACCATTATTCTGCACCAATAGGGTACGAGAACCAAACAGTCCGTTAAATATACCCAATCAGCCTCAAGATCTCACCGTTGGCCTTGAGGGATTAAGAGGAGATCCAGTCAATTACGGCGGATGCCTTGCGGCCAGAGAGAAAGTCAGCCACCCATCTGTCAAGCTTTTCTGGGAGGTCATGGGATGGAAGTTTGCAGAAGAGGGCAGCGTGCCACAGCTGATTGAACGCTTTCGTGATACCAAAAAACATAATACCTCATTTTAGAAAATTTTCGCCAGTAGGCGTGGGAAGTAAAACTGAGATGTATGTTTCCAAGTTAATCCAAAACAGCATTTCCCACCCTGTGGACTCAAGCACACATTCACCCAACTCCCACGCATTTCTCACCTGATAAATCCTCGAAGGCAAAGTGGACAGACCTCCACAGCAATTACTAACCTAACCCAAAATGTCGGCTGGCACGTATTCGAAATTTATTTACCCGCTGGACGCTCCTTGGGCAGTCTCAAATAAATGGGCCTTTCATAATAAAATTTACAGGCTAATAAACTAGAGACAAATTGAACCGGTGATTTTTATTGCCTGGCTTGTTGGCTTATCCCCAATACGCGGCTGCTTATGCAAAATCGCATGTCGTTTTCGTGGACAACGACGCGACGGTCTTTTCTCAGAGTGATAGCTTCGTGATGACTGCAGCTACTGTAGGTTTCTCCAACGGATTCGTATGCTTTTTATTTGTTGATGTTTTGAAATGAGTAAAATATGAAATATATAGTAACTATAATAACAAAAAAATGAAACAGAAAAAATAATTTATTTCAAATGAAATTTTGTATACAGTAAAAAATAACCAGTCAGCTGGGCCAGACGACACTTGGTTTTCAAGTTAAATACGAATGCATTTCCCAGTAAATGGAAAGCAGGTTATATTACACCCATTCACAAAAGTGGTGATAGATGTTCTGCTAAAAATTATAGGTCAATTAGCATATTGTGCATATTTGCGAAGCTTTGCAAGTTGATGTTGTCTGCATTGACTTTAGCAAGGCATTTCATAAGATACGAGTATATCACTCCATATTGTTGGATATACTTGCTTAAGTGGGTGTGGAGAACTTAATGTGCCAATGGATAGTCTCATATACACCGTGACACAAAAGTCCCGAAAAGGCTCTGTGTTTTCTCGGGTAGGATACTTTTGAAAAAGATCAAGGTCAACTTTCTGCAAGGAATTCATCGATTTGACGTTGACTTTCACCTTCAAAGCTAATTCATGGTAAACTTTACGTTTTCAAATAGTAATCTCTATTTCTGATGCCGACAGTCGAAAGAGCGGAAAATTCTACGTTCAAATACGAAATGACGTCCAAGGTCAGCGCGCCATCTAAAGGTCAAATGAGTGCTGACAGGAAAACATTTATACTCCTAAATCTCACAGCATTAGTAATAAAAACAACTATCAAGGTAAGGTATTTGGTAAATTTCAGAGAAGGAGTGAACGGTGATCTTGGTATTGACATTGATCCCCACCTTCAAGGTCATTTCAAGCTCAACTTTACAAAACAGAGAGCCGGACATTTTATGTTCATCTGTGTATTAGAATTCAAGGTCATGCTGACCACTAGAGGAAACACAAAGCCCAAATGTGTGCTGTTAGGAAAACTTCTAGAAATCTCACACGAGTAGTGACGAAAATAACTGACAAGGTAATATCTTTGGGTAAGTTTTGACGAGGGAACTACGATGCCGTTACAAATGATTTTCCTGCGGATTTCTATTCCAAAAAAAGACCTTGAAATGATCTTGAAGGTGAAATTGGTTGACGGTTATTTTAGTCACTAATCCTGTGAGATTTATAGATGTTTTCCTAGCAGCACACATTTGATCTTCATTTGACCTTGAGCAATCATCCTGACCTGGGACTTTAATTGCGTTTGGACGTAGATTGTACTGTTCTTTCGATTGACGCCATCCAAAATAGGAGTTTTTGTTTGTTTGTTGATCGTAAATGAACCTTGAAGGTGAATGTCAAGGTCACCGTTGTTGTTTGTTTGTTGAAAGTTATCTAAGACCTGGATTTGACCTTTCCAAAAAATACCTTGCAAGAGAAAATACAGAGCCGTTGCGGGACACGCTGTATAGCGAAGAGACAACAAAGTACTACTGTCTATGAGTGTGAACCATTTGATGTAACATCAGGAGTTCCACAAGGAAGTCATTTGCGACCACTTGTTTCCTAATATATTTAAATAACATCAGCGAATATATCCAACGTTGTAAATTTTTATTGAACGCTGACGATTTGAAACCTGTTTCTACATTGCAAAAATATCCAACTAGATATTAATCAATTAGCAGATTACGCGAACAAGAGCAGCCTTTTCCTGAACTTAGATAAATGTAACTATACGCACCTAACTAAAAACTTTAACAAAATAGAATACAAATATAAATTAGATGATACTAAATTGCAATAGTAGGGGCAGCTAAAGATTTAGGTGTCTATATCGACGAGAAACTTACTTTTAATTGTCATATCGAAAAAACTATACATGAAGCCAATAAGTGTTTGGGCTTCATCAAGAGGACCAGTAAAAACTTATCAAAACCAAGAACCCTGACTACCTTGTATCACTCCTATATATTCAGTAAACTTTCTTTTGCCTCTGATACATGGAATCCTTTCTGCGCCGCTAAATCCTAACGAATTGAAAGAATTCAACACACGTTTTTACGTACACTTGCTTTCAAAAGTGGCACTCCTATTACAAATAATAAATATGGACCAATCCTGAAAAGATTTAATATGTTATCACTGTTTAATAGAATCATGGTTTCTGATATTTGTCATATACAGGGTGGCGCAAGGAGAACGAAACAGACGCATTTACTGGCAATCCAGTTTTTCTTTGGAAAAACGCTCAGACCCGTCGATTTTGTTTTCGAGGGGGACACAAGTTTGGCAAAAAACCACGTTAGCACGTGCAGCCCCCTGGGCGGGGGTGACACCAACCCTAAAATCTTAAATGGAAAGGGAGGGTCGAGTGATACCTTATTTTAAAGGTCTTTCAATTTCCTTTATAATGGTGTAAAATACATGAGCTTCAGTTCAGTAGTTTTGAAGATTTATTGATTTAAAGCTTAAAGTAGACTGTAATAGGTACATCAGATTAGTTTGTACTACTTTCAGAAGAAATTTGACTAAAAGAATTTACTTAATAAGTAAATGCTTTTCTTCACTACGCCCATCGTTGGTTTATCATTTTGTTGTTGAAAATAGCTATTGGAGCGTTTTGTGTCTCGTACTTATTTTAAATAGGAATTTAGTACATAGTTTGCGATTGATTTGACCAAAGTTTGTTGCTAAAATTACTTGTAACACTTTATTACACAAATAACTATGGTATATTCCACAGCAGAAAGAGTTGAAATTATCGTAATTATCGTATAAGTATTATTCGGAAATAATCAGTGCGCTAATAGAACAGCAGAAATATTTATTGAGTGTCATGAGAACAGTAACGTGCATCGAAAATATGTTCTAGAACTTCTAGCTAAATTTCGGGAAACTGTGTCAGCCGCCAATAAAAAAACGCAACATTGAAAATCCCATAAGGAACGAAGCAATAGAAGTGGGGGTTTCAGGGCAAGTTTGTGTAGATCCTACGTTAAGTACCCGCAAATTGGAGACTGTGTGTGGTGTTAGTCGACGTACTGTCCAACGGATTCTGAAGGCCCATAGTTTTCATCCGCATAAAATTCACCTGGTACAAGAATTTAATGAACACGATTTTGATCGGCGATTACAATTTTGTGAAGATATGAGTGAACGAATTATAAACGATGAACATTTTCTATTCAACACTTGATTTTCCGACGAATGTTCATTTTTCTTAAATGGCGTAGTAAATCGTCATAACTGCCGATATTGGTCCGATTCTAATCCCAGAATTTATCATGAGGTTCATACACAGCAGCCACAAAAATTGAATGTTTGGGCTGGTATTTTTGGCGATCATTTAGTTGGTCCTTTTTTCTTACCTGGAAATTTGACCGGTGAAATGTATTTGGAATTACTGGAAGACGCCATAGATCCTGCATTAACAGCCATAATTGAAAATCAGAATGATCGGCGGTACATTGCGAATAGGTTGATGTTCCAACAGGATGGTGCCCACCACATTACGCATTAGGTGTTCCATAATATTTAGATCAGACGTTTCCAGATCGATGGATTGGTAGAAGAGGTGCCATTGAATGGCCCCCAAGATCGCCAGATTTATCACCTTTGGATTTCTTTGAATGGGGTCATTTAAAGAGAAAAATCTATGCTACTCAGCCAACATCATTAGAAGACCTGCGATAAAGAATTGTGAATGAGTGCCTTCAAATTACTCCTCAAATATTGCAAAATGTGCGGCAACGTTTTGAACAAAATCTTTATTATTGCATGGAGAGTCATGGTGGCCATTTTCAACATTTACTTGCCTAACGGGTCCGTTTATTCTTCATTTTTAAATCACTTTGCTGCCAAATGTATTGATCTCCACTAATGATGATGTATTAGTTTTATTTAAGCTTTAAATCAATAAATCTTCAAAACTACTGAACTGAAGCTCATGCATTTTACATCATTGTAAAGGGAATTGAATGACCTTTAAAATAAGGTATCACTCGACCCCCCTTTCCATTTAAGATTTTAGGGTTGGTGTCACCCCCGCCCAGGGGGCTGCACATGTTAACGCGATTTTTTGCCATACTTGTATCCCCCTCGAAAACAAAATCGACGGGTCTGAGCGTTTTTCCAAAAAAAAAAATTGAGCTGCCAGTAAATGCGTCTGTTTCGTTTTCGATGCGCCGCCCTGTATATAAACTAGTCTGCGACTGTATAATCTGATTTCCGTAGTTCAGTTTGATCCTCCAGATGGGAATTATCGTCATTATAGCATGTTTAAGTTACCATACTGTCGAACTAACTCAGGCATAAATTCTCCATTAGTAACAGGACAAAGGTACTAGAATCAATCTTGTGTTTTGTAATAGCATAACCATCTTTAAGCGTAAAGTAAAATCCAAGTTTTTGAATCAATAACCAAATCATATTAGTCATTTTTCGTATCTCACAATTTGTACACATTACTCGTATTTTATGATAACATAGTGGGTGTGTTGGCGTTGGCTGTGAACATCCCAAATAAATAATTAAATAAGCAAGATGAAGTCGTGATTAAATTTTATAGTGAAAACGCCAGCGATATGCCGGACATTTTACTTTAGGAGGTACCAAATGCATATGATAAAATATTGGGTAGAGGAGATGGACGTGAGAAATACGTCTTTTAAACTGAACCAATGATGGTGAATCGTTTTATCTTCCTATTTGGCCACGTAAGTAATATTTCGTGTATTTCGCAAAACTAATACGCCATATGGCCATTTAGCCAGCCGATTTTCACGGTCTATCGGACACGACAGCTGTGGTGGATAGTGGATAATATACGGAAAACGTATAATAGGTACTCCTACTTTATTATCTCTACGCATTCATCATCAGTCTATTTGAAGGAGTCAACACGGTGATAGATCATCCCCTAGTCAGTTACCCGGTCTGTCTATTTTTGCAGAAATTGGCTTTTTGGGTGTGTTTGGATTGAGTCAGATGTTTGATTTGCGGGGCGATTGTATATGAAAAGCGAGGTTTTTCACCGTTTTCAAACAAGTCGTTAATAGCTATCAATCACGGTGAATTTGGACAGCTACACATTTAGATTTATCATGGTTGGCAGATATAGCTACTAAAACTGTGTAACATGAATATTGTTGGCCTAAGGACTTGCAGGTACTTACATATGTCACAGAATTTTTAATGCCTTGCCGGAGCTATGACGGAGATCGGTCAAAAATTTCTGTTCAAGAAAGAACTTAAGTTATTGATCACAAATACTCCTCAGCAAAACATACATAATATAATATCTGGGACGATCGTGTAGGTCTAATAAGTGTATTGAAACTGGTGCTGTGATGTCTATACTTTTACTTTACCTTTTTATCCATTTTCTCTCTTTATCTCTTTTAATCAATACCGAATATACTATATGGACTACATGCTTACAATAACCGACTGTAGACGATTTTAACGAACTTGTATGCTTGTTTTTATTATACGTTACATGTTCAAATTACCAGTTATGGATTACATTACTCAGTTAATAACCAATATTGTGAAGCGAATTTGGAGGAATTGTTTTTAAGTGTGTGAACTGTTTCATAGTGGAATACCTGAGCGACTGTTATTTTTACTAAAATTAGTAACGGACTGGACATTTCTAAAAATGCGCCATATGTATATCTATAATATCCATAGCACATTAATGTTTTCGATTTGTACAACCCCACGCACAAGCTTGCTTCTGTGGGTTTCACGTCCCTGTTTGTATACCATATAGCTGTCCTTCATCCGATCACACACTGCCAATCATGAACAGCGATTTCATGCTTTTTGGCAACTAGTCAGCATAGCCTAGGCCTGGTGCCAAGTGGGACAACGAACTAAAGCTGAGCAAATATCCTCTATCCATGATACAAGGTTTATCGGAAATAAGATAGTACAAAGTGCCATCTGTTACCGGAATCGACAGTGAATCAGCATGTCGTCTGTTGGAACTGTATCCCAGTTATCATTTGACGTACGGATCACCACTGAGGCCTTTAGATGCCATCGATGCTGGCGGCTTAGCTTTCGTTCGATGTCCTACTTGAGACCAGGTCTAGACCATACCGATGAGTCGCCAAATAGTATGAAAACAGACGTCCATGGTTAGACGTCTATGGGAGGATGGATCAAATATATATTACTATATGTAGCTTGTTCAATGTCGTATCGACGGCATCTAGCGGCCACGTGGTGCGAAGTAGGGTATACAACCTTTTCTTCTAAAAGGTCATGTAAAGAAGTTGTAGGGGGTCAAGTTATAGCCAATATATAAGAGGGAAAGGGGGAACGCCACACGGACTCTGGCGAGGGAACACGTGTGGATGCAACATGCACACATTCTGGCTCCGCCTACAAGATCCGCCGGATGGCACCTCCGCGTTCGACAGTCAGAGACCGTCTACCACCTACGGACAATCACAACATCCATAGCCAAGAGAAACATTTCTCCTGGGACGGGACTCGAACCCGCACAGCCCACGGCGACTGATCAGGAGACCGAAGAGTCTACTACTGCGGCCACTGCTGCTTCCTAACGACGTAAATAGTGGATAGGGTAACATATATTTAGAAAACCTCACCGATACCAAAAAATTCACACATCGTGTACGTAATCTCCACAAGATTTTTTCTATATAGCTCCTAACAGGATGCAGCAATCTGACCGTATGCAATAAGCATGCTTTTAGAACTTTACGAGAAAATGTGCATCTGCCATGTGAACCTTCTGTCTAAATAAATTCCGAAATGTTTCGTATGATTTGATTGTGGAATTTGTAAATTATTGATACTTACTGGGGGACGGCTCTTTCTACATAAGGTGAACGTTTCATGTGTGGACTCATTTCATTAGCCTTTATAAGCCATTTCTGTAGCCAGTCCTCAATTTGGAGCAAGTTTCCCTGGAGATTTTGCAACGCTATATCTGGATTCACATGTTGCTATACATACAGTTGGTAGATCTAAACAATACAGAAGCATATCCTTGTGGGACTCCTGAACCGCTAGGCTTACGAGTAATGGATGTGGACACAAGAAAATAAACATATATATTTATTTATCAACAAAAGAACCTCAATTTTTCAACCAAACGAATTCTTTCAGGCAATTTTACTATATATGGAATTCCTGAAAGCCAAAAATATAAAGATTCGACGAATAATAACAATCCATACGTTACACCACACAAAAACCATTCATACAAACCACAGAAAGCGCAATCTTTACCTACATCCTCGTAACCATGACAATCGTTTGACTTTTAGCGCTTCGTCTTTTGTTATCTTCTACAACAGACCAAAACACACCACCAGGCTAAATATCCGATTTAGCATTGTGCGGCTAATATATGACTTGTCAGATAGAGGTATCGATTCTAAAGATGCCACTTTATGTATCTTTCCCGAATCTTTTCATGCTTTTGGTTATGTGTGGCCTTGTAGGGATGAGCTCTTTGTTGTGACAACTGCTGGTACCCAAAAGACAGATACGTGCCATGATTGAGAGGGTGACACCTGCCTTTTTCAAGGGGATCTTGGGGCATTGAAATCACATGGCTAAGTTTGGACTTTGTGTAATCGAAAGCAAGAGATAATGGTGTGGACATGGGAATCAGTCGTCTTCGTATTGTAGAGACTTTTATCATCCTTTGCTGTCTTGCTTTTTAGTTCGGACTGTGTTTATTCAAAAATAGCATTTATATATGAGCTGGGTGTAACTGCAATAAATTATAACAATTTATACAGTAGTAATTGTACAATGAAAAGACAGAACATGCACCTAGTCCCAGAATATGGCGACTGACGCTGTCTCAAATTCATATAAAAAATGTACAAGTGGTCTTTTTTTATTGCAAGTAATTGTCTAATGATGTCGGCAAATTCTCTTGAAAGCCATTTCAATCAAGGTGCATGTACAGATGTACAGGAAAGCTTCTCCATTTTGTTATTGTTAGAAAAAAATCTACGAAAAGTAGCTGAGAGTCTGTTTAGAAGCCTGGGATATTTACTTTGTGATGTATCACGCTTATAGCATCATCTGCTTTGTAGCTGAATATGATCATCCAAAAAAGGATCATCCATTTAGTTTTTAGAATTCACTGTCAGTCGCCCTGCAGGAAAATATTCAAACATTATCATATTCTTACTGTGGAATCTTTTTGTATTTTCAAGCCATTAGTGTATTTTTCCCTAAATTAACATAAATTTAAAAGATTCCGATATGCATAATTACAATACTCGGAACAAAGTCAATTTCATCAACAATAAATTTTATCACATGTACTATAAAAAGTATTCAGTTTATGCTGGATGTATGCTTTTTAATCTTCTTCCAGCTGACATGCGCGGGGTTACGGCGTTAAATAATTTTAAAGGAAAGGTAAACATATCTTATTGGAAGGCAGCTTTACAGTATTGACGAGTATCTCGTTTATATTAAGAACTAATATACAGTTTTGAATCTTTTTATCCTAGTGTCGTCCTTTAAGTATTTTTTTATGTCTGTATATTGTACCAGTTTTTTTTCTTTTCATTATGTCGCAGTGAATAATGAATTATTATTATTATTATTTTCCTGAGTTTTCACAGCTTAGGCTGGTAGTATCTGGGCCACCTCGAATGATGTTTATAGATGGTGGCTCTGGGTGGGAATGAAATTCATCATGACCCGCCCTCAATTTCTTATATCGATAAAAACTTTCTTGTAATCCGACAAGTGTCGAGGATCACTGCCTTCTGCAGTTGTATACATGTACCCTTTGGAAGGTTCAAGACTTTCAAATTCTCCAACAAAGCGTTCGTGGCCACCCCTTCCACTGATATGATGATGGGAATAATCATTACTTCTTTTAACTTCCACATCCGTGCTAATTCTATTTTGAGGTCTTGATATTTGGAGCATTTCTCAGTTTCCACGGACTTAAGATTATGCGTAAGTGGAACCGCAATATCGATTATGATTCCAGTTTGTTTCTGTTTGTCTATAAGGACTAAATCAGGTCGATTATGCTCTATGCGCCTATCAGTGGTTATTGGGCGGTCCCAATACATCAATAGGTTCTGATTTTCTAGAATGGACACGGGGTGATATTTGTAGTAGGGCACCTTTGCTTTTATTAGACCTTTTTTGTGTGCGATTAGCTGGTGTATTATTGCGGCTACTTTGTTGTTTCTGCATAAGTATGCATCTTTGGCCAGGTTAGGGCATGCTCCTGTGACATGTTCGATTGTTTCGCCTACTGTATCGCACTTACGGCACTTATCAGTGATAGGGTTCTTCAATATATGCTTGTCATAATTTCGTGTGCGGATAACCTTATCCTGTATAGCACAGATAAACCCTTCAGTCTCTGGGTGTAAGAAACCATGCTGGAGAAACGAGAACGATGTTTTTTTGTCAATACCAACTTTCTCCATTTGAGACGGATACCTGCCATGCAATTGTTTGTTCTTCCAAGATTGCAACCTTTCTCTTGTTGCATTGCATCTGGATGGCTGTTGCAACTGTGACATATACAGGGGAGTTGCGTTGCAATCTGCCTCTTTGATTAGTTGTACTAGAGTGCTATTTTGGTTTAAGAAATACTCCCGAAGATGCATGATTTGTGTGTGGCACATCTGGGATACGTCCTCTGCCGCCGTCACTGCGGGGCAGGTAGAGCCGCTCTACAGCAGAGTTAGGATGGAGCATACGAAACTTTGTCATGGACCTCCTTGTTAGCCTGTCTAGTTCTTCCAGATCGGTGTTGCTCCATTTAACGACACCAAAAGAATAGATTAGGGCTGGGACTGCCCATGCATTAATGGCTGATATCATATTTTTGGAATTCAGGTTGGTGTTTAGCAGTTTTACACGGCGTTTTCTATATTTTTCCGTTAAGTCCTTTTTGATTTCGCTGTGATTTAGTCCCAGTTGCTGTTTGAGCCGTAAGTATTTATACGAATCGCCTTCATCCAATTCCTCGATGTCATTTATTATCTCGCCCATATTAAAGATGCGTCCTTTGCTGGCATTAACAGTTGCGCACTTTTCTAAACCGAATTCCATGCATATGCTGTTACTAAACAATTTAACGGTGGTAATCAACGAAGTTAGCTGCTGCTTTGATTCTGCGAGCAGTTTGATGTCATCCATGTAAAACATATGGTTAATTCTGACTGCACTATTCTTCTTAATTCTGTATCCCATGTTGCTGTTGTCGAGTAGCGTCGAGAGGGGGTTTAAGGCTAAACAAAACCAGGTTGGGCTCAATGAATCGCCTTGGAAGATCCCTCTGGATATGCTCAGTTTGCCTATCATCTTGCCGTTGATGCTAAGTTGTGTCTTCCATAAAGTCATAGAATGCGATAATAATGCTCTGATCGATGGATGGATCTTATATAGTTCCAGAACCTTACGTAACTGGCTACAGAATCAAATGCCTTCGTGAAATCGATAATAGCATGCATGAAAGTTTCGGTGGTTAGTTCTCACATGGTGCGTAATCACAGAATCCATTATCAGTAGCTCCTTACATCCTCTAGATCCACGAGCACATCCTTTTTGTAGAGGTGATATTATATCATTAATTTCGCAATGATTGTAGATTTTGTCATTATTATTATTATTATTATTATTTTTTTTTTTTTTTTTTTTTTTAACCTACAGTGGCATCGACAGCTATGGTCATTAGCCACTTCCCTCCTGCCTCATGAGGTCATTAAGTTGAACCTAGCATCTCAGGGATAGATCTGAGAGTTGGATAATATATAGAACGCACACAATCACATACAGTATAAATAATTCATTGCATCATCCCATTTACTTAATTCAAGTATGGAGGTAAAACTGAGTGTTTACCATAGGTAAATTACTACAGCATTGAGTTTGTCCTGTTCCTAGTAAAATATTTGGTGTGCCAGACAGAATTCAGGTAAGTTGTGTTAATAATGCATTCTTATATAGGATTCATTGTTTTCTTGATACACATATACCCACATATACATATTTTTCGAGATATTTATGTTGGAGCTAATATTTTAAGATTTTTATATTGGAAGATTTTTTGTTTAGATTTTGTGTAGCATATTTGTCGATTTCATGAAGTTCAGTAAGTTGTTTATGTTTCTGTCGTTTGAAAAGCATTCTTTCAGGTTTCTTGGTATAAAACATTCTAGGCGCTTAGAGTTAAATTTTGGACATTCCAGGATGATGTGTTCTACGGTAAGAGTGCAGTGGCATTCATCGCATAGTATTGGGCTTCGCCCCAGGAGAAGATGTGATGAAGTTAGGTGAGTATGTCCAATCTTTATTCTTGTAAGACAAACTTGTTCTCGTCTAGTTAGGCCTGTCGGATATTTCCATTTCTCGATTGTAGGTTGTAGTATCCTCAAACGACTTATACTTTGGCTCCACTGATTTTGCCAACGTTGATGTATCTGGAGCTTGAAATGGGCTTTTAGGTCTTCAGGAAGTACGGTGCTGACGGGGGTTCCATTTTGGGTCGCGTCACGAGCTGCTGCATCTGCTAGTTCGTTGCCAGGAATATTTACATGCCCTGGAGTCCAAATAAATACGACTGTGTTCGAATTATGCGTTAGTTTATGACACCGATTAATCACCTGCTGGACGAGGGGATTCTTAGCTTGTTGATTTCGTATAGATTGAAGGGCGGTCATTGAATCTGTACATATGAGGTATGTACTACACCGGGTTGTTTTGTCAAGCAAGTATTTAAGGGCTGCCGAGATGGCATACAATTCGGCTGTATATACGGAAGTAATAGGATTTAGACTATACTTAAAGGTTTCTGTTAGGGTGGTGAAAGCTGATCCTACGCCACTTTCATTTTTCGCTCCGTCTGTGTAGATGACTTCAGGTGTATTATATCTACTTATTATTTCATTGAATTTATGTAGATAAACATATCCCGATGTTATGTTTTTTGGATAAATAGCGCAGTCTAGTACAATATTCGTCCTGGTGTCGATCCATGGTGGAGTTTCACTTGGTTTCTTAGTGTATATGTCAGGGATAACAGCGCCAAGGTCGTTTATAATCTCTGATAGTCTGACTCCGAATGGTCTTGTAATAGTAGGTCGGTTGTCGTATTCTTCACTGCTATCATTGTTGAAAATGATATCGTGGTTTGGGTGAGAGGGTTGAGCCCATATGTTAATTCCATAGTTAAGCATTAACTGCGATATGCGTAAATCAAGCGGTGGAGTATTCGCATCGCAATATATCGAGCTGGATGGACTAGTGCGAAACGCACCTAAGCACAGTCTTAGTCCTTCACGATGGATGACTTCTAGGGTACGTATATGCGATCTTCTGGCAGCGGCAAAAGCTACAATACCATATTCCATTTTTGACATTACCAGCGATTTGTATAGCGTCAGTAGGACATCTCTGTCCGCGCCCCATTTTATGCTGGAGACGCATTTTATTACGTTAAGGGCTTTCTTGCATCTAACAGCTAATGACTCGATTTGTGGTTTCCACGTAAGTTTACGATCAAAGATTACTCCTAGGATCCGGTGAGTTTCTTTGACTTGGATTAAGTTTCCTTCCAAGGTTAATGCAGGTTCCCTATGTGCTGTTCTTAGCCGACAAAAATGGATTACTGTAGTTTTTGATCTAGAAAAGTTAAGACCATTTCTTTTAGCAGTTTCAACCAGGTTGTCGATGGTCTCTTGAAGTTTACTTTCCATCGTGACTATTTCTTTTGCCGAGTAATATATCGTTAAATCATCCACATACATACATTTTCCAATGGATTCATCGATGCACTGGAGTAAGTTGTTGGCAATTATTACAAACAAGATTACGCTGAGGGTGGAGCCCTGAGGTATTCCGTTTTCTTGGAGGTACGTATGAGATACTTTGTCCCCCAGCCTTACCTTGAACGACCGGCTTGCAAGGAAGCTTGCAATGAATGTGGGCAGCCGTCCCCGAATTCCCCATTGATGGAGAGTTGATAGGACTCCATATCCCCAGGCGGTATCGTATGCCTTTTCTAGGTCAAAAGAGATAGCAATCAGATGGCTCCTGTTGGCAAAACTGTTCTGTATGGCTGTTTCCAAGTGGATAAGGTGGTCTACGGATGATCTGTGCTGCCTGAAACCTGTCTGAGAATTTATTAGCAGGTTTCGTGTCTCCAGTAACCACATTAATCTTCGACTTATCATTTTTTCTAGGATCTTGCTCAGACAACAGGTCAGGGATATTGGTCTGTAGCTCTCAGGCTTTGTTGAATCTTTGTCTGCTTTAGGAATAGGTATCACTATTGATTCTCTCCACTGATCTGGGTAAGTACCAGTTTGCCATATTTTATTAAACATTTCTAATATTGCTTGTTTTTCTGTTACAGGTAGGTTGCGTATCATGCAATAGTGGACGGAGTCCGGGCCAGCGGAAGAGTCGTTAGTCTCTTGAAGAGCATTTTCGAATTCGGTAAGAGTGAAATTGTAGTTATATTCCGATATGTTAGATTCACTAAAGTCAAGTGCATTGCTTTCAATTTCTAGCTTCCTTTGATAGGCCCCAAGGCTTAGGTTGTCATTGGAACATATCTCTTCAAAGTGCATGCCTAGCGTGTTGGCTATCTCTGTAGCGCCCGTAACTTCTCTTCCTCCTACTCGTAACACTGGGGAAGGTGTGGCGAAGTGTTTGCCGGATATGGTTCTGATTTTCTTCCATACATCTGAGCTTGGGGTCTCTGAAGTGATGTCAGATACATATTTTTGCCAAGAATTTCTTTGGCCTGCTAACATCAATCTCCGTGCTCTAGCTCTGGCTTGTTTGAATTTCATCATATTTGCCAGAGTTGGGTTTCTTTTGAAGACATTGTAGTTATGCTTTTTGCCTTTAATGGCTTCTTCAATTTGTTGATCCCACCAGGGTACTATAGGTTTACCAGGTTGTATGTTTGCTTTAGGGATGCTTTCGGAAGCAGCATTCAATATACTGTCAGTAACGTTGCTGACGGTTTCAGATATTGAATCACCTATTCGCATTGGAGTCAAATGTTCTCGAAATTTCTCCCAATTTGCCTTTTTAACATTCCACCTTTCTGCAAGTGGAACACTTGTATTTTGTACGGCACAGTTAAGTAGTATTGGGAGATGGTCAGATGAGTGATCATCTAAAACTTCCCAATCAAAGAGATATGATACACTTGGGCTACAAAGTGCCAAGTCTATCGCACTGTAGTTGCACGACCTAGAGTTAAGAAATGTTCCTTCGCCTTTATTCAGCACCATTAAATTTGCTTCGTTAATTATATCTTCCACTATCCTCCCTCTGGTGTCCAGTTTTTGTGAGCCCCAAAGAGGGTTATGCGAGTTAAAATCTCCTACTAAGAGAAAGGGTTTGGGAAGCTGTTCACATATGCTTTTCAATTGATTATATTCCCAGTTTTGATTGGGTAGGTATATGTTGCATATGGTCAATTTTATAGGTACTATTAGTTGAACAGCAACAACCTGAAGCTCGGATGTGATGTTGACCTCTGTAAAGGGGATATTTACATCCAGAAATATTGCCACGCCGCCCTTGGCACGGATTTGCGGCGTATCATCCTTTCTTACACATTTGAACCCACGTAGCTGAAATTTCGTGGTTGGAGAGAAATGGGTCTCTTGAAGACAGAGACAAAAGGGCTTTTTCTCCTGCATGAGTAGTTTCAGTTCTGGATAGTGATTAACACACCCATTAATATTCCACTGGACGATGGATTGCATGAGTAGAGTAGATTTATTTTACACATGCAAGGTTCAGGAGAAGATTAAGGATATTTACATATGTATATAGATGATGAGAGATAAATAAACAAATAGGTGAGGGACTAAATAAATAAATAAATATATATAAATAGACAAATAAATAAGTAAATAAATTAATGAATAAACAAGTAAATAAATTGAAAAGTACATTATAAGTTTATCAAAATATCACAGTTAATTTTATCACAGAAGTATCACAGTCTCCGACAACTGCTCAGTTTCGGAGTTCTGTTGATTGGGACGCTCTGTATCATCACTCTGAACGGGTTGTTCCGACTGAAACAGTGCGGTTTTATTTGTTTTACGAGGTCTGCCTTTTTTCCAGCCTCGTGTACCCTTTTTTGCTTCTGGATCGTCAGTCTGAGACGAGGTGAGACTTTCATCAGAAAGTTCCGATCCATCTACAGGAGACGTAGCTTTTCTTTTAGACGAGTTAGAAGCATCTGATTGACTTCTAGTTCTAGACGCAATCCCATGACTTATCTTTGGCAATGGAGCGACAAATTGCTGGGGTGTGCTGCTGCATACTGCTTTGTTTTCTATGGCTTGCGAGATCGACGTTCTAATTATAGCTGTTAGACGTGGTATAATCTTCTCTATTATTTCATCGTCTGGGCGCTTCTGAGATGCTTGTGCATATGATAAACTTGCTTGCGGGGTAGGGATTACTACCTTCCTTCTAGCTTCAGCATAACTCATTTTCTCGATAGTAATAACTTTCTGTATAGCTGATTCTGTCTTATACCTTGGACATAATTTGGAGTTTGCTGCGTGAGGACCATTGCAGTTCACACACTTTATGGGCTGATCACAAGATTTTCCAGTGTGTATTTTCTTACCGCAAATGCAGATTTGTTCCTCTTGGCATGATATCGAGGTATGGCCGTACCGTTGACATTTGAAACAGCGTACAGGGGGTGGGATATATTGACGAACAGGTAGTTTGTACATCGCGCAACTAAGTCTCTGTGGTATGTTCGGAGAATTGAATGTAATTATGTGGCCTGGAGTGTCTTGTAGTTCATTATCCTTCTTTACTTTTATACGTTGTACCTTTATTACTCCTTCAGATTTTAGCTCATCCATAATTTCAGCTTCGGAACAGTTTAATAAATCCCTGCAGTAGATTACGCCTCTGCTAGAATTCAGAGAGGCATGTGGTTCAACGGTAACAGGAAAACTAGCAAAACTTTCTACCTTCAACAATCGATATGTTTGACCATCTGTTCTTGTTTCAACTAGCAGCCCAGCTTTAATTTTCTTCACAGAATTGGATTCTCCAATCAAGCCGCATAACGTCTTTGATATCAGAAATGGACTTACTTTCATGAAATTATCGCCATCTATTCTCTTTATTACCAGAAATCGGGGAGTAGGACCAGCCGACCCCTTGGTAATATTACTGTGTCCAGTGGTAGCTCTGCATGTAGCTCCACCTTCGCTGTTTTTGCCTACATTTGAGGAGGTAGGCGCACCTTTTGTTTTTACTTTGTCTCCCATAGTATTGTGTTTGTCTTCACCTCCCCGGCTCCCCACCCTCCACGGAGCCTCAATGGGAGGTTATGCCCATAATCGCCTTCCGCTAAGACATAACCCCAGGGATACCGTTAATCCTAGGAAAAGGAGGTATAGTCCCCACAGGTAGCTCCACCATACATCGAGCATAGCGAACTATTCCCGTCTGGCTTCTACTACCTGTGGAGGCTCGCCCAACCAGCCCTCTGACGGGATGGCACAGCCGATTGACCGACGCTGGGCTAGGCGCGGCCGCCCTTCTAGACTGACCGCCGGACCAAAGTGGCGTGTTGCCCCCCTGACTGGTAGGGCTCAACCACCAGGATTCCATTGGCCAGCTTACGGGTCGCCGGGCACGGCACAAACACCCGGGAGGCTAAGAGGAAGCCCCACGCGCCGCCTCAACGCATGGGGGAAGGAAAGGACAAGGAAAGTCGGGAGGGCAGCCGACAGCTGCACAGGATATAATGAAAGGAGAAGGATGGGAGAAAGGGGGAAGGAAAAGCCCAGGGTTTGGCAGAATGAATAAGACTACCAAACCCCGAACTCCCTGCCTGGGGCCGTGGGGGCGACGCTCCCCATGTATCTTCCCTTGAAACCGGATCAAAGATCCAGCTACAGTAGTAATTGTACAATGAAAAGACAGAACATGCACCTAGTCCCAGAATATGGCGACTGACGCTGTCTCAAATTCATATAAAAAATGTACAAGTGGTCTTTTTTATTGCAAGTAATTGTCTAATGATGTCGGCAAATTCTCTTGAAAGCCATTTCAATCAAGGTGCATGTACAGATGTACAGGAAAGCTTCTCCATTTTGTTATTGTTAGAAAAAAATCTACGAAAAGTAGCTGAGAGTCTGTTTAGAAGCCTGGGATATTTACTTTGTGATGTATCACGCTTATAGCATCATCTGCTTTGTAGCTGAATATGATCATCCAAAAAAGGATCATCCATTTAGTTTTTAGAATTCACTGTCAGTCGCCCTGCAGGAAAATATTCAAACATTATCATATTCTTACTGTGGAATCTTTTTGTATTTTCAAGCCATTAGTGTATTTTTCCCTAAATTAACATAAATTTAAAAGATTCCGATATGCATAATTACAATACTCGGAACAAAGTCAATTTCATCAACAATAAATTTTATCACATGTACTATAAAAAGTATTCAGTTTATGCTGGATGTATGCTTTTTAATCTTCTTCCAGCTGACATGCGCGGGGTTACGGCGTTAAATAATTTTAAAGGAAAGGTAAACATATCTTATTGGAAGGCAGCTTTACAGTATTGACGAGTATCTCGTTTATATTAAGAACTAATATACAGTTTTGAATCTTTTTATCCTAGTGTCGTCCTTTAAGTATTTTTTTATGTCTGTATATTGTACCAGTTTTTTTTCTTTTCATTATGTCGCAGTGAATAATGAATTATTATTATTATTATTTTCCTGAGTTTTCACAGCTTAGGCTGGTAGTATCTGGGCCACCTCGAATGATGTTTATAGATGGTGGCTCTGGGTGGGAATGAAATTCATCATGACCCGCCCTCAATTTCTTATATCGATAAAAACTTTCTTGTAATCCGACAAGTGTCGAGGATCACTGCCTTCTGCAGTTGTATACATGTACCCTTTGGAAGGTTCAAGACTTTCAAATTCTCCAACAAAGCGTTCGTGGCCACCCCTTCCACTGATATGATGATGGGAATAATCATTACTTCTTTTAACTTCCACATCCGTGCTAATTCTATTTTGAGGTCTTGATATTTGGAGCATTTCTCAGTTTCCACGGACTTAAGATTATGCGTAAGTGGAACCGCAATATCGATTATGATTCCAGTTTGTTTCTGTTTGTCTATAAGGACTAAATCAGGTCGATTATGCTCTATGCGCCTATCAGTGGTTATTGGGCGGTCCCAATACATCAATAGGTTCTGATTTTCTAGAATGGACACGGGGTGATATTTGTAGTAGGGCACCTTTGCTTTTATTAGACCTTTTTTGTGTGCGATTAGCTGGTGTATTATTGCGGCTACTTTGTTGTTTCTGCATAAGTATGCATCTTTGGCCAGGTTAGGGCATGCTCCTGTGACATGTTCGATTGTTTCGCCTACTGTATCGCACTTACGGCACTTATCAGTGATAGGGTTCTTCAATATATGCTTGTCATAATTTCGTGTGCGGATAACCTTATCCTGTATAGCACAGATAAACCCTTCAGTCTCTGGGTGTAAGAAACCATGCTGGAGAAACGAGAACGATGTTTTTTTGTCAATACCAACTTTCTCCATTTGAGACGGATACCTGCCATGCAATTGTTTGTTCTTCCAAGATTGCAACCTTTCTCTTGTTGCATTGCATCTGGATGGCTGTTGCAACTGTGACATATACAGGGGAGTTGCGTTGCAATCTGCCTCTTTGATTAGTTGTACTAGAGTGCTATTTTGGTTTAAGAAATACTCCCGAAGATGCATGATTTGTGTGTGGCACATCTGGGATACGTCCTCTGCCGCCGTCACTGCGGGGCAGGTAGAGCCGCTCTACAGCAGAGTTAGGATGGAGCATACGAAACTTTGTCATGGACCTCCTTGTTAGCCTGTCTAGTTCTTCCAGATCGGTGTTGCTCCATTTAACGACACCAAAAGAATAGATTAGGGCTGGGACTGCCCATGCATTAATGGCTGATATCATATTTTTGGAATTCAGGTTGGTGTTTAGCAGTTTTACACGGCGTTTTCTATATTTTTCCGTTAAGTCCTTTTTGATTTCGCTGTGATTTAGTCCCAGTTGCTGTTTGAGCCGTAAGTATTTATACGAATCGCCTTCATCCAATTCCTCGATGTCATTTATTATCTCGCCCATATTAAAGATGCGTCCTTTGCTGGCATTAACAGTTGCGCACTTTTCTAAACCGAATTCCATGCATATGCTGTTACTAAACAATTTAACGGTGGTAATCAACGAAGTTAGCTGCTGCTTTGATTCTGCGAGCAGTTTGATGTCATCCATGTAAAACATATGGTTAATTCTGACTGCACTATTCTTCTTAATTCTGTATCCCATGTTGCTGTTGTCGAGTAGCGTCGAGAGGGGGTTTAAGGCTAAACAAAACCAGGTTGGGCTCAATGAATCGCCTTGGAAGATCCCTCTGGATATGCTCAGTTTGCCTATCATCTTGCCGTTGATGCTAAGTTGTGTCTTCCATAAAGTCATAGAATGCGATAATAATGCTCTGATCGATGGATGGATCTTATATAGTTCCAGAACCTTACGTAACTGGCTACAGAATCAAATGCCTTCGTGAAATCGATAATAGCATGCATGAAAGTTTCGGTGGTTAGTTCTCACATGGTGCGTAATCACAGAATCCATTATCAGTAGCTCCTTACATCCTCTAGATCCACGAGCACATCCTTTTTGTAGAGGTGATATTATATCATTAATTTCGCAATGATTGTAGATTTTGTCATTATTATTATTATTATTATTATTATTATTATTATTATTATTATTATTATTATTATTATTATTATTATTATTATTATTATTATTATTATTATTATTATTATTATTATTATTGTTAGTATATAAGCCTTATATATATCCCTGATTTAGAAAATGTGAGCCAAAATCCATACACACCAAAAAGGGTGATCTTGGTTGAAAAGTAACTATCTTAATTTAATTAAATTGTAATCACCTTTGTATAGAGGTAAATCATGTCGAATCGACTTGTTTTGAGTCTAAAATACGTAGCACTTCTATTTTTATACTTTCTGCAGGTAATTAGAAATAATTGCGAAATTCTAGGAAAAACTGTGCATACAAAGTATAGACGTATGCTGGGATATTTTAATATTTGAGACAGATTTCTTTGTACTAAGATTTCTTAATTGTAAAAGCTATTTTAGTTTTAAATCCTCACTCTTTGTCGTAATCTTCTCCACATGAAATGGTCCAGTAGTTAGGTGAACTTGTATAAAACCCCCGCCCCTGCTTCTGGATTATTTGTTCGAGACGTTTTTTACATATATATTCCCATTGAGCCAAATAACTTTGTACCAGTATCTTCCGCAGACGCTATACAAAGCAATATTATATCTCAGTTCTTCCCTAGCATCCAAGAAACCATTCCTCAAAAGTGTCTGTTTCTACAAAGACTATATTTTTCCTTCATGGAAAAACACATACACAATTACTGAACCACAAAAATACAAAGACATCCCCGCGGCTGGTTTCCCCTTTCATTCCAGAATTGAATTTTAATGACACGGGCACAATCTAGAAAGCGGATCTATTATCAAGAATTCTAGACGGTCGCTGTGGCAGAATGCAATTTAGATACGTCGACGAAGATGCCTCCTCAATGAAATATTACAGAAACAATTTTATAATGGCGGTCGAGAGTCTAGACGCCAGCTCTAACGGTAACGTGGGATTGCAGTTATTATGCGAAAAAGCGGAAAGAAGACAGAGAAAGGTTATCCATGAGAGAAGGAAGATATTCTCCAAGAGATGTTTGATTCTTAATTTTCAGATGTATGTGTAGAACGTAATTCTACTCCCCACATAGTTTCAAGTAGTTCCATTGGAAAAATTAAATTAGCTTTTGACAGAAAATTTCTATTAATTAAAATATGTCGCTGAGTTGCTTAAAACATGTAATTAAACACGACTACTATAACAAAAAACACTATACTTATCTCTGCTAAAGAACCTTAGTAATTAAAAATAAAAACAACTCTGTAATAATTATGATAATGATAACTAAATCCATTTATCTACTTTATTCATTGTTCCAACTACCAGCATCTATACAAGCCTATAACCGACGTTTAAATGATTCGGCAACAGTTCCCAACATTTGGTGGTTAATGCTCTGAAAAACTTCCGGTATCCTGTCTTAGGTGGTCTTTAACGTAACGCCAGAAAAAAAAAATTTCATTAAGTCGGGAGACCTGGGTCACCATCTGACTGGCCTGGCTCATCCCATCCACCTCTGAAGGAATTCAGTATTTAAATAATTATTTACTGTTTGTGTGCGATGTACAGGAGTTTTCAGAATTCAAGTAGAGCTGATTGCTGATAAACACTTGTGAATAATTTTGGTATTTGGTAACAGACATGATACGTCATTTACAGATATCAGTTACTAAATCACAGTTCGTGAAATATTTAGTTATACAGTTAGATGTAGGTCGATGAGTATCGATACACATCAATCAATCTCGCTGCTGCTCCGATACGTGTCGCACCGTGTTGCATATTTAATCGGTGTGTTCTCCTCATTGTCGACCGTCTTGAATGGTGTTGTGTTGACAGTTTGGCTCCAGCCAGTCAGTTTACAAGGGGATGCAGTTAGGTAATGGAAACCGGCGACGCCGGCGGCATGTGGAGGCGGTGCGCCAGTTGCATGTGTGGAGAATGCAGGTCCACTAATGAAACTGGGAGTTTGGGGTTGCGCTATGTTGCCAGATTGCTACAAAACCTCTCATATAAGTCATTGATTGTACACACCGCGCCACTTAAATAAAACTTAAACACTTTTATTTAGCTTTAGGGGAAATTTCGTACACATGTTTGGTTACAATACAAAAGATCAACCGTCGCCATTTTGAATCCAATTTGGCGGATGCTACAAAATGACGATCCATAATTTCTATAGTAACCCATAGAAACACGATGAGCATCCAAGTAATTCTTAAGCCAATATGGCGGCCGCAAAATGGCTATCTACATTTTTCATAGTCACTGGCGTCATTCTAATTTCAATATGGCGACTCCCCAAGATGGCGCTTATAATTACATTTTGAAGGTGGTAGACGGCCTCTGACTGTCCAACGCGGAGGTACCACCCGACGGATCTCTAAGACGGGCCAGAATGGCGTCCTCTCTTTCTCCTATGTGCAATGTGTGTTTAGGCCTCGTGGTGGTTTAAGTATAAAGAAATCTATTCACCCCTATGATATAGATAATAAATACGTAAATACATTTCTTTCGCATAAGACTATACAAGGATAGCATCGGAATTGTTATTAGGAAAGAAATTCAGTTGCTTCACAGTATCTGGTCATGTACAAAATAAATCAGCATTAAAAAAACAAAAAACACAAACAATATATAAAATTTCACAAACAACGATAATACCCATATAATAGAGAATCGAGCTCGCCCAAATACAAATTATAAGCATCAGCGATAGATAAATAAATCAGACATGTTATGCAAAAACACTGTTAAAATATTCCAAAACGCTATAGAAGTAATTGTTTAACCTAATGTCATTGACCTTTGCTTTAAATAGATGTGAGTTGGCTATACCCTTTATGGAATTTGAAGTGGTTATGCAGTTTTACTGCCATAACTGGGACATTTTGGGGCCAATGATAATATATTAAAGGGCTTGAGGAGAGAAGTGCAATGAGCAAAGTGACGACGATCCCAAGATGGCGTTTATAATTACCTTGGTATAGGATATAGGTATCAAACTAGACAGCTTTATGAGACAAACAGAACAGGCAACGTAACGTCACTCTAAATCCAATATTGCTTACCGTAGAATAGCAACTTATAATTTCCGTACTATGGGTATCAAATGGATGGGCTTGGTGAGGGAAACATAATAAGCAAAATGACGTCATTCTAAGTCCAATAAGTGTATCAGATGAAAGCGTCAAATGAGAGCAACACAATAAACAAATAACGTCGTTTAAAATTCCATATAGATTTTTCGTAGATTTATATCTATCGAAATTTTATAATACAAATAAAGTGAGAAGACTTATGGAGTCTCATTAATAAAATATGTACAACATTTATAGAAATTACCAAACCAACTGTTTGACATTATAAATATTAAAAAGTAAGAAAAATTAAAAAAACACATTTTCAAAAATAAGCTTTATACAGGGTGACTTTGAAGTTGAGTCATTAATTTTCAGATAATGATTGTAGAAGGAAGATAAACCAGAATATGTGTGTAAAAATAAAAAAAAATTAAAAAAAAATTTTACCTTGTTTTATAAAGTATCCTCCCGACAAGTATTTCAGTGCGGACCTGTATTTGATCGTGAGGTCCCCTGTGAGGTCTTAAGTCACCTAATTCACGAGCCCGTTGTACTACATTAACAAAGGCACGAGGGGTTGGTTGCACTCGATTGGGAAACCGATCCGCATAAACATGTGCCATTTTTTATTTCGTTTGAGCCACGCAACAGAAACTATTCACACGCTAACCGACAGATACTGACTGTATGTATAACTGAACTGAATAAAACACTTAATTGCAAAAACGTCGTTCCAAATTCTTTCGCTTTTTTGTTTCCGATGCGATGAACCGGTAAGGCGGATTATATCCGTTGTTGCCAAACACGAGTACATGATATTATTATTGAGACAGGGCGGTACTCAAACTTCCAAAGGGCTATAACTTTGTTACTTTAATTTTACCAGAAAAATGGTAAAGGAAAAAAACATTTCTTTTGATCAGATCTACTCACTGTTAAAATAAATGACTCAACTTCGAAGTCCCTGTATATAAGTTAAGATTTAATGAAATAAAATTAAAATTTAAAAATATTTTTTTCGATTGCAATTATTTAAATGATAATGAATAGAGACCGGATTATATGCAACATAAAAAGTTTGAAATATGCATGAAAAATGGTTAAAATATGAATGAATGTATCAAAATATGCAAAATTAAATAACAATAAAAAAAACGATTTTGATACTTTTTATTTTAAAATGTGATATACACAGATATTGCGAAGGCCTTTGGTCGGGTTGATTATTATATGTTGTTGGCAAAGCTTGAAGCGTTAGGGTTATCAGCTCTTTTACGGTCATACCTTGCTGACAGGTTGCTATATGTTGAATTTGGTGGAAGTAAGTCAAAAATTTATACAGCAACATCTGGAGTTCCACAAGGTTCGAACTTAGGACCCTTGTTATTTCTCATTTTCATTAACGATCTGTCTTTGAAGCTGAGCTGTATGCACTTGCTCGTTGCTGACGACTTGAAGATATTTTCGCCAATTCACTCTTCGAGTGACTGTGTGAAGATGCAAAGCAAGCTTGACTTCATATATGAATGGTGCAACAGAAATCTGCTAACGTTAAATGTCAGAAAATGCAAAGTGGTTTCGTATAGTCGGAAGCAGGACCCCATCATATACAATTATAACTTTAATGAAAGCGTTTTAGGAAGAGATTCAAGATTTAAAGACTTGGGAGTAGTGTTCGATAACAAACTCACTTTTAACGATCACCTATCAGATATTGTATCATCTGCATCACGGTTGATAGGTTATTGTGTACGTAACTGGTCCGGTTTCTCTAATGTGGACTGTTTAAGAATATTGTATTTTTCATTTATCAGGACTAAGTTAGAGTACGCGTCCTTAGTATGGTCCCCCCTATATCAGAATGCAATCGGTAAACTGGAGGCTGTTCAACGTAAAACTCTAAAGTATTGGTATTTTAAGTGCAGTGGTAGATACCCAGAGAGAGGATTTGATCATGACGTTTTATTGGAGTTTTTTGGCATTGAATCACTAAGGAATCGTCGTCACGCTCAAGCTCTCACTATCCTTTATAAGTTAATGAATAATCATATTGATTGTGGGTTCCTACTGAGTAAGATTAATTTTCATGCTCCCAGAATAGTTGGTCGGCATAATCACATATTTTACTGTGATACACCGCGGACGAATATTTTATGCAGATCCCCAGTAATGGTAATGTGTACTTTATTCAATTCAATCTGTAACAGAGCTGATATATGTCATGACAGTCTTAATAAAATGTTGTTGATGGTGTCAGTTATTGTTATTCTTCAATTGGAGCACTTGTATGTTTTTTTCTTCTCTTTTTTTTAATGTTCAAACACCTATGTATTATGTGTTCATTCAGATCACTGATGTTTTTCTTTTTTCTTTTTTTGTTATTATTTTCTGATTCATTGTCTATATATATATACGTGTATATATATATGTGTATATATGTGTGTGTATATATGTGTGTATATATGTATATGTGTACCATTTGTCTTGATTTGACTAATTTCCTGTGATTGGGTGTATACCTGTTGGAAATAAATGTATTATTATTATTATTATTATTATTAAAATCGGCTTACAAATAATTAATAATTAAGCACTTGAATGATTTATCTATGAGATCTGTAAGTGACGACTATTAAACATATTGTTATTTTTATAAACACAAATAACAAGGTATGTATGTGTATTATAGGTCGAAAAAGATCGCTCCAACACCACGGAGGTGGTTGAACAGTATTTGAATTTGGCTGCTATGCTAGCTTTTATTGTCTCTGGCAAAACTTCACCAGTCCCATTAATAAAGCTCTTAATTTGACATAGATGTTCAAGGGCTGGATTACTGTTTAAAATGCTTTCAAACCTATATTTAAACTTAGAAGAAAATGCGTCTGGCAATGCGGAGTGCATTTGACGGATATTTTTCATAAATTGAATAGAGTCAGTCAACGTCAACCTAGAGTTTCAAGCTTTTTCATTCTGGTAAATGATAGAAATGAGTGCTAATCATAGCTATGCTCTTTTTGTTACTAGAGTCGCTGTTTGCTTCCACTTACAAATTGCCATAGCATCTGCACTATAGCAAAATCCCTACACCTTTCATTGGAAGCATATTCGCACATAAAATGTAGGCGCGAATTCACTGGAATGTCTCATCTTCCATATTTTTTATATAGGAAACCTTATTGTCTAGCGAAAGAGCGTGAGATTAATAAATTTGTCTAGCTGCAGCGTACAATTTAATTGATTATCGAGATAACATGTCGAAAAAGTTGTAATTATAGCAAACATATGCAACGTCTCTAGATTTTTGTTAAAATATGCAACAACCGGAGAAAATCGGCATAATATGCGAATGCATATAACCCGGCCTCGAATAATGAAGCTCCTGCATCTCAAGTTTAAGTGTGAAGGCAAAATTTGGTACTTTCTCAGTTTAAGGTACCTTGAAAACTAGAACCAATTTCAGCGACGGATTCAGATTCAGCTTATCAAATACCTTCGAGAAAGTATACGCTATCAGGGAAAAATCTTGTCGGCCCATATATCTAATTCACCAGTCCTACAGACACATCCCCTTCTACAAGAATACTGGCAACGTAGCTTATTTCTAATTTAAATTAGGTACAATCGGAGGACATCCGTAGCTTCACTATAGCCCCGACTGCTTGCCGTAACCATAGAGTATCAAAGTTACCAAATGGCAGATGGCTCAGGCGCAATTCGCTGGTCATATAGACACATCGCCGTTCAAGAGCATTAAGTATTCTGTATCTGTGAGGTAGTAAGCAGTAGTAGTTACCGTTAACAGGAACGTTGGAAAATCTGTCGTGAATATTTGCCCTAGCAGATAGACTATCTACTTGCGGTTTTCTTAAGCGACTTCTAAAAACGGAGTTTCTGTTTGTCGTCGTTAAATACGGACAGAATTTAGAAAGTTCCTTGATAACGATGACTCATATTATAGAAAATTGAAGATATAATATTTGGTATCAAAACCCATAAGTAGGTGGTATCAATCTTCTTCTTTCAAAAGGGCCTCTCCAAGTGTATAATAAAAAGTACTGCCTTCCATTAAAAAAATACTCTTGATGTGGGGCGAAATTGGGACACCCTGTATAACTGTATTTTGGAAATGGGCCCTCAGATACCATGCATGATAACGCATACATGATTTTCTTTGGTAGTTTTTACTTAGGAGCAATACTTCGTTCTTGCATGTTTGGGATGCCCTGTATATCATAGGATTACTAAGTAGCCATGAAAACTTTTGATCAGGATGCTCTGTAGAGTTTATTCTCAATGCCTGATAAAGATTCACCGGCGACTGATTACCATAAGGCTTTTGTCCCCTCCTTCAGAATTGTTACGAGGACTGGACTAAAATGGCTCGACGTCAGCCTCACGGCTTGTCTGTCGGTCCCTACAACAACGCTGGCTAGGACCACGTTATATCCGCTTCATCGACAACTGCAAATAGCGCACTGTTTCTGTAACGGGATATGGATATACCCCAACGACAATGGTATTGTAGAACATCAAACCGCATTACCAGGAACATACAAGTTGCGCTTAAAGGAGAATCAACATTCAAAATCCTTTCCTCGGGCAAGGTCCTGCGAAAAGGGATCAGCGTGGAAATGGGGTGGGCTTACGTACATGCTTAAACAGTGGCGTGGTGAGAGGTACACTAAGGACCAGATGCGTATTCATTTGAGTTTTTCTAAAAGCTGCTGCTTCCTTATTGCGAGGTCACCTTATTTACCTTGACAATCTTGATCCCTAGTGACTGGAAAGTTGTCAAATATCTTTGTCAAGAAAGAAGGCGACCCTGCTCGAGCAAAAGCCTCTGTATTGCATTGTGTGGTCACTTTCAAAACGTGGTGCCTATGCTTACCAATATTGATCCTTATGTCTACAAAATGTACATTCGTCATCAAGCGTGACCCTAATAACTGATTTCGAGAGATACTAAGGGGCCTTCAACCAAAAAAGGCCGCTTTTTATGACATCATCTGATTGAGGTTTCTTCTATGCCCTTTATGGTACTTGGGCGCCGTGAGCTTAGAGTGAGATGTATGAGCAATGGTTAATACATCCAGAATTCCATAGGGATTGCTCAGGAACTGGCATCAACTTTTGCAAAATTTGCTGAAGATATTTTTTCCTCAATTGGAGAGGTTTTCTTGTTTTACAAGCTTGAACAAAGAAAGTATCTTATTCAAAATTATCACAACGATTTCAAGAAACTTATACTAAAACGCTCAAATATTTTGCTTGCACCTCCTGCTATATAACTGTAAGCAGACTGTTGTTGTTGTTTTTTCTAAAACTCTCATAAATTATTAAATTTTATTGTAAAGGTGCTTGTAAGCAATTGGTGCCCTGGTTAGGGAGTAAGAGCTAGCTGAATCCTCCCCAGGAAAATAAAAGGAATTTTATTATTATTATTATTATTCTGTATTTCACTCCTAGAGGAAGGGATGAGCTTGACCGGAACTCTGCCTGAGTTCTAAGGTCTTTAGTCGGAAAGGGTTTTCCGCAAGATGTGGGCTGTTCCTAGCAGTGCTATCTTTTGAACTTGTGTTGCAAAAACATCTCCGGGGAGTTCTTTTATGTTGTTCTTGAATGATATAGTGGCAGTCCCCAAAGCTCCGATGATCACGGGTACCGTTCTTGTCTTTGTCTTCCTCATGCGCGATATTTCGATTTCGAGGTCTTTGTATTTTCTGGCCTTTTCCGCTTCTTTGGTGTTGTTGTCGTCTGGTACAGTTACCTCAATTAGCAGGCATGTGTTCTGTGTTTTATTATGGTAAATAATATCAGGTCGGTTGGCGGAAATCGTTCGGTCGGTAGTGACTCCTTTGTCGTACATAATTGATGCTTCGTCTGTCTCTACTGCTGCTTCAGGAGAATGATCATACCAGTTGTTGCTAACTGGTACTTGGTGCTGCTTGAGGATAGCCCAGTGTATGTATTTAGCAACGTTGTTGTGCCTTTCGGTGTATTCTGTTGGTGCCAGTGTTGAGCAGCCTGAAATAATGTGGCTTATATGTTCCTCACATTGATGGCATATTCTGCATTTGCTGTCGACATTCTGTTTCAGGACCATTCTTCTATGGTAGTGCGTGTTAAGTGCCTGGTCCTGTGCAGCAATCAGTAGACTTTCAGTCTCCGCCTTCAGTCCTGTACTTTTCATCCAATCCAGGGGGACATGTGTTTATCTACATTGGTTTTTGTGTAGATTATTGTAGAACTGTCCATGAAGTGGTTTCGATTTTAGGGCGTTGACTTTTTCTGTTCGCATGGCCTCCTTTACTCTGAGTTTCAAGTTGTCCGCTGACTGATCTTCGTTCAATTGGTATGCATATTGTCTTTTCATGGCTTCCCCGATCTTTGTAATGGATTATTTAGCCTTTTGTTGCTCATGCAATAGCACTAACTTGATGAACTTGTCGTTGGAATGGAGTATATACTCATAAAGGCCGGCAACTGTCATCCTGTAGGCACTGCAGAGTTCAATTAAACCTCTGCCACCATCGCGCGTTGGAATATAGAGTCGGTCTTTGTCAGCTTTGGGGTGATGAAACTTATAGATGGTTAACAGTTTCCTGGTTTTTCTATCTATTTTTTCAATGTCTGATCCGCTCCAGTTCAATATTCCAAAGCTATACTGCATTACCGGTACAGCAAGACTGTTTATCTTATTTTCGGCGCTCAGTTCTGTTTTCAAGATTCGCCTTAACCGACCATAGTATTCCTTCTTCACATTTTCTTTCATAGATTCATGATGTACCTCGTCACTTTCATGTCCGCCAAGATATTTATAGGTTTCACTTGGATGAAGGTAGTCAAATCCTGCACTATTTTCAGTTATTAGGTTTACATTCATTGAGATCTTTCCTCTGGTAATCGTGATCCTTTTACATTTTTCCAGGCCAAACTGCATGCATATGTCCTCACTAAACCGCTTCACAATGCCTAGCTCTCTATCTAGCTGCTTGTTGCTGGATGCGAATAACTTGAGGTCATCCATATATAATAGGTGACTTATATAGGAACCCTGCCTGACCTCGTATCCAAGTTTTCCAGAATTCAGAGCGTTAGTCAGTGGAACCAGGGAGATGCAGAATAGCAGCGGTGACAAGGAGTCTCCTTGGAATATCCCTCTGCGGATTCTTATTTTATCAGTTTTTATACACCCTTCAACGTGATGCAGCTGTAATTCGGTATTCCACTTCTTCATTATTATTATTGTTATTATCCAGTAGAGTTAAATCACAAAACCCAGACAAGTCTGATCCCTGAAATAAGAGAAGGAGAGGCTTTTATCCTTACAGGAAACTTACATCTGAAGTATGTCTCACAATTTACAAAATGTGTTAGTCGAGCCGGCGGTAAGGAAAAATGGGGCCCCAGCAAAGTTCATGAGGTGATCATCCGCAGAAAAGTATTACTACGTACTACTACTACAAAATTATGTACTCGTATATGAAGATGAACTTATAAAGTCGTACAAGGAGGTTAATCTTTCTATTTGTTTTTCAAGTGTTCTCCGCCAGAAGCTAAGTTGTCACAGATCCTAAGCAGATGTAGCAAGGAAAATTTACATGTTCAACATAATTATGATTCCAATGTTCTTCAAATCTCTTATGACTGTGTGGAACGCAGAAAGTTTTTTATATCTAGTCAAACTTGGTTGTTGGCTATATGGTACTGGTTGTGGATCAGGGAGAAGGACAGGATAAGCAGTGAGAGGGTTGACTCTTGGAAAAGCTGGACTAGCAAGGTGTTGATGCGCAGCTAAGATTCTATTATTACTCAAAGAATAAAAAACCTATATATAAGATGTTTGGCGGTTTTTAAAGTGCAGCAGATTACTTGCACCGACAGAAAAATCGGTAATTATTATCGAGAAAATCCGCATTCCCGAAATCCACAGGGCTCGTCCCGAAGAAAATTTCCTCAAAGTGAGGTGAATAAAAAGATATGACCACTCTTTCATTTAAATTACTTTTTCTCAAGAAAAAAAAAAAAACGGTTACAAAATCTAAATCTTCCGATGCCGAACAAAAAAATGATTTGTAGCTATTCAATTTTTGAGTGTTCAAAACGGATGAGGAGAATTTAGCACTTGCTCATGATGACAATGATAATATTCAAAAGCTAATTTCTGTTTAAGCTGTCATTGGGCCATTAAAGACCTGGTGAAAGAACCAAAACATCGACAGTGTTGAAACAGGGATAATAAACAAGATTTCTGGACGACTCAAGTATTACAATTATTGTAGCTATACGTGAACAATAAAGATCAAAAGGAACATACTAGTCTAAGTTGGAGAACCGTATGTGTACCAATCACTATTAAAGTCTTAGTTAAAGAAAGACGGGTTGTTCCACAGACTGTAACAGTTTATGACTTCCATTCAGAATAGACATAAACTCGTCACTCTGTACAAGTCCCAGATAAGACCCAGCCTATAGCACTCCTCACATATCTGGGATGCTGCTTCCCGAACATGTGCATACCCGGTGCTGTTCAGAGAAGGTCGTCCGACTGACCGGTGACACTTCTCTGACAGACGATCTCAGGATCCTTTCACACTGATGGGCGGTCGGCGATCTGATTCTACCGCGATGCCAACGGGACTTGCCTCTCAGAGCTTTCATCCATGATACCGCCAGACGGGCCCGTCCTAACTTTGTACAGGTATGCCCGCTCCTTTATTCCTAGGCCATCGAGGTTGTAGAAAAATCTACCTGAGGAGGTTTTCTCCAGTTCTGCTAACATTGGGCACCTCAAGCATTGGATTAAAAAGGTGTCTTTAAGCTTCTCTGAGTAGCCGCGGGGTTTCGGTATTCCGGTCCTGCCTAAGCGACTACACCAGTAAAAAACATTTGTTTTTGCATGAAAGCAATTTAGTTGTTCATACCATAACCATCTCGCCAGAGCCAAATTCACAAAACTGACTCAGAATTGGACTAAAGAGACAATTTGTAGATACTGCTGGATTTAGTTGATAAATATTAACCTTGTACTTTAATCATGCTGCATATGTCTATCGTAATGCTACTTCTACCGTTGCATGATACACTCAGAGCACTACTGGGTAAACTAACAGACAAAAGACTTTCCAATAAAAATTCTACAGCTGTGTAAAACCTACTGAAAGACGCACTTCAATGGCGGAAGAATACCTTCAGGCTAGAAACAAAAGAAAATCCAGTCTTGTGCGGTATCAGACACAATGCTGACATACAGACAGACAAGCGTATGTGGAAAAAGCGAGAGAGAATCCACAACAAAAGAGCTATTGTCCGGAATATTTGTTTAACTTTCTACAAAGATGTTTTCAGTTTACCGTATCCTTTTCGTTTAATTTTTGTTGCCTCTAGGCACATGGGATACATTTCAGGACTTTGAAGGCATGTTTCATGTTGAGTAACATATGCGTGCATCTTGTAAAATGTTAATACGTTATATACAGTGCTTTTTAGAAAAATACACTTTAATTATTTTTTGATCACGTCAAGTTAGGTTTTTGAAATTTAACGTAAGAATACCCGTTGAAAATTTCAAAATGACGGTTAGGCGCCATCTAGCAACATTTTTTTTAAGCGGAAAGGGGCTACAGGTACTTCATAATCCTAGGATATAAAATCATCGTCATTCAAAATGACGAAATTGCAGGCTGTCAAGGTTGAGCTTATTTGTACATTGAATCAGTTATAACTAAACAACTAATGATCACAACCTTAGAGTATGTTCTATCCGTTTCTTGCCGTGAAAAGGTCTATCTGAATGTGCAATAGAATATGGTGCATTTCGATTAAAAAAATTGAAGATTTTGAGAATTTTCTTTAATGGAATGTTCCATGTTTCATTGCATATTCGAATACACTCATTTAAGAGAAGAACATTTATATAATATACTGTGTTTTGATGATTAGTTGTATGTTGTACGTATGAATACTATGGAAAGAATAATAACAGATCCAACCAGCAGCTGACGCATTTTCACAAAAATAAGGCTATTATGGTAGAACTTGATATTCAGCACAGTGTCTCTCATTTTAGCAAAAAAGAAAGCAGGCGAAGTTTCAATTACGAACTTTTTTCAAACAGCTTCGCCGTTGAGTTTGGTGACAAATTGATATTCTCGAATCGTCATCAAGGTCCTTCTTATTTTCAAACTAATTTGGTATTCTGCTCGGCGCCACAAATTGAACTTGTTGCTGTGTTGGGAAAATTTGGATGTCAGAGGAGCATCAATAAGTGTGAGCCCAAATTTTTTGATACGATCACAGAAAACAAACCAGCGAACTAGAAATTTTGAATATGCAGGATGGTTTGGGTCCTAAAAACCAAATATTTATGCCGTAATAGCAGCGCAAGCGAAAGCCTAAATACCAGGGCACCGTGGAGCTTAAAGACATTTTGTTAATCCGATTTTTGAACTGTCTAAGATTAGTAGAGCTAGTAAAAGCCTCCTCAGGTAGATTGTTTCTATACTAAGTGACATATAAATCCGAATACCCAGTTTAAATGGTTTTATTTTAATAAAAGTTGGTGAATGTATTTATCTTACTGTAAATAAAAAGTGAAAAAATTTTCAGCCTTATCAGTTGGACATTCCGGTTTTTATACTGCTTTTTTTTTAACTCACTAACGCTCTAAAAATGAATATTTCAGCCGTAGTAAAGAATCAACGTTGGCGGATTTTGGTTCTTGACATCCTTTACGATCGGTTACGATGCCTAGAGTACGGAGACCTGTACGATTTCGTCAACTTAGTGAGTTTGATAGGGGCCGTATAGTGGCACTTCGGGAAGCTGGACTTTCTTTTCGAGAAATTGCAGTTAGAGTGCAAAGAAGTGTAGACACTGTGGTTAGGTGTTGTCAGGCATGGCTTCGAGAAGGCCGTACGCAAAGAGCAAGGGGCACTGGACGGCGCCGTAGAACAACAGACCGTGAAGATCGCCGCCTAAGATTATTGGCCTTAAGGGACCGTTTCTCCACTACCAGGTCCATTGCAAATGAATGGTTTGCAGAACACGGAAGACCTATTGGCATGCGAAGTGTTTACGGACGAATGAGAAGTTTTGGCTTGTTTTCATACCGGCCACACTGGGTCCTCCCTTTAACTCGAGAACACCGACGTAATCGCCTTGAGTGGTGCAGACAACGGTCACTCTGGGATCAGGAATGGAACAGTATTGTCTTTAGTGACGAGTCTCGATTTTGTTTAGGCATGCACGATGGTCGTGCCAGGGTTAGAAGGCGACGTGGTGAAAGGAGGAATCCACAGTTTTCTGTTGAAAGACATGTTCATCACACTGTTGGAGTTATGGTTTGGGGTGCTATAGCTTATGGTTCCAGGTCACCTTTAATCTTCATCAGAGGTAACATGAACGTGCAGCGTTATATCCACGAAGTTCTAGAGCCCCATCTTTTACCCTATCTTGACACCCTGGCAGATCCAACTTTCCAACAAGATAATGCCCGACCACATGTTGCAAGAGTCACAATAGACTTATTTCAACATAATGATGTCACATTGTTGCCATGGCCACCAAGATCTCCCGACTTATCCCCAATTGAGCACGTGTGGGATATGATGGGTAGGAGATTGCTCAATTTGCAACGTCCTCCTCAGATTCTAGAGGTACTTCGGGAGGAGTTGGTGGTTTCCTGGAGTGAGATACCACAGGAGGACATTGACCACCTGATCAGAAGCATGCCTAGGCGCGTTGGAGAATGCGTAGCACATCAGGGTGCATCCACACATTATTAAAGGTCAAAGGGCTTTAAAGCAGTGCAATCATTTTTAAATTTTTATCATTTACTTATTATGCTTCATTAAGTACTTATACAAAATTTTATTAGAATAAAACCATTTAAACTTTGTGTTCGGATTTATATGTCACTTAATATATAAAATTATGATCTTGATACCACAGGGACAAAGGAACGGGCGTATTGGCCAGTTCTAGATGTCCGAAGTTCGAGTTAGGATGGCAGGTCGAAGTCAGGCGGGTCTGTCTGGCAGGCGCATCATGGAGGCAAGCTGTGGCGTAGCGGTAAACGAGAGCTAGATAACCGACGGCGGCCCGTCTCCGTTAGAGAAGAGTCATCAGTCAGTCGGATAGCTCTCATTTGGAAAGCATCGAGAATTGATCAACCAAAACATGTAGGAAGTACTCGAGGCTAGGTCTTATCTGGTATTTGTACAGAGTGACTGGCCTGATTCCAAAAAACGCCTCTTGAGCAGGAAAAACTGCCGCAGGCAGAAGCCACTACTCCTTCGGTCTCCCTCATATGCGTTGTTGGGGTTCGTAAGTGTAAGTTACTGGTTTGTGGGACATAGGAAACTAATATTCTTGATCGATGAGATGACGAACTCTAATCTACGTCTTACAATTTACAGTGTCACCTTTAGAGTGGTTGAATCAGTATATTCGGATGGGTTAGGAGTCAGCATATATGTACGTGCATTTACAAGAAATTGCTACCAAAGTAATGGAGATTTAGTAGGTACTCTTGGGTGGCTTTGCATACGAATGCCTACCAAAGCGACAAACCACTACATATACTTTCATTTGTTTCTTTAAGAGAAAATTCCAGTAGAAAATTGTACAGGGTCTATCCATATACAACTTTCTAAAAAAAAATTAGATTCAAAACGAAAGTATATATGATTCGAAGAGAGCTCGTGCTGGTTATTTTCAGTGTTTATGATAAATTTTTGCTTGTTTCTTATGTTTTGCAGTTTTTATTGTTGTTAGGTATGAAGTTGTGCTAGCAAACCTTACAGTTAGATCGGAATTCAACATTGAAAAAACGACTGGAATGCAAAAAGTTAAACTGTCTACCACTGTCCAGGTAACAGGCCAACCTTGAGGCACATACATCCTCTTATGTAACGTGGTTGACAATACTAATATTAACACTTATTCAGCTTAAACTGCCTTTTGCAAACCCCAAATCGTTACTAGAACTGTATGAAAATACATGCAGCTTTACAGGTTTTCTCAGTAAAATATGGATTTAATGCAAATTGTCAACAATTGTCAAACTGGCGGTCTAAGTCTAGTCGAATTGTAGTATGCACTAGCCTTGATATGTTGCATCAAAACAATTCGCATGTGTTTCCTTCTGCCAGGTCCGAATTCGTTTATTTGAATCAATGTTTTTTCCCAAAAAATGAAACGAAAGCTCTTAAGTCAGTGGTGTAGAAGAATCATGCTTGTTTCTGTTGAGGAGTCAGGGCATCAGTGTTTCTATGGCCTGGTCTAGCTTTGGCTAAGGAATATTTTTGTATAGCCTTTGTGTGTTTAGTACATCTGAAAAATAAGCAGACACCTTTGCTACTTTAGTTCATACACTTCCTTTGTTGGATGTTGTTCAAGCGGTAGTTAAATTATATGAAGGGTATAGGCAAATAACAGAGAATGTCCTAATGAACTTATTTTGAGAAAAATGCAATTGAAAGTTTAAGGGCCAATTTCAGCAACAACAGTCCGTTATTCTCCACCTATAGGGTAGCAGACCATCAAATACAACGAATGAGCTTCAAGTTCCAATCAACAAATTTTAGCAACCAATAGCTATGAAATGTTGAAAACAAAATACTGTCAAAGTATGAGATGACAGCTTGTCACTGAAACATCACCAGCTTATTGAATATATTAAGAAATAACATAAAATGATATGCGATACTGGGTGTTTTTTCCTATAAACCTCTTGCAGATAGCCATTAAGCATGACAGGCTCTACCAAAAGAAATTGCTCGTTTCCAAACATTCATTCACTTACTTGCCGTTCATCAGAACCATTATGGCACCTTAGATTGATATTCCCACAAAACAATTCAGGTTTTTTGATATCCATACATCCATAAAGTTGAATATTTTTCTTTTTTCACGAGTACACATTCTAGGTTATATTTATATTAGACATCATCTTGGCACCAGTCACAAAACATAAATATACTCTGAAGGTTTAATTCCATGCTATTCAATGACAACACGGTGACTTGTGTGGTTGTCAGCGGCCATTTTGTGAGGGTGCAATAGGGTTGCCAGATTGTGCATTAATATCCCGTTTCACTCTCCTGGTCCCAGTGGAGTAAGTTCCGCCAACTGTTGAAATATACTCTACTATGCTTTATAAGACTATTCGTGGCATTTTTCCAAAAATCATTGCACAACACTTGAAAAAATGCAAATGAAAATTTAAAATGATTTCCATGACGCAAAATAGCTCCGTCGGTACCTTGGGTTATACATCTTGACAGTAGGGATGTTCGATACGATCCTATATTTAGATGTATCAATACATTTCACGAGTATCGTCATCTTTCGATCCGGACTTTGTCAGAAAGAGTGACTGCCATTTGGCTGCGACATTACCCTGCCAAATCAGACATATATTTCATCATTTTCAAAGAAATTGTACAAAGTTCAAAAAATTTGTGAAGTCAGCGAGTTTCACTTCATACGTTGTTACCAGACATGCCCAAATCATCGGTTGCTGCCCTGATATTCATCCCGACCACTGCATATTTTCATAAATAGGAGATCTTTCCCATTTCGGATCGAACAATCTACCAAAGATGCTTATAATCATAATGCCTAGTAAATTTTCACGAAAAAAATTCAAAACCAGCAAATGTAAAAGATTCATTTCTCACCCTCCACTACGGGACGTGATCGTCGTTAGACTTGACAACCCTGAGAGTGACAGATAGATACCCCTGCCAGTCAAAAAGACTAGTTTTTATGATTTTTGGACTTAAAAGACATTATTTGTGAAACATTTTTCATAATTTTTTGTCTATGTCCATAGTAATTGCATTATGCATCAGAGAGATGGTGGGATTGACACGTCTTACACATATTATCTGTGTTTTAAGATGGAGAGGACATAATGTTTTATTGCTTTGAAGAAATTCATTAACCCATAAATTAATAAATGATTACTATTATGACGTAAAGGAAGATGAAGAATTGGATGGAATGTATTTTATATTCTATTTTCTTGCAAAATTCAGACAAATCCACACTATTCAACAGGTATGTAATGATAACTTTCAGTATATTGAAGTTGGTACATTCGAGAATGACAAACGTCCAAATCTGCTGCCAAATTTAACAGCTAGAAAATCGACCTATTATTTGCCGCATTCCCATTCGCTGAGGGGGATAACGGATTGTTAAATGTAAACCTATATCATATATCAAAATACATAAAAGTTGATCTGTTTTTTCTGTACAAAAGCATCATGTTGGGATCAAAAAGTGGTCTTGTTTATAATATAGTCGAATTTTCACGATTTTATTCAATATTTCAATAGAAATCACTAATCTTCAGAGACGTTTGACAGCTTCTGTCAAATTGCATTACGAGGTATTTTCCCATTGGTCCATAATATTAATGTTGGTGAAATTGGGCCTAAAAGTATGCAGTAATTTTTACTTAGAAGTAATTAAGTGTTTTATTTATATCTAATATAATTTTGTTGTTGTCGTTGGACCTTTTAGTTGTTAAACATAGTTAAACTGAACAAAAACCAAATGAAACATTTTGAAACAAGCAAAGAACAAAGAGTGCCTAACTCAGTTATCAGAGTCTTTGATTTTCAGATCATATTTTAGTTTCTTACTGTCTTTTAAACTGTAATGACTCAATCTCCCTTTAAATAAGTTAATACGATTAAAATCTTTTCTCTTAATCTCTGATGCATTTTTTTACGATTTTCATGCTTTTCTCTTTGATCTTCTGGAGCTTTCTCTATTGTTTTTATACTTTTTGCAGATATTCAACTTTTTCTTTGATAATTCCATGAAGTGCAATGAATGCTAAGCATACAGGCACATCTTTATACATCACTTTTGATATCTTCATATTTTACCTGCATTCTATAGCTGCATGCAGCTATACGAAAATTAGTCTCATCTTCAAAATTTCTGCCTGTTTTTTGTTTTACATTATAAACATTTATGAGCCCTGACAAATATAATTTCTGTTCACTGGCACTACCCAGTGAATTAAAATATTTAATAATACTTCTTTGATTATTTCCATTTAAACAGGGTGTAAAGTTAGTAGTGGATTAACGGAAATCACGTGATAGAGAGCCTCAAAGCCTATCGAATGAACTCCTACATGTGTGGTCCGAAATTTTATAGTTCAGGAGATATTTGCAATTTTGTGAAATTTCGAAAAAAGACGAGATAATGAAATTTCACTCGCAATTACAACTAAACCATTAGGTTTAGGGAGGTGATTTTTTTTCTGAGATGAGATAAATGGTTAGTCTTAGCAATGGTTACGTCACATTTTAACAGAGCTAATTAGAAATCAACGCAAACATTTTGAATTCATTTTTTTGTAAAAAATGTCTTCCATCCCTCAACTTTGGGGGGCGGTAAAAAAGATTGGGGTTGTATTTCATTATTCATTTTATTTCAATCCATGTAGAATAAACTCTGCAAATTTTAGCTTGCCACGACAAGTGCCTCACCTTAAAAAATCTCTATGTTTGTCGCAGGTAGGTATCTATACATGTAAACAAGAAATTCTGTTTTACGAGCTATAATTTTCTGTGGCTGGAAAAGCTAATGACTAAATTCCTCCCATCTGGGCAAAGAAGTCGTAGGTCTGTGATCCCTAGTTGGTCGCTCGGGACAAAACAACAGCAAACTTCATTATATTCAGAAAATTCCTAAACAGCTAAAAGGCCTGCGGACGAGCCCCGGAAGGAACAGAGAGAGTGCGACAAGCAGTCCAAGATGTTCCAGAATGTTTTCTTTATGTCCAAAGTTCCGGGGGAAATTTGACTCCGGGGGAATGCACAATGTCGGCGGTGATAAGAATATTCGCAGCAAAGGCCATCTTGCAACTAACCTCCAGCTACGTGAGGCACGTTCGGAGCGCTACTGACCTATATTTTAGGGTGAGTGAAGACAGTAAATCTCTTACTGAAAACTGAAATTATATATATAGAATATATAATACAATATGAAAAATCAGTAAATATATATGAAAGAGGGTCCACAGGAGGCATTGGACATAACCATCTATCATCGCAGCCCAAAAAAAAAAGGAAAAAAATGTTTTTGGTGCTGATCTCAAAAATGTCTCTCTGATATTCGAGACGTATGCGATTCAATATTTGAAAAAGTGCAAAATATGCTACTTTCGACAACTATTAACAGAATCCCGAAGCATTTTTTGAGATATTGTTACTTTCTTCATTTGCTGATAGTAATTCAGTTATTATGTCAATGATGCTTATTGAATGGTGGACGAATATCATCTAAAACTATTCGTGTCCTACATTAAGATGCAATCTTCTGATGCTTGGCTTTGAAGATAATTGTTGTTTTAGATAACTGTTGACTTTTTTTTTATACTCCAACTACCACGAATGCCTAAGGCCTAAGCACCCATTGGGTACCGTGGGGCTATAGGGGGATACATGGAAAGGGGAAACGCCACACGGACTCTGGCGAGGGAACACGTGTGCATGCAACATGCACACATTCTGTCTCCGCCTACGAGATCCGCCGGGTGGTACCTCCGCGTTCGACAGTCAGAGACCGTCTACCACCTACGGACAATCACAACATCCATAGCCAAGAGAAAAATTTCTCCTGGGACGGGACTCGAATCCGCACAGCGCACGGTGACTGATCAGGAGACCGAACAGTCTACTACTGCGGCCACCGCTGCTTCCTAACGACGTAAATAGTGGATAAGGTAACATATATTTAGAAAACCTCACCGATACCAAAAAATTCACACATCGTGTACGTAATCTCCACAAGATTTTTTCTATATAGCTCCTAACAGGATGCAGCAATCTGACCGTATGCAATAAGCATGTTTTTAGAACTTTACGAGAAAATGTGCATCTGCCATGTGAACCTTCTGTCTAAATAAATTCCGAAATGTTTCGTATGATTTGATTGTGGAATTTGTAAATTATTGATACTTACTGGGGGACGGCTCTTTCTACATGAGATGAACGTTACATGTGTGGACTTAGTTTCATTAACCTTTATAAGCCATTTCTCTAGGAACATGCACACATTCTGGCTCCGCCTGCGAGATCCGCCGGGTGGTACCTCCGCGTTCGACGGTCAGAGACCGTCTACCACCTACGGACAATCACAACATCCATAGCCAAGAGAAAAATTTCTCCTGGGACGGGACTCGAACCCGCACAGCGCACGGCCACTGATCAGGAGACCGAAGAGTCTACTACTGCGGCCACCGCTGCTGCCTGACTTGTTTAGTTAATTTTTTGTATCTTCAACAACCTCTATCTACAGACTGCAGTCCGTGTCATAGCAATATTCGTTTTCGATCTCTGAACTTTCAAGAATATATAATTTATAGGGTTTTCTGGGCATTCCTGTAGTAATATTGCTAATGATTAATGGCCGCTTCTCCTCATTAAAAATGCACTCTGATGCACAGTCCTGACCAAGACACAAGGTTGCTGTCAAAAATGGTAGTGGTTATTTGTTTTTACAAACTTGAACCCCAAAACGACCTCTGACGTCATTGTCTAAAACCTTTCTTAGCACCTTTTTTCCAAACTGATGCGTCGTTGTAAGCTTTTCGTGGTATTTGTGTACTTTTCAGACGTCACAATGGGTCATACTGCTTGAACTTGAACTACCTATGACCGTTTGACCTCATCTATGAAAATGCAATCTGACCTATAATCTAGAGCTCGATATTTATTTGCTGTTGAAAATAGTGGTTGATATTTGAATTAATTAACTTGACCTCCAAATAACCTCTGAGGTCATTGTCCAGGTCATATTTGAGGTCATCGACGAATTTCTTTCCAGACATCCTAAAGCTTTTTTCAGAACATGTGTCCCAAAAATTTGCATGGTTGTCAAGTTTCGAACTAAATCAGATTTACCTCACAACTGTCCAGGTAAAAGCCCAATGTTGTGGCACATGACCTTGACTATACTACTTATCCTTGAAAATATTTACTCTTATTCAGTTTAAACTGCTTTTTGCAATCCACAGAATCCTTCACCATTTTCGGCAACTGCCTGGAACTCTAAGATTGTATGGAACCTACGCGCTTTTACATATTTTCGCTGTAAAATAGTCTGATCCACTTGTTGTATGAACTTTAATTCTGACTACGGACCACCTTACTTTTTCAATAAACAAATCTTAGGCCTGATCCATTTATCTTGTACGATTCCGTTGGTCAGTTAAATCTTCAGGTACGTGTGTTTTTTATACTCAGGCCACCACGAAGCCCTAAGGTTATAGATAAAATTCTGTCTTACGGTATCTTACTTGTCCTAGCTCTTAGATAAATGGAATATATATAATGCCGGAATCCACTCAACGACGTCTAATCAATTACACATGTCATAAAAACCCCAGACAGACATTTTCCGGGAAGCGCGAAGAGAGGAAATAATTGGTTACATCTCAATAAGACCCTCTTAACATCCCCTGTTGTTTACTACGGCATATCTGTTTTATTATCGTCCTCAACCAATTGAGAAATGATATTCATTGAGCTAGACATTAAGCAATTAATCTGCTCAAAATGAAAAATGCCCCCTATATTTTGGGTAAAGGACACACAGCATTAAATCTCTTTGATAACTTGCCGTATCATGCTACAGTCTGCTCGTCCAAGAAAGACGTTGAACCAAAACATAACCAGCGCGTTTTAAGTGCGTGACTAGCATGTTAATATGCTTCAAGGTACAGAGAGCGTAATTGTTATTGGGGACAATCGATCAAGCCCATATACAGGACAAAAAAAATGCCAAACCAGGAGGGTGGAGTGGGAGATAACACGGCGGTGCATGCAGCCTCGCTGGACCTGTGACCGCGGTTGGCGTTAGCAATGTGCTTTCATTTAGGTAGACTAGCTCAATAGGTCGCGTTCACTAAGACGGACTATTTCTAGGAACTCTGACTTTATACTGGCATTCGGTTCAGAATTGCGCGCTTGTAGTAACGGTATATCATTAAGTACCATTGATTTCTTATGTCCATCATATTTGGAGGTACAGTAATGACAAGAAATCGTCAGTAAGTGTCAAATGTAGATGATCGTGGTGCCTGGCAGATTGTCTCTTTGACAAAGTTTCGATTTCGAGAACAAAATTTCTATTCCAGTCATGTTTTCCTTGAAATAATAAGTCGTTTCCATTACTATATAATCTTTGAAAGGTAACGGCATTGAAATTATGACTCTTGCCTAAACAAAATTCAAATTATTGCAATCATGGTGTAACCCTTCAAAAGCGATTCTACCGAACAGAACTCTTCCGCTGTAAGTGCTAACGCAGAAGATCTAAACAAACGATGACGGGAATTTAAAACCCATCTACAACTTGCAAGCTGCTCCACAATTTACATAATCCAATAATATTTAGAAAAAAGTGCCGTGGGGTAAGCCTCATTTGAAAGCATAGGCGTAACAAATTCAAAGGTAGCGTTTTCCAGTCCCCCTTAATGAGAATAGTTTGGCATAATATGTCGACATCTCATACAGGGTGTTTCAAAATTAAAGGCAATCTGGCAGCTTTTTGCAAAAGTACATGACCATAAACCAAACTGCGGGCAGCAGATTTCGACTTTATAAATAGCAACAACCGTTGAAGACACCAGAATGTGTGGGATTTTGTTAGACAACATTTGGTACGTTGAGTTCCATAGAGGTGAACTAGACTATCGAGAGGTAGAAAAAATATTCTATTGGGTTGTCGGAAAAGTCATGACGTATATGCAACAAAGTATGCAATTGCATGGTTGGAAGTACGTGAGTCAATGACATTTGTATGTTGATTGTGTAGTTTGACAGTTGACACTTCAAGCTTCATTTGCACCGAAAAATTAAGTGATTTATTTGAGTCTCGTCGATTTTAGAGGACGTTGAAGATGGACGACCAAACTGTGCATTTTCGTCACATTTTGCTGTATTACTTCCGCAAAGGCAAGAACGCAAGACAAGCGTGTGAAAAGTTGAGAAAGGTTTATGGAGAACATGCACTACAAGAACGGCAATGCCAGAGATGGTTTAAAAAATTCCGAGATGGGGATTTTGATATCCATGACGCACCTCGATCAGGGCGGCCTACTGAGTTGGATAGTGACGAATTAAAGGCATTGGTAGGAGCAAACCCACATTACACCACACGGGAAATTGCAGAAACCTTAAAAATCCATCATTCAACCGTTCACGACCATTTGAAGAAACTGGGATACGTAAGCAAACTCGATCGTTGGGCACCACACGAACTGAGAGAGGTTCATTTGACGGCGCGTGTAGACATCTGCGATATGCTCCTTAAACGTGAGGAAAACGATCCTTTCTTAAAGCGCTTGATAACGGGAGATGAAAAGTGGATTGTTTACAACAATGTGGTTCGCAAACGGTCTTGGTCCCGAAGTGTAGATACGCGTAACACGATCGCGAAAGCAGAGAGTCATCAGGAAAAGGTGATGCTCTCTGTTTGGTGGGATTTTAAAGGGATCGTGTTTTTCGAACTTCTGCCAAAGAACCAAACCATCGATACAACTGTGTATTGTCGGCAATTGGACAGTTTGCAACAATTCATCATGCAAAAACGTCCGGAGCTCATTAATCGCAAAGGAGTTGTGTTCCACCATGCGAGACCGCACACAAGTTTGCTCTCTCGTCAAAAGTTATTAGAGTTAGGATGGGATGTGTTACCACATCCAGCATACTCGCCTGATCTTGCCCCATCTGATTTTCATTTGTTTCGGTCGCTTCAAAATTCCTTGCGAGAAATACGCTTTACTTCAGATAAAGCTGTACATCAGCACCTTGTTCAATTCTTTGCCGGTAAAGACAAATCCTTCTACGAGCGAGAAATTATGAAGCTGCCTGAAAGATGGCGAAAGGTCATCGATCAAAATGGGCAATACATTATTGATTGAAGTTTGTGCTGTATATGAATAAAATGGCCTTAAAATAAACAAAAAAAAGCGTCATGACAACCCAATAGTTTATGAGAATCAATGCATTGTTCAAGGTTTAATAGTGGTCATCGCCTTAGATACCTAGATGCAGAGACGCCATTTATGGAAAATATGTGAACATGACCATGACCGCAGGGCAACTGTATCGTTCTTAGGTAATCGACCAATGATCCTAATCATTGAACAGAAGTTCAAAGTTAACTGAAAAGGATGGTATGTTAGTCTATGGATCAGCCCCAGTGACGCCACTCATGTTTACAGAGGCAAGACCTACAATAGTAGATGTGGTAGATTGCTCTGCATAATACCTTGCCCTAGATAGAAATTGGTACTTTGGCTCACCAAATTTCATCACATTGAAGACAAGCAGCAATAGTCACGTCATCATTAAGGTCAACGTGAAAAACCAGTAAATATTTTCGGTTATTTACATACTGTAGACTGCGCTACCATCTTGAAATGGAGGTATATACATTAGTTTGCTGTCGTAGATTGCAGATGCTCCTACTTAGCGAATCTTTTCTATCATGTGTTTTGATGGCACAATTTTTCTGCACAAATTTCACATTAAAACACACTTTGAAATCATCACCTGATTGATAAAATATATTCTTTCAACACCGATAATTTTTTGTAATCTTTATTGACAACAAATAATGAAATACTCCCCTTGCCACGGCACCTATGCATGGCGGAGTGAGTGCCACTGACAATATCAATTATAAAGGGGTGAGTTCGCAAACCGATATTTCCTTGACTTAATAACATCACTCCCCCATATCCAAACAGAAGGGGTGCATTTTGATGTTTGGAGAGACATTCAGACGTACAGAAGCAATTACAATTTCAAATGCAAATTACACATTTATATATTTGTTGTGTTTGTTTTTGCACTGGAAATATTTGGCGTGTCATGTTAAATAATATTTGCTCAGCTTTTTAAAGGTAAACAGGGTAATTTAGTGGACGTTTTTGCGTAGTCGATTTATGACAAAAATCCTACATCAATAGTGGTGTTCGTACTTTCTCGTACATGGTTGCGGGAGTGGATCCGACGCATTTTAGATGGCTGTAAAATTGCAAATATTCAAGTTAGCGGTCGGTCACTGAAGATTCGCATTGATCGCTGAAGCATGTTAATTGTGAAGGTATTCCTGTAAACTCCTCTTAAAAAATATTGATGTACTGAGGGGTCTGGCGAGCGAGGTGGCTGCATTGCGTGAAATCACACGTCCTGGAAACAGGGCGTTTACTAACTGCGGGGATATCCTCGCTGCGTGCGCAGTTGCTCCACCATGTTGGAACCATATTGTGTTGGTGTCTTAGTCATTTTCTTCCAGGTGTGCGAGCAGCGACTCAGAAGTAACAGCTGAAGATAAAATTAATAGAGCTAAACTTTGGTTCAATACAAACTCACTAAAGACTAAAACCCCAAAAGACAACTATTGCTAAATTTTCATTGAAAGGTGCTGAGCCACGGACAATTAGATTTTTAGGTGTTACATCATATAGAGCAATTTGTCAAAAACCTTGTTAACCTTAGAATAATCTCCTTTTTTTTCAAAAGAAGGAATTAGAAGTCTCGCTAATATGGGTTTATTTCAAAGCCAGATGTTGTATGGTATAATCTTTTGTAGCTACTGCACCTATTGGCTAATAATATTTAGACAACAAAAAACGGCAATAAGAATTATCTATCAAATACAGAGGCGAAGAACCCATTTTAAAAGGTTATGCATCTTAACAGCTCCCGCTCTGTATATATTCCGCTGCTTGTTATGGGTAATAGCACACTTTACTGAGTTAAAAACACACCAAGATGCTCACTGATATAATACCAGAAACATTGATTCACTAATGACTTCTCAAAACAGCCTACCCTACATAACTACAGCAATGAGACTGTACAATCACATTCAAGTCAGGATGACAATGCTCGATTTTCATCGGTTTCGAGTGGAAGTAATGTTTTAAAGCGTTTGTATCTTCTTATTATTGGAGAATTTCTTGATTGTGACATCAACGTATCTATACTTATCCTTGTCGTTGCATGAGTGTGCTCACTAACTAAACAGGGTAGGGTAGGGAATTGTGTAATGAACTAAGAATGGGTATATAATTTTAGATAATCAGCCTCATTTTATTTTATGGTACTGGTTTCGTTCTTATCAGGAATGTACTTTAAATATTTTGCCCCATCACTATGGGAACGCTAAAATATGTAAGTGTGGTTTAAGAAAATAAAGAAAATCTATCTGTTTTCCTGCGACTTCGTACAATGGTATAAGATTATTTGTTGGGGCAGGTTTACAGAGGTAAGCTCCTTATCACTCAGGAGCTGGAGAAAACGGCCAAGAAAGAAATTGTAGCAATTCCAGTTAATATTCGAAACTTCAACAACCAACTCCGACTACACCGCTGGATGAGAAGCTTGCTTGAATATTAGCAATTTTAAAGCCATTTAAATGAGTCGGATCACAACGTACCATCGCTCCAAGATGGATCCCTGCAGATCCCTGATAATGTCTTCAGACTCTCTAGATGTGTTTTTGACATATTTCTATGTTTAGTTACCAAATAAATTTGGCGTATCTATTAGACAGTATCTGTTTACTGTAAATTATCGGACGCATAGCAGCAAAATAATAAATCTTTGCTTGTGAAATTAGTGGGGCTCTTGTACTGTTTAATTACACGTATCAAAGTTTTTACAGTCATTTTTGATGAAACAACAATCAAGTTGAAACAGTCAAAGAAATATTAGTGATAGAATTTGGAAAGAGAAGCCATAAGGCTACATGTCGCAGGTCTAGAGCGCGGAAGTAGAAGATTGACAGATCAATAACCATCCTTCAATGTGAAACGAAACAGGTTTAACACCGCTTAATAATAATTCAATAATTAGGATTTTCAAGATGTTATGGGATGAAAAGTCCTACTTAACTTTGGTAGGAAGGCGTATCCTGGGACATAGCACGTATAGAAGCGCACAGTGGCTTGACAGATGACCTCTGCTCTGGTGCCCCTTTGTCGCAAGGATGCTTCTATTTTCCACAATCCAATTACCGGAACCCAAATCTATGCATCATAACATCAAACAGGTGAAGCGCCCAGATGCGTGCATACTAAATAATGCACTGTCGTCCAATATTTCCGAAGAAAAACAATATACACGGAATACAGAAACGAGACAGACTACCCTTACCGGAACTGCACACAAAAGCCACTTGCGGAAATCGCAAAGTTTTAAATAAATTAACATTACTTCCTCCCCACAAAGTTTTACTTTATTTTTCGGCGAGAACAGAAGACTGACGGAAAACAAACTGACTTCCCCGCACTGCCAGAGACATCGATAGAGACAGCGATATCATTTAAGCCCCTTTGTTCGGGGGTCCTTTTGACGCGAAAGTATCCACTGGCGGCCCTAGAAGGATTTTTCTGATTCCCAGAGAGAAGCGTAGAAGCAGTCATGCCTGTCAAGCTTTTGGAGCTTGAGCACACAAAAAGTTTGTCGAAGCTACTCCGCTTTTTTTCGAATATACAAAATTTTCATTGTTAAAAGCAAATACGGGTGTAAGTTGTAGGCGCGACGGATCTAGAGCCAAGCGAGATCGCACAGCAACCCTCTGTTGTGAGAGTCAATGGACTACACAGTCGAGCTAGTTCGCAAGCACAGAAGCCCGCGGCTTGCACTGTAACCAAAATTAATTCGTGAATTTAAAACAACCAAAATTGGAGTATTTTGACAAAGTTCTTGGAAAAATCTAATATTTTTGATCATATCAAGATCTATCAAGCGATTTTAACAATACCTCAATATGTCGTAAAAGATTATCTTCTTCCTCTTTGCTCCCGCTCTTCCTTCTGTCCTTCCCATCCGTTTTTGTTTCTTAGAATTATCTGGTTTCTGAACCTTATAGACTCAAAAACTGACTCTATGACTCAAGAGCTCAGGTCCTTCGGACCGCCCTGGCAACCAACAATGACTTGGTTACCTGGTGAAGTAAATTAAGATGCTCACTTCAAATATTACCACCAAAACGTGCCAGAATATCTCGAACCTTCATACGAAGCAAAAAATGGGAACTATGTGACCTTTGGTCGATCTTAGTCAGAAAGTGGTATCATATCTGTGACCTAAGCTCCCAGTTTACTCAAAGAACGCGTTTTGGTCGAGACTGCAAAACACACCAGAATTTTTGAAATCTTGTCCATTATTCCTTCAAATCTTGAAGTTCCTTTATGCAAAATTTCCATTCTCGTAAGCTGAATAAAATGCGGTAATTTTGCAGGCTGATTTCAAATAAGTTCATCAAAAAATGCTAAAGTTCACGGAACCCCATTCCTACTAGAGGGCTTTTGGGCCCTCCCGCCATCCCAATTGAAAAATTTATTACCTACGCACCCGACTTTGAACTTGATGGCTGAATAAGTTAGAATTTACGATTTTTTCCTATGGGCAGAAGTTTATATACAGCTTGAGTTGGGACGCGGCCCATCGGTCATGGGGGTGGCAAGTCCGACTTTTTTGAAATGCAGACTGGTCAATATAACGTGAAAACGACATTGATATCTCCTATTTTCATTAGGCAACGTTTCAAGGGATACAGATATTATTTTCGTGAGCTATTTTCAGAATTTTGGAGTAACGGCTTACAAATAAAATCAAGAGGAATGTTATTTTGCGCCTAAAAAACGTGCAATCTGCTTCTACGTCCGCGTCTAAGAGAAATTGCGTAGCTCTGTATTTTCGACTCGTAAAGTTATGATAGTGCAAAGAACGTTGTTTACCGCTAGAAGAGTTTAAAAATAACATCAACGTGTTTCCCCGAAAAAACTAGTAAAGTCTTAGTTTTACTTTTACTGCAGATATGTATTTTTCAAGGCACTTAAAGCGTCGTGATTCAAAAAAATATTGACAGAAGGCTAATAAAAAACACACATATATTCCGCTGCTCATTTTATCATATATTTTGTGATTCATCAATCCCCGATACGAAGCGAAAAGACTATTAAAGCTTCAAAAACAGGTTTTAAAATTTGCGACTACCATCTACAGGTTTGAAAAAATCATACACACTTCTGGCGCATATCGATATCCAACCTCAATGCCAGAAAAAGAAATGACACAGCGCTTCAAGGTCTTTGCTGCTCTTTTAGACCAGAACTCCATATCTAGAGCCAAGAGCATCCCAGTCACGAAATTTGGGTGAATAAATAGTTCACCTAAAAACTAGCAAAATCACCTAGCATTTTGTGCTGTTTGGGCATTGATCAACGTATTCTACCTGATAGCCAACCATGTACTGTATTTCAGCGTCCAAAAAATTGTTGTATTTTAAACTTTCACGAAAAATGAAATAACTCTGTAATGTTAAGTATGTAAGATAATAATAAATCGATTGATTGTTATATAAGAATTTGTCACAGCAATGTTTTTTGTAACGTTTGTTTGAAGGTAAGAGACAACGTAGAGATAAACTTATTTTTAGGACTTATATTATCTGTACTTTTAACTAAGTACACACCGTTTCGATTAGTAATGGAAACGTTGTGTACTTGGTTAAAAATAAAGACACTGGAAGTCTGCCTGCCTCATATACGCGTATATAGTTGGTTCCATCTCAATATTAACATTTTCAAAGCTAATGCTTAATTATTGAGAACATGGGAAACATAACTGTGACAAATACAGTACATGATTGGCCATCTTCAAGTAGAATACATTCACCATTGGTTCCCACCCACTACCACCCCATTTTCGTAACCTGTAAGGTATCGGGTGGGTTGAAAGAAAAAGGAGTGAGTGTTGATGAGCAATGTTCCCGTAAAAAACTCCTTGGGACGCCCGTGCTGCGAAGTTTCTTTTGACATGCTCCCGGTCTGCGAAGAAAATAGATATGTTCTGACGGACACAAAAGGAGTAGGTCGGGTCAGAAAAGAGAGAGAGTTGTTGATAAGCAATGTTGCGATCATCCCCCTTCCGGAAAATCTTTATCTGGGATTTCTATGACATGTGTAATTGATTATATGTTCCTTATTGCCTTAGTGGGCCGGAAAACGGGATCTGAGCTACCTTATCTTCCCCTTTGACATCGTTTCAGCAAACGGAACGGTTCTCCTTCCGGGATTGAAGTTTCAGCTGATAAAAGTATTTTTGTGGGGACTGTAAGGGGGGTACTTTATGCCTCAGAAGGATTGGTAAATGAGAGTAAGTTTCTATATTTATGGTAGATATCCAAGGAACAGGATGATCATTTCGCTAAGCTTCATGAAGGGGGGAGTGTAATCGCGTTATATATGGACAGTCTCAAGAATTTACTAGTATCGGTGAAAACTATACAGGGTGTTCAAAGAACAGGAACAAAACTTCTGTTTCAGTACATCCAAAAAGAAAATACGTGTGCGCCAGGAGGGGGGTGTCATGAGGGCCATGCTAACCCCACTAAGGACCCGCACGAGTATTACGTATCTTGAATACTATTATAATTAAGGTTAATTATCTTAATCTAATCTTAAATCGAGTACGCCACTGAGAGTGATAAACAATATAAAACTGGGCTCCGAAATTAAATTCGTATTATGGAGAGTTTCGAGTCATTTTATTTATTGAAAAGTAGTGTCAAGCGTGAATTAGTTAAACTGAGACACTTTGAAATAAACAAAAAGCGAAGATCTGCGGGGTAAGTGTCAATTGCACTTGAAATAAGAAATCTCGAATCGCCAACAGCTGATCGGTACCATCTTTCCTCCGAGGGGTCGACCCGGGAAATCGGTACCTGCGGCGCCTTGCGTGGATCAGCGTAGACAGCCATATACACAATAGAAGACTAAAAGCATAGGCGGAGATAATAGAGTGTAGATGTCGGCATTCCGTATCAGCTCTAGACAGAGTGAAGATAGCGCAACTGAAGAGTCAACAGACGAGGGAAGCAAAAGAAAGAGAATTGAAGAGCAAGAGACAGAAGCCTTTAAAAAAAGTAAAAAGATAATAAGAACCCCGACAAAAGATAGAAATAAAAGAGTTACTAACAAGGAGATGGAAGAAATTAAGGACATGATGAAAAGTCTTATGGAGGAGTTTAGAGGGTTTCGGGAGGAAAATCGTGAGGAAATGAGGTTACTTAAAGAACAAAATACAATTCTTAAACAAAGAAACGAAGACATGATGCAGGAAATCAGTATGCTTAAACAGAGGGTTGAGCAGTTGGAAGAAGTAGAACAAAGGATAGAGCTCCTAGAGAAAGGTAGAAGAAAAAATAATTTAGTGATCTCGGGTTTAAACCTAGGGACAGGAGGTAACGAGAATTTAAAGCAATCAGTAGAAAACTTTCTGAAAACCAGACTGTCTCCAGAGGCAGATATTCAGTCCGCCCAAAAAATAAAAGAGAACCTCTATATTGCGGAGTTGAAGAGTTTTGATGCTAAAATGAAGATCATGAAAGCCAAAGGTAAGGTGCATTATTTGAAAACGCAAAAAATCTACATAAACAGTGATTTGACAAAAAATGAGATGATGATTCAAAAGCATATAAGAGACAGAGCTAAAACGGAGAGAGCAAAAGGAAATACAGTCAAGATAGGTTATATGAACTTGCTGATCAGTGGAGAAAAATGGAGATGGGATAAAAAAAGACCAGGTGTTGAAACCAGACACATTGATTCAAAAAAAACTAGTTATGTTTAGAGAAAAGGATATCTTGGAGACGACAGAAAATGTGGCTATGACAATGGAACATGTAGGGAACAGGAATAAAAATAACGAAAGAAATAAGACGTTAAGTACGTATAAATTTAAAGGAGAGCAAATAAGAATTGCAACTTGGAATGTCAGAAGTATCTACGAAGCAGGTGCACTGAAAAACTTAGTCAACATAGTGAACGTATATAAAGTACACGTTCTAGCTCTTCAAGAAACGAAACTTAAAGAAACAGGAATATTCCAGTGCGAAAATTTCGTATTTTGTAATAGCGGTGGTGCAAATAGACTTTTTGGGACAGGATTTCTAATAAATGCAAAGCTAAAAGACACGATAGTAGAATTTAAACCTATATCGGAAAGATTGTGTTATCTACGCCTGAGAGGAAAGTACAGGAAAGTAACAATGATCAATGTACATGCCCCAAGTGAAGACAAGGATATGGATATCAAAACAGACTTTTATCAACAGTTAGATGACGTGATAAATAGTCTACCAAAATACGATCTCAAAATAATATTAGGAGACTGCAATGCAAAAGTTGGGCGTGAAGACACTTATCGAAACGTTACAGGAGGGAAAAGCAAACATGAACTCTCAAATGAAAATGGCAAACTCCTGATTAACTTTGCAATTGAACAAAATTTCAAGATAATGAGCACTTATTTTGACAGGAAAGATATCCACAAGACAACATGGATCTCACCAGGTGGTAATACTGCGAATCAAATTGACCACGTACTGATCGAAAACAAGCATGCCTGCAATATACACAATGTTAGAAGTTACCGTGGTGCAGATAGTGATACGGATCACTTTATGGTAGTAGCTGTTATAAAACAAGAAATCCCGAAGAAACAGTTAGAGAGACAGAAGACAATCAAAAGGTACGAAACAAAAGCGCTAGAAGATACGTCAGTTAGACAGCAACTTGAACAAGCAATAGCGACAGGACTGCAAAACACACCAGTTGTGCAGGATATTAATCAGGCATGGAATCATATCCAAGCAATAATCACTAATGTAGCAGAACAGATCGATGATGACTGTAAACGGGAATTGGAACAAAGACAGAAAGCAAAAATACAAATGGATGTATCTAGAACAACAGAGTCAAGGAAAAGATATGAGCAAGCCAAACGAAAAGTGAAAGAGATGTGTAGAAAGAAAAAGCGTGAATACTGGGAAGTGGGCTTGAAGATGATAGAAAATCACATGATCAACAAAAACATTAAGAACTTTTATCAGGATGTAAGAAGAAGCAAATTGGGTAGTCAAAGGTCTTCTTGCTTCTATAAAGACAAAGGTGGGTCGTTAATTGGTGACATTCCAGGAAAATTAGAAAGGTGGGCCAAACATTTTGAGGAACTGTTAAAGCTATCAGACGAAGAGGAAAGGAACAAGGAAGCAGCACCACTAATCGAAGATGACAATCAGGGACAAATACACGAACCAACGGATCTGGAAATAGAGGAAACAATAGGAAGATTAAAATACAATAAGAGTCCAGGAGAAAATGGAATCACAGCAGAAATAATAAAAGCGGGTGGACAAGATTTACACAAGCGACTTGGAAGTCTGATCAGATATATATGGAATCAAGAGGAACTACCAGATGAATGGAAAAACGCCGCAATCTGCCCAATACACAAAAAAGGTGATAAAAGTTCATGTGAAAACTATAGAGGCATTGCCCTGTTAGACACTGCATATAAGATATTAGCATTTCAACTAAGGGACAGATTGAGCATATATGAAAATGAGGTTATAGGTGAATATCAAGGAGGTTTTAGAAGGGGCAGGTCCACAATAGACCAAATATTTACAATGAAACAGCTGTTCTATAATAGCTATGAACAAAATCTTGGTTTACATGCATTATTTATTGATTTCAAGCAAGCGTATGATTCCATTGACAGAGAAAAATTATATGAAGCTATGAGACTGCTGGGACTACCAAGTAAACTGATAAGGTTAGTCAAAATGACAATGAACGGGACAATGAACAAAGTCACATTGGAAGGGAAAACATCTAGAGCTTTTGGCGTAACGAGAGGCCTGAGACAAGGGGACCCGCTATCAACAACATTGTTTAACTTTACGCTGGAAGCTAGTTTACGTAATTGTGGTATATAAACCGACGGAGTTGTTTACTATAGAAAACATCAGTTGATTGCTTATGCCGATGATATAGCAATAATAACCAGATCCAAAGCAGAACTTAAGAAGACGTTTAGAAGGTTAGAAGAAACTGCCAAACGTTTTGGGCTTCATATAAATGAAGACAAAACAAAATACCTTGAAATGAGAGGAAGCAATGAAGGAAAGTTAACAATAAGAAGTAGTTGCAGAGAATACTGTTTCAAGAAGGTGAATCAATTTGAATATCTAGGGGTCACAATAACAGATAAAGCAGAAGAAGATTTAGAAATTGAAAAAAGAATAGCAAAAGGGAGTCAAGCAATGGGGGCTTTAAGCAAGATGATAAACTCGAGGTGGATATCAAGGAAAACAAAGGAAAGGATATATAAATCAGTTATCCAACCATCAGTACTTTAAGGCGATGAAGCTTGGGTGTTAAGCCAGAAAAACGTACAGAAATTGGAACGCTGGGAAAGAAAAATGTTACGTAAAATATATGGGGGCACAAAAAACAACGATGGTACATGGAGAAAGCGAACTAATAAAGAACTGATGGAGATGTATAACCAACCCAGTATAATACAAAAAGCCCGAGCTCAAAGAGTGCGCTGGTTAGGACACGTTTACAGAATGCCGTCTCATAGGAATGCCAAAAAAGTTTTGTTTGGAGGAGAAGGTAGTAGAAGAAGAAGAGGAAGACCGAAGAAGCAGTGGCTGGAAAGTGTCAAAGAGGATATACAAAGACTAGGCATATCAGACTGGGAGGAAAAGACGAAAAATAGAAAAGCGTGGAAAGAAGTTGTCAAAAAGATAGAAGCCATGGGCCTTCAGGCCTGAAGCGCTGAATTATATATTATATATCTTAATCTAATTAACTAAATTTAGTTAATTATTTTTAATACGTGTAATTAATAAGTATGAAACCTTCTAAAATTTAAATTAATCAAAAATTAGTAAATTAGTTAAATATAACAAAGGTTGTTAATTAAATCTAGTACGGATAAATAATAAATACCTATAGGCGTTCTTAAATTCACACGACATTATGTCGATCTTGACATTATATTGTTTCTTTGTGACATTATGTAGGTTTTTCTACAAGATGTTAAGCTAGCACTCTGGCTCTGATGTGATGTAAAATCTGCTTCAGGGATGGCATTACTGGAGATAACGGAAATGCATAGTAAGGATTTGTGTGCTCATAATATGGGCTGATGATGACTCCATTGGATTATTGTCTCAAATACACTTACTTGAGATTCAAAGCTAAAAACTGGTTGCGCATTCACTTTTTCTTATTCATTCTGGAAGTTACATATGCAAATATGCTGAATTTCAAAAATGAGAGAGATAAGAAATAATTATATTCACTGTACACTGTCGGTTTCAAGCCAAATACATACTAACAGTAATTGCACACAACGCGGGCGCGGTGGTGATTTCCCATTATTCTCCTCAAAGTTTTTTAAAACATAAAAAAACGTAAAAAATCTTCAACAATATATAAATAACCCGTCGGGCACAGCCAACAAATATACTTCATTGCCAGCATATTCAGTAATGATTTTCTCACACAGCAATTATCACTGACTTTATACACATGCAGACCAATACACACAATCATCCAGATGCGATCTTGCTGTTCAACCAAGTTTCTACTCTACTGCACAAAACATATGCAACCAACAATGCTTGTAGTTGAGCTACTCCTCTATAGATGGACGCTCACAATTATCCTAGTGAGTAAACGTGGAATGACTGTACATTTTGTAGGTTTTTTTTGACGCTTTATAGGTTTTTTACATAATACCCGTGCCGGCTGGACCTTAAAATTTGCATATTTAACATTACTTCTTGTACAATTCTGGGGATCTTTAGGCTCTGGCTCCCCTTTCTCCCGAAAAAAATATGCTATTACCTGCTCTTCATGAAGCTTTGGAGGCCGGCATGGACAGTTACCTCTTGCCGATGATGGCCCCCTGAGACAAGCTCCTGCAATCTCAATCTATCTTTAATTTATTAATGTGTTCGTATTACATTTCAAAGTCCATGTTTTCCTTTTTCATGTAAATTTAGTTCTTTTTAGCATATTTTTACATGTAATGTGCTTCCAGTCAGACACCCATTTTTGACAAGTCTTATATCTTATAAATGATCCTTAAGACAATAAAAAATACAATACCATACCGCACCATGAGAACATAGCAGTTGAAGTTGAAGAAGTGTTCATAAGATTAATGCTTACATGCATAACTTGTTCGAACATTTTCACAGCTTGTTGCTGATAGTTTTCTAGAAACAGGTTATTCCTACAGTGTTGCAAGGTTATTTATTTAGTCTTTATCAAACACTTTCGAATGGCCTTGCAAGGAACAGAGCTGCATACAAGCCCAATCCATTTTAATTTCCTCACCGAAACATTTCAAGAACTACGGATCTTAGAAGGATCCTAGAAGAAAAGTTTCAGCCAAAACTTGCATGGTGACCCTGAACATGATATTAACTGCGACATGTAAGGTCATTTCAAGGTCAATCGTTAATTTTTCCTACTTCAGACTTGGGCAGGCGAGGATACTCTACGTCGGAATATGACCTTGACCATGATCTTCGAAACGTTGGAAACAATTTGCTCCAGCAAAAATGTTCGACGGCACATTTGTGAGGTGTTTAGGGGGCAACCAAAGATGACTTTGCTCATGACCTTGACCTTGGCGTTAAACGTCAAGTTAAAACGTTATAAGAGAACCCCTGATTTTTCCTGGAATTGGAAAAACCAGGAAATGTTCTGTCCGAATGTGACCTTCACGTCAAAGTTATGTCAATCTTAAATGTTGTTTGTAAGGCAACCCCTTTATTTTTTTGCCAAAATTGCAGAGAAAAAGAAATTTCCTGTAACCGTGTAAAATTTTGACATGACCATGAAGAGTCAAGGTCATATTCGAAGTCATGGCCATGGTCAGCTTTGGGTAACCCCCACAAAGCTCGCAACTGTACTGTCGAGCATTTTTGCTAGAGCAAACTGTTTTCAATGTCTTGAGTTGACACTGGAATGGCCTTGAAGGTCATGGCGATGGTCTCAGTCAAGCTCATATTCTGACGTAAAATTCCTCCTTCACACCAATTCCGGTATAAAAGAGGAGGAGATCTATTTAAAAATATTCATTAGACTTCGAAATTGGATTGACTTTTAAGGTCATGGTCAAGGTCAACATCTTGTTGCCATCTCGACCTACAACTTCTGTTTAAATTTTTTTTAGAATAGTACAACATACAGCCTATAATACATAATCGTTTAACTGGAAACTTACGTTGCGATCAAAATATCTGCTTATATAACTTAAACTACATATAAAATGAATTGTCAAACTATATAAATACGAAATACAAATAACATATGCCATCGTAAAGCTAATTGTGTATTTGTAAAAATATTTTCAAAACATTTTTTTTTTATTGAAAAGCAATTTCAACCGATGAAACTGACCTTCTTATGTAAGGCTGAAACGTTCCAGATGGCACTAGCTACCTATAATTGGGAAATTGAAGCTTATTTACTTGAAATCTTACATTTTTCTGTGAGCTAGGGTTATAACTTTAACGTCAGCGATCGATGTCAACAAAGCGAGAGGGACCGCGTTGACAAAATAATGTTGCCGCGTCTGTGTCCTTGAGTTCGATTGATGCAAGAGTGAGTAGAAGGAATTTTTGATCGCATGCCAATAACTACGACTTTTTCGTATTTGACCTTACAAGGAGCACGTCCATGTTTCATCCACCTTACTTAGGTAATTAGTTCTCAATCAAAAGAAATATATCTTATTCTTCAATAACTACCTTTTTATTTCCAGACAACAGATTATCTAGTCTAGTCTTAGGCCCGTATCGTCAGTCGTTCCTACAATTGTAGGAAGCCTTTATGACCTCCTTGATTTCGATAATATTATGTCTTCTTCGGTAAGGTACATGTATGTCCTGCTTTAGGTTTCCGGCATGCTGACAGTTCTGGCTAGAGGTTGTGTTGTTGTTTTGACGTTTAAGAAATCTTTAGACTCATGAATCGAAGTCAGAACTGCAGAACCATATTTATTATCTTCTTGCAAATAATGTCGATCAGTCAATAGTCAATAATACTTCGCTACACTGAACAAATTCCACAACATGTGGTATCTTCAAGAAATTGTTAGGTTAGGAAATTTAATGCACATGGATATATTATAATATATTTGTATGAATAAAAGTCCAGAAGCTTACAACCAACCTTTTGATGAAGGTAGGTAAGTTACAAAATAAATAATTGCATGTTCATATTATATACTTATCGCATTATTTTCAGGTGTGATTCATTCTAACAGACTTTATGTTGCATTGTCCATGTCAGAGATGCTTTTCTACAAATCATTGTGACTCTAGATTGGGTAGAATGTCAGCCTACAAGTATGAATAATGTGTGTGTGTTGTGAAGGTCATAATTACTATTATTGACCATCGCTATTTCAGGGTGCTCAAAATGCCATGGTCATGTAGGATTACCAAAAATGAAGTGTTACAGAGAGTATGTAAACAGAAAAATAGAGTTGCAGCATGAAGTAAAATCAGAAAAACTTTATGACATAAAATTCCATAATTAATTACAAATGGGAAAATAAAAGAACATTTTGACTCAAGGGAATTATTTTTCTGTTAAACAAATTCCAAACAATTCAAATACTCGTAACTAGATAAGCAGAAAGGACCCATTATGTTGAAAATGGTAGGTACCTAAAAGTCAGTCTAGGTTAAGCCCTAATAAGTAGTTTTAAGATAATTGCATTGCATTCATAATTCGCTTATCGTTACAGATAGATATACTAAGTGACATATAAGTCCGAACACCCAGTTTAAATGGTTTTACTTTAATAAAATTCTGTATAATTACTTAATGAAGCATAATAAGTAAATGATAAAAATTTCAAAATGATTGCACTACTTTAAAGCCCTTTGACCTTTAATAATGTGTGGATGCACCCTGATCTGCTACGCATTCTCCAACGTGCCTAGGCATGCTTTTGATCAGGTGGTCAATGTCCTCCTGTGGTATCTCATTCCAGGCAACCCCCAACTCCACTCGAAGTGCTTCTAGAGTCTGAGGAGGACGTTGCAAATTGAGCAATCTCCTACCCATCATATCCCACACGTGCTCAATTGGGGATAAGTCGGGAGATCTTGGTGGCCATGGTAACAATGTGACATCATTATGTTGAAAGAAATCTATTGTGACTCTTGCAACATGTGGTCGGGCATTATCTTGTTGGAAAGTTGGATCTGCCAGGGTGTCAAGATAGGGTAAAAGATGGGGTTCTAGAACTTCGTGGATATAACGCTGCGCGTTCATGTTACCTCTGATGAAGATTAAAGGTGACCTGGAACCATAAGCTATAGCACCCCAAACCATAACTCCAACAGTGTGATGAACATGTCTTTCAACAAAAAACTGTGGATTCCTCCTTTCACCACGTCGCCTTCTAACCCTGGCACGACCATCGTGCATGCCTAAACAAAATCGAGACTCAAGCCAAAACTTCTCATTCGTCGGTAAATACTTCGCATGCCAATAGGTCTTCCGTGTTCTGCAAACCATTCATTTGCAATGGACCTGGTAGTGGAGAAACGGTCCCTTAAGGCCAATAATCTTACGTGGCGGTCTTCACGGTCTGTTGTTCTACGGCGGCGTCCAGTGCCCCTTGCTCGTTGCGTACGGCCTTCTCGAAGCCATGCCTGACAACACCTAACCACAGTGTCTACACTTCTTTGCACTCTAACTGCAATTGCCCGAAAAGAAAGTCCAGCTTCCAGAAGTCCCACTACACGGCCACTATCAAACTCACTAAGTTGACGAAATCGTACAGGTCTCCGTACTCTAGGCATCGTAACCGATCGTAAAGGATGTCAAGAACCAAAATCCGCCAACGTTGATTCTTTACTTTCTTTTTAGAGCGTTAGTGAATTAAAAAAAAGCAGTATAAAAACCGGAATGTCCAACTGATAAGGCTGAACATTTTTTCACTTGTTATTTACAGTAAGATAAATACATTCACCAACTTTTATTAAAATAAAACCATTTAAACTGGGTGTTCGGATTTATATGTCACTTAGTATAGATGCTGGAAGTAACAAATTCAAACTCATAACTTTATCATGAACTTAACATGTAAGACTCATTTTAGGCAAAATTGAACTTAACCTAACCTGGCTCTGAGGAAAAGAAGTTGATTTGTATTTAAACTGCTGGGTATAAATTTTGGATTTAAATTGCTATCAATAATGGAGATTCCAGCTACTGAGCATACTAAAAAAATACATCAGTGGCAGATCAATAACAAGTGGATCAACACACTGAGCCTCTAAGAACAATATGTTGCACCATATATTAATGTTGTAGAATGTGGTATATGAAAAAAAAGTGCGGAAACCTAAATACAGTCTCTTCTCCAATTCGTTCATTAGTTGACTTATAATCTTAACATAAAAGGGAAAATTTAATAGAACTGTGGCATAGGAAAGAAAAACATTTTCTGTTTGAGAAAGAAATATCAAAAACTGAACAGGATTGATTTTTGAAACTCTAATATGAAAAGCAGATTTAAAGTTATGATAGTTAAAGTAAAAAAAAATATAAAATCTTTGGCTTGAAAGTCTGCATTTATTTCTTGTAGTATTAGTAGCTGCAACTTAGCGTGTTTAATAATTGAATGTCCATATCTAAGGGGGTGGTTTCAGGTCCATTTTAAGATGAAAATTTCATATGATCATTTGTCCTAAATGTTTTAAATTTTTAAACACAAGGTGGTAAAAAGGTCAAAAAAAATAAATCGTTGATTATCAATATCTATAATACCACTTAATGAAATTTGGCATACATGTACACGTGTCAAGAGGCGCTCTTTTGATTTTACCTGCCTGTTTCGATAGACAGTGATGGTATGTTGTTTATTTCTCTTATTAAAATTTTCAGTCACTTCTAATAAAAAATCACTTGGATTTTTTTCAACCTCTTGCACGCTTTTCATAATAATGATAAATATTTTTAACAAGACAATATAACCATGCAAAGAAATTTGTTATTTTTTGGGTGGAAATCTTGGACCGGACATTAAAAATTGAATTCTTTCAGGCTGACGCACGGTTTTCACCCGAAAAATACAATCTATTTCTCGACATAGTGACATTGTCATACTGAGGATACTAGGATCATGCAAAGAAATGCTTTTTTATTTTTGTAAGCGAATACTGTGCATCAGAGTGAGAAAAGTAAGGGATCAACTTTGTTTAGAAATGATGAGATTTCAAGAGTAGTTTTCATTTTAAGAGAAATCAGTTGCGTACCGTCATTGTCTGCCAAAATAGGCAAGTGATATCGGTACGAACGACGCTAGTGGAAATTAAAATAAAATTCATTCATTAAAAATTACCTCTTGGTAGTACATTTATGCTGAATTTTAATAAAGTATTTAAAGTGGTATTACAGATCTTAACAAAAAAATTATTTTTAAAAAATTTACCGCCCCGTTCCTCAAATGTTTAGGACATACGATTATATGAAGTTTTCGTCTTAATGGAGCTAAAAGTCACTCTCTGAAATATTGACATTTAGTTGGAAGACACTATATGCTTTATGTAGGTAAGTAAACCTAAAATTATTAAAACTTATTGTAATACACTATTGGATGTTTTTTGGCTATATACGAGTATTAGTTCATATTTCCTTTTATTAGTTGTACCTTTTAGATATAAAGACTTCATTTGATTACTGATACTTATGTGTTTTGCCATACTGTCTATGAATTCCTTAACAATTTTATGTATCATATTTTTCAGTTCTTATTTGCAGAATATAAATAAAAGAAGACCTGGTAAAATAAATATTTTTTATTCTACATTGTATATCCACAGAAATACAATAGGTTCGTTAAAAATATCTAGAAATATAGGTGTCATCAATTTTTAATCCTTCAATTCTCTTAAAACAAATGTTTTTTTCTCTAGCATGATGTTAACCAGATTACATGATATTTTCTAAATTACAAGCTATGTAAACAGGGATAAAAGGATATCTAATCAATTATAAAAAAATATTTCTAGTTTGGGGGTACATTAGATCATTTTCCAAAGTTAATTAACTCTAGGTACCAAACTTCTTGAAAAATGCAATTTAAATATATTGACTCTTCTTTTTTTCCCTCTAATAACGTTCCTTACACTGGAGGTATTCTGTTCTGGAACAGTACCTTGTTCCCTGGGCTTATCAGGATTGGATATATCTTTGAGCAATGCAAGTAGATCTGAAAAAATACTATTATAAGTAATGGTGTTTACTTATGTTTTAGTCCTAAGTACCGATATCACCATAAGTGTTAAAATGTGTATTTCATATACCATTTTGGATAGATCACGGGATTTTTATTTTTGCGATTGTCATCATTGGCCACTGTGCTGTGATGTCAAGTGTTCAATCTCAACCCAAGGTATAAGCTTTGTGATATTTTGTTAAATAGAAATGTTGATTACAATATTCAAAAGGCACTTTATCGAGTTTCGTGTGACATTTTAGCTCTCACATGCAACATTAACCATTAGACATTTGAGAACCACCGGCCCAGGCATAACAAAGCTTCTCTTGAACTCTATAGCTTTTAACTTTTATGATTATACAGGCTTATGCTTACCTTTAACTTACAAATTGCAGTGTAATACATGTCAGTCACAAAAAGCAAATTCACTTTTCTTTTCTCTATGGTTGGCTCCTTCAAATATGCTTTCATGTGCCTGGATGCATGAATCCATTCTTAGGAAGATCATTCGCCTTTTTACCCTTCCAAATCAGATATGGACTTTTGTATGCAATATTACGATGGCTTATATCTGCAAAAAAGATGCACTTTACTTATGTACTTTATACGTATACATACTTGTAGCCTGGTACCAAGTCTAACAATGGTTTGTGAACAGCCATCTCCGACATCAACAATGCAGTTGCACTTGGGATACAATGTCTCTTATCCAACATCTCATAAAGTCTGTGAGAACGAACCACATCTGAAAAAAATGCGATAAGTATATAAATATGAATATGCAATGTTTAATTTTGTAACTTACCTACCTTCATCAAATACACATCCATTTGCATTAAATTGTTGATTTTAGATCATTAATACCAGATTTGGGACTTGTAGATACCAAGACCTGACGAATTTGTTCAATCTAGGAAATTATTATTGAATGATAAACATTATTTGCAAGAAAAGATCCTTCGGCATTTAATTCATCTGCCTAAAATTTCTTAAACGTCAAAAAAAGAAACATAACCTAACATCACAATTCACTTCTGATTGATAGCAGACTAGAAATCTAAAGCAGTACATACAAGAACCTTACTGAAGATAACATAGTATAATGAAAATCAAGGAGGCCATAAAGGCGTCCTACAATTGTAGGAACGACTGACGATAAGGGCCTTGTATCATATATCTGTTATATTTAATTATCGTCCGAAATAGTCTAAGAGAAACTAAAACCGTTCTCTCTATTACCTTTATCGTAAAATTACCTTACCTAGATATAACAGATATCACCTGATGCTACTGGTTACATTAAAACTGAAGTATCCCATAAAATTTCATTGTTATGCACCTGGAATTAATTAGAATGGAGAACCAGGGGCCCGAGGTCCGACTTCCATGCTCGCATTAGCTTGTATTGAGTTTATCAGCTGGAGTATCCCGAATGACTTCAGACAATGGATATGTGCTGATGGTGTCTACCAGTTTCTGTTTGTAACGATAAGCCAACATGTTCGTCTGTACCTATCTACAGATGAGACGCGCTTGTATTGGATGCTATTGATGGCTGCTGTGCAGAATATCAGAAGTGTATCTTTAATAGGTTTGTCCCAACAAGCAGTTATAGACAAGTTCGGAACTAACTCCGAACTATTTTTCTGGGAATGACCGAGGTAAGTACAGTTTATAACTAGTTCTTTTGAAATAACATGACTGGTTGCCGTAAAACTAACCTTAATCGAAGTAAAATCTGAAATTATCAAGTTTCCGTATGACAGGCTTTTCCGTCGTTGGCATATTAGCAACCTTACGTAAACATTTCAACCAAACTAGAGCAGTACTTTCTAAGTTATAGACTGGACAAGGATTTACGGCCACACCAGCAAACATTCTGACGGAATGAGTGACATGGTTTTTCGTGACGTACATTGTACATGTTATACATATAACATAAAAAAACGTAATATATCATTATCGAAAGTTTCTGCGATAAGAATGCTTCCTCGCCAGTCTGAGTAGGTAGTCAAAGATCGTCAAAATAAACAAATAATAGAGAAATCCGTTACAGCCCATTTACAGAAAATAACCCAATAGCCATTCTCACGCTCAAGCAGTGCGCGATAAAGAGTTTAATTAAGCGTTGAGAAATTTGGGGCAACAACTTGGGGAAATACTCTGAAATATTAAACTAATTTTCAACTTAATTCAATCCGAGGCTGTTATTACCCTTCAAGTATTTGGAATTCCGGATCGGGTCGGATATTGGAAAGGGGTTATTGATGGAGAGACGCTATGGCGCGATTTCTTTTATTAAACAGCCGTTCCAAACAAGCGTTATTGTTTCGGAAGTGCTATCGGAAATCGGTACCGGCTGCTTGGTATGTACTTTCTAAGCCGGATCGTTTTTACAGGGTGATTACGGGGAGTCTTTTGGCATTAAAACGTAATGCTACATATAAAATTAATGTAACACCTGAAACTAGCTTGCTTGGTCTTCATGCTGGTAGGACTCCATGATTGGAAGCTAAATGAAGTCACATAATGTTTGAATTACTTTCTATTGAAAACGCTTCGGACACCTCGGTGACCTTTTTGAAGTATACTTACATAGAGTGTCCCATGATAACATGCCAATCTCTCGCATGTACATAGAACACAAACGTTAATGTCACACGTTCTTATAAAAAAATGTCCTCCTGGGCTTCCCTACTGAGGTACAGCGCTCTAAAGGACATTACTTGGCACTGATTTTGAGTTTTGAAAGGTTCGTAGCTGGTTGAGGGTGTTCATGGAAAACAATAAACCCATTTAGATTGCCATGTTCGGATGAACCCGCATTGGTGATTATTTTTCTTGGACTCTGTAGAAATATTTTTACAAAGCCTAATCTTCAAGTTGAAACAAATGTTTAACATCAAGGATCATCAAATATGGTTGAAGAATGGACGAAATAGGTTATGTCAATGACAAAAAAGGACTAAAATGAGATTTATAAGTTCAAAATACAACTTATATGACTACATATACAATTAAATTAGACATATAAGAGTATAAAAAACGAATCGCACCAAAACAGTCAAAAAAGGACAAACATTAACTTTCATAAATTGAATAGTTAACACTATAGTAAGCTTTGATGAGTGTACAGTGAAATTCATTTACGCCTTTAGGCGCCGCTTTCAATGTGTATGAGAGAAAGAGAGGACGTGTTATACCATGCAATACGTTTAGGACGCACTCTTTCTAAGATACTTGTTGCATGATGTTGTGTCTCGTACACATTAAAAGCAACGCCCAAAATGAATTTTACTGTATATTCTGCGTGAGTGTGAGAGGAGTTCTGCGCTGCGGCGTAATCTTTCAGGTGCTCCCACAGAATAAAGTGCATTTAAAAACGGTTCCTCCTACTGAATTCTCGAACGGGTCAAGTAAGCAAGCTGAAATTGGGGTAATGAAATTGAGGCATGATTTTAGCGTGAAAGTGGCAACTCAAAATTTGAAAATTGCGGCTGGGCACCATTTAGGAAGATAGTGATTTTATATTCTAGGATTATATGTATTTTATACAGTACTCATAAGGAACGAGCGCCATTATATTTGAAAGCGTGCTTTAAAATGACGTCCAGCCGCCATCTTGTAATTTTAAATTGCCACTTTTGCGCTAGAATATGGTATCCACCCATGAATTTCATAAAGCGGAATTTTAACTTGACCCGTTCAGTGGAGCGCTGTATATTGATAGCGCGTTTGGCTAACAATTGAAAAATAAAGCTCTACAATAATAAAATCCTGTGAGCAAAGCTTCAAATCGAGTATTTGAAAAGGTTTTGAACGCTTAGCCATGCAAGATTGTGATACAATTTTTAGATATAACTGGGCTTTGATTTTGATGTTTTTATGCAGAATATGTTTGTTTGCAAACAGAAGCCTGAATGTAGATAACAATTTTTCAAGACGTTGATGGTGGTTGAAATGTAAGTCAGAGTCAAAGTAAAACCCCCATTTTTTTATTTTTTCAGAAAACATAATTTCCTTCCTATTAACTTTGATATGTATTAATGGTTCAAGATTTGTACATAATATGGCAGACCATATCTCTGGATTTATTCTCAAGTTGTGAGGTCTATGAACACTATCATCATCTGCAGTTACTAGCATCATGCACTCCTGGACATTATCAGCATTAAGATCACACTTCATCTGCGTATCATCTGCATTAAAATTGAGCATGTGTATCTATGTTTCATGTTAATCTGCAGTGTAAAGTAAAAAGACCGACGCTCCCAGTACTGAGCCTTGTTGTACACCCGATTGAATGTATTTTGATGTCGAAATTTTGATTTGATATTTACTTTTTGCCTCCGTCCCCTTAAATAGGACCTAATAAAGTAGCAGTAACTTCATCAGAGCCATAGTAGTGACATTTGGCAATAAATAGTCGATGGTTAATGGATAATTTCAGTTCCAGCAAGCTCATGTTTTTAATGTGGATATAATACTATCTGTGAGATAAGACGAAGCTGTAGTTGTAATACGGTTTTTCTGAAAGCCTGGTTGATGTGTGTACGCTTTGAGATGATCTAGTATAGGTGCATAAGCTACTCGATCCAAAATGTTGGTCTCTGACACTTTCCTTTCTCCATTTTGGATTCAAAATATACTTTCGAGAAGGACCAGAACGACATTCGAATCACACACCACTTTCCCTGAAACACCACATCATAAAAAAAGGTCCATAAAGGCCTTCTAAAGTGCCCGAATCCATCCCCGTGGGGACATATGGCGTTACATATTAATAAAAAAAGATGTTTCGTGCTGAACATTATCTGTGTCTATCCGAGCATTAGGGGAGCCTCCGTAATGGCTCTTCGGAGTTTTTTAACTTTCTCAGCTGAAACTTTTATCTTAGAACGTTCGGTTAACAAAGTTTACCTGAAAACATTTTGTAGATGCCGATACACGGTTATTGTTTGTGGACGGGGCTTGCATGACGTCTCACGGATGAAAAGTTGTACCTCTATAGTCTATACGATATGGAAAATAATGGAGTTTTGCACTTACCTGGCTCTCTACAAAGTGTATGCATGTACAGCATTTTATTTTTTAAGTGGCTACAAAGAACGGTAAACTTTTTTCCACTTTGAGATCATACATGATTTTATATTTGTATCTGGGTATATGGTCACTGCCTTGCAGAGTTCGTAGCACAATATTCTTGCATACCGTACTATCAAGGCAATTCTGTTTAGCTATAGCGATATTGCTACTTTTTTTTTTTTATACTCCAACTACCACGAAGGTCTAAGGCCTAAGCATCCATTGGGTACCGTGGGGATATGAGGGATACATGGGAAAGGGGTGACGCCACACGGACTCTGGCGAGGGAACACGTGTGCATGCAACATGCACACATTCTGGCTCCGCCTACGAGAACCGCCGGGTGGTACCTCCGCGTTCGACAGTCAGAGACCATCTACCACCTACGGACAATCACAACATCCATGGCCAAGAGAAACATTTCTCCTGGGACGGGACTCGAACCCGCACAGCGCACGGCGACTGATCAGGAGACCGAAGAGTCTACTACTGCGGCCACCGCTGCTGCCTACTTGTCATTGTAAAGAGATAATGCTACGAGGTAGCAATGTTTGCGATTTTCCCATTCTGTTCAGTACTACATTTTAGCAAGATGATCTGTCGCTTTAAAGATACCTTGCTTTTCGATCTTGTTTTCTCGGCAAGTAGTATTTAGGTACTTGCTACCTATATAACAACACCGTTATTGCAGAAAAATGGCAGCTAGTCATGTTTTTGTTAATTTTGATGTATACCTCCGGCATTCATTTGAAAAGGTTCTGGTTAGGTTAATGCACTTATATACATTTTTTTATTTGTAAAAAAACATTGCAGTGGAAGCTTAAGTTTGTATTTTCAAAATATCAGAGAGATAAGAAGTTCATTCGAAATTCCCGTCGAGAAGTACAGCAAGCCATTTCGTTATAAATAAATTACTCAGCTATGATGAAGAGTCACAGGCTTCTTCATCTACAGGTAACAAAATTACCAACATTTATTTTATAATACTAACACTAATCATAAGCTGTACAGTGGTATGTAATACTAAATAATAAATAGCAACTTTAAGCAAAGTGTTGTCAGGACTGCGTTTATAAGACAACCGTAGAGAATATTTTAATATAGGAATCAACCAACCTGTAATGAACAGAATTATGAACAAAATAAGCAGAATAATTGCATTATATTTATCTTCTCGATATCAGGTTCCCAATAACTTTAGAAGAAGTTAGGAGCGTCAAAGATGGGAACACATTTTTTCTAAATGATGGTCTACAGGATATAGTAAGTGTCACCCGTTTATAGTGGGTGCATTTTTGGGTAACAAGCATACGGTTTTAACCCAGAAAATTTTTTAGGACCTCCATTTGATCTCCATTTGTTCCTTTGCACCTAGAAGTCGCCATGAAGAAATATACAGAAGGTGAAAAACACCAAAAAAAGAAATTGAAAGTCACTTGAAAGATAACAGATTATTGCCATGAGCAGCATCAACCCTAATGCCCACGTGATCTTTTTGTTTCTAACAATATTGCCAGCTCCTGGAACTTGAAACAATACTTGATGTTGTAGTGAACAGAATATAAATTTTGCTACCAGTATTGTTAATAGTTTCAGTGAAAACAATATGGTTATGGTAAGGTCCAACAGAATTGGACTGTATATTTAACCATCGAATTTCGACTAGATAGAAGCAGCAGGCATTCGTTTTTTTTCGAACACTTCATAATAGTTATAGCGCGCATGACAGTTTGGTGATAACAACTCAGCCGATAAAATCCATATTTTTGGGCGCAAAAAAAGTTGGATATCCTGTTTCGATTTTTTCCTGTTTAGCTGTCGATTCGGCTTCTACTCTGCACTTTATCCGGCGTTGCACTCTCACTCTTGCTTTCAAGGTAAAGACATCCCACGTACGTATCAACGAATGGTAGTCACACCCAAGAAAAAACTACGTACCATCCAAAATTCAACGATGACCACCGTTTACCAGCAGATCACGTCGAGGGCTGCCAATAAGCCAAAGACGGATGGCTGGCCGAAGGATGGTCAGCTCAATTTGAATTCACTTTCTGAGATGCAGTGCGCGTGGGTCAAAATGGCCATCACCCCCTGGGGGAATCCAAAATGGCCGCGAACGGACAGCGGGGAATTTACTGGTCGGCTACCACGAGCAAAAGTAAAAGATTCATGTGCTGTGGATCCACTGAAGACGACACGCGGCAGGATGGAGTAATTTTCAGGAGTAACAATTAACTCAGTATTATGATACCTTAAGCTAGAATAATGATCAAATTGTGAATTAATTTATTTATATAAAGCCTCTTTCAGAAAAGCCTCGCTACTTATTTTTTGAAAAGATAGCAATTCGAGACGATGACATTGAGGCATGAATACTGTATAATAGTAGTCGTGAAGCTATGTATGTATATGAAAGAGAATAACAAGGTGACATCACACTTTGAGATTCTTAGGGAATACCAGACTAAGGGCCGATTTCACAATCTAACAAACCATTATTTTCCACCAATAGGGTACCCAGTACCAGCAGACCGTCAAATATACCCAATCAGCCTAAAGATCTCTCCGTCAGATTTTTGGAAGCAAATAGCATAGGAATTCAAAATAAAACACTGTAAAACATGAAGTGACAGCTTGTCATTGAAATGTTATCAGTTTATTAAATATTATGAAATTATATAAAATTGAGGTAAAATTAAAAAAAATGCTTGATGTATGAGTAAAATCCATTTTTTTCAGTTTAGCTGAAGGTTTCTCGATGTTTATTGCTACTTTTGTAATCCATATGTGATTATAATGAATTAACATCACCTACCATATGTTAGTAGTTTATCCTACATTTGCAAACTTGCACTTCAAAACCCTTACATGAAAAAGCATTTTAACTCAAATTTTTGTTAGGATTCATAGACTTCCTTCGAATTCCTCAACGACATTTTGATACCACTGGTCCGAAACTGTTCAAGATTTTCAACATTCATACATACAATTGCAGTTGCAGTTTTTCGTTTTGATATCAGTGCATAATCAGTCGCACCATCGGTGATGGTACATGGTACACTCAACATAACCACAGATTTCAGATTTAACGTATACAATTCAGTGTAATATGTAATTCTGCACAAAAAAAATCTTGGACTTTTTATACAGAAATTTGTTCTTCCAAAATTCCATTTCCCACAAATACTTGGACGTCAAATAACACAAGTGACCACAAAACATAGACTACAGTGACGTTAGAGAAGAAGAATAGACCACAGAAGATCTATTATCCATCACAGGATGGAATGGATGCGCTGCGTTGCCATATTTCGCCATCTGAGTGGTGTATAGTACGGTCACATAAAAATTCTGTTTTATATATATGTTACCGGTAATCTGTACAATTCAGGTATTCTATACAAAACCTAGGCAATGTACAGAATGCTTGGGTTGCCCAGGCAATGTATGGAATATTTTGAATATAATTATGCATTACATACTTTACCTAGGTAATGAATACAATTCCTAGGGATTGTATAGAATGCCTAGATCTTGTTCTAAATTTATCAATAGTAACAGGCATACCTATAAAATGACGAGCAAATGAAACAAGTTATATTATTCAAAATCAACTTTATTAAAATTACTGTCCTATGACTTATCTTATAACAGCTTGTGTCATTGATATTGCTATTTTAACATTAAAAAAGCACTTATTCGTCACGATAGCGCAAATTGTTAATAACACATGCTATTATATCTCTCATATCTCAATAAATTTCTATATACATATATAAAACTTTAGCAATTTCAGATTTATACGTTGAGCTGGGTATTATTGCACAATCTGGCAACCATGGCGCACCCTCAGAAATGGCCGCTCACATGACATAAGTCAGGCGAGTTGCCTTTGAATAGCGTGGACCGTGAAATTAAGATTCTTCAGTATATATGTTTTGTATCCTATCCCCACCAGCCAAAACACTTAACGACGAATATTTTATTACTATTATAATTTATTTAGCTCTTATTTTTCAGTAATTACTAATAATTTTAGGTTTACGGTTTATGATAACTCCATTATGCACCACGGAGATGTAGGGACAGACAGGTTTTACAGATACCGGTGTTATAGGATGGAGATTACATACTGTTTCAATTACTCCGAAGAAATTTATTAACCCGTAAATTGATAATAAATGATTATTACTATGATGTAACGAAATATGACGAATTGGTCGGAATACATTTTATATTTTTTTTCCATGCACATATCTCAAAAGGTATGTAGCTATAATGATAACATATAAACACTTAGTGTATCGAACTTAACAAATTCGGGATTGCCATGAACTAACAAACGTTCCAACATGCTATCAAATTTAACAGCTAGAAGACCGACCTATGATTTGCCGCATTCTCATTGGCTAATGGAACGACGGTCTGTTATATGTAAATGTATAAGAAAAAGCAGAATACATGAAATATTACCCGTTTTATCTGTACAAAATGATCATGTTGGAATCAAAAAGTGCCCTTGTTTATGATAAAATCGTTTTTTCACGATTTTATTCAATATTACAATAGAAACCACTGATATTCAGACAGCTTTGACAGCTTTCGTCAAATTGCATTTCAATAAGGTATTTTCCCATTTGTCCAAACTGACGGTCAAATATTAATGGTGGTGAAATTGGCCCTAAAACTCAGTCGCGAATGCAAATGCAACATAGATGTACCACGGGTCATATGACAAAGTAAAGTTTGTTGAGCGTTTCTTGACACAAGCTTACAGGTGTAAGAATTTGGATTTTAAATTTTGGAAGTCGTAAGAACCAACGTGTGGCCATACCAGGCAATTTCTTGTGCATGGATTACAGCAAAGTTGGAATCAGAAGTGGGAAGTAGGCAAGTTGTCTACCAGGTTCAAGATGCGGTAGCGTCAAGGAGGCCATTACCGACAATAAATAGGCAAGACTCAATACCAGAATGCCGTGAGAGTCTTAGAAAGACCTCAATTGATTTTTTAGAGCATGGACTGTCTGACATTATGAGATGTACTAAGTGCTGGGGAAGGGAAAGTAGATACATGGAGATGAGTTCCGTGGAGGAACCCTATAAAAGAGAATTGGATGCTGGAAATGGAGGCAGTCCTTTTTAAGATGGTCGTGAAGGGAGAGTGGATCATCACTGATATCAAAGCCAATAAATACAAATATGTTTGTGGCCGAGACTATATCAGTGGTGTAGAAATTGGAAAATGTTAGCCCCTACAGAGAAACAAATAAAATTATTTTCTACGCCACTGACTTTGTTGAAACTTCTATTGTATTTTTGGATAAAGTACTTCAATCCGTTTTACTTTCGAAATATGCTGCAGTTGATGAAGCTTGATGTTCAATACTGTACGTATTGGGAGAATAAAGCGTTACATGTCCTTATCAACTCTCATCAGTGGTGTAGAAATTTACATCACCCTGTATCTTGGTAACATTCTGGCTCCTATGTATATATGACTTTTACTGTTATTTTTGGATGTAGTTTCTAGTCTAGAAGTATTACCACATTTACCTGAATCACCCTGTTGGGTATGGACATGCACATCTACATCCTCCCATCAATTGGTCGCAAAAGAAGACAGTTTTTTTGAGATTTATGCTCATTTGCGAAAAGAAACACATAGTGTACAGTTATTGAAAACAATAATACACACAAATGACGTATCTGTCCTTGATGTGTTGTAGACAACGAATAAAAAACAGTTTTGCAAATTTAGTGATATGCGTTTCTGAAGCACCTTCCGCAGATGCGCTTTTCATGCGCTTTCTATCGCCATGTGGTCATATGTATGCGCCATGCATTTTGTACCGTGAAAATCATACCGCAACACATTTTCCGGATATAAATCAGAGCTCTCCTCCCTTCGCATAACTTAAAGCTTTTTTTATTTATTAACGCATTACCACATTTTCCCCTCAACGTACACCACACTAGTTTGTTCCATAGCGCAGTCAGAAAATGCAGAAAAATAAAGTTACATGCATGCAGTTTTTCAAAAAATATAAGTTCTGCAATAAGCTTAGCAAAAATCACACTGAGAATTATACTGATGTCTTGCACTTGACGTCGGAATTTAAGTAAAGGTAGGTAAAGGTAGGCGTTGTTTAAGGTTAGATTTTATGATTTGTAGCCCAGTATCTTGAGTTTTGTCTCAAGTGAAATCTTGAACCTAACATGCTGGGCTGCAAAATGTAGAAACACGATACTCGCACCTATATGTTTGATCTCAGAAATGTACCGTAGAAATAGTTAGAGTGTAGAGTGGAATCTTTGAAAAAATATAGAATTCTCAATTTTTAGGTGGCTTAAATGCAAAGGCAGCGACTTGCACAAAACGTTATTTGGATAAATCATTTCTCCACCTTGTCGTGGTTCCATTGTCTACTTTTCAAATATTTTCTTAATATACTAAGTGACATATAAATCCGAACACCCAGTTTAAATGGTTTTATTTTAATAAAAGTTGGTGAATGTATTTATCTTACTGTAAATAACAAGTGAAAAAATTTTCAGCCTTATCATTTGGACATTCCGGTTTTTATACTGCTTTTTTTTAATTCACTAACGCTCTAAAAATTAATATTTCAGCCGCAGTAAAGAATCAACGTTGGCGGATTTTGGTTCTTGACATTCTTTACGATCGGTTACGATGCCTAGAGTACGGAGACCTATACGATTTCGTCAACTTAGTGAGCTTGATAGGGGCCGTATAGTGGGACTTCGGGAAGCTGGACTTTCTTTTCGGGCAATTGCAGTTAGAGTGCAAAGAAGTGTAGACACTGTGGTTAGGTGTTGTCAGGCATGGCTTCGAGAAGGCCGTACGCAAAGAGCAAGGGGCACTGGACGCCGCCGTAGAACAACAGACCGTGAAGATCGCCGCCTAAGGTAATTGGCCTTAAGGGACCGTTTCTCTACTACCAGGTCCATGGCAAATGAATGGTTTGCAGAACACGGAAGACCTATTGGCATGCGAAGTGTTTACCGACGAATGAGAAGTTTTGGCTTGTTTTCATACCGGTCACACTGGATCCTCCCTTTATCTCGAGAACACCGACGTAATCGCCTTGAGTGGTGCAGACAACGGTCACTCTGGGATCAGGAATGGAACAGTATTGTCTTTAGTGACGAGTCTCGATTTTGTTTAGGCATGTACAATGGTCGTGTCAGGGTTAGAAGGCGACGTGGTGAAAGGAGGAATCCACAGTTTTTTGTTGAAAGACATGTTCATCACACTGTTGGAGTTATGGTTTGGGGTGCTATAGCTTATGGTTCCAGGTCACCTTTAATCTCCATCAGAGGTAACATGAACGCGCAGCGTTATATCCACGAAGTTCTAAAACCCCATCTTTTACCCTATCTTGACACCCTGGCAGATCCAACTTTCCAACAAGATAATGCCCGACCACATGTTGCAAGAGTCACAATAGACTTCTTTCAACATAATGATGTCACATTGTTACCATGGCCACCAAGATCTCCCGACTTATCCCCTATTGAGTACGTGTGGGATATGATGGGTAGGAGATTGCTCAATTTGCAACGTCCTCCTCAGACTCTAGAAGCACTTCGAGAGGAGTTGGTGGTTGCCTGGAATGAGATACCACAGGAGGACATTGACCACCTGATCAGAAGCATGCCTAGGCGCGTTGGAGAATGCGTAGCACATCAGAGTGCATCCACATATTATTAAAGTTCAAAGGGCTTTAAAGCAGTGCAATCATTTTGAAATTTTTATCATTTACTTATTATGCTTCATTAAGTACTTATACAAAATTTTATTAAAATAAAACCATTTAAACTGGGTGTTCGGATTTATATGTGACTTACTATATGTGATCTGACCTGATGCATTTAAAAAGATATTTTCTTAAAGAATTAGTGAAATTAAGCGTCATATTAACGAATGGATTCGGGGAAATTTGGCAGTTTTTATCTTTACTCAATACCAGTCTTAACACGCGGTTTTACTTGCGTGGAAGTAGTGTGAGCTATAGGTCTTTCTTGTCGCACTAGTATGAAGGAGATTGGTTCCGGAGGACAAGCAATATTCAAAGTAATGCAATAGTTACTCTGGTACTGGAAATTTTCGTTCAACATGTTAATGTAATAATAAATTCATGATCAAATGTGTAATCATAATCGTAGTAAATAATACGTAAAGTATATCACAGTCTGTGCGACGTTTCTTAATATATCCAAACCCAATAACCATTTATTCACAGTACGATACTTGAAGTAACGAGGTAAAGGAAACGAATGTCAAAACGCAGTAAAATTCGTCATTTGTAACTACGATGCGAATACCTCATTTATATACCCTTAGTCATTTTGGTCGGACGAGCAACTGAGCGCCAGACTCCTCATGTCAAATTCCATGGAGCCATTTGGGCTGTAGCAACTGAAATATTTATTTTAAAGTTATCTTCCAATATCAAAGCAACCCATGTGCTATTTCAGGCTATAATCTACATTTTTACCACATTTCATTCAGATCCGTTCTCATTTTGACCTGATTGAGTGACAAACATCCACCTTCTCATTTCTAATATTAATAGCAATTGGTATTTTTATATGTATATATTTTTCTGTTGCAGAAATACAATTTATTTACAATAATATCTATGATTTTATTGTAATTAAATTTCTTAATTGGATATCTCCACATACAGACTCCATGAGTATATTTGCAGATGTATTGATTCATTTTAGCAGTGTCTTTATATGTTTACTCAAAATTTTATCACTTCGTTATTCTGTTGTACTACCATTGATCCTTTCAATAAAAGTACGTAATATAACTTTCCATCGTATACGAATGGCAAAGCAACATAAATTTACTTAAAATACCTGTTCATAAACGTTACCCGTGCAATGTACATTATATGTAAATAAATCAGAAATCTGAAAGACTTTTTTCACAACGTTTGCGAAATCTTAAATTGCCTGGACTATTAATAAAACAGAAAGGAACTGAGTCATATACCGCAAAGACGCATAACGCTGAAATCTATTCATACTTTGTTACACAAGTTGCAACCCCCAACACACAAATTCACTTTCATTGAATTATTTATTCCGAATGATAATAAACACCCCTCTACGGTGTGAAAATGGCACTGGACGTTCCCCTCCGCCCCTATATGAAAATATTAATAAAAAATAAGGGATGCACCTGCAATATTTATTAGCTATCTTCTTGGGATATTGGACAAATTTTGATTTATCCCTGCTTTTCGGATAGTGAAATTGTAGTTAGAGCCCAGATCTCGTATTGCAATCTCTGAACTGTCTGCCCCTAAACATAAAAAATGAGCGAAGTAAATTCAGCTTATGATTATTATGCAATAATAAAACTTGATTTCATGAAAGCATGGATGACAACGACGCTTTCTTTAAATGAATTCAGAAGTGGGATTAGATATTTAAAAAATGATATTCGTTAGATTTGGAATCTGAGATAGCTGCACAGCCTCAATTTGCATCAGTTTCACACATCAGTGTTTTTGGAGTTTTCAGCATTTTGAACTATGCTCAAAAATACTTGAGAACATAACAGCCATTTCACTCACTTATAGATAGATCAAAATGCCGCATAAAGGATTATGTTTGGTACAAATTAGCCCCTCTCAGAAAAAAGTTAACTACGAACATATATAACAAAGGTAATCAAGTGTCAAACTAATAAAATGCAAATGATACCTAGTAGTCAGCCATTTGATAACGTTACGGTCTAAAAATTTCTGTTCGATCGGTGACAGTGTTACGTTGAGTGAACTACCAGCGGCAGCAGCTATACCGCGACAGGTTTACAATATACGAAGAAATCTATATGGTAAGTATGTTTAGTGGGTGCGGACGTTAAAAACGTATCAGAATATACCCTTCCCACCCCTGGAACCCCAATCACATTAAAAAAATTCCGAAATGAGGGGGAGTCTCTGAAGCGTAAAGAAATGAAGTTGAGCTATTTTATCTTTTTGTTTGTCCGATAGTTCCGCCACCACAAGATCGATTTTCCAAAACTCACCTACCACTAACCTTGTGTCAAAATTTCATCAAAACCTGGGCGGTAATTTCCAAGTCATAGAGGGAACAAAGAAAACCGTAGAGACACAGTTAGACCGACCGATGGACGTGAATAAGTGACATGGTTTTGCCTGTATTATACAGACCATGACATCACCCAAAAATAATTTATAAAATTTTTCGCGGTACACTTTTTCTTTGTCAATTGTCTTGGTGAGTAAAGGAGATATCTTATACAGTGGATATCAAGAAATTAAATTATCTGGCATTGTTACAAAAATACTGGAGGGGTTATTATAACATTCAATAATAGAAAAGTATTTCGTTAGTCATAACAGCCTTGTAACTGCTACTAAACAAGTTGGGAACTCAAATAGATGGTCTTTAGTGTCACTTGCTGATTCACAGTCTGGTACATTCTTTTTCACAGTAATCAGTCAAACTTTAGTAAAGGTTTTCGCATTGAAAGCAGCTGTCATAATTTAGTTAGTAGATTTTTTGAAAAAACTTAAAAGTGGCAATATCTCGAAAACTCGGAGACTTTTACTAAGGTCATGTTGATTTCGTCTGATTGATATGAAGCCAATCTATCTTTTGTATCACTCTGACGTGTTATTTTTTGGCCACCCTGTAGGTTGCTTAGGCACTGCGTTCCCTACCAAATTGATGTGTTTAACATTTTACCACCCTCACATCCGTTTGTTGAAAATAATTTACATACGCTTGCCTGCCGTAGAAGGGGAAGCTTTACGACTGAGGTGCGAATATCTGCAGGAAATTTTATTAGTCACACAGGAGAGCTGAGAGACATAACTACACATCACATCAAAGCTAATGTTGATGAACACCTAACTCGCAGCTGTTAAGTCTTATCAAGATTATTGTGGGTAAATATATTATGAATGCCGCATGAGAGATTCAAATTAAAAAACTTACTACGGTTGTATTTTTTTGATACAGATATAAGACCCCGCAGAAACCGTGTGGGTGCTCCACTGCCGTGCTTTGTTTTTTTTATGTATATCAGTATGTCGTATTACATATTTGGTTAGACATAGATAATTCTCCTTGCTGTCGGGTATTTTAAATAAATCATTTGTTCACATTGGGTTAATGTATGTTCGTCTGTAATTTGATCAGAGCTTAAGGAATCCATAATGTGTTTTAAACGGTAGTCGAATTTTATACCTGCCAAACCACTTTGAATTTCGAGAATTGGCTGGTAAACCTGCCCCTTTGTGATTGGGCTTCAGGATTATACTATAATTTACAAGCCAATTCATTATTGTAGCCCAATCACTCTTTTATTTTAGAATTTGCCTCACAGGCCAATTGGATTTGGATATTTTCCTGTGGTAGCAACCAGTTGTATGAGCTGAAAGATATATTACGTAAGTAATGCATATGCATATGCCAGGCATATACATTACGCAATTATATTATAATATGTAGAACTGTCTGACAGTGTTCAGTCAGCAGAACGTGTTGCATAATATGAGTCATCATATATGATATATTCGCTACTTCATAATATGACATCAATAACACAATGTTATAGTGCGATGTAGCATTGAGCTGGCAGCTGTGGCAGCTTCGGTTCAAACTCACTAGTTACAGTATATGTTGCTTCTGGCAGCTGAACTATCTTTCATGATGCAAAATAAATCAATGAGGTTTTGAGAAAAGCCTTACTAGGAGCATCAGCAATGAAATAATAAAATGAATATCCTGATTAAATCCACTATCCAAGTTTATTAGTTGAAGACTCAAACCGATATAACAGAGTCGGTGTCGTTATATAGAAAACCAAAACACATCTTGTGGCTCCACATTATATTTCTTTGAACATTTGATGGCTTTCAAGCGCATTAGATATAATCTAAATGTCGAAGAATACTTAAAACCCTCAAATTGTAAGTCTCTATCACTTCAGTGCGTTACTGAAAAGAAGTAGCTGCTCCAATCAGCATTGCTAGCATTTATCTTCTGTATGTTTTATGTTTAGCTCAAGTTTAGAAAAAAATGCCGCGACACATCGGAAGATTTGTCAAGGTGGACAACTTTTTAACCAAAAACTACTTCACCCCGTTTCACCCGCGGCCCCCCAGGATAACTTCCTTAAAATATTAATTAATAGAAAACAAAAATACTCAAAAATATCATTCATTTCAATAAGTGTTCAAAATGTTGCCCGCTAGGGTTTGCCAAATCTACAATTCGTTTATAATTTAAAACGGAAACTATCAACATAAACAGCAATTGGGAAGATTAGACGTGGCAACGACCAAATAACAACCCGAATTTTTTTCCGCATTCTTTTCATCAACACAGATATCTTGGGCGAATTGTATTTATTGTTATACCTGTTTAGTTATTTGTTGCTGAGGGAAAGAAAAAAATTAATTTGTTGTCAGTTAACCCTGTGAAAATCTTGAGATAGTTAAAACTAATTAGTTGATTCAGATTTGACTTCCAAAATGGTTTACACACTAGCCAAAGGAGTGGAAATGATTCTAATTTATGTTGCCTAAAATCAATGTGCTCGGCAAATTGCACTACTTCGCATAGGTATGTATTCGACCTTGTTACTAAATTTACTCAAACTGGATCTGTTGCAAATAAAAAACGTGATCATCGGAGAGTTATGGATGAAGCCGCTGAAGTTGAAGTTTTGGGTCATTTTGGAATAAATCCTAATACTTCATTACACAAAATTGTTGCTGCGACTGGTATTTCATTAGGCTCTGTACACACAGTTACTAAACTTCATAAATTTCATTCATTCAAAATGAAAATATTGCAAGAGTTCACCGAAGATGACTTCAATAGGCAGGTTGAGTTTTGTGAACAAATCGTCGGTCATCTCACGAAGTGACGTATCTTACATTTAGATAATTGTTCAGGAGAGGCTGAATTGCTTTAAATCCTGATATGATTGAGTTTTAGATCTGATATATTTATATGTCATTTAGTGCTATGCAAGTTATGAATACCTGTCACGTAAGAGACCACAACTATTCACACTTCTTAGAAAAAAAGTTTGAATGCAGATACGTCACTTCGTGTGAAACTAAATCTTGACTTTTTGGAGATACGTCTCTTTAACTAAATGTATAGGGAAGGCACAAAAAATAAATAGCTAGATAAAAATCAAATAGCGTTCTATTACAAAATAAAACAAACAGTACTAAAACATTTAAAAAGATTGAAAAACAAATAAATCAAATTCACATGAGAAGAAAGTAAGATTATGTTGTAATCTAGAAAACATACACCTTGTTATTTTTTTGCTAGATTATATTGGAAGCAAAAGAGCTATTACTAATAAAGTAGTATTAGACACTGACAAGGGTTCAATCCTAGGTTATGCCAATTCGTCACTATGGGGAAGAGTAAGGAAAAACTGTTGATGTTAGTGTAAACGAATTACGGGAGTTTCTCCTTGACACAAGGAAACCAAGTCTTTATATTTTTTACCAGATATCTTTGGTTATTCCTTGTTCAGTTGGGGTAGTTCTAATTTTGAGAGATCAATGTTTAGACGTTTTAGAACTATACAGTCGTATTCGGACTCTAAATGGCTGTTTCTGAAAAATATTTTTAGCGGGGAAGCTTGTGTCACTAACACTTCCATTACATCGGTCCACTTAACGTTCTTGCCACTTTCGCTGGTTCTAATACTCAGGATTCTAAGATCTTTTGATAACGACTTATAATGCCAGACTTATCATTGGATATAGCTGAGAAGGCAAAAATACATTACCAGCTTTAGAAATAGCTCTGCTGATAACACTATGAGCGGAGTCCCCTTCGCTCTGACCATGGTTCGTTTAAAAAAAAAACGTAAGGAGATTTCTTCTAGAGTGGGAAATTTGCTTATGGAATGGAGCAGCATGGAAGCGACGATTGAATTCTTGTTTTGGCCGTAGCATCCGTCTGCGTACAAATAAAAATTTCTAACACCTTTCTTACTGTAATGCTCCAAAACTTGTGCTATGCAGGTTGCTATTTCCAAAGAGCCACGCTTACTGACTGCTTCGTGCCACACGAAACAAAAGCACTCTCTCGTTGCTACGTTATAAAACGTAAAATTGTATGTAGTTAAACGAGTTTTATAAAAAACTGCACTTTCGTTAGAAATAGGTACATAAATCACTTGTTGTAAGTCAAAAACACCACAGACCACTTTTCGGCAATATGAAGATCGTATCGAGCTTTTAATTTATGTTTAACGGTATCGTCGCCTTCCCTATAAGACACGCAAAGGGAACACTGATCTTTTTTTGGTGAATGAAAAGATAAGTTTTTGGCCTTAAATACTCTTCTATAGGTATGAAAACTTGGTTTTTCCACTCTTCCAACTTTCTCTAATTCATCTAAATACATAGCAGTAAAGACTTCTGTTAAAAAATATGCAATGACATCAACTAACTGTTTATAAGAACTGTACTTAATAACATTTTGTACATGATAACGACACACAATTGATGATATGAAACTTAAAAATACTTGCGCACCACGTTAAATGCCTTTATCACTTACCTCTCTATAAACAAACTGATTACCACACACTAGGTACTAACTAGGTCGCTTACAAACAATCTTCAAAACAAAACAAATGCTGATTTTGTAAGATACGCCAAAAAATCAAATGCTTTTATAGCATCAAGTAAAAGAGCTACAGATACGCTGCTTCGTGAGATCAAAGTGAGTGCACAGACAACTTGTTTACCGGCGTAACTCAATTTTGAACATTTTGTTAGATACGCCACTTCGTGAGATGACCGACGAAATGACTGCAGCGATTAATGATAATACCATTCATGTGAAGAATATCTGCTTCAGTGATGAATGCACATTTTATCTAAATGGATTTGTTAATAAGCATAACAACAGGAATTGGAGCAATGAAAATCCTCATGCTTTTGTAGAAGGGCATACCTAGTACCCCAGTACCCCCAAAAAAATTAATGTATGAGCAGGCATTTCAGGAAACAAAGTGATTGGGCCATTGTTTATTAATGGACATTCACAACATGTCTTTAAAAATGTCCGTCAGGGATTTGAAAATCGTCTATATTATTGTTTGGCCAATAACGGGCAACATTTTGAACACTTATTGAAATAAAAAGTGATATTTTATATATCGTGTGTTTTTGTTTTGAGAACAAAATCAAACGTCAAAATAAAGGACTTTGAAGGGCCATTTAAACAAGCTATTACTCGATACCCCTTGTCTTTTGAAATTTGCAAGGGGATGTCCCTGGGGGCAGAGAGTGAAAGGGGTGAAGTAGTTTTTGGTTAAAAAGTCGTATCCCTTGACAAAACTTTTGACATATCTCGGCGTTTTTTTCTTTTAATCAGTGGTTTTCGATAAGTCCGTGGTGGGAAGTTTTCAAATAAACACCTTGTATGCTTGATCAGTATAGGTACGATATGTTACTGAAGATATTCCAAGCCACCAAAAGACTATTTGGGATCCGTGTTCTCAAACTGCAAATTGTATCACGTTTACATGTGAATCCAATACTGTTCCCGTCATTCCTTTATACGCGAAAAACAAGCTTAGAAAAAGGTGTACATAGACGAAAAGCATGAAATCCGCAATATCTTCCAGCGTTATAGTCCAGGGGCTAATGTCAAATATTTGCAAAGGCCTGTTTTGAATTTAAGGAGATTTTTAAACCACATGCTGAAGCGTCTCAAGTCTATCAAGGTAATTTTCGTACCAAGCTATAGCAACGTCTAGCATTTTATTAAAAAAAAATGGCAGGTTGAGCATCTGTAAGTCCGCCAATGTTCCACCGTGAGGTTTACGCGAATATTGAAATGTGTAATTCTTGAGTAGCGATAAAAATTATTAATACAGATCGCTATTTGAGAACTGAGCCTTTACTAGAATGTAGCCTTGTCCTATCCTGCAGGTAAGAAAATAGACTGTCGTTACTTCACCGCTGTTAATAATATTTATTAGAGATTATAAATATCGAAATGAGAGGATGTCGGTCATGCGACAAAAAATGGGTTAATGATGCTCTTTTCTATCTGAACAACTGTATCGCTTATACTATCATGCCAAATATAAAATTGCTCCATTCACTTGAAGCGAATACATGTGCGTCGGAAAACCTTTCCTACTTCGATTTTATGTTTTCCGTCGCGCTTTGATATGATTTTCCCTTTCCTCGGAACAAAATAAGGGTATCCTGCATCATCTTCCCGAAGCATGTTCTGTTTTACACCCAGCAAGTAATCAGTATATGAGATGTAGGGGATCAAGGCTAACTCGATATAAAATGCGCCGCGACGTATTCCGTCGGACTTTTTTCATTTGTTTTGCGGACTGGTGGAAATCCCAGGATTTATTAGATGCAACTTTGGAGCGGGAGGAGCGACTTTTACTATGAACTTTATTCTTGTGGAGGCTTCTCTCTTCGTGTGCATATATATATAAAGAGAATATGATCATGCGGAGAAAGGTATATAACAACAAGTAGGAAAATAATGGGCAAAATCCGCAAAAAGGAAGAAAGTGGATTCGAGCAGAAAATAGGATAGGTAACCCGAGCCATACGTATTTCCGCTGGTTGGCTTCATCAGGCCCGAAATGAATGCACATATGAAACTACAAAAGCAGATACACATGCCCACACCTTCGTGTGTCGTTTTCTTTTTTTTCCCCTCCAACTTCGTTTCCTCAGGTTACACCCGTATCCGGATGTGTGGGCATGTGTATCTACTTTTGTAGTTTCATATGTGCATTCATTTCGGGCCTGATGAAGCCAACCAGCGGAAATACGTATCGCTCGGGTTACCTATCCTATTTTCTGCTCGAATCCACTTTCCTCCTTTTTGCGGATTTTGCCCATTATTTTCCTACTTGTTGTTATATATATAGGTGAAAAATTAAAGCTTCCGCCTTTTGTTGGGTACTTCGACAAAAATTTAAGCAAAGAGGACTCTGTATACTTTTTTTATTCTCTCTAGCTTTCAATCATCATCAAGAGCTGCAATTACATTGATAACAGTAGCAACAATAGTGTAAAATGAATTTAAATTGACTTAACTTAACTTTACATTTTACACTACTGTTGCTACTGTTATCAATGTAATTGCAGCTCCTGATGATGACGGCAAAGTCCATTTAAAGCTAGAGAGAATAAAAAAAGTATAAAGAGTCCTCTTTGCTTAAATTTTTGTCGAAGTACCCAACAAAAGGCGGCTTTAATTTTTCACCTAACTGGTCTAGACGACAATGACCACGTCTCAAGTTATATATATATATATATATATATATATATATATATATATCAGAATTCAAGTGTTAGAGGAAATAAGTATTGGAATTCCCTTCTAGATATATATCTTTGATTTTTTTGGAAACAGTACTTTGAAAAGTTCAATATGGCGGAAGTTACAACTATTCCTTCTTTCAAACAAGCTATCGGTGCTAACTACAGGGTTTGCTTACTGGGGGATTCATAATAAGTTAGTTTTTCGACAAAATGGCGAAACGTTAGTTTGCATAAAGATTCTTTCTTCTTTACCTACAGAGAACTCCAAAATCGTCTGTTCGTTTTGAACAGATGAAAATGAATAAGATAAGGCGGGTGCTTTCGATAAAGTCAATAATAAACATTGATTTTTCATCAAAAATGAAATTAAAGTTCCTTTGCTGGTACGACCTTTGTAACCCCTGACACTCTACAACCCCCAATTTACAATTTCCATCGTTATGTCTCGAGATCGCGGAGTTTCAAAATTTTTTTTCTATTTCCCGCTGAAGCTCTGCTATCACTTGATCAATTTTCAAAACCTACAAAGCTTTTTCGTCTCCATTTCGTAATCTACAAACAGTGTCAAAAACTGTAAAACTGTGTTCAAGTTATAGAGGGATCAGTGAACTCACAAGATACATGCAAAAATCTTTCGCGAATACAATTCTTAGTTGTCGCTGGAAGTAGAAATAGTGTAAATACATTAAAAGTATCAGTCATAGTTTCAACTCGTTATTTCCTATTCTTTATATACCATAAGAATAACCGTACAGGAATAATGACGTCTGTTATGATTATTCCTTCTCAAACTTTACTATCAGCACGAAAAGATAAATTTCAACCTCAAGCTAAGATGAAATTCAATGGTCTATGTAAACATTCAGCTTCTTCATAAAAATGAATAGATAGACAGTGGCGTAGGTGTCTTAGGAGCAAAATAATTTCCCTTTCTTTCTCCCTCTCAGTTTCTTGATTCACTATGTTTAATTACACTACGAGATTCGACCAAGGGAAGGATGATTTCAGGTACGAGCTGTTTAAGACAAACAGCCCAACTAGACTCAGAGCAATGTTAATTCTTCCTATGTTCCGTTTAATAATAATAATAGCAATTATAATTATAGTAACAATATTATTAGTAATGATAATATAATAATAGTAATAAGCAAAGCAAGCAAAGCAAAAAACGCCTACATAATTGATATACCTTGTCCAGAATATACAAAGGACTGAGAGAGACAAGGTTACAAAATATGATAACCTGGCAATCGAGATTAAACACTTCTGGGGTATAGAACATGTGCACATGGTTGCAATAGTGATATCCACCACTGGAGTTACCTCCATACACCTGGATACTTACCTAAAGAAAATGAACATTCCTCACATGATTTCAATCATTCTGAAGGCATTGTTTCTGCAAATGTGTCATATCGTAAGAAAGCTTTTAGGTATAGTGGGTTAAGATGAACTTCTTTTCTGGTTACCGACGAGCTATCAGCACTAAGCTAAGAATTGGAATGGAATAATAGTAATAAAACACACTAGCAATTAGTATTCTGTATATGGCAGATCGTCACTTCAACGAAGAATCCATCCACATCGATTCTTGACGATTTCACGATTTTTTTTGCAGAATTATTATCAATGGGCATCCCTAAGTTCAAGCAAATAAACTACCTGCATTCAGAACCATTTTATACAAAGTTCAACGAAAATACGTATTCAGTAATTTTTATAAAAGCAGTTACCGCTAAAATCTATAAGTTGCGGTTCCGATTATTATTAAACTCCCCGCCCATGTTCTTGTTTCCGACTGAGCAAAAGTGAAATGGTCGGTGGAAAGCGCGCTCTTGTCTTTCTCCGATTATCGTTTTATTTTTAAGGTTTATTGTATGTTTCCCACTCGCTTTTATTTCTATTTACGGCTGTTTTCCGACTCGAACAATATAATTTCTAACTCCGAAGTAACAGATCACATTTTAGAGTAGATGCTCTCCTCAAGTTTTTTAGTGGCTATAAAGAGCAGACAAGCAATTCACTTATTAAGAATACGTGCTATGCTGTGCTGGCAACAATATAAGTTTTTCTTTATCTCTCTGGCTAGTGCAAGCATTGGTGTCAACAGAAGTCGAGCGACAAGTAGACTTCAACTTCATGTGCATACAAAATTTGAAACTTATCGCATCGTAATTTTTCGAGCTGGTACGGGAATAAAATACAAAAAGGGGTTTCAGAAATGACAAATGACCTCAAGGTTCTGTAGTACCGAGCGCGACCTGGAACATTTTAGTGAGTTGTCCATTTTAGAATCGGTCAAGGGGCTTATTTTCAGATGCTTTTCTTCTGCTTCTGAGTGGTAACAATGTCGACACCCAAAGGCGACAGTTGACAGCTATATAGTACACAGCTGACGTATGCCTTTGGTTTGAGTAGATGCTTTGTTCAAGTTTTTTTTAGTGGCTATAAAGATCAGACAACAAATTCACTTATTAAGAAGACGTGCTGTGCTGGCAACCAAATAAGTTTTTCTTTTGCTCTCTGGATGGTGCAAGCATTGGTGATTACCAGCTAGGTACCAAAATTCCATCAGTTATTTAAAGAAAACGTTGTATAACAATAAATATTCAAGGATAATGATAATGGCAATAGCGTCAACAAAATTCGAGTCATGAGCAGACTTCAATTTAACGTGAATACAAAATTTGAAACTGGTGGCATCAAAACCTTTCGAGTTGATGTGGAAATGAAATGCAAGAAGGGGTTTAGAAACGTGACAAATGACATCAAATCTGTACATTACCCAGCGAGACCTTAAATATTTTAGTGATTTGCCCATTTTCAGTTTTCTTTCTTCCGCCTCTTTCATTTAGGAAAACGAATAGTGCGAACGACCCAGCATCGGAACTAGGCGGCACGGCGACGATGTTGGGTCCCTAGCAATTCCCTACTAGTTCCTATTTCCTAGTAATATTATAAACGTGAAAGTTTGTATGTACGTTTGTGTGTTCCGTTTTCACATCAATGCATCTGAGCCGATTTTGATTAACTTTATCATACTCGTATTATACAAATTAGATTTTGGTGACGGCACATAAATTAGACTTGAAGGGGTTGTAAAAGTTAATTCCACTGTCGAGAAACTATTATTTTTTAAAGCTAGGTATACAGACGGTCTCTCATATTCCACATCCTAAGATCTTTGATATAGTGTAATTGATACTCACGAAAATGTTTTGTAAACTCCACCCCTAAAGAGGTAAGTGGTAATTCACACCTTTCAAGTTCTTGCTTTTGTCAGTTTTGAAGAGATGTCACAACAGGGCCGGATTAAGAGAACTATGGGTAAATATATAATATAAAGGGAAAAAATACACATTAATCACGAAATCTCGGGAACTGTCTAACGTATGAACAATAACGGATTTTGAAATAAGGCTAGATTGAGGGGCGATAAGGGCAGATTTGTGTAAAAGCAAAAGATGCGTATTAATCACGAAATTTCGACTGACCCGCAATCATGAAATATGGCTGAATGTCAGCTTATTTCAGCTGAGAATGTGTTTCGAGGCTGAGCTGGAATAAGGGTTTTTTAGGGCATTTGCAAGTTTGTTTGAAATTGCTTGAGTTTTCTAATATGTGGAGCTCTAAGACGAACTTCCCCATTAAGAGCATTATGCACTCCATCATTCACGTCGATGATTTCGATGCAAGGCATTATCGGGATGTACGTCGCTATTCCGGAAGGAAGAAGCCGGCACATGAGGATTCATTGTTAATATCTAAACAGCAGTAGCTTGAGGCACAGCCGTCGCCGATTTCCTTAATTAAATTCCGCTTTCGATGCGACGCGACGGCAATCTGCCGTCCCGACGCCGACGCTTGGTGTCCGACTTATACATCTATTGACTATTGACAGTCGTTGGCGAATGCGGTTGAGGTGATAAAGGATTGGACAGACGAGCGTTTTCAAGAGGAGTTTTCTTATTTTCACATCGCATGAAGGTCCGTTTATGCGGCAAGCTGGCAAATATTAAAAAAAGCAAGTAGCCAAAATAGATGAGGTGTCTTTCAAAGTTGATACCTTGAATTATGGGTTAGCTGTGGAAATGGAAATTTGCTTATGCTTTCGTATCTATCTCGAAAAATAAACAAGTTATACGGAGATACGGACGCATGTGTTTAAGTTTCTACTAACTCTCTAGTAAATCCCTACTATTCCCTGATGCTTTGCTCGTGGTAACGTGGCAGAATATCAAACTTGAAGTTTATTATGTATCATTCGATACAACTCTTCAACGGCAAAATTCAAGAGCTTCTGTATCATCCGCTGTATTAATTTTTTTGCTATCCTATGTCAATTGTATCTTAACAGGCAAACGCTGGATCTTAGTACTAAAAAAATATATGCGAAACTATGATAATGTCAAAAATTACTTACTGCGATTTTGTATAGCACCGTTTATAGATTCTGTATCTGTGAAACGTTTGCAAAAAATACAAAGCTCTTGTTGTAGATTGATTTTCAATTTACGAAAGTACAATCACATTAGCTCGTATTTTGAACAACAAAATTATTTAAGTTTCACTTGTTATGTTGCGTGCACAAAGTTTTATCGACATCATTTACTCCATTTTTGAAAGACAAGCTAATATTTCGTGGGTGTACTTACTCAAGAAATATTCACAAGACATCATACTTCCATAAGTGCTTTACTTATAATGACAAAAATAAATCAAGAAAATCATTTTTGATCAAGAAATTTAAAGACAATCATCACACCTCATTTCTCTAAATTATGAACATGAACTATGTAGGTCCGTTTAAAATAATTTTGATATCTTAGGTTGACTTATGTGATATTTACTTATACAGGGTGCGGCAGAAAGGATGGACGGTTTCAATAAAATCATAAAATAGTTAATTTTTACTCGAAAACAAATTTATAGATGGAATCAGGTTCACAAGGTACTAGCATTTGAGACAGTCAAGTGTGGATAATCACATCGGGCATGTGGTGGCCGAAATCGTTGATGCAGTGATGAAGGCGTTCTTGGAAGTTCGCGTAGACTCTCTCCAACATCACTCTCTCAACTTGGACGACTTCCACCCGAATTTCGCTCTTCAATTAGTCCAGAGTTCGGGGCTTGTTCGCGTATACTCTAGCCTTGCGGTGTCCCCATAAGAAAAAATCGCATATGGATAAATCTGGGGACCGAGGAGGCCAATGAACATGGCCAAACCTGGAAATAAGGCGACCAGGGAAGAGAGAGCGAATAACGTCCTTGGATGCTCGGGCTGTGCGGGCGGTCGCCCCATCCTGCTGGAACCGCACACGTCGGATTGGAACACGTCGCCATCGTAATTCAGGGAGAAAGAAGTTGGTGATCATGTCGACGTAGCGCTCTAAGTTCACAGTAATATCACGACCATTACCGTCTTCGAAGAAGTAAGGGCCAATGATGCAAGTTTGTGATACAGCACACCAAACCGTTACTTTTGGGCTGTGCAGCGGTCTTTCGTGTAACTGTTGCGGATTTTCATTAGCCCAATAACGACAATTCTGCTGGTTAACCATGCTGTTTAGGTGAAAGTGGGCTTCGTTACTCATAAACAAAATGAGGTTCTCATTTTGATCGATCAGTGCGTCCATCTCACGTGCGAAGTCCATTCGTTGTGCATAATCTCAGGGCTGTTGCACAATGGCCAATTTGTAGGGGTGAAAGCGGAAATCAATATGCAAAATTCGCCTTACCGAACGATCACTAAGGCGAAGTGCAGCAGCACGTTTCCGGGCAGATCGAGTCGGACTGCGAAGAAAGACCTGTCGAACGCGTTCAACATTTTCAAGAGTTCGAACTGTTCGAGGCGCTCCTCTTGGTCTTCTGTTGATCAGTTCACCACGCCTGCGAAGTGATTCGACCCAACGAAGGATGGTGTTTCGAGAGGGAACAGCTCTATTCCGATGAATGTTGAAGTGGCGACGAAATTCACGCTGTACGACGATGACTGACTCATTATTTCGGACGAAACAATCATAGGCGAAAACGCGGTGCTCCACCGTCCAAGGCTCCATAACGACAACTGGTAAAATAATGCTAGGATCTCACGAGTCAAACGGCACCCTCCCCACCTCTCTCGTAGACGGAGGCGGAGAGTACTACCCATCCCAAAAACGTCCGTCCTGTCTGCCGCACCCTGTATTACGCTACTATTTAGTAAGTACTGCACTACAATTGATGCATTTTATTCTACCTATATATTTCTGATATTAATATTATCAATAATATTTTTGTTAAGGGTTAAGTGGATGAAGACCTATAAGCTAAACTTCACCCCAAATAAATACGATTTATTATTATTATTATTATTATTTTTATTATTATTATCTGTGATCTTTTGGGTTATGAATAAATGTACCCAAAGTTCTTAACGGTCTTTATTTTGTTGAAAGGTAGCTGCGAACGTTTTAGTGACGGAAATAACATGCCAGGATAAAGGACACAATGATCAACCAGCAGGTATCGGATGAAACACGCAATTGTAAGTGACCTACTCACCTCTAGAAAATTAGCTTCTGTCGGATAAGAGTCCTCAGAAGTACAAAGTGGAGGGTAATACGTTTCGAAAACTCTCCAGCATATAGGTTCTGGCAAATCACAGAGACGTTCCAAATCGCATGTGTGCCGGAGACCTTACCGCGACCAAAGCCAAAGGACGGTTCCGGCCCGTTCGCTTTGAATATCCTCCCGCATGTCATCTGTAGTTCCGTCTCCGTTCTAGCTCCGTAGCTCGTAGCTCCGAGAGCACCCTCGAATGGGAATGGACAGGGAAGCCTCTACCAGCGACGTACGTTGAGGTCTGTTGCTATTATAGGGTTTGAGTTTTTAGTGAGTAAGTACAGGTCCAAAAAATTTCGGTGAAAGGAAAAGTTCAAAACAGTACAAAACTTAGTAGCCCAAATCTGTACAGTGGTATTATGTAAAAACCCTATAAAATTGTAAAAAAACCCATAAAATGTCATCTTGCAGACTAGGTAGCTTTAAGCGTTGTGTGTAATTACTCTTATATGCTTTGTAATTCGACAGTGTACAGTGAATATATTTATTTCTTATCTCTCTTATATTTGGAATTCAGCAAATTTGCATATGTTGTTTTCAGAGTAATAATAAGAAGAAAAAGTGGATGCGCAAGTAATTTTTAGCTTTGAATCTCAGGTAAGTGTATTTCAGAAAAGAATCAAATGGAATTATCATCAGCACATGTAATTATCACACAAATCCTCTCTTTGTACCTATGCATTGCCGTTACCTCCTCCAGCAATGCTATCTCTGAAGCAGATTTTACATAACATCAGAGCGAACCATTGGTAACTGAAGTCTCATGACGTTTAGGCAACACGTACAACTACAAAACGAGTACACAACGTGTCCAGCAGCTAGTGTTAAGTTAACATCTTGCAGAAAAACTTACATATTGTCACAAAAAGCCAAGATCATGTCAAAAAAATTGACATAATTCCACTTTTCAAGTTACGTAATACCCGTGCGGGTACTATTGTAAACTGGAAATGACGAGTGCATGAAACTAAGCGTCCCACATTACTGCTGACGTAGTGTTGGTCGTATTTAAGCGTCAAATAGCGACCGCAGTCACCGGAAGCACCGCTCCATGCGCGTGGGCATATTTTCCGTCCGGGAGCAGAATTTAATTTATAACTGGGCTTGTGATGTCTGGAAGCATGAAACAACTTGAGGAATGTGAATGTTTTTGTCGGCTTCCAAAATGTACTTCTTGCGATATGAATAGCGCCGATAAATCATTTCGTGACCAAAGCTAGATTGGTGGTTTGTGAAAGGGCAATTCAATAAGTTGTCAATTTTTCTCAGTTCGTAGAAAGTGTTAATAATTGGGAACTCAAACCAAAAAAGCCTGAAGAATCTCCAAACAGGTATATATTAACGCTACTGATTAAATCTATCCAAAACATAATATACTAAGTGACATATAAATCCGAACACCCAGTTTAAATGGTTTTATTTTAATAAAAGTTGGTGAATGTATTTATCTTATTGTAAATAAAAAGTGAAAAAATTTTCAGCCTTATCAGTTGGACATTCCGGTTTTTATACTGCTTTTTTTTAATTCACTAACTCTCTAAAAATGAATATTTCAGCTGCAGTAAAGAATCAACGTTGGCGGATTTTGGTTCTTGACATCCTTTACGATCGGTTACGATGCCTAGAGTACGGAGACCTGTACGATTTCGTCAACTTAGTGAGTTTGATAGGGGCCGTATAGTGGGACTTCGGGAAGCTGGACTTTCTTTTCGGGCAATTGCAGTTAGAGTGCCAAGAAGTGTAGACACTGTGGTTAGGTGTTGTCAAGCATGGCTTCGAGAAGGCCGTACGCAAAGAGCAAGGGGGACTGGACGCCGCCGTAGAACAACAGACCGTGAAGATCGCCGCCTAAGATTATCGGCCTTAAGGGACCGTTTCTCCACTACCAGATCCATTGCAAATGAATGGTTTGCAGAACACGGAAGACCTATTGGCATGCGAAGTGTTTACCGACGAATGAGAAGTTTTGGCTTGTTTTCATACCGGCCACACTGGGTCCTCCCTTTAACTCGAGAACACCGACGTAATCGCCTTGAGTGGTGCAGACAACGGTCACTCTGGGATCAGGAATGGAACAGTATTGTCTTTAGTGACGGGTCTCGATTTTGTTTAGGCATGCACGATGGTCGTGCAAGGGTTAGAAGGCGACGTGGTGAAAGGAGGAATCCACAGTTTTTTGTTGAAAGACATGTTCATCACACTGTTGGAGTTATGGTTTGGGGTGCGATAGCTGATGGTTCCAGGTCACCTTGAATCTTCATCAGAGGTAACATGAACGCGCAGCGTTATATCCACGAAGTTCTAGAACCCCATCTTTTACCCTATCTTGACAACCTGGCAGATCCAACTTTCCAACAAGATAATGCCCGACCACATGTTGCAAGAGTCACAATAGACTTCTTTCAACATAATGATGTCAGATTGTTACCATGGCCACCAACATCTCCCGACTTATCCCCAATTGAGCACGTGTGGGATATGATGGGTAGGAGATTGCTCAATTTGCAACGTCCTCCTCAGACTCTAGAAGCACTTCGAGAGGAGTTGGTGGTTGCCTGGAATGAGATACCACAGGAGGACATTGACCACCTGATCAGAAGCATGCCTAGGCGCGTTGGAGAATGCGTAGCACATCAGGGTGCATCCACACATTATTAAAGGTCAAAGGGCTTTAAAGCAGTGCAATCATTTTGAAATTTTTATCATTTACTTATTATGCTTCATTAAGTACTTGTACAAAATTTTATTAAAATAAAACCATTTGAACTGGGTGTTCGGATTTATATGTCACTTAGTATATATGGTTATAGCGGCAGTTGTTTAAAACCGGTTTCATACTGGAGTCAAACCATAGTTCTCAATTTTTATAATTATTCCAGTTGCTGCTATGATATAGTCGAAATCACGAAAGATGACGATTACGTCATCATTTTATTCTGTAGTAAAGACAAACGACAGCCATTTGTGAATATTTTTCAATGAAGGTGCAGATGTGTTAGACAGAGACAAACAAAATTTTATTGTCTAAACAAGTATTATTGCTGAATTGCATGTATCCGATAAAGACAGACGGCTTTTGCATGTTTCATGATCGATCACATTTGAAAGATGACAAGTGAGGTTATGTCATGTCAGCGTGTTGACAGTTCGTTGCAGGTTAGGTTGTTTTCGAACAATACTTTGGTCGTTGGTGTTCCTGTCTTGAGGTGTATTCTGTTGTGTGTATAACTGTTTTTTCAAAACAAAAACTCCTCATAAAAATTATTATTAAGGTAGAAACTAAATAATTTCCAACATAAGAGCATCATTTAAGACTTTAATTCTAGTTTTCGCTATGAAAGGTAAAACTCTTAGCTCTCAATCACAGGGCTTGGTACTATCCTTGCTGAATTATTTTCAACAAGAAAAGGATAATGGAGGGCCTCTATTACCATTGTTAGCTGTCCAAGAGGTTTGTAATAGTTAGAAATATGGTCATATGATTGACAATTTATTCTATATTATTTTTCAGAGGGTGGCTCAGGCACTATCAGTTTGTCCACTATTACCAGAATACAGCGCCGTTTATCATCTGATGATAATGTCCTAAGATCACCTGGAAAGAAGAGACCCAGAAAAAAGTCTAAGACAACAGATTTATCTGATGCAGTCTGGCATAATATACGAGATACAGTGTATCAAATGTATAGTGAAAGTAATGATAATGAGCGTGAGATGGTACATTCCAAATTATTGATTTTTTGTTTTGTTTCAGAGAAACATGTCACAATAGCAAATTTGAATAAAACGCTTAAAGTGAAAGAGCTTGCTTCTATCAGCAATAGCTCTTTACAAAGAGTGCTGCCCACCATAGGCTTTAAATATAAAAAAGATGGTAATAGAAGATTTCTAGTTGAGCAATCCAGTATCGCTTTACTTCGCACCAAATTTTTGAGAAGTTATAATGACTATGTGAACACTTCCTCGCATCAAATTGTTTTCATGGATGAAACATGGATATTTTCAAAAGGCAGTCCAAAAAGTCTTGGCAAGATGTGTCAATAAAAAGTGTAAGGAGACCATTTGGCTTTCAAGGAAAGCGATTTATTGTTGTCCATGCAGGGAGCGAAAAAGGATTTGTTGATGGAGCAAGTCTGTTATTTTCCTCACAGTCTAAATCTGCAGATTACCATGGTGATATGAACGGCGAGACATTCATTAAGTGGTTAAAAGAAAAACTCCTCTGCAACTTGGAAGAGCCATCAGTAATAATTATGGATAATGCATCCTATCATAGCATTTTATTGGAAAAGACTCCAAACACAAGTTCTCCAAAAAAAGAGATTATTGACTGGCTGGTTAAAAATGAAATTGTGTTCCAACCAACATTAACTAAAGTGGAGTTATTGAATATATTGAAAAGAAATCGTAAGGAAAAGAAGTATTTAATAGATGAAATCATAAGAAGTTATGGACATGAAGTTCTTCGTACCCCCCCATACCAGTGTGAATTTAATGCCATCGAGTTAATATGGGCCAATGCTAAGCAGTATTATGATAGACATATTGGAAGATGTGGTCATAGTGATAAAAATGTTTTAGCTATGTGGAATGAAGCTCTGTCACAAATTACACCAGAGGTTTGGAAAAAATGTGTGAAGCATACCCATGATGTAATTTTAGAGTGGTACAACAAAACTATTACTCGTGAAATAGAACCACTTATAATCTCATTTGATTCAGATAGCGATACTGAATCTGACAGTAGCGATTAATTTTTAATCTGAATTTGACCATAAGTAATGGCATAACATATTGCAATGTACAGTTTATTTTATTTGATATATGTTTTATATAATTTTGTAGCTTATGCTAAAATGAATAGTGGATGGCATGACATGAAATAGTACAAAAATATTTTCACTTTGGTATGCTTATTTGTGTTTGTATTTTTTTTTATAAAATGAAACCATGTTCTCAGAATCAATTCGTCGTTTTAATGGAGCTGATACCAATGTATTATTATGATTTTGGTAAGAACTCTAGGGACTCAACAATATTAGATGAAAAATAGGTTCAAAATACGTACTATTATTGTGAACAGAGGAAATGCTGTTTTTTTTTAATAAATATGTAATTTTATTGCAAATAGAGGTCTTAAAATGTAAATTTGTGCACGGATAATGATAATTTAAAATCATGAAATAGAATAAATAAAAATAATCACTGAAATCAGCTAACTTCGATCACATGTTCCTGACATCGTAACCTTATCATCGACGTACGTCCGGTAATTATTTCGTTACAATTTATGGTATGACGTAATCGTCATCTTTCGTGATTTCGACTATACTCCAGAATCAGAAAGTTCATTATTGAAAAAGGTTAGACAGTACCTCGGATATGGTGTGAGTCGGCTATACACGGTGTCAAAGACGGTATGGATATATCAAAATATCTCGAAAAATACGTTTTCTAGACAAAAATATTGAATGTAGAACAAAGTTGTAAGGTTTGATAAGGGTCATTTAATAGTAGACTTGAACGTGACCTTGACTATAAGCTTCTAGGTCATTTTGAAAGTCAAGTTTCTTAGGAACTCGACTTTTGACACCGGAAATGTATTGAGCGGCAAATTTGCCTTTCATGGCCTTGATTATCTCATTCGAGGTCCTCTTTTGGCATCCAAAAGCTATGGAAAGGTCAAAGTATCTCGAAAAGTATGCTACGTAAAAAAAATGGTGCAGAGAAAATTTGCAAGGTTTAAAAGGGCTCATCTAATGCTAATCTCAAAAGTGCCCTTGACCAGGATATTGAAGGTTTTACGACTGAGGATTCAGCGGTACGTGAAATTACTCTTCTGGAAGCAAGAACAGACGGGTTCCGTTAAAAAAATCATTTGATCTCCAGATGACCTTGAGGGTCATAGTCAAGGTGAAGATAGAGTACTTGATAGTGACCTTGATAGTAAATCGTTGCGCTTTTTTGAATTCCCGATAAAAAGTTAGCAGCTTATTACAGGATTATTATTGAACGTGACACAATTAACTAATGTTCCTACACCAAACAAATCGGTAATAAAATGATCTCTCCAGGATTTAGCTCCAAAATGAACATCCACCAAATGATTTGAGACAATTACAAAATACATGGATTGACCTTTGAAGAAAAACTCGCTTGGAAGGAACATTCATGGAAAATCAAATAATATATAGTAAATACTGTCACTCACACATAATATAAATTAGGCTTTTTTCTCTTTCTGTTGTTTGTTTTGAACTATTGCAATTCAACATACAAATGATCCATGCGCAGGCGTTGTTCTTCTAAGGCTAAATTATATTAATTTACTCATGTTACTTGTATTTATGGAGAAAATATGTATTACTACTACCACCTATTGGGGCGTCTTTTACATGCAACTAGGGGTGCAACATAGATTTTATGCCTTTGTGGCAATTATCGACCATCTTCCTTTCCGACTGAAGAAATTACGTTAAGTAGGTTGACCCTAGACTTCCTATGTATCTCCATGATTAGTTCATAAAGGATCATGTTACGCAAAAATAGCCCCTTTGAAAAAAACTTACCTGCGAACATGTATAACAAAAAAATTTATTGGATCAATCCAGTCAATCAGGGTTATACAATTAATTTATACCCATACCCATTTTATAAAGTTAAGGTTTAGACATTTCTTCCCTCTCTTACCGACCATCTGGCAACGTTGCTATGACTAACCTCGACAGCCACCATGCCAACCACCCATCCATCAAATCCCGACATAGATATATTCATCGGTATCGCGTGCTAAGAGCGAGTGGAAAATACTTGTCTATGATTCTGTTTCAAGGACAAATTACAAGGAAGCGTAAAAATATTGTAACACCAGACAACTGCCATAAACCATACCCACCTCCTGCAACCTCCCCACTAAATTGTTTTTCTTTTCAGATATTTATTTGTCCAGATATGATCAGGAGTCTCATGAACTTGAATGGACTTTGACCGGTCATTACAAAGCTTTTTCGTTTTTGACCAAATAGTAACCGTATGTCATATTTTTATCAAAGGCGGTACTTTCCAAATCATAGCGGGGCTAAGAATTAGCGGACCGATCGACAGATAGACAGACATACCGTCAGAAATGAGTAACATGGTCTTTCGTGATATAAGAGTTAAGTAGAACCAAAAACATCACACTTCTCATTTTAGGATTTTATTGCGATTACAATTATTCCTCACTAATTGGCATGAGAAGCAAAATATGCTATCTATTTGGGAACTGAATGAACCCTACCATCCCTTGGCTCATAAAAAACAACCGACCATGGGATATCTTCTGAGTTAATCCAAACAATCTAATTATTCATGACACACTAGATAAATCATATATAGAACGGGTAAGGTTCCTACGAGTCATCAAGCAATTAATTGCAACGCAACCATGTAGATAATATACAATTAATCCACCATCATGCTAAAAAAGAAACTGACAAATCCAGGACCTGCATGTTAAAACGCTCCGCCTACTGTCATCAGATAGACGCTCACACTAGAGGACACATGACACGAAAAAATACTTCTGTTAGTGATATCCCGGCTAGGGGATTAGATATTAAAGACACATCGAGCGTTAAGATTCTGAGATAACGTCGATCAGATAGCATCTACCGCGGTCCACATCAAGGAAAATGTGACACAAAAATGTCGGAGGTGAGATTGATACCGAAGATAGGAGCATGCTAATGAGAGGACGAGTTTTTGTTAAAAGAGCTGCGGGTTTCAAGTTTTGGAAGTGACATCTTTCATATATGGCTTTAAGCACACTTAAAAGGCAGTGAAGATTAGGACTGTGGAGATTTTTGTACATACAAGCAGCTGCAAATATTGGAGCCTCAGTACGGAGTGACACGATGTATTTAAAGATATATATATATAAAGAAAATATGATCATGCGGAGAAAGGTATATAACAACAAGTAGGAAAATAATGGGCAAATTCCGCAAAAAAGGAGGAAAGTGGATTCGAGCAGAAAATAGGATAGGTAACCCGAGCGACACGTATTTCTGCTGGTTGGCTTCATCAGGCCCGAAATCAATGCACATATGAAACTACAAAAGTAGATACACATGCCCACACATCTGGATAAGGGTGTAACCTGAGGAAATGAAGTTGGAGGGAAAAAAAAAAGAAAAAAAAAAACGACACACGAAGTCCACAACAAGAGCCAACCTACACATTGTAGTATAAAATGGCTATACGACCTCGAATTTTCAAGGAGACGTCTAACCACCACCACGCGGCCGGTTATAGCCCCTTGCTGTGGTACTTCAAGCCCAAAGGATCTACAAAGAGAATATGATCATGCGGAGAAAGGTATACAACAACAAGTAGGAAAATAATGGGCAAATTCGTTTTGTTTTTTTCCCTCCAACTTCGTTTCCTCAGGTTACACCCGTATCCGGATGTGTGGGCATGTGTATCTACTTTTGTAGTTTCATATGTGCATTCATTTCGGGCCTGATGAAGCCAACCAGCAGAAATACGTATCGCTCGGGTTACCTATCCTATTTTCTGCTCGAATCCACTTTCCTCCTTTTTGCGGAATTTGCCCATTATTTTCCTACTTGTTGTTATATACCTTTCTCCGCATGATCATATTCTCTTTGTAGATCCTTTGGGCTTGAAGTACCACAGCAAGTGGCTATAACCGGCCGCGTGGTGGTGGTTAGACGTCTCCTTGAAAATTCGAGATCGAATAGCCATTTTATACTACAATGTGTAGGTTGGCTTTTGTTGTGGACTTCGTGTGTCTTTTTTTTCCCTCCAACTTCGTTTCCTCAGGTTACACCCGTATCCGGATGTGTGGGCATGTGTATCTACTTTTGTAGTTTCATATGTGCATTCCATTTCGGGCCTGATGAAGCCAACCAGCAGAAATACGTATCGCTCGGATTACCTATCCTATTTTCTGCTCGAATCCACTTTCCTCCTTTTTGCGGAATTTGCCCATTATTTTCCTACTTGTTGTTATATATATATATACATATATATATATATATATCTTTTAGAATGGCTGCTCTTCCCGAATCGTTTCATAGCCCATAGCTGTTGGTTGTTTTTTGTTGCAAATGGTGGTATGTCGAAAATTGCTTAAAGTTGTTTTGGTGGGAGGCAACGTTTAAATTACATAGTTCAAAATGATGGCGGTGCTTGCGTCAATGACTCGTACATACTTTCATATCAAGGTTCACATCTACATCCAATTAAGGGATCTAACGTGCCACATCATATTCCCATACTAAATAGCCGGAACGGTACTTTAAGCAGTAGAAGGACATTTGTGATACCTCAGCTTCTTGACTTTCATAGTTTTCTGACAACTAGGTGAAACGGATTGATTATTGATATAGCTCGACTATCCATCAAAGCCAGAAGTCATTATACTGTTCTTTAGTCTTAGTATTCGCCAACTGTCACTCGCAGGCCATTAATCTCCAACAATTTTTTTTGTTTTGTGTTTACAGTGGCTGTGATGTCCGAATATTAAAACTGACCAATTATTTGATCAAGCATTACTTTTTTGGTGTTCTCTTACAACTAATACCTAGCAACACGAAAAGCAATCCGTTGACGTTTTTTACTATAACCTTAATGTATAATTAATACTGTCACCAGGAACTCGAGCACATGCTCTGCCTTAGATACAAAACTCATCACAAGTTCGCAGGGCTCAAATCATAGGACACCATTGTAGTTATCCAGAACATGAAGATCTTCTGCATGGGGAAGTTTATGCAGCCTTTATTGGTGCTTGGTCGATACCTCCTTGATCTCGTCGATAACCAGAGAGATTTTCAAATCGTGGTATTGCGCACATACCAGGAGGAATTAACAGTGTTTCCCAGAAGACCATTTTGGAATAATTGCGATGTTGGAACTCCTTCAACAGCTGCAAGGTTGAAAACCATAGAGACATACTGGTTTTATAATCTGATTATTGATCATGATTCTATTATGGAGCGATAGCTTTGAGGAGCCTTTCAATAACCATTAATATTACTTGTAACGGTTGAGGTTCGGGTGCCACCTAGTTCCAAGAACTAGGAAAAAGAAATAACAAGTAGGGCCTTTCGGATTATCAAAACTTGAACTGACTGTGGAGCTGAAGGAAAGACAAATTCACAAGGCACACAAACATTTATTAAACAAAAAAGGAATTTAAAAGAAGTCCTGGGAAACAAACAAACGGAAATTAGTTCTGCCCCCAGCAAAATGGTTTTCAGCAAAAACTAGTATTAAAAAAATCACCTTGGTTGATGCTTGGCTAATACATAATGGTTAGATTCATTCCCAGGCAAGAGAGGGGATAGCGGCCATGGAGGCTCTCGAAGCAAATGCTACCTAAATGAAAGCTCTGAAGCAAAGGTAACCAGGAGTAGGAAGTCCTAGATGTCAATCAGAACTCGAAGGTAGAGCCTTCGAATAATGAGGATTCACGGAAAGCGGCTGCTACTCGTAGACGTGAGTGCTTCTTATAGATCGTTTTCGGATAGTTAATGCAGACAGTTCCCCTAAGCTTGATGGTTTAGTGCAGCTGTAACAGCAAAGTCCCCAAGAGGGTGAGAAAAGGGCTCTGACAACAAAATTCAACAATGCAGGCCGATTTCTATCAAAATCTCCACAGCCCAGCAAATCCCAGCTCTGCATGTGAAATTCTTCACTAACGAAGGTTGTGGCCACTGAACTCCTACTCGAGAGCTAATTTTGTCCTCTCTAACTGGGATAAGTTCGCTCCTTTCTATGACTGTCTGTGTAACAGAAATAATAAAGAACATAAAATGGATCCCTGCATAACATTGTAATTGAGGGTCGAATGTGGAACCTATAAACTTGATTTTGAGAAGAACTATCACGCCTAGTGCTTCTAAATTACTTTTGGCACAAGTTAAGACAATATGCCTGTTTCTATCATTTCTACTCGCACCTGATTTTCTACAAAATAAAGATACTGATAACACCTCCATTTTACTTTACCATTGACTAACGTATCCTATCTAAGTATAATCAAATATTTAAAAAGGAATCTGAAAAATGCAGCGTCATCTATGAACCAGTGGCAGAAGCAAAAATTCTCTCTTTTCAAAGCAGATTTCTAAATTCATTTTGGTGTTCTGCTGCTGCCTCTTAGATGGCCCTAGGATATTCCAGATACTTTTCTTGGCGCCGCAATACAGAACATAAACAAGGTACTCCGGCAATTCATGGGATAGGGCTGCAAAGAGACAGTGGGATATACAGATCCACATTGGCTTCGCTACGTTCATAGACCACGCAGCGCAAATGACAGTGTTCCGGTGCATGTAGGACATAATATTACATTTGTTAGTTAAAGTATATAAACGGAATTTATTGGAGCTATTAAAATCATAAATTCGGAGCGTAGCACATGTGAAGTTGTCAAATGGAATGGAGAGGGCGATCGACACGTTTCTCTAATTATCCCAATTAGTGAACTGGTCATTCTCTGCACAGCCCGGCAGAGCTCGCTCGGGTGAGCTGCTGGTATGCTGCTGCTGTTTCGCTGCATGGCCACCATATTAAAGGGGTTGGGGGTGTATAGTGAGGTGTAGGGGTTAAATGGAAGTAGGACGAGGGACTTCCTATGCTGCAATTGTGCATACCTCTGAATACGAGGTTTCTCTTTGGCGTATCAAGTGAGAGTTTATAACAATCATAGGTGCATACTATCATTCTGAAGGGGTTGAGGGTTGGGAGGCTAAATGATTAGGAGGGGTCAGATGGAGGTATGACAAGGCAATGTTGCTTCTGACGTTGCAATTGTTCAAGCCTCTGAATAAGAGGTTTGTCTTCAGCGTATAATGTGATAGTTTACTCGTATATATACGTACAATCATTGATGGACTGGGGTTGGGGATTGGAAAGGGTAGACGAATGAATCAATTCAGATGAGTGTCAAGAACACTACTTTATGTGGTGAGTTGGGGGTTGGGAGGTTGAATGATTAAGAGGGGAGGTCAGATGGACGTGTTGCTTTCTAAGCTGAAATTATGCAAGTATCTATCATAGATGGAGACCACTATCTTACCGGGGTTCGGGATTGGAAGAAGGAGATCTTAAGAAGAGGTCAGTTTGTTTTTGGCCTGCCATGTGAAGGTTTATAACCATCGCAAATGCCATCATGTTAACTGGGTTAAGAATTGAAGGGGAAATGATTAGAAGAATCAGAATAGAACAAGAAATTGTTACTTTCTGTGCAAGTCTCTGCATACGGAGTTTGTGTTTGGCGTACTATGTGAGAGTTGATAACAATCTGTGATTAGGAGGGGTCACAAGGAGGTAGGGCGAGAAACTCTTGCTTTTACTGCTACTATTGTGCATACTCCTGATTGCAGCTTCATAGATGGGTGGTACCACTATATTAACTAGGTTGAGGGTTGGAAGGTGAAACGATTCGAAGAGGCAAATGGAGGTAGGACAAGGGACTGTGGTTTGCTGTTGCAAGGGCGTTGGTAAAACGTTCCCAGAATTGCTATACAAGCAGAATAGGCATACCCATCAGGTCACTTAAGAGGTTGTATAAGGGTTGCAGGTAACAGTTATATGACAAAACTGTGAACTCTCTAGCAATTTTCAGAGAATCTTTGAGTCAGTGCAAGGTTCAATTTTTGTCAAATACCCAAACATGTTTCTACTTTATTGCAACCAATTTATCTTTACGTATTGTGTAGGAGACGTGAACAGTATTTACGAACTAACACATTACATTCATCTCGTTCACTGATATGCCCGCCACTGTGAATTTCATGGACAGGTAGATAATTATCCTCTTTACTGTTGAGTGACTTGCGCAGCAAATCTTCTTGTGCTTATCGTACCAAGTAGTAACGCAATTTCTAAGTTCTTCGTATTTGATTTGAAGTATACATATAGAATATCTTAACGAACGTTTTTAATTTTCTATCCGTGATTTCGCACTGAAACAGAATCATTTGGCTTTCAAGAGAGGTATATATTTTGTACCCAATAGTGCGGGTGTCATAATTGCGGTATCTTCCATATTGTCTTTGGTATATTCGAACATTTTGTAGTTATCCGCAGGTGTTCAGCAGCAATTTGGCAAATCTCCGAGATGGAATATGAATAGACTCGAATGCTGAACTCAGAGCTTTCATCAGAACAAGATTTCCTGTTTCAAACGTTGATAAAGCCTTTATAACGAACATTCATATGTTCCCTGACTTGACGAAGAAAATATTAGTTATGGCATTTAGCTAAAAGGATGACACCAGGAAGTTGGGTTATGGTGAAGCTGTGTAACTGGGAATCTGGGAAAGGTTAGAAAATCTCGAAACTGGAGATACTAGAGACGAGAATATGTGAATTGACCTAAGTATACCTCGGTCCAAAAGTTGATAGTTTGCGAGATACAGGGTGTCAAAGTTACAATTTTGTTTTCTATTTTTCCTTATTGCTTGAGAAGTATTTCAGATTTTGGCAGAAAACTCGGTACAGGGAGGTTCTTTGGTATGAGAAACAAGAACCCGTTATTCTTTATGGCCAAACTTCTAGAGAGCTTCACTTGCAGCACTTATCATACCTTGTGATACACTGTATACAACAACTGACCAAAAATCTTATTTTATCGTATTTCCACAACAAAAAAGGTTTACTTGTTAGAAGTGTGTAAGGCTAATAGTTTTCGAGACATTTGCTTTTAAAAGTTCCAATGCATTATTTGTACCATGATGATAAAACATTTTTACAACATGATAATCAAGCTGCTTTGGATAATGTCGTTGCTATATCCTCACATACAAGCCCTTGGTTGATACAGTTACCAAATTGGTGCCTTTTTATTGTCATATGATGAAACATATCACAGGCCGGAGCAAGCAATTAGTGAATGATTAGGGTGATCTGGTCGCGAGACCCGGAAAAGTATAGAAATAATTCAATTGCTAATCAACCCTTCCGATCGCCCGAGCGTAATTGGATGTGCGCAGATAACGCAATCCTATCGCGGTGTCAGATCTATGCATTTCATAGCAGAGCAATTACAATCAAATGAAATAAATATACAGGGTGGATCTAAATATAAGGGTACGCCGAAGGAGTGATGACGGAGGTGACTTTCTACCCCAGTCATGCGAAGAGATCCGAGATCTGAGGATCAGGGGCAATTCAAGAGGCTTGGTCTCAGGTAGGACAACACATAAAAGTTGCGCAACTATCCTATATTCAGGATATAAGGTCCATCGGAATAAGACGACCCAAAATGGCATCTCTTACCAGAATCGACTACTGCGAGAGCAAAAGCAGCAAGCCGTCAGTAGAAACTGTTTCCCAGTTGCCATTTGACAGCCGAGTTAACACTGTGGCCGCTAGATGCCGCCGGTGATGGAGTCTACTCGCCGTTGAACAAACTGATGACGCTGTCCTATTTTGATAAACTTTGTACCCTGTGAGAGGATAGTTCTCTGCTTTCGCTCGTTGTCCTGAGACCTGAGGCGAAGCCTAGATCGTGCTGATGAGTTACCAAATAGCACGAAACAACTACGGTTGGCCGAATGCGGATGGATGAACGAATATTAACATTATTTTCAACATAAGGAAATCCTGGGAGATCCGCAGCTACCAAGGAGACTTTTTCTAGACAGTCGAAGGAGACTTTCTGTCGTATTAGGAGGAGGTCTAAAGTAATAATCTACAAGGTTTGTCCGGAAAGTAATAGGACTAATTTTTTTCCGCCATGACTGTACTTCGGCGCGTACGCGCACCGACTGGATTCGGTAGAGGGCGTTCCTAGCTAACGAATGAGCGGTTGATCAGTTGTCTCCGAGCACTTGGAGAGTCAGGACAGGCATTTTCGCGCGCGTGTTTCTGTGAGTGGTGCAATCCAAAAATGTAGCATTCGTTAGAGCACAGGTACGCGATTAAATTCTGTGTGAAACTCGGTAAATCTGCGACAGAGACGTTTGATATGTTCAAGCAGGCTTACCCAGGTGTTGCTTTACCAAGAAGTGCTCAGGAGACTCAAACGAAGGGTCAGTCGGGTCCGACAAGACATCGCAGCCGACTGGAAGTTGCACCACGACAACGTCCCGGCTCACACCGCCTTTCTTGTGAACGGCTACCTGACCAAGGCCGGCATCCCAACGCTTCCGCAGCCGTAGTACAGCCCAGTTGTGGTCCCCCCGGACTTTTTTTTGTTTCCTCGCCTGAAAAGGCCGATGAAAGGCAAGCATTTTGAGACGACAGAGAGGATCCAAGCAGCATACACCGCGGCTCTGAAGGCTATTCCGGAGAATGCTTTCCGTGACGCCTTCAATGCTTGGAAATTGCGCTGGCTGCGCTGCATCGACGCAGAAGGAGAATATTTTGAAAGTTTTTAAAGAATTGTAACGATTGGCTCAATAAATTTTTTTAAATCGACTCAGTCCTATTACTTTCCGGACAAACCCTGTAAGTATATTCTTGGCAAATCTGGTACTTCTGAGGCAATCCAAGGAAACAGGAGAAAATCTAAGATCTGAGGTAATCTAGGGTAATTTGTAGCATTATATGTAGATGCACATGCACATCCCCTACGTTTGTGATGCCACTACAGCCTATAGCTGCTAATTTTACTCATTTTCAGTGAATCATACGAGTTTGTATGGTGCGCTTACAAAGGGACCCATGGAAATCTGAGAAATCTTGAATAGATCCATGGACCCAAGGATTTCCAAGGAGGTTTGAGTATATCCAAGGAGATTTAGAGCCGAAAATATCTTTTGTTCTAATAAAACATCAGTGGTTAGTATACTAAATCCGAACACCCAGTTTAAATGGTTTGAAAAGTTGGAGAATGTATTTATCTTACTGTAAATAACAAGTGAAAAAATTTTCAGCCTTATCAGTTGGACATTCCGGTTTTTATACTGCTTTTTTTTAATTCACTAACGCTCTAAAAATGAATATTTCAGCCGCAGTAAAGAATCAACGTTGGCGGATTTTGGTTCTTGAGATCCTTTACGATCGATCACGATACCTAGAGTACGGAGACCTGTACGATTTCGTCAACTTAGTGAGTTTGATAGGGGCCGTATAGTGGGACTTCGGGAAGCTGGACTTTCTTTTCGGGCAATTGCAGTTAGAGTGCAAAGAAGTGTAGACACTGTGGTTAGGTGTTGTCAGGCATGGATTCGAGAAGGCCGTACGCAAAGAGCAAGGGGCACTGGACGCCGCCGTAGAACAACAGACCGTGAAAATCGCCGCCTAAGATTATTGGCCTTAAGGGACCGTTTCTCCACTACCAGGTCCATTGCAAATGAATGGTTTGCAGAACACGGAAGACCAATTGGCATGCGAAGTGTTTACCGACGAATGAGAAGTTTTGGCTTGTTTTCATACCGGCCACACTGGGTCCTTCCCTTAACTCGAGAACACCGACGTAATCGCCTTGAGTGGTGCAGACAACGGTCACTCTGGGATCAGAAATGGAAGAGTATTGTCTTTAGTGACGAGTCTCGATTTTGTTTAGGCATGCACGATGGTCGTGCCAGGGTTAGAAGGCGACGTGGTGAAAGGAGGAATCCACAGTTTTTTGTTGAAAGACATGTTCATCACACTGTTGGAGTTATGGTTTGGGGTGCTATAGCTTATGGTTCCAGGTCACCTTTAATCTTCATCAGAGGTAACATGAACGTGCAGCGTTATATCTACGAAGTTCTAGAACCCTTACCCTATCTTGACACCCTGGCAGATCCAACTTTCCAACAAGATAATGCCCGACCACATGTTGCAAGAGTCACAATAGACTTCTTTCAACATAATGATGTCACTTTGTTACCATGGCCACCAAGATCTCCCGACTTATCCCCAATTGAGCACGTGTGGGATATGATGGGTAGGAGATTGCTCAATTTGCAACGTCCTCCTCAGACTCTAGAAGCACTTCGAGAGGAGTTGGTGGTTGCCTGGAATGAGATACCACAGGAGGACATTGACCACCTGATCAGAAGCATGCCTAGGCGCGTTGGAGAATGCGTAGCACATCCAGCGTGCATCCACACATTATTAAAGGTCAAAGGGCTTTAAAGCAGTGCAATCATTTTGTAATTTTTATCATTTACTTATTATGCCTCATTAAGTACTTATACAAAATTTTATTAAAATAAAACCATTTAAACTGGGTGTTCGGATTTATATGTCACTTAGTATATTTATATGGTGAGTAGAATTCCATTTTGATCAGGGATCTGTGGCCAAAAATGGTGGTTGCAATTTGAATTTGCGAAGCTGACCTCCAAATGACCTCTAAAATAATCTTCTAGGTTATATTAGAAGTCATAAATAAATTTATTTTTTGTAGAAGCCTCTTTTGCGGGGTGTTCAGATACTTAGTAGACACCTTTTCATTGTTCGAACTGATTAATGTATCCTACTTGAAAACAGAACTTAATACTTCGCGTCCAAAAAATTATCTGAGTTAAGACGAGAAACCATGGCGTGATTTATGACAATATGTCGCAGCTGCGCTTCTTCTCTCCGCAATAATTTTTCGACAGGGTGTTCATTTTAAAACTTCCCACCACGGATTTATCGAAAACCACTGATTAAAAGAAAAAACGCCGATACACGATCAAAGATTTGTTGAGGGGGACAGCTTTTTGGCCAAAGTACTACTTCACCCCCTGTCACCCTTTGCCCCCCAGGCTCATCACCTTAAGAATTAATTAAGTAATAGCTTGTTTGAAAGACCTTTTGAAGTACTTTATTTTGTAGTTTGGTTTTTTCAAATCGGTCAATACGTTTTCAAGAAAATTAGAAAAATCCTTATTTATCTTAATTTGTTCAGATAGAAAACAAAAGCACACGGAAATATCACTTTCTATTTCAATAAATGTTCAAAATCTTGCGCGTTAGGGTTTTCCAAATCTATAATTCGTTTATAATTTAAAACGGAAAGGAGCAATTCGGAAGATTAGGTAGCAACAACCAAATAACAACTCGAATTTTTACCGCATTCACCAACACAGATATCCTGGGCGAACTGTATTTATTGTTACACTTGTTTAGTTATTTGTTGCTAAGGGACAGAAAGAATTTAATTTACTGTAAGTTATCTTTGTGACAATCTTGGGCCAGTTAACATGAATTTATTGATTCAGATCTTACTTCCAAAATGGTTTACAAACTAGCCAATAAAGTGGAAATCATTCTAATTTATGCTACTCAAGCTCAATGTGCTCGGCAAACTTCCGTCACGTTTAACGATAGAATTCCGGAGAAGAAAACTTCGCGTAGGTATGTTTTGGACCTTGTTACTAAATTTACTCAAACTGGATCTGTTGCAAATAAAAAGCGTGATCATCGGAGAGTTTTGGATGAACCGCTCAATTGAAGTTTTGAGTCATTTCCGAGTAAATCCTAATACTTCATTACGCAAGATTGTTGCTGCGATTGGTACTTCATCAGACCCTGCACACAGAGTTATTAAGCTCCATTCCATTTCATCCATTCAAAATGGAAATATTGCAAGAGTTAACCGAAGATTTCGATAGGCGAGTTGAGTTTTGTGAACAGATGACTGCAGCAATTAATGATAATACCATTCATTCATTCAATGATGAATGCACATTTAAACTAAATGCATTTGTCAATAAGCATAATTGCAGGTATTGGAGTAATGAAAATACCCATGCTTTTGTAGCATACCCAGTACCCTCAAAAAATTAATGTATGGGCAGGCATTTTAGGAAGCAAAGTGATTGGGCCATTGTTTATTAATGGAAATTTGAATAGAGACATTTATTTGGATATGTTGAAGAATACCATCAATCTGCTAATCACTTAAATCATTGAAAACCACATCGAAGAGGCTCGAAGTCCTATGCTTGATGAGGCTGAAATATATTTCCAGCCAAGCGGCGCTCACCCTCACTATGTTCTTCCGGTTCGGCAATGGCTAGACGACGAGTTTCCAGATAAATCAATAGGGCGAAGAAGGCGTATAGAATGGCCTGCTAGATCTCCTGATTTGACGCCGTTAGACTTTTTTTATGGGACCATTTGAAATATATTGTGCTTACTCCCCAACCTGAAAGTTTGGATGAACTTTGTCAACGCATCATCGAAAGGTGCCATGATATACCACATGTTTTTGAAAATGTCCGTCAGAAATTTGAACATCCCCTACATCATTGTTTGGCCAATAACGAGCAACATTTTGAACACTTATTGAAATAAAAAGTGATAGTTTCGTGTGTTTTTGTTTTCTATTAGAACAAATTAGGGTAAATAAACATTTTTCTAATTTTCTTGAAAAGGAATCGACCGATTTTAAAAAACCAAACTTCAAAATAAAGGACCTCAAAAGGCCTTTCAAGCAAGCTATTACTCGTTACCTCCTGTCTTTTAAAATTCTTTAGGGGATGACCCTGGTGGGCAAAGGGTGAAAGGCAGTGGAGTAGTGCTTTGGCGAAAAAGTTGAACCTCTCGACAAATCTTTTGTCGTGTATTGGCGTTTTTTGTTTTAATCAGTGGTTTCCGATAAATCCTTGGTGGGAAGTTTTCAAACGAACACCCTGCATTATAAGATTGCGAATAACTATTGTAGGGCGGATAAACAAAGCTATGACAAATTCTCATAGATAAATAACATCATGGTACCTCATTTCCTCTTGGATAATTTTTTGGGCGCCCAAATGCAGAATTACGTTGTCCATCTTCAGGTTGAATAATGATGCTATGTAAGACCACCCTGTTCGGAAGAGCACGGGACACCCTATCTGATGAAATTATTAAATTACTCGCCCTTATCCCGCTTGACCCTTCCGGTCTATGACTCATCCTGGAGCAGTTCTGTTAATTTCACTAGCGGACGACGATTGGCTTATTTGTCATTTGACAGGCTGGGAAAGTCGCTAGTCTGACTGTTCGCACGTTTGAGATTCATTGAAAAGTGAGCGAGTGTTCCAAATTGGTAGGGCGTGGGGGTAATATCAGGGAATTTAAACTGAAAGTGCTATTAAATACGTCTGAATCGATCGAAACTGGGAAAAGTTGATAAGAATGATAAAAAAGCCTTTATTCGTCAAAGCATTACAAAATAATACTTTAAAAAAACTAAAACTAAAAAGCACGCTTTTATAGCTAACCGAACTAAAAACTAGAGAATAATTTTTAATTAAAAAGAGTTTATATTACAGTAGAAGATGGTCGAACAGTCAATCATAATTAATGACCTCGTCATAAAATTTAAGTTATTGACAGAATATTTCAATTCAGAGTAAAAACCGTGGGGTGCTTGATATATTAAATCTTACAATCATTCTATTGGCAACTATTTATGAAAGGAGAGTTATAGAAATTAGTGTTTCGTGGTATCGAAATGTCTTACGAATCACTTCGTAATTTAACCATTTCATTTAAAGCTTCACTGTTGCATGGAGTTTTTCCTTTTAACTGAGAGTAATCAAGTTCCTCAATCCGAATACCGTCTAAAGAGATTACACGACTAAGTGCCACACAAGCTTGTCTAGCAGCAAACAGTCGCGATCCTAGATCAATGACTGCATGATCGACTGTAAAACCTTGCATCTTGCGGACGGTCGATGCACAACTCAGGATTAATGGCAGCATTCGCAATGAACAAGTTGAGAATGCACTACCTTGAAAAAGTATCTGCCTCCGTTGTGTTGTGCCGAGTGCCCGAATCAACAAAGAGTAACTCCGAAGCTGCACGGATGCGCATATCGCGCGCTGGCTCTATCTCGCTTACTCCTCTACAGAGGACCTATAAAAAAATTTATTAATCCTGACGGTCCTAATACGGATAATGGAAAACTGTTATCAAATTATTGCATTGTCATTGGTCCTGGATACGTGTGAGAAGTTTCAAATTAATCGAACTTCTGGAAATTGGTGAAAATTATGCTCAAAGATTCCGAGACATACATACATACAGGCCAAGCTACTAAAGGCGTGTTAAAAAATGACGAGTGAGTGTCAGCTTACGCTACTCTTCAACCCGACAACGATAAGCTACTATAACGAGTTAAAAAAAAACAAATTATAATAAATTTAAGATTGTACACTTCACAACATTGATTACCAAAAAAGAAAAGCTTAAAGAATTATAATTCTCAGAAAGAGGAAACAGTCTACCTGTCGAGTTGCTTAAAGTTCTAAACATTCAATTGCTTTAAGGTCAACTTTAACCTTTTTTTAAAGTTACTTACGCTGGATTCTTTATGCTCAGTTGTCAGGACGTCATATAGTTTAGGAGCCCATTACGAGAAACTACGTGTGAACAATGATGTCGAGTGCCGCGGGATGAGTAAGATGCTTTTATTCCTAGAAGAACTTCGATCATATTGACAGAGGACGCATTGCATAGTTGGTTAATATGTTTAGTGAAGCGTGATTTGCAGTCAAACCAGATACCAAGGTATTTGCACTCGGTTACAAATGATGTGTCTTCATTGGTCACCATAACATTAATGCGATCTTGCTTTAATTCCCGATTCTTTTTGGGCCCAAATCCAGTGCAGCAAGATTTGCCAGCATTCAGATTGAGAACATTTGCACAAGATATGTCAAAAATAGGCTGATTTATTTGATGTTGTCCAAGCATATACTCTTCAGGATCGAAGATGTTATAGGGTTGTGTATCATCTCCGTAATGATGAACGACTGAGTAGTTGGCGGTTTCATCAAAATAGAGAGCAAATAAAATAACATTCAAATAGATCCTTGCTGGACAAACAAATTTCTGAATCGATTGGAGACATCATTTTGCCAGAATTACTAGCATCAGTATACATATAAACTGTGTTTTGTTCATGTCGTACGATTGATATTTTTTAATTTTTGATATATTCTTCTTTATTGTGCGACGTTTTTGTCTCAACGGCGACTTTTTTCTAGTACAATTGACAGTGGCGGCTCGTGGTAAAGTAAGACAGGTGTTCCGAACTTACCTATTTTTTATATGTCAGTTCGATCCTGCGCTCCTTCTTGGCAGCAAATTTGTCGATCACCTTCCCGTTGAAATTTTCCATGCTCGAAGTAAATTCCTTTCTAATGGACAGCATCGACAACGCTGTAAGGCGATCCTGGGTCATAAAATTGCGAAGAAAAGTCTTGATTCCTTTCAATGTTGAGAAATTTCGCTCAGCCTCTGATGTTGACATAGGAGTTCTAATAATAGTTTCTAATAGCTTTTTTGTTTCTTTTAGTGTGTCCTGAAAACTATTTTGTATCAAAAATTTCAAAAGAGACAGAGTTCCATGTAAATCTCGGCAATCATTCCGTGCATAAATAACAGACAACTATGTATTTAAACGATTTTTTCTAATTCGGGATAAGCCAAGTAGGTAGTTTCCAACTTGCAATCAGGAAACTTACCACAGTATTCTCCAAAGCATTCGGGGAGAAAAAGGGATGTGGCTACCAAATGATCTTTGAATTGAAATCTGTCATTTGCAGAATTCACTATATTGTCGCATACTTCTAATGCGGCAACTCGGTGATCGTGACTGCTATTATTACGTCGTCTCCTTTTTTGCCTTGGGGTTCTGTGCAAATACTTTTGGCTTCATTTATTATGTCATCAATTTTATTTCTCACATCGACAATACATTTTTCAAAATTATCGATATCCGTTTGCGCTGGCTCGGTTTTTCTCTTCTGCAACTGGTTGAACAAGATGTCGACGTGAGGCATGACATGATGAAAAAATGTCAACCAAAACACGAAAATAGAATCGTTTAACATACGGCGAATACCGCAATCTGCCTTGCAAACGGTTTCATTAGTGAAATTTTCTTCTATTTCTTCCATGCATTCAATGAGTGATACTTTGTTCTCAAATACTACATTAAAGTTCCAACGAGTTGTTGCTCCTTGGGGATTTTTCCCCACAATTCTGTTCAGTACCTCTACGCGTTGAGGAGAATTATTAAAAAATCCCGGAATATCTTTCAAATCCCAAAGAACACCCGAACTTGAGCATTTGCGGAAGCAGCTTAGGACATAATCAGGTTTAACTGATGCGCATAGCAATGCACATAGTGAGTAAATGGATATCTTTGTTTAATTTTTGCCTGTACTCCAGCATTATGTAAGCTCGTTACCGCGGCTCCATCATAGCTTTGTGAAATCAGTTTGTTAGGGAAATTTCCTATTAATGGATCTACGACGCTCAAAATATGTCTTGTGAGAGTATCAGCGTCACATTTTTCGGGATTCATATAATTCCAAAAACGTTCTACTGGTTCGCCGTTAAATACGTATCTGAAAATTGTTACCACTTGGGTTTTCCCTGAAATATCCGTTATTTCATCTGCTATTATCGCCAAATACGAGGCTCTGTTAATCTGTTTTATTATTCTTCAAGACAAACTTCAAGAATACAATCCAGTAGATCGTTTTGTATTTCTTTCGAAGTTCCTTTAAATATTGAAGCATTTCTTATGTGCTCGCTTAAGGTTGTATCAAGCTTAGCAGAAAAACTAATCAGTCCACGAAATATTCCCGGGTTTTGGGAGCTCTATGTTCCGTCGTGGCCCCGTAGAGCCAATTCAAATGCCCGGCAAAATTTTATATCGAGCACCGACCGACCAATCAGATATCGTACTTCGCATTGGATCTGTACGGATGTGTACAAATTGCAGCACATGCTTATGCTTAAATCGCGCATTTGATTTTGTAGGGAGAGACAAAAGCAAGCGCATGCGGCTTGTGTCGAAGTAGTGCACAGACCCTTTTCAAGTGGCCCATGAATAATGTTACCCTGCGGTCGCGACGAAAATGACAAGTACACAATTGGTCGATTATAATGCTTTCTCAGTAAAAAAAAGACTCGACGCCGTGTCTTGAGGGGGCAGGCCGGTATTGTTTCTATTTGTGTGATAACATGGAAAATAAATAATGATCGAATTACTACTGCTTTTTTCTGTTAAGACAAAAGTTTTGGCAGTTCTGCAGCTGTGCAGAACTTAAGGGCCAGCCGCCCCTGACAATTGACACGTCGTACAATAAAGAGGAGTTTCAGACATGTATGTGGGGGATTATCTGTATACGATTTTTCGGATGACCGCATCCATATGTTTAGTAAGCAACAACTTGAAAGAAAGTAGAAAGGTGGTATTCGAACCCGCATCTCCTCCTTTCCGTGGAACCGGCTCCAACCAACAAACCAACTTTTAGTATCAACTGTTACAGGCAAATTCAATATTACCCATGCCACTGTTTCTCTGTTCATTCCAGCTGTTTGATGCACCATCTAGCGGCGATCAAGTGAAAGAAAGCGGCTTGGCAAGGTATCTCAAATCGCTTTCTAGTTACACGACGTCCTCTAGTGGGCACTTACCAATCACACTTACTTACTAAACATACTCGCTGTTGCGGATGCGCTCATCTGAAAATTCGTACACAAGTTACTATTATAGCACGGTGGTATCGAGGTGTGTGTCCACGAAACGGCGTGATGCAACTAGAAAGCGATTTGAGACACTTGAGTGAATTTGCAACAAAATCTTGCCTGCACCAAGTTCTCCTTTCAATTCGAATTCAAAATTTGATTTATTACCTTTAAAAAAAAACACGTAGTCTCAAGTTGTTGTTTATCAAACATTGACGCGAGGCGCGACGAATGCTTCAAGAGCAGCACAAATTCTAGATACTATTTTCACTTCCATTACAATCCCTGAAAGCATCTTGAGGGTGACTAATAACATAATGACGTAACTTCCTTGCCCCCACCCTTTCAAGAATTCTTCTCTCGACGGCGTCATACGCACATCCTCGCATCACTAGTTCGCTAACCCCTCTTGGCTCTTAAATCAATTTAATGAAAACGAAAGACCCGATGCCATAATAAAAAATGACAAATCCAGGGGCCCGCATATTGCTTGAAAGGGCCCACCCATCCTGCCATCGACGTTTATAATAAGGGACAGATGACATGGAAAAATACTTCTGTTAGTGATATCCGCTGTATGTATTTTGGGGGATTAGAATATTAAAAACACATCTGAGGATCTGAATGTTTGGATCCTTAGATGTGGGAACATAAATGGGTATTTAAGATGATAATGGTGATTTGTTATTATAAAAGAACAAGGTAAAAAAATCATAAATGCAAAGGTTGTAAAAATTGTATGGTTGAGCTTTTTGTGCTTTTCGAAAAGGGCAAAACGTGTTTGTCTTTTTAAGGAATCTATAATTGTAATTATTGTATCGCATGTTTTTCAGAAATGTAAAAGTCGTAGTTAAAAATTTCAAGATGGTGGCTAAGTGCCATCTTGGAACAATAAATGTATTATGTTTTCGCGCTATAGTACGTTTCATCTATCTTCTCTTGGAAGGCTCCTACTGATTATGTAATAATAATCATATATTTATTTGCCATTTTACGCAGCTTGAAAATACACAATATGTTTGCAAATAAATATTCTGGCGCTCACAGAAGGTACACACCTTGTGCCTGAGTTTACATTATTAGCCTAATAATAAGCAAAATCTCTTGATTAGTGTACATTTGATCATTTTTCACGCTTTTTTGGTCCTCTGATCATCTATTTCAAATTTATAATATGCAGGGTGCGGCAGAGAGGACGGACGTTTTTGGGATGGGTAGTACTCTCCGCCTCCGTCTACGAGAGAGGTGGGGAGGATGCCGTTGGACTCGTGAGATCCTAGCATTATTTTACTAGTTGTCGTTATGGAGCCTTAGACGGTGGAGCACCGCGTTTTCGCCTATGAGCGACGAAGCCCACTTTCACCTAAACAGCATGGTTAACCAGCAGAATTGTCTTTATTGGGCTAATGAAAATCCGCAACAGTTACACGAAAGACCGCTGCACAGCCCAAAAGTAACGGTTCGGTACGCTGTATCGCAAACTTGCATCATTGGCCCTTACTTCTTCGAAGACGGTTATGGTCGTGATGTTACCGTGAACTCAGAGCGCTACGTCGACATGATCACCAACTTTCTCCCTGAATTACGATGGCGACGTGTTCCAATCCGACGTGTGCGGTTCCAGCAGGATGGGGCGACCGCCCACACAGCCCGAGCATCCATGGACGTTATTCGCTCTCTCTTCCCTGGTCGCCTTATTTCCAGGTTTGGCGATGTTCATTGGCCTCCTCGGTCCCCAGATTTATCCATATGCGATTTTTTCTTATGGGGATACCGCAAGGCTAGAGTATACGCGAACAAGCCCCGAACTGTGGACTAATTGAAGAGCGAAATTCGCGTGGAAGTCGCCCAAGTTGAGAGAGCGATGTTGGAGAGAGTCTACGCGAACTTCCAAGAACGCCTATAGCATTGCATCAACGATTTCGGCCACCACATGCCTGATGTGATTTTCCACACTTGACTGTCTCAAATGCTAGTACCTTGTGAACCTGATTCCATCAACAAATTTGTTTTCGAGTAAAAATTAACTATTTTATGATTTTTTAAAACCGTCCATTCTCTCTGCCGCACTGTATAAGCGTCAAAGACAAAAACGATTTCTATAATGTATCAGGTCTAATCATTTACCCAATCACTGTTACAATAGTATAAACCCATACAAAAGATTGATATATCATATACACTCAACATCATGTAACCACAATGAAACGTACATTCTTATTAACTTATTTGTTCTTTATATTAACTACATATCTAGATAAAAGCTTAAACTTTTGGGACACTCAGTATGAGTTTTCAGTTATGAATCCTCACGTATTGTCTTTTATATAGTAAGTATGTTTTGCGTCAACATATTGATGCACTTTTGTTGTTGGCAATTTTTTGATCCAGTCTAGTTTACTTTGAATAACTCTAAGGAGTTAACTTGCTTCAAGTCCTGCAGTATCATATTATAAGATCTAGGACCAAGAAATGCAAAGGATCTTTGCATTACATCTTTGTTCGGCTTTGGTATTTTCATAATGTTTTTATTAGGTGTCTTATATTTGTGTTGTGTGAGTAAATTTTTGTTATTCATATTTTTATATTGAGATAGTATTCTTCGATAGAAATACTGCTGACTTATGTAATATGAAGCACTCCATTGAAGAAATGGACAAAACCTGTCGAATATTATTAAACAGGATATGCCATGTATTACTGCAGACCATAACCTTTTGACGATTAGTTGTTGAGTTTGACCCTCCAGTTAAAAAATGTTTAAGGATGGTGACTAGGCGCCATGTTGAATTTTTCAATTGCTATTTTAACGTTTACCCATTTAAAAAATAAGTAGAGAAGATCCTATTGAATAGCATTGTACAGGGTGGTCCATAAGTCCTTTGAAATTTCAAATTTGAATAAAATTTAACGGGTGAGCGTGAGCGGCGCGGGCGAGGTGGGGGCAGTATCTTCAGTGCCTGGGAATTCAGTCGCCATGGAGTGTTTCACTGGAGCGGATCGTACTTTTTGTGTGCGCGCGTTTTATCAAAATAATGATTCGGAAACCATTGCGCGGCGTAAATATCGAGAATACCACAATTTACACAATTTTACAAAGTGTCCAACAGCTCAAACGATTAAGAACTGGGTTGCTAAGTTCGAAGAGACTGGTTCGACGTTAGATAAACAGCGGTGGGGTCGACCAAGGACAACTCGTATTGAAGAAAACATCAACATTGTGGCACAGTCTGTTCGTCAAAATCCTACCCAGTCTACTCGTAAGCGTTCCAGTGCACTAAACGTACCCAGAAGCGGATTTTAAGGAAAGATTTACGTCTGCACGCTTACAAAATTCAGTTAGTGCAGGAATTAAAAGATAATGACGCTATTCAGAGACTAAACTTTGCGAATGAAATGTTGAATCGATTTTCTTCGCTCAATAATGTGTTGTTCTCGGACGAGGCTCACTTCCATTTAACACATTGACTGCGAACTGGGATGAGGATACCCACCTCAGAAACTGAAATACTTTTTTGGAAGCCGGCAGAGAGCGTCGAAAGACGCCGTTCGCCTCCCACCACAGGAGCGGAGGGCGTCTTTTGACGCTATTCGCACTGAACGTGTTAAACGGGCATGTAAATAAACAAAATTGCCGTTATTGGAGCCCCGAAAATCCAAGGCGTAAGCATCAGAAGCCCTTACACAGCCCTAAAGTTACAGTTTGGGCTGCTATGTCAGCGCATGGCATCGTAGGACGACAGAGGTCGCGCATTAACTGTTACTTCGGAGCGGTATGTAGCAATGATAGAATAGTTTTTGACACCAGCGTTGCAGAATTTTCCAGGCTATAATACGCAGACTTGGTTTCAACAGGACGGAGCAACTGCCCACACCTCCAACACTTCTATGCCCGTCGTCTGTTAACTTTTTCTCAGCAAAGTAATTTCTCGAAGAGGAGACATTTCCTGGCCACCACGTAGTACAGATTTAACCCCAATGGACTTCTTTTTATGGGGCTACCTCAAGAGTAAAGTGTACGACACCACTCCGCGATCAGTTGATGTCCTGAAAGAAAATATCCGAAGAGAAATGGCAAGCATTACAGTGTTGACTTGCCGCGCAGTCATCGACAATTTTAGACGTCGTTTATATGAGTGCCGTGATCGTAATGGATTGCATTTAGACGATGTGATTTTTAAAACATAATTCCCATTCAATAAAGATGATAACAAAATATAATAATTCTTCGTAATGTAACTAGTTTGGTTTTATTCCTTTTTTTCCAGCTCAAAGGACTTATGGGCCACCCTGTATGTAAAAATGACATTTTGAAACCTTTGAGCACTAAGATTTATCAAAGAGACTGATTACATGAGTTTGTAGGACTATTTCATGATTGAACAAACAATCTACCTACTATCATTGTTTAGTACTTTTTGGCACAAAAACAAAACAAACTGAACAAACTTTATCAAAATGCCTGGAATAGATGAGGCCAGCAAAGGATCTTTCTGACGTCGATGACAGCCTGTGATGATATCTATTACAGCTTGTTGTGAAATTCAACTTTCAAATCTTCTTGTTCGTTGAGGTTCCAAGTATAGATCAATTTCTCAAGGATGGCTTATAAACGTGACTCTCATTGGATGAGGCTCACGGCATTGACATTGATGTCATAAGAGAGACACTGACACATTTTAAAAACTCTACCAAAGCACTGATGAGTTCGTTTATTACATTCATCATGCCATTGAATCATACTCCGATATTTGTAGCTCAAATGTTTTATACCGACACAATGCAAAATATGCGAATTTCATCATGAGCCTTTTTACGTAAATCCTTTTTTTGTAAGCAGTAAATTTGCATGAACAGAACAATATTACCGCTTTGCATAGTATAATAATAAAATAAAAAATAACGTTTCATTGTGTATTCCTCTGACATGGCTATCCACAGCTTTCAGGTTTAGTCTCTCTCCCTACATACATGGACCCAAAAACAATGTTGTAAAATATATTATACAGATTCAGGTATGAGTTGAATAAAATGAAACAAACGCGTTTTTTTACCGTCATCCATTCACGCGTTTCATACAAAATATTTTCATTTATTGTGGAAATATGAAAAAATACAAAAATAAACATTGAAATTATGAGCGTGGTCCACTAGTCGAGAATTTCTACATGCAGTGCGGACAAAAAATTTCAAAAGAATATAGTAGAGTATATGCTTCACCCAATATTTTATTAGTATGAATACATTTTGACTATGTGGGGCAAGGCAACTTTAGCAGCCTTCCAGATCGACGTTGACAAAATTAGTAGAAAAGAGGGACCTTTATGAAAAGCAGAATACGTTTTGTATTCATTGTTCTTTTGTTATTGATTTTGAAGTAGGAAAACATTTAAGCTTAGTATACAAAAATGGTTGAATTCTAGACCAAAAGGTCAAAATTTCCAGCTTTGAATAAACAATCAAGTACTAGAATAAAAATGAAAGTGTTGATGGAAGTTTTAAGTATATATGTCTTAACATATACTGAGTGACAAAAAAAAGGGTAAACACCTAAGTATGTTCATCCGATTTTAATAATGTTTGGCATATATGTTCAGTGTCCCTTACTAGTAAAATGATTAATTTTTCAGCTTGATTCGTCAACTGACTTCAGAAGCTGGCTCAATAATGTGTTGAGGATACACGATTTCTTATGCACTCGTTGACACGCCTAGGCATCGTGCTGATAAGGTGGTCCATATCCTGTTGGGGTATCTCATTCCAGGCTATTGCAACTTCGTGAGTAAGAGCTGCTGAAGTCTGTGGAGGGCGTTGCAAATTCAAGAGGCTGCGACATATCTTGTCCCAGATATGTTCAATTGGAGATATGTCCGACGATCGGGGTGGCCAAGGTAAACGGTTGAAGCGATGTTGATCCATGAAGACTCTGGCAACATGCAGTCTGGCATCGTCTTGCGGAAAAATCGGGTTTTGGATGGTGCTTAGGTATGGAATAAGATTAGGCTCCACTACTTCCTGAATACAGCGTCGGGCGTCGTAAATGTACGAAAACTCAATGTTTACCAAACAGTACACGCAGCTACCACAAACACTTAACAGAAGAATGTGACCATTTTACCACTTGTTCATGACAAGATAAATCGATATGTAAAAAATTCTTGAATTCTAATAAACATACTTAGGTGCTTACCTTTTTTGTCACTCAGTATAATTAAATCCGCTGAAGAAGAATCCTATGTTTTGACACTCGGGTTTAGCTTGTTTACCTCTAACTCACAAGTTAGAACGAAATTTAAAAAAAGCTTATTTTTTCACTACAATTGAATACCCCAGAATGATAAGTCGGTAAAAACCACTTTTTACGAAAATCTGGTTTTTGCGCGCTTCGAATCATGTAGACCTAATACACGTATTAGAGTGAGAATTGAACATATCCCCTTAGTAGTTTTACCAGTAGATGGCGCAAATATATATCAATTTTTGTCATTGAGAATGAAAACTCGGTATATCCGGTTTTTACCCAGTTTTCATTCTAAGTGAAGTCTCTAGAGTGTTTGTTACTGCGTTGTTGTTTTTCACTGGTTGACTATTATTTGCTAGCATTTTCATGATGTCTAGTGACAGTGATACCGAGGTAATGAGGAATGATTTAGACCCAGATTATAGTGATAGTGCTAATAGTAATAATGAAGTTGAGGAGAATAAAACAAGAAAAAGAAAAAAAAATAAACATCTCTGGAAAAGTGTTCAAAGGAAATCTAACCTCAATAAAGGACTAGCATACACATCTAAATCTGGAAAAAATATGCCTGCAAGGCGGGGTTATGAACGTGACTGCAAAAATAGATGTACAAGTAAAATCTCAGTCGAAGAAAAAGCAAACATTCTTGATAAATTTAACAACTTGGCTGATAAAAATGTGCAAGATTCCTATCTTTTTGGATTAATAACAGTGAGACATGTTGCAAGGTACATGAATATAAGTAACAAAAGAAACAAATAGGTAACTTTTTAATTTTCTTTATTTATTTCGAAGGCGACCAGATATTATGAAAAAGCGACTTTATGGAAAGGGCCATCCGATTGAAGATATTTTAACTGATGCTGAGTTAATTCAAACATCAAAACGAAACTCATCCTTTCATTATAAGGTTAGTTGTTATGCAAATACTTATTTACTGATAGTAGGTATTTAACAATGTTTTGTATTGTAGATCAAAATTGGCAGCTGGACGAGAACTAATGGTTTGCAAAAAAGCTTTAGCGGGGCTTTATGGTATAAAGTTTGGTAGGATTGATCGAATTGGGCAAGCTAAAAAAAGTAACTCGGGTCCTCCGACCGACAAAAGGGGTTTATCTGAACGATCCAGGGTACTTAAAAAACCAGAAGCTCTAATCTGACAAATTGAATCACATATAAATTCATTTCCTATTCGCATCTCGCACTACACCAGAAATAGCAGTCAAAGAAAGTTTCTTTCGCCCGACTTAAGTGTGATGAAAATGCATCAGCTGTACGTGGAAAAGTACGAACCGGAGAAATATCAGCAGTGGAAGGCTGATAACAAAACAAAATTTAAAATCAACTATGATTTTTATCTACACATATTTAACACCAAATTTAATCTTTCATTTGGAAAACTTAAAACGGATGTGTGCAATGCATGTGACAGATTCAAGAATCAAATAGATGCGGCGGAAAATCCAGAAGAAAAATCTCGGTTGAATCAAGAACACTCTCTACATCAAGCCAAAGCGCAGAAATTTTACGACGACATTAAGCGGTTCAGTGTACAAGCTAAAACGGACGAATAAATGGATGTTATTAGCTTTGACTATTAACAAAATTTGCCAGTACCTGTACTTCCAATAGGTGATATTTTTTATAAAAGGCAGCTTTGGGTTTATAACCAGTGTTTTTACTCGGCAAAAACGGGCCATTCTTATATGTACATATACAATGAAGTCGAATAAAAAAAAGGTGCAAATGAGACAGTATCTTTTTTCAAACATTATGTAGACAATGCTGTTGATCCTTCAGTTGAGACCTTGTACTTATTCACTGATAACTGTGTTGGGCAAAATAAAAACATGGTTGTTGTTCAGATGTTATCTTCGTTGGTTGCCATTGGAAGATTTAAAATGATCTACCATCGATTTCCTGAAAGAGGTCATTCGTGTCTACCATGCGAACGCAAATTTGCTCTCATTGAAAAGGAAAAACGCAAAGTCACATACCTTTACTTGCCGGAAGAATGGTATTCAAAAGTTGCAAGAACCTCTAAAACTTTTACTGTTGTCAATGTACTGCCAAGGATGATAGGGGACTTTCGTTCATATTTCCAATCTTTTTTTAAAAAAAGCATAAAAAACTTTACCGTCTCAAAATACAAAAGTTTTAAATATGAGGATAGAAAAATCACCGTTTCTGTATGCCACAATATTGAAACTTTCATTGCATTTAAATCTAACGCAGATTTACTTGCTTTAAAGGAATGGAATGTAGCTCAACTCTACACTACAATCCTTCAGGTTAACCCAAAAAAACTTCAAAACTTAAAGGAACTTCTTTTATTTATTATTTTTTTCTAACACAAGTAATATTAAAAAAAATATGAGCTCAAAAAATGTTTCAAAGCACTTTCAATAAGCATTTAAATAATAATTTGCAGGTAAAAGTACAACTAGTTTTATTAAACATGTTATTTTCATCTCCTGTAAAATTACCTTTTTGGTTTTTACCGAATTATCATTCTGAGGCACTCAATTACTAGCATGAAAGGTACTGTCTTACTGGTTTTAGAAGGCTAGATATTTTTTGGATTACCTAATTGCCAGTAATTTGCTCTACACATATCAATACTAAGTACCCAGCTTAGCACCGGTCTCGTGTCACTGACACGCATACTTTGTTTATTCCTCGGATTAAAATGACGACAGCGGCAGTAGAAGTGGGTTAAGCTCATCACTTGTCAGACAGCAACCCTATCAACTGACGATCCCTATTCCGTGCGCATTAGCAGCTCCTTAACGAGGAGTCCTTTGGTTAATCCTTCAGAAGAGAACGCTCCGTGACTCGCAGGCAGACAGACATGTTGTCCGCCGATCCGCGCCTGTTATCTGGGGATCTATATTGAACACCGTCTTTGCCGTTACTCTAATCTTTGCTTACGCCACGTCTGATCCGGTTAGGGTTTCTGAACAGTTGCAGTTACGTGGCGCGTAGATCGTGCCGCTAAGGAAATAGCTACGTGAGGCACATCGTCAGTTAAGCTCTAACAGTGCGTAAATCAAGAAAGCATACTTTACACCTAATAAAACTGTATAAAAGATGCAGCAAAGGATTGCCGCCTGTTTTATGGATATCACAATGGAAAATGTATCAATCGGGTTGTGGGTAAAAACCAGTTTTATAAGGTTCCCGAAACAGTGGCTAATTTACTTCAACTTGAAAATGCTAACTCATATACAGGTCATCCATTTCATAGATCGTCTGCTACACTTTTAGTTGCATCTGGGGGAGACTTGATGACACTGAAGAAACATGGCGGTCGCTGAAGGGTATTTTGATGAATCGCTAGCACACAGGACAAAAATAGCTAATTAAGTGTTTAGAACGTGTGGTAGTGCTGAAATATCAGCGGATTTGCGACCAAGTACATCAACGGGAGTTGTGATGACAGAAAAACATATAATTCCAACACAAGAAAATTTGACTGGTATACCGAATAGCTTAAGGAGGGCGTCATTCATGCAATGGACATTCAATAATTGTACTTTTGATATAAAGGAAATGTAACTTTATTTTCTCGTCACAGAAAAAAACATCTTTTTATTTGGGCGAGGTTTAGGTTAAGCTATTCTTCTACTTAACCCATTCAAAAATAAATACAAACTTGAAGAAAATAGATACATAGCACTAAGACTCATGATATAATAAAAGTATCACACACATTTAATGTAATTACTCTGATAACTGAATAAATACTATCTTTAATAGTGAAAGATAAGTATTTTTAATTATGGTACTGTAAAAGCAGATTCTTGATATGTTTTTTAAAGTTATCAAATCTCAAATATTCAATTTCAGGGGCTAGTGAACTATATAGATAGACCGCATTAAATGTGAAGCATTTGTGGGAACATGAAGTTCTGTGGATAGGCGTGGTGAGTGTATTTGTGAAGCGGATATTGCTAGAGTGAGCATACATACGATGAAAAAGCTTCATCAATATTTCCAATCGATTGTTATTAAATGTTTGCCGATTGGAAATTTTTCTTTGCAGTTACTCTAACTTTTGCTCACTCCACATCTGATCCGGTTCAGGTTTTTAAACAGTTGCAGTTACGTGGTGCGTAGATCGTGCCGTTAAGGAAGCAGCTACGTGAGGCACATCGTCAGTGAAGTGCTAACCGTGCATAATTCAAAAAAGCATACTCTACAATTGATTGATAAAGCTGTAGAAAAATTTCATTAACCCTGACGTATACGATAGTTGTATTGAGTAAGTAAAATAAATCAAACATATACAAAAACCAGCTTTTATTTAGCTTTTCATGAAATGAACCAGAAATTAGAAATATTTTTTCCGATTGGACATATTTAAACGATAGTGAAGCCCCTCCTCAAGTTTTCAAATAAAAAGCATGTTAAAGCCTTTATCCATCCTACTATCAAAACGTAACCCGTTTTTATTTGAAAATTTGAGATGATTATCGTTTAAATACTTTCGATCGAGCAAACCATTTGTAATCTTTCTTTTATGAACATCTAAATAAAAGCTTGTTTTTGAAGTTGTATTATTAATTTTATCTATTCTTTACTTTATAGCATTTATGAAGTCAAATAACTAGTTTGGTAATTTTTATATAACTCTCAAATTATATTTTATTAATAGGATTCCATAAAAATTCTTACTTTAGCATTGGAGTAAGACCTACAGCTCAAAAAACGAAAAGCATAAATCGCTCTAAGTTCGTTTTTTTGACATTTTAAGAGCTCCTGATCGTTTTCAGAAAAAGCATTGGGGGTTCGGGGTTGTTAAGGATATATGTCAATTTTTCGATGTTCGCATATGCAGGTATATGCTCCCAACCTTGTTAATTCTACACATCTGTTAGACACATTTCAAACAACATTGATTTCCCTGTACATTTGCCCTCAAAACTTAATGATGAACAAACGTTTCCGATACGCGTCCCTCCTTCTGCCCTCTGGGTACACCGGCGAGTGTGCCAGTCTCATGCGTACTGACATTGTTGCCGCAGTACCGCGTCAGGTGCTCAGGTATCGGCAAGATGCGGCGTTGCCAGATGAATGGTTCTACCGGTACGGCAGGGAAAAATGCCTATGGATTAGGTGTATGGGCCTGTTTTGCTGACTTGGTCTTTTTCTCAATGGGTCTAACTTGCGCTGAACATAATCATGCATGACCTGATGACGGCGTTGCGTGGGAAGTGCAGAGTCGACCTATTTGACACCATTTTCTAGAATTATTATCATTTTTATAATTATATAATGTACGTAAGAAGAAACAAATTAATGTTCAATGAGCGTTTTTGTCTTCTGTAAATGCAGCATGTTGTCTTTCGATGAATTTTTTTGCATGCCTTTGCTCTGACTGTCCATTCCCCCATTTCAAGAAATTTTCTTTGTTCTTGATGTACTGCTTGGTTTGTGGTCTCGTCTCGCAACCTAATCTGGCTTTTGGTAAGAATCCTGTACAGGTCGGGTGAGGGTTCCCCCTTTTATATGTCTTTGTCCACCTGCAGAATCGCCAGCGCTGCATGTTTGTATTCGTTTCTTGGGATCAGCAGTAACAGGGCGGTTCTCTGCCAGTCAGCTTAACATCGAATGAGCTTAACCGAGGCTTAACCCACTTTTACTACTGTCGGGTGTCAAGCCTTTAATCTACAATATAAAAAACGTATGCATATGGATGACACCAGATCACTCCTAAGCTGAGTAGTTACACTGGTTCATTGATAGATAGATTACGGGATTACAGCATTTAGTCTTATTCTGAAATCAGAATGAGTTATAATTACATGTAGCTGACATATGGTGCATACTGATTCAGCAATTTTAGCCTGTACAGCGGTTTGCACGGTTTCATATGATGTAAGGTCTCTGCTTTGAAGATTATCAGATTTATAGATGATCGGCATACGGATAGGCGGCATCTGTCACCTGCTCTTATTAGTCCAGGAAATAGGTAACTTTCTCCATAGCCAAAAGAAAAATTTCTCCTGGGACGGGACTCGAACCCGCACAGCGCACGGTGACTGATCAGGAGACCGAAGAGTCTACTACTGCGGCCACCGCTACTGTCTACATATTACGAGAAGTGTAACTTTTAGATCTCCACGATTTACTGGCAAAATAAAACCACTTATCTAATAACGTTGTAACTTGCATTTTGACAATCTTCACTTTTTGAGCGATTTGGATAGATTCAGTTCATTATTTTCTTCCCATTTTTGAAAAATCAACTTCTTGTTATTAAAAATATGAAATAAGGCAGTTTAAATATTGTAACTGGAAACATCAAACAAATAGTGGTTATGTCATGGTAAAGATCGTTATTGTTTTACCGAATGTCAATCCCGGCATTCTAAGGTATCATACGAACCTAACGTGTCGCATCAATTACACTAAAACAGGGTATCTGTCTTTAAAATATTCTTAAATGAAAAAGATATTACTGCCGACACACCGTAAGGTGTGTTACAATAATGTTGCTTGTTACACCGCGCCAATGCGGTTACAATGTTCTTGCGGGAAGATTTCAGTACACCAGCAGGCTGGCAATGGTACCAAAAGCGGTACGATGGTTTTGAATCAAACGTACATGAAAATAGCCTTTCGTTTTTTTACAATAAGCTTTTACCGTTAGGAAAAACGGAACATAATCATCTTATGTTCCTGGCAGACAAGGTCGCAGAGATATACAAATCTTTTAATGATAGTTTGCCTTGAGGGGACGTAAGTGATCCGGAAGACTGAATAGAATCGTTATTTTATTTATGTCCTTAAGGGATTTTTGTTACTCTAGAGTATTTATTTATTTTATTTTTATCCATGATCAGATTTCGATTCGTGCAATGTGCAAAAAAGATTACTTTTTGTTCCTTTTTCATACATAAACAGTTCTTATATAACATATTCTTAAAAAAGTTATGCCTCCTCCCGAATATTTTATTATTACCGCTATCGTAACATATTGTTATGCCAGGTACTATTTATTACGAATATTCCATCACTGTCGCTATCCTAACATCCTCTGGTGAGTATATAACCATACAAAAGCTGAAAAAAATTGAAATCGCTGTTGAAATGTTATTAGATGCATTTATCGATGTGTATACATTAATTTTACTAACGTTTCGGCTACCACGATGTTTGTACTCCAAATCGCCCTAATATCTGGCCTACAACATGAAGTCGGTGATTTAATTACCTGTCCTCCACCTCAAAATTATGTCACACTGATTAACTGCAATAAGATCGGAACGAAGTTTGTCGTCTATGACAGGTTGATGCAGTTATACCTACATGCCACTATTTCCATCGGTCTGTCCAAGTGTGCATCTTGTAGTCTCAGTAACGGCCGCACTTTTAACGTTAAATATCTAAGGCGAATGTGATAGTTATTTACCATCTAGCCTGGACGTCAGTAATTATTGATGTATAAGGTTACAAGTTTAGTAACAACGATGGAATCTTCAGTAAATAGTGATCGTGTAACATTCGCATAATTTGTCACGGTGCAGTGGTCCAAACTGAGATACAGTGTGGAATCGACCTCAAGTTATCCTTCTTCACGAGTCTTTCACACGCCACTGATCCTAAACAGCCTTAATCCGAATCTTGCTGACGTCGCCAGTGGCTACTTCTTTACATAATATCCCATCTTATCTAAACCGCGATGGCGACTGGCGTGAAATAATCGTTCGGACAGGCGAAAACGCGACGGCGGCTCCGAAATAAACCCTTATCACTCACCATAACTTGACGTTAACTAACAACTGAACGATTTGACATTTCTTAACGCGTCGCCCTTCTTCACGTACTTACCTTGGGCAACAGGTGGATGAGATGTTTTAACGGGCGACGTTGCGATAAATGGTGTGAAATTCAACTGCCAGCGAGTACTGGCGCTGCTGATGAGAATCTCTGTTAAAAATTTCCCACAGCTCGAGCTCGAGAAGCTAAAAAGACAAGTAAGTATTTATTATAAGTAAATGGTGACCAAGCATTGCCAGGAAGGCATTTCTTATAGCTTGTGGGAATGTATGTTGCTAAGAGTATGGATCACATCTTGTCAAATGCAGCAGCTGCTCCACTTAGTTCTAGGAAGTGCTTTTGTCTCAGTCCTCTTTCACATCAATGAGCGGTAGGTAGTATGGTTTTCTCTGGAGATAAGCGAACATAATTTGTTTCTACAAGATCTCCTATACGCTGGCGTAGCCATATCCTAGGCGGACTCTTCAAGCTCCTGATTTTCATCCAAACCCCATTCAGCCGTCTACATCGACAAATGGCTAGCATGTCTGCTTATTTGTTCCTAAGAAATCAAGAATGCAGAATGATCTACCAGTAGAATACTTGTCAAAATCTCTTTACCCTATTTCTAGCATACTCTCTAAATCACTGTTGTTTGCTTTTGTAACTCCAGCTCTATTACAATCTGTCTTGAAAAAAGTATAGTTATTAAGTACTGTATGTGATATTTACGAGAACATGGAAGGATTGTATCTAGTGATATATCCTTATAGTAATAGCTGTTGTTGTAAATTTTATACAGTTTTGCTTGAAATATTCCCCTACGTCCACCACTAGTTTCTGAGTATCCCATGTGTGAGCGCTGCTGCAGACTATTCTGGGGCGCAACGCTTTGGATACCCAGAATGTTAAGGAACTAGGGCCCAGGGCTGTACTCAACTTTGCTAGAAGGGGGAGCCTGAGACTTAGGGAATATAGGAGTAGTACCCGTTTTTGCGCCCTATGCAACGGCTCCTCATGATGGCCGATTTGCCTCTACCTTCGTTTTTAATTCATTCATTCATTCATTGATTGGAATTCATAATGTCAGTTAAATATGCCTATACTACAAGTATTAGTCCCCAGTACCTACCTATTTGACAACGTTCCGACTATTCGACAACGTAGAGATAACAGTTGGGATCATCAATCTTCGCAAGTAGTCAGCTTGCGAGAGGTCTACGTTCTACTTAAGTTGGGCTCGACGTAGGCTTCAAATTATTTCAAATAATTCTGACGGAAAATTTATAGGGAAGTCTGAGGGAAATAATGAATTCGGACTAGGTGGAGAGAGTAAATATACGCTTAGTTTATCTCCAAACTTATGTAGTCAGTAGTCAGGATGCAAGTTCATACTATAAGTCGATCAGGCTTAAGCCGCGAGTTTGACAGATGTTGATATTTCACATTAAATTTGTGCTTTTTAGCGAAAATATGTGAAAGCGCGTGGGTTCCATATAATCCTAGTGTTCAAGACAGTCTCCGAAAATGGAGGAGGTGTTATATATTATAGTCATTGGGGTTGCGAAAGGGCATGTACCTAAGCATTCGGCTTTTATCTGGACAGCGTCAACCGACACTTTAAACCTCCTAAAGCAAACTAAAAAATAACTATATCTACTTCACTTTTGAGACAAGAAATTATTAGGAAATGTACTTTTTCGGTATAAGCAGTAATGCTGTGATCTCGTTTTAGAGCAACTAGATTCTACGGAGGAAGCACAGTACGCCCAAAAAAAACTAGGTCTACCAAATTGATTAAGATACTCCAAACCATATTATTTGATAAATTTGGTGACAGTGATGTAATAGCAGGAATTTTCATATTCTCAATTATGTATGTACTCGTAAGTAGTCAGATTAGCCAAAAGTATACTCTAGGATTAGACAATTTTGGCGTCAAACAATGTAATATAAACTTATAGGCTTGTCTTCTTATAATATATTCAAACCCGTTGGTGTCAAATGTGTCTCATAGGTGCATAGAGTTACCAAAGACGTTCAGAGACCTTGGAAACATCTTTATTTTCGCGTCCGATGCGCGCCTCCATGGGAACAGCTAGTATCAATTCTGTGTATTTTAAAGCAGAACTTACGTAACAAATTCTCAAATGGAAGACTCTTGTAAGTTTTTTAAACCTCGAGTATCTTTATCATAACTGTCAGTCCAATTTCTATACCACACAACATAGTAGATAAGGATTATTCCACCTGTGCTACTTTGAATGGAAGACCCACCTTCTTTGTATTACCACGATGTATATCCCAAAAGATAAGGATTTTGTAACGTAAACCAGAACGTGTAATCTGTCATTGCTATTCCGTCTAACATTCTGAAGGGTTTGATCGGAATTCGATATTTTATCTCACGTCCACGAGTCGACAGATACATCGGATGTCCTTTGATGTGACGTGAGATGAACTGACTCAAATATAATTTTAGGATCAGTACTCGCTATGCCCTGGTAAAATGCTAAAAGACTTGTTACAGTCAGCATTACTAGACCAGGAAATAGCTAATTGTCTCTACAATTTTGGGGACAGAAATTTCTTTAGGTGAGATCGATAAACTATTGCTTCCAAATGATAAGTTCATATTGATCAAGAATCATGAACACCATTGATTCTTTGTAGCAAAGTCAGAGAAACAATTTTGAAAAAAATGCCATATAGTCTAATACAATAAAAATTTATTGAAGAAGCTCAACACAGATACACTTATCTGCTAGGCAACAAAACATAATATTAACTGAGGATTAAATGCTATAAGTAATATATACAGAGAATATGGAATTAAATTACTGGATTCGTTTTTCTCCCTTTCATCGCTTTCTTGTTCCCCGAAAAGCTAATGTAAAATACAATTTTAACGGCATTTATACGATTTTCAGTACAACAGGGTTTTTTAGGTAGCAGATTTCAAATCTAGGACTGGTTTGTCTCCGTGAGGGCATTAAAAGACGACTTTAAGGTCATATCAAAAGACGCCGAAGGGGCCAATGTTCATTCCGTTAGCGAAAGGGAAACTTGATGGAAAAAATAGAAAATGATGTTCAAACCTAAAAAAATTAAAGCGAGACATTTTTTCCTAGCATGACCCGTATACTCGAATATAGCAGCCCATTTCACACACTCTCACCAAATAATTTATCCACCAAACATTTTTCTATATTTCTTGGACTATATTTGTATATAGAGCCAATATCCCTATATAGTTAAGAAGTACATATTAGCTGGTGCTTATATAAAATATTGATTTACTTTATATTATACATTTTTCTCTTGTTGACTGATTCGTCCTGCCTATTTAGCCAAGAAGCTGATGGTTTCAGTCTTTAAGAAAAATATCCGCATTTTCTATTTACTCGTATAAGGCTGGGCTCACTTTAGCCACATAGAAAATGGGTCTATTGTACGTCATCACTCTAGGTAACAACTGAATATGTCATACTCGTGCACCTTCAAAGTCATAAGTCTAAGCTGCGCTACATAGTTAAGTGACCAGTTTCGTAGCTAAGAAGCTTACTCCCTAAGAAGCCACGATATACTCGTATATAACCCTGTACCGGATTACGACTATGGACTGATTGCATGAGGCTGTTTGAGTGACGTGGTCCATTTAATTCCTTTGTTGTACATGTTCAGAAGTGTAGGGTTAATATACTCGACGCCATTTTTTTGTTTTCTCAAGAAATTTTGATAATTTATTCATAGGAAGTCACTTACTTTTACTTTTTCTTGTGCACCGCTTTGTACAATTTTATGAGCACACACATCACTCTTTGCCCCTACCTGGAAACTATTCTTACTGGTTTTGTGTAGTAAGACCAAGAAAGTTCAGAGAAGTATTGCATCAACTTTTTTCAAAAAAACTGTGATTAATTTTCTATGCAAGTTACACGGATACATCGTAAAACAATATCTGTGACGCCCGTATGTGTCGCTGCATGGGTTGTACATGATAAATTATACATGAACAAAGTAACAAAGTCCCGAATTTCTCCAAACTTTTATCGTCAACGTATACATACACCGAACTACACACACAAAACACAAGCAGCGTTTTGTACGTACCATCTAGATAGCCCAGTTTAATAAATAACGTATGACACTATCTGAATCGGAAAGTCGCCTTATTCTGATAGCCCAGGGGAAATACAGCATAGGTCGGCAAGATATAACAACACAATGCGTTGACAAAAACGACGCATGACTGAAAACAAGAATAAAGGATGAGAGATGACCGACGTCGTCATTTTTGAATACGAGTATCTGGGATGTTTATATCATAAGCTTTCACGGTAGATGTACCAGTCGTGATTCGTGATTTAGAAATATCAGTTACTGAATCACAGTTCGTGTAACATCTGCTACTACGATACAGGATAGATGCCATCTACATGAATTGTAAAAAACTTATTGTACTAGAAGTATTCTTCGCAATTCAAGGGATTCTTATTCATTTTAGTGTTTACACTACCTCAAATTGTGATATAGCTTGGATACAAACAAGTGCAAAAGCGCCTGACAAGTCTGTCACAGAGAATAACAATGGTGTATGTTGTTCTTATCTCGAACTCTTATTTTTAGAGATATAGGGTCACATTTATAGACGTTTATGGATTTAACATTTGTATTTCACAGTAGGCTCTGACAGGTTATCAAAAATTGAAAAATCATCAAAATTCGAACGATATTTGACATTTTAGATTTTTTCAAAGGTCTCTAATTCTTCAAAACTTTCGTATGATTTTTGACTGCTCGATGCCAGTCCTTTACTGGAAAGTCTCAGAGCCTCTCGCACAGGCGCCGACAGGCGGTCTACCGCTATGTCAGAGAGCATTGCTCCTCAGAATTCTCAGGCTTCTGTCTCTCATCTTAACTACATCGAGCTTCGTATATCCAGAAGTGGCCGGTAAGTTCGCTCCGTTATTTCTTAGGTGTCAGGATTGTGAACTGTCTGCCTGAGGAGTACTCTCCCAGTTTTGCTAACCTTAGATGGTTGAAAAATATAGCAGTCGTGGTGTCTCGGTGTCTTAGGTGTCTGCCTAAGCTCCATATCACGATACTTCAGTACATTTTGACGTCTAGTGAGGTAAACATTTGATCAGCAAGTGACATATTTGTATTTAAGCCTGTTAACGTAATTAAAAACTGCTTATTGTTCTATTCCTACTTGAGTTGAAGTATAGAAGTGATCATAAACAATTGTACTCCTTTGTTTTTACTTTTCTAAATAAAAGCGTTATCAAAAAGTATTGGGTATTTTGAATGTTACTAGATAATCAGCTGTCACGTTTGACATAATGGAATATCGTGATATAAACGCGGCTGCATCATTACAAAAAAAAAACTCGAGCCTCTTGATAATAGTATGGCCATTTCGTCCTGACCTATAACTGAGACGGGATCAGTGTTGAATCTAAATTTCAAAGAATAACAGAGGATCACAACATGGTTCCATCGAAGAGGCATTATTGAATAATCCATCAAGTCGGCTGTCAGATGCCGTAATTGAACAAAACACGCTCAATTAAAATTAATTTATGCTACGTAGGATTATTGTCAGGATAAACTGAAATACAATGAACCGTTCGGAGACCGGTGGACTAAAAAAAGAGTAGAACTGTGTTTGGATGGTTAGTTATTGTGACGAGATGCTTGATTAGCGGATATTTGAAAAGCGAATCGAATAGACTACGTTGGAAACAACAGCCAACCATCAAAAAAATGAACGGAGTGGAGGACATTATAGAAAAAAGTGTAAAGCGTTCGCTAATCTTTGCATAACCCAAACACTGACTAAGTTTGATTTGAACAATACAGGTGTGTAGTTCCCGAACGCATTCTAAATGAACGATTCTCATCACTGAGCTAAATTAACTAGTTCATCATTCCTCGAAAAAAGCGCTCATCTGTTGATCATGAGCAAGTATACTATCTATCCAATGGTGGAGACAGTGTATCGAACACCATAAGTGAGGTCAGGTTTACTCGCAAGTAAATACAAAAGCAAGCTGGGCGCAACAAAAATAAGGAAATTGATTAAGTATGGTGTATTTTGTTGAAAAATGGAACAACATATTTCGTTGAGTGTTGTGTCTGTAAAAAAGCTTAGTTAAATATTGCTTGAAGTCGCACAGGTAAATTAACTTTTGTCGTATTGTGATATGCGACTATCCACGCAGTATTGTACCATTTTAGGGCGTAATAAAACTTCTTGGATTTTGCAATGAAATGGAAATAGATCACTCTAGAATAGCCATACTTACCTTAAAGTTGCTGCTGATTCCGGCTTCATCACCACCGTTAGAAATTGTGTTTTCGATATGGTCATTAATTCATACGTCAATACAAATCCGATTGACATTCTATAGATTCAAAAAGCTGATGACTGTTTGTTTTTATAACCATGGCATCGCGGCTGCTATGAGGAGTTTAAATAAACTTTGTTAACTCGATGTTTGCCCTGCGTAATACTAGTAGAACTAGGAAAAGTCTTCTAAGGTAGATTGTTCCTCAATTTTATACTCTAGGGTGGTAGGAGCTGTCATATCTGTCAGTTCTGGATGCACGTTGTCTGCATTGTTTATGTTGTCTGTATGTATATCAAGACCTATATAATTACGATTGTATACATCACTGTAAGAGAGAACCAACGAAGAACGTAGTTTAGTTCAAGGAAAGACACCAATTTCTACATTGTTCATTATGTGTTTGGGCACCTCCATATAATAGGTCATGATTGAATGTAACCACCGTTTCCTCAAGTCTCTATGTGAAAGTTAGGCAACGTTATTTAACTAATTACAAATTATCGATGATAGATGCAAGGTGCTCAGAATCGCCTTATTTTAATTAGACTAGTTAAATTAGATAAGTAAGTATGTTGAAGTCATAAAAATATCGCATACTTTAATGAAACAGCTTAGAATTGCGAACAAAATTTAAACTAAAGGTATTTATTACGCAGGCCCGCAAAATAAAAGTAGTGGTGTATGCTTCGAGTCCGACAATGTTTATCTTATGTACTTTTTCACGCTGAACACGGATCTTAACTCAACATTGTGGGACGGTGGACAAATTTTGGAGACAATGAATAAAAACGATTCGCAGGTCAAAAAAAAAGTGGTGAGTTGTGGATGTCTCACTGCATTTTCTCCATGTTTTCACATTCGAACGGGCATTTGAATTCAAAAATGAGAAACGGTGGACCAATATGAAGTAATCCAGACAACAGATTAAAAGAATTTGGGATGCACATCCTCTAAGAATGCCAAGATGTGCGATCTTAATACCTCAATCACTTTCTTCTTTGTCTGTCGACCCACAATTTTGATTTAGATTCATGCTTAGCGTGAAAAAATGTATGCAAAAAGCAATGGGACTTCAAACATAAATCACTTTCTTCGCTTTGGGGGCCTGAGCTGTCTGTTAAAAACCTTCAAGTCGTTGCAACAAAAGGCAAACGTGTACCCCATATTATTTGAGATTGCTAGTAAACGAGCGACAGGTCATGTGAAATGTTAATACTTGAAATATTCATCTTAATAAAAAACTGAAAAATCAAAAATTTAAACGACAATACGCGGTGGTTCGAAGTAATCACCCATTCTAGTATTAACCGCTCCCGGCGCTGCTCAGCTCCGGCAATCCGACGAGTGGCGACGTTCTTGCATAAGAAAGTTCGATCGCGAACTGGTTCCCAGAAGTAGTTCGTCTTAGTAAACGTGACTTATTGAAGTAACTCACCGAACTGAACTAGAAACCACATCACCATAGAACAAGCACTTATTAGGTAGGTGTCAATTTGTTGTCATGTTTAAAGTGAGCAAATTAGATAGCTGTACAAAAAAAAGAAACGGATAAAACAAAGGTAATTCGTCTAATAAATACGCTGATTAGATGGATACAGATAGGAACTAAGTACTTATAAACGCAGCTATTTCTAGATATACAACTTAGTGATTCTTTCAATACTACACAAACACAGCCATGGCTTTCCATAGAATAGCTCTATTGTTGGCTTTCGCTTTCATAGGTGAGTTTACTCAAGGCTTTAATTGATTTTGCAGTAATGTAGAGATTTGCCTCTAGGCGCACCTTTTATTTTCCACGTCAACTGGCAAGCTAGTATTGTTTTCACAAAGGATTTTGAAAATGAGATGTTATTTTGAGGTTACATGTACAACACAAAAACGTGATAGACCATCTGCTAATGCCTCCGTATCTTGAATTTTCATCAAATATTGACTCAAGTTTACTACTACGCCAAGGATGAAAAGGCTTTGCAGTAGCGTGGGAGCTAGTGACACAAAACAAAAAAAAAGAAATAAAATTTTCAATTTTTGTGAGACTCCTGCTCCTTGCTAGATCTCCATTTTTTTCTTCCCTCCCGAAATATCTCCGTACATTTACTTTTAAAACGTACACAGAGAAAAAGATTCGCAGCACATGCATGCAACAGACATAGGAAGATATATCTGAGTTAAGGACTCACCGCTAGCATGAGTTGTTTAGCCATAGCAATGCCAGATATTCGTACTGTCGGTAGAGCAAGTGACAAATTTCCAGATTGCGACGTTGTCATATGCGTGGATACTAGGGAGTAAATGCATGGAGCTGTTTGACTAACTTGATCCACTAAATTTTTTTGTTATTCAGCTAGCTTTTTTCTCAGAGAGATCAACATATGCCAGACATAATCTTTTATCAACTGATCATATGTGTGGAAAGTATAGAACCAACGTACTTGACGTCATCTTTTTGGGGATAAGAGTGACCTTAACACGAATTTGTCTTTTTAGCTGTTGCATCAGTGAATAGCACCAAATGCTACAAATGCAATTCACTGTCTTGGGAAGGATGTTCAGAGCCTCAGGATCCTAAGTACCATACCTTTGAATGCAGTACGCCAAAAGAAGATCCGGCATGTGTACAAATCACTTTTGTCCGAAGCAAGTATTTTTACCTCCATTAGGTATAGTTTAAGAAATGGAAGATGGAAGAAATTTCTTTATGGCTCTCTCACCAGCTATTGCAAATCAGCAACTGTCCAAAGAAAACAAAGTTTCGTTGCTCGTAAGCTTTGAACATCAAAAGCAAAGCTCGAATCCAATTTTAAGTTATAGTAATACTATATTAAATATTTGGCATGACATTATAGAAGCTGGAATTTTTTGCATCTAGGTGGATTAGGAAAATATTTCAAACAAGATTTTCCTAATTTAAAGGCAAAGAATACATCTAATTCATGGAAAGATTAAGTTTATAGCCGACTTGGGATATGATATGTCTTTAAGGATATGTGGAAAAGATTGTATTATTTATAAATTATTTTTTAGCTGGAACGCAGGGAACTGCAAGAGGTTGCATTGCGACAGGCTTGACGTGTGACGACCTTAAGAAAAAACTAGGTTTATTTAATATAGAACTGAAAGACTGCAAGATTTGTAAGGAAGACCTTTGCAATGGTCAATAGTTCTGTAATCCTTATCAAATAAGCAAAATAAATGGTTTGGTTGCACAGTGGTTTAGAACACCAAAAAAACTGGCAAAATGTAAGATTTCTGAATCACTTAGCACCACAGGGTTATTAAAATCGCTGTTTTCAAGACTGAAGCTAGTTTGCCTCTATAAGGACATTTGAAGGTTAATTCAAAGTCATATCAAGGACATTTCAAAAAAAGCCGAGCAGTTGAGCTTAACCGTGTGTCATTTAAGTTTTTCTGGTTACTAAGTCCGAACCAGGTTGTTTGAGGGTCACTTCTAGGTGACTTCTAGGGCAAATTCAAAATTAGTCCAGCATTCCAATCCAGGTTCGTGTCATAGTTTTCGCGGTAGTTGATCCAAAATCCGAGATTACTTTGTCTGTAGGTAGATATCTTGAGGCCACTAACAATAAAAAATTCAAAAAATTTTAATAAGCGTTGCCGACCACCTTCCATAATATGGCAATACATAAAGTCATATTTCTCAATAGCTCTCACAAACATCATGTATACCAATTTGGGGCAAAGGGCGGGGGCCCATCAAAAACCTCTCTGAATTATACTATATTACTTGAGTGAAGCTAAAAATAGTAATCTGTTCCATTCACGGTGTATAACAATAATAGTGTCGGATCTCTCTTACGTCAAATGAAAGTTCGTACCAGCTTGAGTATGATCCATATTACTGAGAACCAAATTTGTCTGACGGTTTGAGTTCAATGTGTTCGAGAGAGAAGTGTCTATAGACACATATGTTAGAAAGAGATAGAAGCCGGCTGGATAGCGAAGCTCATCACCACGTCGCCTAGCAATACTGACGCGGCAATTTGCCGCCTAAATTATGATTTAATTTTGAGCGTACAAATTTTTGAGCCGCGAACTGCGTCGAATCTGTTCAGGGTCGATTCAGGATCGGTCCTAACGGCACTTCATTTCAGGTCGAAATGAAAGGTCAGTATCGCCCAAAATTCGACAACATTGCACCATTGGTTCGCTTGGCAACACCGTATCTCGTACATTACAAGGCAAGGCTTCTACCTCCATGATCATAGATCCATCTAGCGCTCATTGAGGAGTGTAGTCCAGCTTCCAAATGTTTTTCACCTACGTACATGCAGGCAGTGATAATTTATTTGTATTACGTAATGTTATTTGTTACATTTTTCGACCGCTCGTTGTAGCAACATGTAACAATAACTCAGGATGTGTTGATTTTATCAGCATCGGTGGAAATCAAAGATGATTCTAAAATAAATTGCAACACTGAGTCGCATCAAAACTGAAACAAATAACTCTAAAATGAAAACAAAATATTAAATGAAATGTTCGAACAGGCCTCCTTCCTGGATTTGAGAGTAACCTAACCTATTGCAGAAGCCTGTGCAAACATTTTTTGGTGAAAAATATTCTGCGTTAGCGTTGCTAGGCAGTGTGGTGATTACCTTCGCTCTTCAGCAGCTTCTATCTCTTTCTAACATGTGTTGATACACACTTCTCGCGCTTCTCTCTCGTACACATTGACCTCAAGCCATCAGAAAAATTTGATTTTCACTGTATATAGTTTCAACACACAATACAAAGGATGATACACAAACTATAGCCGTTAAGAATGGTGTCGAGTCATACACCACAAGTTTCAAGTTTAATGGTCTGCCATGGTAAATATAGTGTCAGCACGTAAATGTAGTGTCATCACATTTCTAATTCCATCGCTAAACGATTCAAAATACGGAATAATTTTCATCTGTCTCCGATAATGCGTATCTAAACGTGTCACACTGTGATGCATGAAGCGAATGTCAGCTAGTTCAGAGATGACAACAGAAAACCTACATAATGTCATGAAAAGTCGATACGTCACCTTTCGTGCTACGTAAAACGGGTGTCGTACTATTAGTACTCACTAATGGTTCCGTCAGTGTCTTTAGATTGCTAAGCAACCGTATATATCAATACATACAGATGTTCCGGCTAAATGGTCAATTTCATGTTAAACACGTTACAGTGGCTTCGTGAGCATTGCGAGTGATATGGCAATGGCAATAACGTTAGTTAGATAATTACTGAGTTCGCGAGACGTTTAAATAGGACATCATCCTGTATGAATAAACAACAAAAGAGTCTCAAAAGTAAGTCACACCTATTTCCCGTAGAAAAACAAACTCCCCCGGAAAGACCGATAGTCCTCTGTTTTGTGGCTTGATGCCCACATTTCTGTGACAATAAAAGAGGACGTAACTGTCTGAAGCCGGTACCTTCTCCAGCGAACAGTATATGCAACTGGTGGAATTCACGTTTCAGAGCGGTGTTTACAACTTTTGTATAGCTGTCATAAAGCGCCGCTTCCCGCCGTTTCCGGTTACGGTTTTGACAAATGCGCATCGCCACGGCCGCCAAGCCTCCTTGATTAAATTCGTTTTTATTTTTGTCGGAAGGCGATAAAAGCGACAAAGATGGTCTATAGTGTATGAGGTTGTAGGCTCTAAGGTCCTGTACTTTTTTCGTATTCAGCAGCTGAGCTGGAGGTTTTAGGTACTGCACACTACGCACACTCTACCGTATACTACAACTATTTAAAACTGTAATGACTCATACGCGTGATCAACACGTGATCAGAGCTCGATCCCGGCTTCCTTCCAGTACAGCCGTATAGCGTACGACATATGTCGTTTCTGTGGTTTTGCGGTGGTCAACAGCACAGACAAAGATGGAAATAATGGCCGATTGTTCTCCGCCGGTAGAACCAATGAAATAAAAGACGCGCCTCGACCGGCAGACTCATAGGCGTCGGCAACGCATTGGAACGTGTTTCGTTGAGCGATCGCATATTGTGTGTTTTTATAAGAATTGTTGTGTGATTGTTACTGTTGTGGTTTCTGTGGTTACTGTTTTGGTTATACTTAACCATGGAGAGTACAAATGGCACGAGTGGAAGTACTGAAAGCCAGGGAACAAGTAGACGGCTTCGTAAAGCACTGAAGAGGGACGCGAAAGAAATCGTGCTCAACGTGTTCAATTATCTGAACAGAACTATGTCGCAGGGAGATGCGCTCGCGCGTTGTGAAAGTATGACAGGCGTTCCAGAGTGGACCATTCGCAGGGTGGTGCATGAAAAGAAGAAAACTGGAGCTACTACTGATCCAAAGTTTATTTTGAAGGGACGAAAGGCCGTTAAATTGGATGACGATAGCAAAATGGCGTTAAGGCACATTCATTCTTCTTTAGGAATGAGATACCAACCCTCAAGGCTGTACATGCAGCGATCAAGGAAAATGAAATTATACCCCAAATGAGCGTCGAGGTAATGAGGAAATCCCTGCACGAAATTAATTTTCGTTACGAAACGCGTAATCGGAGGTCAGTACTGATAGAGACCTGAAATAGTCGCCTGGCGTCGAAAATACCTACGCGAAATGATTGAATATAGGCGACAAAGCAGAAAAATCTATTATTTGGACGAGACATGGGTAAATGCAGGTCACACAGTTAAAAAAAACCTGGATAGACAAAAACGTAGTGAGTAACCGACAAGAAAGCATTGAAGGTTTGTTAACAGGTCTTCGTGGACCGTCGGGGAAAGGTCAAAGATTGATCGTAACTCATATTGATAGCGATAGTGGCTTTTTAGAAGAGTGTGACTTGATTTTCGTCTCTAAGAAAGGAGGTGATTACCATGACGGAAAGAATGCCAGCTGCTTCGAGAGCTGGTTTCAAGGGGTGCTTCAGCGAGTTGAGCCCAACTCTGTGATCGTCATGGATAATGCTTCCTACCATAGTCGTCGAGCCGAACGTGTACCGACTATGGGATCTCGAAAAAGTGGCATGCAGCAATGGTTGCGCGAAAAAGGAATCCCGTTTGACGATTCATGTGTGAAAGCGGAATTGTATGAAAAAGTTAAACAGCACAAACCTGCGAACATTAGTTACGTGACTGATGAGATGGCCCGTCAATGTGGTGTCACTGTGCTGCGGTTACCGCTCTACCACTGTGAACTCAACCCAATAGAGCTCATCTGGGCTCAAGTTAAGGGTTATATTGCGTGCCATAACACAACCTTCAAATTACCAGACGTTAAGGTTTTACTTGAGACTTCCAAACAGCTAGTAATGCCCGAAGATTGGCAGAATGCTATCCGTCATGTTGTGAAGGAAGAAACAAAAATGTGGCAGCTTGACCACCACATCGACACCATCATAGAGCCAGTTATAGTCAATTTCAACGAGGAAAGCGATAGCGACAGTTTATTACTGTCAGATGTAAGTGGAAGCGACGATGAATAAAGGTAATTCCCAAATTTTTGACTTACAATATGTTTCAAACCACTCTTTATTAAGCATGTGACAAATCTAGTTCACCCATGTTAAACATTCATACCCCGCCTATGAACAGCCGACTACTGGCAGTTAAGTGATGTTCACGTGAACATCGATGAGTCATTACAGTTTTAGATAGTTATAGTATATCACAAAATGGCAAAACCCATGGGTTAACATTTCAAGCAAAGCTTTGTCTTTTGTCAATAGAATTGTAGGAAAGTTGGACATACGAATTATAATTTCTTGACTAGAGGTATCTATAAAGGAGGTGGCGGTGGATTTCGATTGAAAATACCCTTAGCAGTGTTGGATGTCGTAAACTTAGTACAGATTTCTTAATTAGAAGTCAATTTACTTAGATCGAACATTCTAATCATTAAGAGTGGCATTTCATTGGAAATGCACATAGAGAGAGTTCAATAGGAACGTCAGGATCTCGTTCTTACATGAAAACTAACAACAATTTTGGAAGAATTCATTTTTGCTTATGATGTAGAAGTATCGAGAGAAGAAGAAGACATACCTGTAGGTAAAATACTCAGCTTTGCTGATGATACGGCAATACTATATGAAGGGCTGATATGATGTAACGAGAATGATTGAGAATAACTTTTATAAAATCATTAATTTTTTCAGCACTAGAAAATCAACCGTAACTTTAAAAAAAACGCATGTTCTACCCTTAACATCATACGCAAGACATTTACCGGATTAAAGATTTGTTACATATAAAATTAAATTCCGCATATTGACAGAAAATTATATGCGTACTATCCTGCTTCAATTGAGCCGCACCTAATGTCTGGTATATTAGCGTGAGGTACGGCATCTCCAACGTATTTAAAGGGCATAGAAGTTTTACAGAACACTGTTTTAAAAACTATGTTCCGAAAACCAAAATTATATTCAATAAACGATTTATACAACGAAACAAAATCATTTGAATCAACTTTATTTTTTACATACATAATATCAGCCATTATCACAAACATTGCCAACATCGCCATGATACTCGATATTCGGACAAAAACTGTCCCTAAACCTCATAATATCATGATGAAGCGACCTTTTCTCTATTTGGCTCCAAAATTATGTGGACACGTACCCACAGACTTAAACCTTTATAAATTTAATGATCAAAATGGATACGTTCATTAGGAAGACAACATATTATTGAATTTCTATGAAATTTTTTCTTAAAGGTTATCATCCTCTACATATACGACACATCTCTAATATAAGTTTTACTTTAAGTTTCTTTTAACTGTTTTGTTTTGATCTTGTAACACATTCCAACATTCAATTGATCCGTGTACAGGTGTTATTTTTCTTATATAATGGAGTGAATAAATGTCTACTACTACTACTGCATTTTTGAGCCTCTTATGATTACGTCAGTTTAAATCCCAAATAAAGTACGAAAATGAATCTCACATGTTCCTTAGACTCAAATGACCAATTTCCCTGCCAATTTCAGGTGACTGATAAAAAATCACATAAAATGGAAAGTCACCATACTTAAATAAGACGAAATTGGTTGCACTTTAGATCCCCTATCACGTCCTGGAAAAAAACGGCAAGTTACCAGTACTGTCGCATATTCTATTTATTATATATTTTGAGGAAAACTTTCTATGCAAAAAATTGGAAATGGTAAGTTGTTGAATTGTAACGTTTGTGCTCCTGTTCTAATTATTTGTCATGTTTCACAATACCAAGTTCTTAGTGCTAAGTAGCACCTGCTACTGTTAGTATATGACAAATTTTAAATGATGTTCATAGAAGCAATGATAAGAAAATTGATAGAAAAATACGACAATGAAATCAATTTAACAGCAGATGCTAGAATAAGATAAAGCAAATTAAATCCCGACGCATCCTACCAGTTTGATCCCCAAATGATATAGTCCAAATCACCGGAAATCTACGTGGACAGGGGTCGTCGATTATTTATTCTAAACAAAGACGGAAGCGCAGATCAGGGTCCCAGGAGGGGCCGAAGGGGCACAAATCTCACTTAGGCAACCGGGATAACAATGATGGATGGTCTCACGCCTGCAATAACGCCGGCCACTGGACGGTCTTAGTGGAAAAGAGCACCCTGGGTGGGTCATGTACATAAACAGAATTTGGATTGATCGAGCTTTTATTACGGAAGTGCCGAATTTTCTCAGTTTAGCGGATACTTGATTACCTTAGAATAAAAGCACCCTTAATAGAACAAGGCTAATAAGGCTATCAAATGAACAACAATCAGAAATTTTGATGGACGAAACAATTCTATATATGTATATGTCGCAGCCAACTAGAAAAACTAGCCGTTCAATAAACAGCCTAGCCTCTTTACCAAACAGCGCTGTTCAACTAGCGGCCTGAATGATGTTCAGCCATTTGATCAAACAGCTAGGCAACTGGCTTAAAGCGATAGCGTTTAACTACTTGCCTAGCCTGTTCATTTAAATTTAGTTCCACTTTCTGCCACCTTGTGCCGAAAACTTGTTGAATATGACGAACAGCATCAAGGTAAGTTTGTTAGAGATTCCTTCGTAATTATTCTTGGTTCTATTGTGATGTATGTAATAAATTAATTACCAAGGGTATATAATTAATGTGGTTTATATTTTATCATTGCAGGATCGCATAGGAAAGCTTGGACAGCAGAAAGAATTTTGGAGGTTATGAACGACATAAAAGAAGCTAAGGTGGCCATGAGTTCTGGACAGCGAAGGACGGCAATGGATTATTATTGGATGGGCAAATACGACATTATGACAACTGCAAATGAAGATTCTTTAATTTTTAAAAGACTCACGGCGACTGATCCCACAGTACGCATTTTACCTAGAGAACAGTATTTTGATATCTTGTTAGATGTACATAAATCCTGCGGTCATGGTGGGCGAGATAAAATTTTGTACGACATAAAGAACACATATTATATTCCTAAGAAAGCAGTAGAAATTTTTGTGTCTTTGTGTCCTATATGTGAAACTAAAACAAACGCACCAAGAACAGGTATTATGACGAAGCCAGTCGTCTCACGTGATTTTAATCTAAGAGGACAAGTCGACCTTATGGATTTTCAGTCCTGTCCCGATGGTGAGTTTAAGTGGCTTTTAAATTATCAAGATAATGCAACCAAATTTCTGAATCTACGTCCACTTAATACAAAAAGGGCTGCTGAGGTAGCTTTTGAGCTGATGAAGATTTTTTTGACATTTGGAGCTCCCTACATTTTAAAATCGAACAATGGCTGTGAATTCACTGCAAATGTAATAAAAGAATTAGTTACAATGTGGCCTGAGTGCAAAATTGTTCATGGGAATCCACGTCGTCCCCAACTCAAGGCAGTGTCGAGAGAAGCAACCAAGACATCGAAAATATGCTGCGAGCATGGATGCATGAAAACAAATCAACAAACTGGTCTGTGGGCTGTTTTTTTGTGCAATATTTCAAAAACAGTTCATTCCATTGAATAACTGGAAGATCTCCATATAAAGCTTTATTTGGAAGTGAACCTAAAGCGGGCTTAAATGGATCTCATATTCCACCATCTCTACTTTTAAGTATAGAAACAGAGGAGCAATTGGAAACTTTAAGAGAGCGAGAATCAGCTGAAGCTACACACAACAACGATGACAATTTGAAAACCGTAACGGAAAATATTGAAAATTTAGAATCAAACTTCACCTGTGCAGTTTGCCATAACAGTGCCACTGAAGCGCACAAATGTGAGTTTTGCAATAATGTTATACATGCAACATGCGGAATAATGTTGGTTAAAGAGGGTTCTGCTTCCAAATTGGTATGTTTTATGTGTAAAGTTGAACAGGATATAAATTTAGAGAGAGACCAAGCACACAAAGGACTTAAGCGTACAGCCGAAAAGATGATTGATGCTACCATTAAAAAAATGCCTAAGTTAGATATTGGTAATAGTGTTTTGGTAAGCATCCCCAAAGTGGATCACGGGCCTTTGGACATGAAAAATATTCAAGGTAAAATTGTTGACATGAGAAATGGCGTTCATAAAGTTGGAACTAAGTATGGTACAATTAAAAACTGGTTTTCTCGCCAAGACTTGCAGTACTCAAATACAGACTATGGCGATGAAATTTCAGAAAACCTTATTTCTTTAAGAGAGGCTGTGGCAAGTCAGTCACCTTTCGGTGGCCAGGGATTCCAAAAATGTATCTGTGAGCCTGCTGTTAATCAATGTCGCAATAATAGATGTGCCTGTTCCAAGCACAAAGTTCTTTGCGGGTCCAAATGCCATGGCAGCTTAACTTGTGTTTACAAATAATATTAATACTTGTGTACTTAAGTTACGTTATTTGATCTCATGATTTCCAAATAACAGTAATATGTTACATTTTAAATATAATAAATAAAGTATCCCTTATGTCAAATGTCTCATCTTTTTTTATTTCTGTTACATGGTCACCCTATCCTACGAATGGCATAAGCATTTTCCAGCTACTTTATTACCTAAATGCTGTAATAGCCGCTACGGCTGAACATCATTCAGGCCGCTAGTTGAACAGCGCTGTTTGGTAAAGAGGCTAGGCTGTTTATTGAACGGCTAATTAAGCTAGTTGGCTGCGACATATATATTAAATGCTATCAGGCCGGAAGCTACTCTAAAAAATGGTTCCTTCACCATTCTGAACCTTCATAATTTCACAAACCTGAGCCTACACAGATAGTTTAAATCACAAAAACATAGTTATACGGAAAGAACGGCTGATCAGCGTGAGAGAGAGAGAGACAGAGAGAGAGAAACAACACGAATGACATTTGCCTCTTTGTTTCTGTGCTCGACATACGCACAATATACGACATACGTTACGTCAGGTGTCACTTATCGTTACTGCTACTGCCCCTATTTATTTGTTTATATTTTAAAACGATTTTTCAAGTGTGTTTTTCTTAAGTACAGAAAAACAAATCAAACAGTATTAAATCGAGTAATCTCTTAAATAAAACGATACAACCCACTTTGTATCCATTTATTGCAAATAAGATATGATGCGTCACAATAAAAAAAAGATACAGAGTTATTCCTGACTCTAAAGTATCATCGTAAAGAAGTCAACAATAGGGAATATTTAACAAGTATGATTCATACATTTGACTTGTGTGTTCTCCTTAGGGTTAAAGAAAAATACTGAAAAGTGTTTGTTTCCCTATGCTAGGTAATATAGTTTATTATCACACAATATATGTCTGAATATTGCACATTCCTCAAAACAACCAATCAACACTTCGGTGCCTTTGAAGAGAGTATTTTGTTAACAATATAAGGACTGGCATATTTTGAATGTCTAATGATTCCGGCTTACCGCATTATGGTTTCAACACCTTGGACTAGAACTGAACAACTAAAATAGATGATGAAATGTGATGCGCAGTAGGAAATTACACAAATATGTAGGTCGATGTCCTTACAGCTTGGTTATTTGGCATTCGTGAAGTTGCTTTTGATAAGTTATTCACGAGTTTTTTCTGAAAAATAAAATTTTGGCATTAAAACATTGTACTAAATATGAGGGATATTATACTCAGCCCCTTTGGACGGAAGGAACAAGTATACATTAGAACTATACAAGGTATGTCCTCTTGCACAACATTTCTGATATCGAGCACGTATTGGATGTCCTGGTTTTAGCTCAGAGTGTCAGTGGGGCAAACATTTTGAGTGCTGCCTCCGGATCCCGTCCACCTTCATCGCTTGGTTACGGTAAATAAATAATAACATGCAGAAGTTACAATAGTGCAATATTCCATCACTTCTAACCGAAATTTGATCAAATACTAGAGATGCTTTTTCAATTTTTGCTTTTTTCTTAAAAATTCCCAGAAGAATGAAGAACAAATCTCACGGAGAAAATGGCTGGCGTGTGACTGACGACGCCGAATTTTGTAGTTCATGCAGTACTTTTATAGTACGTACTGAAGAAACAAAAAATAAAGATTTTCAAAAGCTTGACGTCATGAACAAACTATCTTGTTGGCCTTCTGACATTCGATTGCGTTATGGCTGAAACATCAAGATTTCTATTTTGCAGCTACTATATAACAGTACCTACTGCATATACAAAGGTCCAAGTCGATATGTTTATCTAATCATTCTCTAATTACGAAGTTATAATTTCAATTCCCTGGGCGCATCTTGCGCGAACTTTTCTTTTTGGTCTACTTGATGGTTTGTATATCCACATAATATACTAAGTGACATATAAATCCGAACACCCAGTTTAAATGATTTTATTTTAATAAAATTTTGTATAAGTACTTAATGAATCATAATAAGTAAATGATACAAATTTCAAAATGATTGCATTGCTTTAAAGCCCTTTGACCTTTAATAATGTGTGGATGCACCCTGATGTGCTATGCATTCTCCAACGCGCCTAGGCAAGCTTCTGATCAGGTGGTCAATGTCCTCCTGTGGTATCTCATTCCAGGCAACCACCAACTCCTCTCGAAGTGCTTCTAGAGTCTGAGGAGGACGTTGCAAATTGCCGATCTTCACGGTCTGTTGTTCTTCGGCGGCGTCCAGTGCCCCCTGCTCTTTGCGTACGGCCTTCTCGAAGCCATGCCTGTTGCCTGACAACACCTAACCACAGTGTCTACACTTCTTTGCACTCTAACTGCAATTGCCCGAAAAGAAAGTCCAGCTTCCCGAAGTCCCACCATACGGCCCCTATCAAACTCACTAAGTTGACGAAATCGTACAGGTCTCCGTACTCTAGGCATCGTAACCGATCGTAAAGGATGTCAAGAACCAAAATCCGCCAACGTTGATTCTTTACTGCGGCTGAAATATTCATTTTTAGAGCGTTAGTGAATTAAAAAAAAGCAGTATAAAAACCGGAATGTCCAACTGATAAGGCTGAAAATTTTTTCACTTGTTATTTGCAGTAAGATAAATACATTCACCAACTTTTATTAAAATAAAACCATTTAAACTGAATGTTCGGATTTATATGTCACTTAGTATATATCATCTTAAATTGCTGTGAGACGCGTTCATCAGCAAAATTCCCATACGTACACCGAAACGGCCAGTGACAGCCTTAAATTGAACTAGCTTTCTGTCCAAGCTAAGTCTATTTTCCATCATAAGTCAGCTTAATGACAGTGCGAAACGACCAACTCCCATTGTTCCCACAGTGACACTCTATCCATCTGCATCTCTTATCTAGGATCAATTCGCGACCAACCTGGTTGACCGACGCACCTATTGTCCACCCCATTGTCCACTACATCGTTGGCGAGGCGGGCGGCGGGGAGCTGCAAGCGTGTGGGCCACCGCAGTTGTGAAAACACCCCATAGAGCATCGTCCATTTGTCGGTATAAGCCAAGAGATAGTATTAACCGCAATTTATTGTTAAGCTCTTTGGAATTATGTCCATGATTTCACAGTGCTTTTTGAACAGGTCTCAATCCTACTTATTTATTGAAGAATTCAATTTAGCAAGCTGAAACTCGGAGTGATGAATTTGGTGCATGCAACCACGGACAGCTGTTTCGTGCTATTTGGCAACTGCTCAGTATGGTCGAGCCTTGGTCTTGGTGGACAACGAACAAAGGCTGAACAACTCTACTCTATTCAGAGTGTAAGGTTTATCCTAGTGAGCCAGCACGAAGTGCTATCTTTTACCAGAATTGACAACTGCGAAAGTGAAAACAGCCTGTTAGAATTGTAAATATAGTATTCGGTATTCATCCCATCTAACTAATTGTTGAGCTGCCAAAAGAACGGAAGCGACTATATGGAAAAACAAAAGTATAAATATGCTGACTCAAATGCATCAAAACGCAATAGTTTATTGCTAGTAGTTTTATCAGCTTTCCGCTTTTATTCTTGGAGCAAACCTTCTTCCAAAAAATCATTTCATGCGAAAGTTCTGTATTATTTATCACAGATATACTGAGATCAACGTGACCTTTAATTAGCAAATTGATAAAAAATGTTATTGCAGCAGCGGTGGCGTAGTGGTAGACGTTTCGCTGCGCGGGTTTGAATCCCGTCCCAATTTTTCTCTTGGCTATGGACGTTGTGATTGTTCGTAGGTGATAGACGGTCTCTGATTGCCGAACGCGGAGGTACCACCTGGCGGATCTCGTAGACGGGGCCAGAATGTGTGCATGCTGCATGCTCACGTGTTTCATGGCTAGAGTGCGTGTGGCGTCCGCCCTTTTCCCTTGTATCCAGCTATAGCCTCACGGTACCCCATAGTTGTTTAGGCTTTAGGCCTTCGTGGCAGTTGGAGCATAAAAATATATACTGTATATTGAACAGTAGGCTAGGAAAACTAGGAAAATACTTTTCGTGGACTCCGTTCGTTGTTTACAGATATAGAAAAAATGGTGTCAAGCAGGTCGACTCTGCACCTCGTACTCAGCCCCTCTGAGAGAAAAGCATCCATGACAAAAATCAAATGGATCAAGTTAGTCAAACAGGCTCATACAATTGAAACTTGCTTGCATATTTGGTATGTACCATTTTAGTGCTCTTAAGGATTTGGCCTCCTGAGAAAATATGCTACCACAAGCTCATTAAAAAGTTTTGGAGGCACAAGGTTACCTCTCGCTGATGGATTGACCTTCCCCCTGAGAAAAATTCTTGCGGACGCACATGATCGAATCTATGATTATATCTCGCATGGAAGGCAATCGACGGTCCACACAGCAGTCGAGCAGCGACGCCCGACTGGGATGCACATGCATCTGCCGTACCGCAAAGCACGAATTATTGACACACAATGGTTGGAAATATTTTTCCATCACTTTAAGTTATAAGGTTAAATGTAGAGGGAAATATGTTTAATAAATGTGTAGAACTACCGCGGGTATGATTATACCGACATCAAAAAAATTGAGATAAGCCACCCTCAACCCTCCATCGGTACCTCCATTCAGCCCTGAGTCTGAAGAAACAAAAGATTGCATCAATACAGAAGCCAAAAAATTAAGAAGCACAAGAACAAACTGTGGTCTTCCAGAACTCCTAAGCGCTTATACTTCACGAATCCCATTGTCCCAAGATAAATTCAATACATTATGGAAGCTTTGCATGAATGGAACTATCCCAAAAAATATCACAATGAATTTCTGTCACTTCCGTTTAAAGCGAGTGTACCAAATACTTTAGCCGAATCGGACGAAGAGGATCCATCATCAGAGGAACACTAACTTAAGTTCTTCGTTATACTTGCTTACTGTTTAATGAATAAAAATATAAATACATTATTTCATTCTGAAAAACGGATTTTCATTTGTTCGACAAATATCCATTGTAAAATTATCATTAATAAAATTAATAAAGCAAAAGGCGCAGTATCCCTAAGATAAGATAAAAGGATAATCATCCGGACGAACAATACAAAATATTTTTTTGTGATCAGCCAAAATGACGAACAAACACAAAATCCTAAATACCTTCGATGTTCTCAATTTATAATTCTATAACAACATAGCATCATGATCCATAAGTGACCCTCATATTTCATAACCTTTATACAGTTCTTTTAATTTTAATTTCTCTAAGTTTCACACCTAATTGTGTGAAGGAAATATTTAACCGAATAAATAACTTGCAAAGCGTTGCGCTTCGTTTTGTTCATAGAGTTCCGATCTCTTGGCCTAAAACCTACCCCTATAGTGCATCACTCGAAACCCATTACTCGTAACAGTCGGAAAACGGTAAATTATTTTGACAGTGACCTACAATGGCGGGGGTGTCGATTTATTTGCCGAAGAATGATAAATTAACTTTCCGATATGTGTGTGTGTGCAAATCTTACCTTTCATTTGTTTGGGGAGGAAGAGTAAATAGGTCAGTGGACAATGTCACCCCTACATCAGCTGTGTTTAATTGTGTAGCATTTCCGGGGTGCACTGGACAATTAGAGAGCTTTGTGTGCAAGGGATGATTTATTGATTTTATTGGGATCAGTACTTCTATGGAAGTTGAAATATTATTTATGGATTCACTACAGGTAGAGGAAAACACTATTTTTATCAATTTGCAAATCTTCTGCTCCAACTGGTATGAAAACATTGGAAGCGTGTCACTGAGAAAACGCAACTTGGAAGCTTTTGTTCCATGTACCACTTAAAATTTCACAAAAGTAAGGCTGATTTTGCTATCGCATAGATAATAAGATCTTCTCCAGTTTTAATTCATTGATCAACGGATACCAACGATTTCCATGGAGTTTTATTTTGGTAAAAGCACTACTGCTGCACTGGTGCATATTTTATGTTTCTTTTCTTAGCATAACTAGTGTATTTTAGGGATTTAACCTGTCAATTTTTAGGCATCCGCAGATATGAATATCTACTGTCGATGTTCGCGAATATATTATACGAATGGGTGAATATTAATTTTTTTTCTCTATACACATCAAAACATACTTCAACAAGTGAAGACGTTGACGCTTTTAATTTTGATGTTCTTTAGTTCAGCATAATTATTGAATTGTCATTAAAAGAAATAATGAGAAAACAAATTAATATCTAGTTTGTAAAAAGAATTTTCTTCCATAACAAGCTTTTTTGAATTTTTATTTGTAAAGCATTAGTATTTTTATTTGGAAAGCATAATCAAATACTGATAAAAACAAAAATAATTAGTTTATGTTTGCCCTAAGTTGTTATTCCATACAGTTGCATTGGTTTTACACACAATATCACTTCAGTTTGCTCAATTTATTACACATTATCCTTATCAAAACCCAGCTGATCTGGGATGAGTGAAATTTATCCTCACTTTTAGCGTTTAAGTCAAGTTTATTTTGTTTACGTACAAAGTCCCCAGAATTGAAATTGTGAGAACTTTGCTTACAATTATATTTTTCCGGCGATCTATGTCAGTAAACTGCAAAAATGCCAAATCTTGCGTGTATAGTGAATTAGAAATTCATTATTCAGGTTATGATGTTTTTTTTGTACAATGAAGTTTATGTTGTTTTGAGAGCAAATTTTATGGATGAACCAGGGCAGAACGTTTAAAACACTTTCATTGTTTCCCTGCGCCAGATTTACCAAGAGGAATGCTATCAGAAAATTCTGAAAGTACAATGCTTCGGAACCTGTGAAAATTAGCTTCCCTTATTCGTTAAGGGATGCCTTTAGCTGACAAAATACCTCATAAGTGCGGTGAATCGAAATGTATAAGGCGAGTCTTTCAATGGCCTAATTGAAGGTATACCATTGGGTCAGAAAACGTGAAACAATATGAAATTAAGGCAATTTTAAACCAGCTCCACATTCATAGCGAATCGGTCTTTCATACCAATCTCGAAAACCTTAGAAATCGTGTAGCCTGAAAACCCATATGTCATATTATGACTACTATGAATATCAACGATGTTTAGAATTATGTGATATTAATATATTGGAGATATTTAGTACGGTACTGAAGATTCATCTCATACATTTCGAACCATGATCTGCATCTATGATAAGGACATTGGTTCTTAACAACCGTAAAGAAATATGATCTTTTCGTGCACGCCTTCTAAAGTATTCTCCACATCTATAGAAAATCAACCGTTAGATATCGATCTCTTAAAGATGCTACTAACATTCTTTTGGGAGACAATAACCAAGAAGGAAGAAAATCAAGATAAGCAGAATTGTGCTATTCAAAGGCATATTCAATACGATTACATTTGCAGCTTGCTCCATATTTCATCAAACTATTTCAGTCCCCTGAGTTATTAAGTTCGCAATAATATCGCACTTCTTGAATATGCAATTTTACTGGCAAAGAAGGTAGTGATTTATGGGAACATTTATAGTACGGTTGCTTCATTTCTACTTAAAAATATTTTCATCAACCCGTTGTACGTCCTGTTCAGCGTCAGGCTTTCCTCAGAATAAACCACTATCAGGAAAATGCTCCGCATAAGGATAATTTTTGTTGTCAATGACAATGACATGATTTCAGTTGCATTTTTTTGAAAATGTGTCATGTGGTCCATAGTGCTAGCTAATATAGACGATTTGTGATGAGCTACACAACTACGGTTGTGACGAGATATGCTCGATCGAATCCAAGAAATGGACAAACAAGCAGGGTTCACAAAAACACTATGCTCACCATTTTAATGAGCTATTTGACGTAAGATAGTGTTACCAGCAAGGGCGTATTCAGGGGAGAGGGTGAGGAGCTTTGGAGATCAAGACCCCCAGCTGTACATCTACGTTATCCCCATATAAAACAGCAATATTATTTTTCTCAATAAATGTATGTTAGTAACTTGAAATTTGATATTTGATTTTGTCGAGAAAGGAGGGATGTGGAACCGATGGATTCACAATCGTATTGAAATATTTAAAATACATATCTGAGAGCCATATTTTGTCAATTTATTATGAAACTGTACACTAATTTGCCCCTTAGGCGCGTGTTAAAGGGCATGTCTGCTACTAAACAGTAGCATGCAGCAATATTTCTCTACATGAAATGAAAAAAAGAAGATCGGCGCCTAATCGAAGCATTATATGAGTACACGTATATAAGTCAGATTATTGACAAATTTTTTAATCATTTTTTAGGCAAGTTTCTGTGTTCGGGCTACCACTACATTCAAACCATCAAACTTATTGGGAGTTTTTACACTGGCATTATATCTTTTGTAATATTTGAGCCACATGGTGTCCACAAGACGAAACCTCAAAAAAGTGAAAAAAACGAATGGAAAAAAGAGTATTTTGAAAGAAAATGTGAGCAGAAGGTGGGTTTGGAAGTTTTGCCCTGAGCCTCCTCCAGAACTTTATTCCGTATGCGCCAACGGTCATCAGACTAGGGTTACTGGACCCAAACCACACCTAAATCAGAAACTTGTGTTACAAAAAATCAAATAATAAAATCTACTGATTTTCCCAGCCTTGGACATAAAGAACGGTCATAACTTCAGCATCATGTAGTAACCATCGCAATGCGGCAAAGCACTTTAAAAATATATGAGAAGACAAGACGTGAAGTCATACCTATAAATCAGACACCTTTAGCAAAGAAAGTAAGTTAATAGTAAAGACATGAATCTCACAAACCTCGGCGCGTATCTTTCCCTTACGTTTGATTTAATTCTTCCTTTAGTAAAATTATTTTTGCGATTACCTCTTTTTTTGAAGGATAGAGAGCCATCTTTCATACTGGATAACTATGTTTAGAGGTGAATTATAAATTTCGATTTTATCTGACTGAAACAATTCTTCTGCTGAAAAAAAAAAGAATGAACGGTAGCTTGGCACCGGAATTAGTCATGCTGTTCAGGAAGTTGGTGCCATACCACGTCAAACTGGTCATTCGATATGTATACAAAAATGGCATTTTTATCATGTGGCTCCAGTCTCTTATTATGAAAGACATCAATAAATGATTGTGGCATTTGCATTAAGCCTCCGCCAAGACCTTGAAAATGCTGACAAGGTTCCTTGGTTTGTTAATCTGCCATTAGTCCAATGTACGCAACAGATAGTACGTGTGCGGTGTTGCTCGCTATATACCCTTGTTTACACAGTCTAATTTCCATGTCAGAGCAAACTCCCAACGTGGTTTGTCGACTATGCGGTAATTACGCTGTAATAGCCAGGGGTTCCTCTAGGATAGTACAGGACTCAGGGCTCAGGGCGCGCCCTCCGTTACAACGCAACAGAAATACCTATCTCTGATTCTGCAAATCAGCATTGTCTCAGTGAGATACAAAATATTTTTTTTCTGTCAGATGATCCACTGTCTTCTGCCGTGTATTTGTGCATGATTATCTTATTTTACTACTACTCGTTGTTGTCGGAGGACCTTAGCTTTTAGGTCGTAGTCAGCGTAATGTCCTGTCGTTAGTTTGTCAGGTCTGGTGGCCCAAAAACCAGATAAGATGAAGGGGAAAGAGGATAGCGAGAAAGAAAGGAAAGAAGTAGTGAGAAGAGAAAGAAAAGCAATTGTTTTATAGTCAACGCCAAACAAAGTGGCGTGCACGTCATCACGATAAAAATTCCCCGACCTAATGCCTAGGTTTCTATCACAAACAATTGCTCTATTGCAGTTTCATATTAATGTGATATATAAATTGTAAAATGGTCTCTTATTATGGTTAATAGTCATATAAACATTGTTATTAAAATATCACATAAGTTGCTTTCTGATAAATTTAGAAGCATTATGCGAAATAAAATGTTTTGCAAACGCTCCAATCACTTATCGACATGTAAACGCACTAAACCGATTTCGCAGCGTTGACACATTGTCACCTTGAAACTTATTTAAACTGGGAACTGACATTTGTATTAATTTTGACACTGAATCAATTTGTGGCATTTCAAATCTTTATAAATCCTTTGGCCCCGCATACTGTAAATGAACAACTGTTTGTTTCAAAACAAAATTATTCATTTTACGAGTAGATAAAGGCAATTTTGGTATATAAAGATGCCCAAACAGTTAAATAGTCGGTGTAAGGAACTCGTGGCCTCGTTAATGCACTACTTTGAGCAAGAAAGGGACAACAACGGGCCTTCGTTGCCTTTAAATGCTGTTCAAGAGGTAGGTTACTAATAATTATATGTAATGTATATTGATAATAGTGAAATTTTATTTCATTTTTTGTAGCGTGTTGCTGCTGCTTTAAAAATTAGTTTAAGGACAGTTAGTCGTATTTCCGAGGGTGTGAAAAGTGATGCAAATTTAGAATCGCCCAAGAAAAAGCGGAGTTATATTAAACGTGTAACCAACACAGCGACATTGGATACAAGTGCCATTCGAGAAGTGATCTATAATATGTATCACAAAAGTAAGATCTTATTATAATAACTTATCAGAAATTTGCATTAATTTGTTAACTAAATTATAATGTCATATTACACATGGTTTCAGAAGAACAAGTTACGATACAAACTTTATGGTCTCGATTAAGAGATAGGACATTATTTGATGGTAGTGCCACGTCTTTAAGGCGGTTGCTTAGAGATCTTGGATTTAAGTGGCTTAAGGACAATCCGCGACGAGGGCTCATGGAACTACCAAGTATAGCTTTGAAAAGGGTGGAATTTCTAAGGCAATACAATCAAGCCAAGGTTGAGGCCTTATACCAGTTTGTCTTCCTCGATGAAACTTGGATATTTCAAAATGGGACCATAGGTCGCTCTTGGCAAAATGGAAACCAAAAAAGCGTGAAAGCTATTAAAACAGATGGTAAAAGGTATGTACTTTTACACAATTTGCACTATAAAATTTAAAACTAATATATTTTAGATACATTATATTACATGCTTGAAATGAAAATGGGTTTATTGAGGGTAGTGAAGCGATATTTTCTTCGAAAACAAAATTGAGCGATTACCATGGAGAGATGAACCAGGAAAATTTTTTGAAATGGTTTCAACATCAGTTATTAGAAAAATTGGAGAGTCCATCTATGATTATACTGGATAACGCCCCTTATCACAGCATGATATTGAACAAAGTGCCCAACAATGCATGGACAAAAAAAAATATCCAAGACTGGTTGACAAATCAAAACATACCATTTTTAAACACAATGTTTAAAACACAGCTATTGAGTATTGTTGCTCGGTACATAATGCTTCTTAATTATATATATTTTGGTCGACAGTTTATATTTCTTTTGTTTATTCCTATTCTTAAAATAACTGCTTTTTTAGAAACAAACCACCTAAAATATACGTGATTGATGAATTGGCGGAACAACATGGGCACAAAGTTCTTCGTCTGCCTCCTTACCATTGTATATTTAACCCTATTGAGTTAATTTGGGGCATAGCAAAAGGTTACTATAACAGACATATTGGTAGAGATGGTAACAGTGAAAAAGACTGTTTGGATATGTGGAACGAGGCTCTACAAACGGTTACCCCAGACATGTGGAAAAATAGTGTTCGACATACTGAGCAAGAAATTTTTAAATGGTATGAAAGAGAACGAATTTTTGATCGACCAGACATCGAACCTTTAATAATCAACTTTGAGAGTGATGAAGATTCAGATTCAGACAGCGCTGAAGAAAGAAACTCCGACTAACTTTATTGTACAGAAAAAGCTTACACCAGTAGCTTACCTAATTTTAGAATGCATTTTTCTGTATGAATTCTGTAAAATAAATACCATGCATAAAATTTGGAGGACCGCATTTGGATTTTTATTCAGTACCTTTAAGCTATCAATTAAATATGGTAGTTTCATAGTGTCATCTGATCAATAATTGTCTTACTTAATGATTATGCAAGTACAGATCTATAATTTTATTATACTATTATTTTTGTTCTCATTTGAGGTTAATATTGCTTATAAACCTAGATATGTAGATAATAAATTTTATTATTTTACAAAAAGTTTGGCAACAATGTAAATTTTTCAACACACCCACCTTGATGACGTGCACGCCACTTTGTTTGGCGTTGACTATATGTAAATATTGAGGTGAGATGGATCTAGGTTGTTTTTCATTATACTACATAAATTTTGAGTTGTCCTGAACTAGATTTTGGTTGTTTGATTTTTAAAACTATATTTTTCGAGGTCTAAACATGAATTTAACCCTGTTCACAGCGCTAGTCGCGGCCTGGAATGTTGTAATCAACTGCTTCAATCAACGAAGGGTTGCTGTACGATTCTGCTTGCTGGTAGTGCCTTTGTGCCATACCTACGGAGTTATATCCAAGGTATGAGATGTCAAGAATTCTATGTATGGTATCGTTTGATGCATACCATGGGACATTTTGTTTATAGTTCTGCTCTGTAGAACTTGTAGTTTACGCATGTCTGAGCTAAAAAGCACCTTACCGCACATGCGTAAGCTATTGCAGGTCTAATGATTGTTTTGTATATCCGAACCTTAGGTATTTCTTATTTTTTGACAAGAGAAAGCTCTTATAGCATCTTTTAGGCAGACAAGCTCGACAGTATTCCGCTGTGGACCTTTCCTGCAATTGTTTGATTCTTCAGAGGTGGGATACTCACTAAGAGCTTACTATACCATACTACCCTCTTACTCAAAGATCAATCTAGCCAAACTTGTTCACTTTTTGGCCACTAGATAGCATTTTATGGATGTGTCACTGTTTTATTGGACTTTTTTGAACATTTCAAATACAACGGTATATCTTCTTTATATTGCCCGGTTCTAAAAAGCATAAAAATAAATTCCCAAGTAAAATGTCTTGAAATCGTTTCATATTGATAAATTTTACATAGTTAACATAGCTAGAATTTTTCTTTTTATCCAGTAGTACTTAAAAATTGTAATTTAGGCATATCTTTCATTATATCTCCATAACGAATGCTATAGGATTTTTATGCTCTTATCGCGAAATATCAAAAAAGCATTTTCTAAAGTATTCAAATAAAACTGTGTCACATCCTCAAAGCGTTATTTAGTGGTCACACAGTGAACTAATTTGATAAGATTGAGTCTTGAGTAGGAGCTCAGGAGCAAATTAAATAAGGATTATGGAAATTGGTGCAGCAAAACAGAAGTTATATTTTTGCAATGACATTCAACCCTTCCCCGCCCTAAACGAAACAAGGTATGTGAAAATGACATCGAGAAAAAAGTTCGAAAATTGAGCAGTCATCATAATGAAGTGAATAAATCAGTATGTTAGTTATGCATTTTTGCCAAATAATGACTTTTGAAATTAAAGTTACGCCCTCTAGCGGAGATTTTAGGAATCTGAAAATAATTGCCAGCAATTTCCCCTGGGCGCTTTTGCCATCAATTTTTTAACTGCGGTTTTAGGTTAAGCCGTTGCTGAGGTATAGCCAGCGTCAGACATGAAGCTCCTCAAAATTTCAGGGACCTGGGCCCAATAGTTCAGTATGGTATTGAGGCGCACTCAAAGCTTAACAGTTCGGATAACGTGTGAATTTTATCATTTCGGCAGCTTCTCAATCACTTCTCCTGACCCTGCAAGGCAGTCGGCTCCATAGTATAATGACTATTCCATTGTAAAATTGTCCAAGGACTTAAAAATTACCCATCCTGTATTATTTTACCATGATGCTGGATGGATCTCGCTGTTTACATATTGGACAATAAATAACGTAATTTGATGTTGGATAAGCTTTTTTCTATTTTGAGCAAAACAAAAACGAAAATTGCCGGATCTGATCCTCAGCTGTTATTATAGATATTATGATGAGGCCTACTATAAATATTTTATGAGAAACTTTTTGACGGAACCCCGTATGTCCCATAAATATAGATGTCACAGAAAAACTTTCATCGGACAGAGGTTACAAATCAGTGGCTGAAATATCACGTCTCTATTTCCAGAGAAGTAAATAAAACCTGCGGACGCGATTTCGCGACGAACATTATTTATTCACCGCCACCGTAAACGTCAGGCGATATATCAAAAGTAACAATAAAATCTGTTTCGTATTTGTTACATAATATATGTGCACAAAACGTAGGGACTAACCGGTTTCATAAATCTTTCGAGCTTCTGCTTCCTTAAGTACAAATAGACCAGCGAAAGTTTTCCCTCTCAAGTAGCTTAATAACGGCTGAAATGGAAATGTTCGCCTTCTGCAACCATGACCAACCGTAGACAGCGCTGTTTCGTGCAACTTATCAGTACAATATAGGTTTTAGATCTACTCTTGGAAACAGGCGAAATGGAAAGCTGGTATGGTCTCTTGCAAAACTCCCGTGATGGTGCGGCGCGACATATCTGCTCTTAGCCTAGAACGTCGAGGCTTTCTATCGCCTTCATCGATGATGAAAAATCTGCTTTGGCGAACCATTGATAGGTGGCGATCATCACACTTTTTTCCTACATCCGCACATGCTGAATATCATGTTTCTTCAGAAAATCGAGTATGTAAAACACGAATCTGATGCCAGTTTTCGATTAAGTTGACAAGGGGTTCCACAAGGGCCACTCCTCTACTCCAACGTGAGCTTTCTGTCACTCTAGAATGATTACCAGATTTGAAATCAGTGTCCTCAAATTGCTCTAGTGTCTTCAGTTTTGTTCGCTTGAACTACTGGAAAATGAACGCCTTGCATTGAATAACTCCAGGTTCAAGGATATACCACTGAAGAAAATTGTTAAAAATTATTGCGTATCAGCGATCTCGTCCATAACTCGTTACTAGGGTAGATTGGATGCTTATACCACGAATCTGATCTCAGTTCTGCTCCAAGATCCACGGAATCACCATTTATATACTCCAAAAAGGGCTTCGCGATAATTTGGCATTTTTTGATGTCCATATATGGAATCAGTGCCTCAAATTACAGCAATTCATCGAACTTCAACAAAGGGAAATGCAAATTGAAACTCCTAAAAGTGTAAAGGCATATTCTTGAAAAAGGTTTTAAAAACTGCTGTGTATCTGTCATCTAGATAAGCGCCCGTTAAATAAAGAATTGAATTTTCCATTTTTGCATTAACTCTGAACTTAAAGGCATGAAGATGCATTCCAAAAGTTCTTGTGTCAAGATGGAAGATTGCTTGAAATAGAATAAGTCCCAAAGTGCCTATTTTTCTACTGTAAATTAGGCTTTTGTTGAACTTTTCTCATAACGTCACTACTATGCCAAGCACGAAAAGCCTTTGTGGGATTTGAATACAAATCCAGTAGCAGTGGACATCAGAAGAATTAAGAATCGCGCAAACGTCTTTATATGCGATTCAGAATTTTTTGAGGTATTGTTAGCAAGCTTCTGATTCTGTCAATACTACGCAACTTTTAGACATAGAAGTCATACGTATGCTAAACTGAAACGCTGTTAGCTTTAAATCACTCTACAAAATAGCACGTCTTGATTAGTCGATGATGCGACCGCCCGATGATGGCTAAAACCACTCGTTTATTCCTCCATCGTCTGAGTCGGCCTCGCTCTCTCACTGCTGGCTTCCCTCGTAACACAATTTTTTTTAAGTGATCCAAACAAAGTATAACTGATACTAGAATCTAACAGATTAAAAATCAGTATTCTAAATTACTCCAGTGCACTTATGACTCACTTGCTTTTGTAGATTTAATTCACAGACATAAACAGTCGTAGAAGAGTAACTGAAACTACTTTTGAAGAACAGCTAAAAATACTCACATTAAATTTAAGAGCCGATATTTCCCTCTGATCGATCATACAGTGAAACAAAGAACCTAGACATTCTACAGATGCTATGTTTCAAAGTTATCACCAAATATCACTGTAATAAAAAGGGCTTTATGCTGCCAACACATCCAAACCGTACAACGCAAAAATACCATGCCGTGCTTTTTTTACAAAAATGTGTTGGGCAGCGTTTATACGCATATAGTGTGCTCCCAAGCTTTACAACACTCTTCCTTCAAATGTTCGACATATCAACAACCTGGAGAAAAGCAACTCATTTTGAACCAACCACTTCAAACAATGGAGAACTTGATTAGTTAGTGATCGGATGTAGTGAAATTATGTACTTGAATCTTAGTAAGTATGAGGTTATGTTCATAGTGCTTTTACATATTGATGGTCTTCCACATTATAAGTTTTTTTATTATAGGTATGAAAATTTTAGTTTTTAACTGTGCTTTTTCTTCGCAGAAACAATTGTCTTCTACTAATTGGTACTAAGCTTCATTTTTATTTTTATTTTATTTTATTTTTATTTTATTCATATATTTCTCAGATCACAGATACAAGATCCAATTACAGAGAAACACGATACAAGTGTTGAAAATCAAATAGATACACATACAAAAAATAGTATCATGGATTGATGATACTAAAAAAGCCCTATGTGTGTGTATCAGAAAACCAACACAAAGTCCCATCAGTGCAGTAGTAACACATGCAAATTAATATATGTCTGAACGTTAATTCTACTCGTAAGATAGATAAAGAATAAGATTAAAAGCTGAAAATAGTTTACGTCACTGACGGTTTTTAAATATGACACTATTTTTCTTTTATATATATATATATATATATGTTCGCTCATATCAAAGTCAAAGAGATGACTAGCCTCGTTAAAGCATTTCAACATTTTGTATGAACGGGATGCTAGCATAGTATTTGTTGAAGCTTTTGGAAGGTAAAACATGGTGTAGTTCCTACTATTCAAGCTAGGCACAGTAAAGTTTAAGTTCAACAAAATTTCACTACAATCAATCTGATTGCTTAGCAACTTATGCACAAAGCAGCAGCTTAACAAAAATCTTCTCTGTTCAAGACTGACCATGCCAAAGTGATCTAAAAGGTCCTTCTTTGGATAGTTGAATGGAGGATATGCACCACATGCTTTTAAATACAGATATTTCAAAAATTTTGTTTCTATCTTCTCCACTTTAGATATATATGTAACATATAAAGGAGACCAGATGCTACAACCATATTCAAGTAAGCTTCTAACTAAATTGAAATACAGTATTTTTAATGATTCTATGTTAGTAAAAGAACTGCAGTTTCTCATAATGAATCCCAGCATACGTGAAGCTGAGTTGTCTATTTGACTCAAGTGTGCTGAAAATGACACATCCGCAGTAATAGTAATGCCTAGGTCTTTTGATTCCTGTACTCTGTCAAGTTTGTGATTGTCCAGCATATAATCATATTGTACGATAGACTGTTTTCTCGTAATGGACATTATTTTACACTTGCTAGGATTAAGCATCAAATCATTATTCTGGCACCAGTCAAGAATGTTGTCTAAATTTTCCTGCAAAAGGTCTAAGCTCTCTTGTCCATGAATTACTGAGTAAATCTTTACGTCATCTGCAAACATTTGGTTTTCTACTGGTTGATATCATTAACAAAAATTAATAATAGTAGGGGGCCCAAGTTAGTACCTTGTGGTACTCCCGTAGTTGGTGTGTATGATTCCGGTTTGAAACCGTTATACTGCTCAGATTGAACGCGTTCAGATAAATACGAACGGAAAAACATCAACAAGCCGTCAGAAAACCCAAATCTATACATTTTTTTAAGCAAAAAGGAGTGGTTTATTCGCTCAAATGCCTTTGAGAAATCCGTGAATATAATGTCGACCTGTTGCTGTTGATCTACAGCAAACGACAGATAATTCATGAGGCAGCATAAGTTAGTTGTTGTCGATCTTTTGTTCCTAAATCCATGTTGTTTTCCGATAACATGGTACTTATACTAGGATATTTATATATATATACTCATAAAGCAGCATCTCGAAAAGTTTAGAAAAACCACACACGAGCGATATGGCCGTATAATTCTTTACATCATTCACGTTTCCGCTCTTAAAAATAGGACATACCTTGGAGGCCTTCCAGCAGTCCGGAAAGACACCATCTTTAAGCGATTTGTTGAAAATTTGACATAGAGGCTTAACAAAAGCTCTAATGCAGTCTTTTACAATGTATGTCGGGATTCTGTCTGGACCATTAGATGGCTTAGGCTTTAGTTTTTTGCAGGCTCTTACTATACATTCTTCGCTAAAAACAGGGACTGAGAGAGATTCAGAACTACATGCTTCTTGGTCTATGTCACAAGTAACAGGTGAATCGTTATATACGGTTTTAAAAAATTCAGCAAAGCCTGATACAATGGATTGCGGGTCATGAAAATTCTGATCACTATAAAACATGTCGACAGGTATTCTAGAGTCCTTTCTTTTAGAGTTTATAGAAGTCCAAAATCCTTTGGGATTATTAGAAATATTATCTTGAACATTAACTATGTAATTTTGGTATGAATGGCTTACATTCAACTTTATCTTAGATCTAAGAAGTTTAAAGTCGTTATATTGCTCCAAATTCCCAGTTTCCTTAAACTTTTTGTAACAGTGGTGCTTTTTTTTGATATTCCTGATTATATCCCTCGTGTACCATCTTGAGTAACTTCTTACTAATTGTTTAAATTTAGGTACATGCTTTTCAATAACACCGAAAATACTTTCATAAAAATGACTACACAAGGTATTAACGTCCGCTTCCAGTCAATATTCAAGAAATTTAAATAGAGGTTGCAAAGATTAGCTTTACTGAAATTGTACTTCACCTCGGTATTGTGGAACTCAAAGACTGTGTTGGATTCTTTACTAATTTTGACATTTACCGAAAGTGCAGGGTGATGATGGTCTTCTCGAGCAATGGGTACATCTCTAGATACTTGACACTCTTGGTTTGATATAGCTAAATCTAATAGCCTACCATTTCCGTTTATTACATCATTGTACTGGTTAAAATTGAAAAAATCTAAAAAGTTGCTAAGTAATTCACACTTTGTCTGTCCCTCGATATTGATGCCATAGTTTATGTATTTTGTGATATTGAAATCTCCAACTAATAAAATTTTGTTGCCATGTATTGTTTCTAGCAGTACAAAGTATTCGAACAGCTAAAAGTAAGAGTCTGCATTTGTATATAGTGGTAGATAAACTACAAAGACATAAAGCTTCATATATGCAGCAACCAACAATATCGATAACATGGTCAGATTGGCTAAAGGAACTCAGATCTAAGGGAAGTTGTTTAAATTTGTTGTTTACTGCTAGTAACACGCCACCGCCCCTAGTCCTTGTTCTGTCACAACGCATTACAGAGTACCGACCATCAAAAATTTCAGAATTGTGTACACTGGGAGTTAGCCAGGTCTCGGTTATTGCATATAAATCATATTTCCACAAACTATCTTGAGCAAAGAACTCATCTATTTTTGAGCTCATACCCCTGATGCTTTGATAAAACATAGATAATTCATTTTTCTTACCATAAGTTGCACTGATGGGTTTATTCTAATTTAAATTTCATTTAATTTTCACAACCTTAGGGACACCTTCAAAGTATTTAATTTGTACGTCACTTTCACCGTTCTGTCTTCGCTGTTCAAATTCTTTTTTAATTTTTTTGTATTGATTCATTTGCATGGGAGTGCGGTCATTCACGATCACTATAATAGAGAGTTCTCGACTCTGCTCAGGTTTTCTAGAAAGTAAAAACTGAAGCGCTCATTACGTATTACCTGATCCAATGAAATTATCAAACAACAAATTCAATCCTCCATATTTTCCGGTCGAGGTGACTGCTTCCGAAAGTTCTTATCTGCAAATTCCGGCTCCGTATTTAGAACGGGACCCAACTAAGATGTGATTAACAAAGTTCCATTGCTGGCAGCGATCCTCTGAAAACCAACAGATGCCGCCTGAGGCAGGACTTGCTGAGAGCTGCTGCCGCTACTGCAGAGATGATTTACGTCTCATATATTTGAATTAGAATTCGTTCTCAGACTCACGATATCTTTACGGCTGTTGAGAATTATTGCTTTTGGCTGGCGGAAAGTGACGTCAACTTTGTCGGAAGTTGTAATACGTGGTTTCCTATGCTCTCAGCAGAACTTTGTAGCTGAAGTTGGAGGGAGTGTGTTGCAATGAAAGCTGCAGTTGTGATTGTTGAAATGGCTTCCTAATAATTTGCTTCCTGGAGAATGGTTGATAAATTTTCTACGAAGAAGCGCTTAGTGAATCTGGCAAGGCGTTTTTTGTTATCTTGATTTACTAATATGTTGCTATAACAAGACTAGAAAATATTAATGCACAAACAACATACTATTGTCGGTCTGCCTGTCAATGGAAGGCTACACGACATGGCGAGAAGATACACTATAAGATGTCATAAGGAAGCTAAAGTGAATTATACCGGTTTCACAACAACAGTTTCGTCAGCAATTTTTTCAGATCGATTTCAAGGTCACCTTGATTATATTTTACGGTGTGTACATCAGTGGACAAATTCATAGATTAATTGACATTACACGGTGCTACCAACCACACAACAAATTCTGGCTAGAAATGTTTTGATTTTTTATATGTATTGTGGTTTTGATTACGAGGCGAATCTCATTAGCAGAAACCGTACTGTTGACTGTAGATCGATCAAAGTTCTATACTTGCAGTACATATAATGAACACACAAGAACATATAATGTTGGTATCATGCAGTTTGATGTCCAACTTGTCAAAAATCAGAAGTTATAATTGCGTGGAGAAATCCATGAAGGACTTCATGGAATTCTTTGACGTCAGTTTCCTGTTTGATACTTTTGAAATGTGACCAGGAACTCAATGAATGAAGCAACTTGTGGCTTTATTGTCAATATAAAACGAGTATTGAACTGGATGAAGCCAGTAGTTCTTGGATATTGTCGATTGAGCCTTGAGTTGAAGGCCAGTAGTTCTATTAGACTGTTTCACAACCTGAATAAACTGGTAGTGATTGAACGAGCTTTCATACTCTACCTTAAATATATAAGCTTTGGACTAGACTGTATAATTCAATGAAATGTTGTCAGCCTACCAACCAGTTGGGACTTCTTTTGATGGTGTCGATGGAAAACTTACTTAGATCGCCTATTCTGAACTTTTATAGCGCACAGTGTAAATTCATAAATATCTGTGGAAATCTGTAATGTCTTCGACCAGTTGCAATTACTATAATCATGGAAGGAAGTAAAGTAGTCGCGAAAAAATTCAAAAACGGGGTACTCTGTTCTTTGAACGATACATGAAATGTACATGTTGCTTGAAACTTGATGATAATGAGGATGAGTGAGATGTTGTTTTCATTGTCTATAAGGTTTTTTACTCATAATTCACGACATTTCGATTGATGTGATTCAATGGTCATCAGGTGAACTGACGAACATGCTTCTTTTTTGAACAGCTATGCAATTTGATATCGTGGCCGGTGGTTGGTTGTGACGTGTCTCGTTCTGGTTGGTGGGGTTGCAGTAGTTTCTCTCAATCGATTGTCATACCAGGTTAATTACCACACTTGGAATACTGTAAATATTCTCATTCAGGGTTACGAAAGCCACTCCCTTCAATCGGAGAAAATTCAACTTTGCAGATGGTCAGTGTTGGTAGAGCAGGACAGACATTTTCAGATCGCAGCGATACCAAATGGGTGGCGACTATGGAATAATAGACATATCATGTTATATGATATGTAAGAGGCCCTTCCCACTTCAGTTGGCCCACTTCAAGATTTGTACCAAAATATGCCTTTATAAACTAAACATGACGAAACTATTTACTTCTAAAACAATTTATTTTCTCAAAAACATTTTAGATACACTCTAGTCGTAAAAAATACATATTTGAACAATGTGCAAATAAATGCGCGAAGTTAACAAAGCAACAATTGAAAGATTACCATTGGGTAACATCACCTTTATTTTTTATTACGGCTGAAATTCTTTGGGGCATAGTGTTAACCAGGTTTTGGCAAAAATTTGGTGTAAAACAATCCCATATTTCTTGAAGCTTTTGTCTCAGTTCAGTGATTGTACGAGCAGGATGTTGTCGTAGAACCTTTTTCATCTCGTGCCACAAAGTTTCAATAGGTGACAGATGTGGACTGCTAGTGGTACATTATTTCCTTCCATCCATTTTATAGCCTTTTTTGAGGTACTTGCTGAAACACAAAATCTTGGCCGGATGTCAAACATTCTTCCACCACTGGTAAAAGCGATTCTTCTAAAATTGCCAAATATTTGTTTGTATCCACATTTCCATCAATAAAATGAAGTTTTCCTAGTCCTTTTGATGACATACTGCCCCATGGATGCTGGAAATTTCACTTTACTCTTCAGACAGTCAACGACTGTCACCAACACAAACTTCGAATCGGGCCTCATCACTCCATTGTATTGCACACCATTGTTGGAATGTCCATTGTCTATGTTTTTTAGCCCATCTAAGCCGCTTTTTCTTTTGCAGTAGAGTTAATAGTGGCTTTTCTTTGGCCTATAAACAAGTTGTGCAACTTTAGGGTTTTTACTTCACTTTTTTTTGTAAGAAAACTTACCTTGCAAGTGCCAAATCCCAGTTTGTGGGCCTCTCTATGAGTTGTGGACCTCGAAATTCTCCTTCCAACAGCGTCACTCCACTGAGCACTTATTTGTAAATAATTCGCACGCCTGTTTTCACGATTATTCTTCTTAATGCTCTTCGGTCGGCATTTGTGATATTACTTATTTTCACATATCGTGGCTTAATATTAACTGAACCAGTTACGTTATACCTTCTAACAATATTTCTCACACTGTACCGCGATAAGTCTAACGGTGTTGCAATTTTTGAGTTTGATTTCCCAGAATTAAAAGATTTAATTATCAGTAACCGAATTTTCTCACTAATAATCTTTCCTCTACCCATTTTGAAAACCTTAACTACCCAAAACTATTTTAAACGTATTCTGACAGCTGTGATTAATAAAAACAATTGTCATGGATTGTATTTTTCACAGCCACCTATGCGTTATAGACTCATTTTTCATTGAAATGAAAATAGGTTGATATGCTGTAATTGCAACATGTGTTATTTTTATGCTGCAAATTTGATTAGGGAGTGATAAAGTTGGTGTTTCCTACTATATATTATCGAAATATTCATTCTTAATATTTTAAACCTATAACACCCTGCTACATTTTTAATATTCGTGTTTGATAAGAAAAAAACTAAGATTTCAATAGTTGGGCCAACTGAAGTGGGAAGGGGCTCGTACATCACGAAAGACCATGTCACTCATCCGACCGTCGCGATGGTCTGCTTGTCTGTCTGCAGCTAATCCTTGACTCCCTATAACCTAGAAAGTACCGGTCAGATCTTGACAAAATTTTCACACAAGGTTACTACTATGCCAAGAACGAAAAGGCCTACTGGTTTTAGAAAAGCGGCTAATGGTGACCCAGCTGCGGGTAAAAAAGTAAAACATAAAAGTTCCTTAAACTTCGTTTTTTGACACTTCAGACGATCCCAACCATCTTTGAAAAAACTTTTAGTGGTGCAAGATTGGGAGGTGGACAGTTGTAGGGGAGGGGGTAAGGGTACATCTTAATTTTGGACCTTAGTATACTCATACCCCTTCAGCCGCTATAAGTCTACGCACCCATTGGATATATTTCACTCATCATAGATTTACCCGCAGATTTCTCATTGAGAAATATTTCCGATCATCGCATGTCGATCATACGCCTGGCGATCCAGCCGATGCATGTGTCTGGCAGGCGGCCTCCGCTGCTCAACAGGGTGTGGACCTTCGATCGTTATCCACACTAGATGTAGACATAGTCTTATATGCAGCGCAGGAATTTTTTTCAGGGGAAGGGGAAGGGCCTCCGATCGCCAAGAAGTCATATCTGCCTCTAAAACTTTTTGAAGAACAGAAAATAGTATATCTTTTCTGGGACCCAAATTGTACAGAAAAACATACTGAATATGCACATTATAATTGCATGGGCATTTTTGACCAACTTGATCCATTTAGTTTTTTATTATACATTTGTAGCTAATTTTTTTCTAGAGGAGCCAACTTCTGCCGCCCATAATACCTTATGAGCTGAAAAGCGCAGAGTCAAATAAATACTGAATTACTAGTTTGGCCACCCGCTATGGGTTTCCAGGAAACGCACTTCCATGCCTGTGTATAGACGGGTGCCCTATTTCAGATCCTTCCTTGAATGAAAGTGGGTTAGCGTCCTATGATGTCCTATTGTTGTATTGTTGTGGAAACTGGGTTTGGTTAAAACGATTTTACCTGTACGGATCATTAGGTAGCCTTTGCAATTGACTTTCTCCTGAATTACCTTACTAGTGACCCAAATAATTTAGTATTTGGGAGCTAACTGCATCTTTAAGAGTTACCAAAATACAATACGTAAATACTTGGAAATTTTTCATTGGTTGACTGTACAATGAAAATTAATGAAACACCTTCTGAGCGAACGGATGTGTACGACCATTTCATTGTTCCTGATACTCCGTGTACCAAGAAATAAGTCAATTAGGACAAACTGCTATTCTACCAGAAACTACGCTATGCTTTTATAAATGATTGAATAGAAAAAATCTGCCCCTTGCCAAAATAAAAGTAGATGAGTGATAAGTCTGCTAAAAGTAGCAGAACCTTGCAGTAGAAAATGACAGTAGGAAATTTCTTTTTATCTCATGTATTTTTAAGACAATAAGAATATACGTTAATGTTATGTTTAGCTCAATTTTGTTTTCTTTTTTTAAACGCAACTAATGGCCGGTATGCGCTTTCCGCAGTGGTGGATTCTGGTCTGATAGATGGCGCTTTGCGCTGCCCTACTTCTTATTTCTCTTTTCCTGTTACATAAATGATCAATTCATATTTCTAGCTACAGGAGTATTGGATGACTGAGATATGTAATATTTATTTTCTGGTTTCCGGGTACACAAATTCTGCCATCAAAACAACTTCCACATAATTTGGAATCCAAGCAGCTCAGGGATCGAGAACCGACACATTGCCTGAGGATTGTTGGCAGAAGCAAATTTTATTCGTATCTTGGCATATCACGAAACACGCGTGTTCCCAACAAAAGATGCGGATGTCTTTCAATCTAGTCGCTACCTTCGAGCAATTTGTTTCCAATTTTTCATGCAAATACGCATTTAATAACATAAAGTTGGTAATATTGTTGTCTTCAATCTAGGGGCTGTTTTGTCTGTGCTACCTCAGCGGTTTTATTCCAACTGCGAGTAGAGACAAGATGCGGAACAGTCTCTGATCTTGTCAGGATAGAAAAATGCACGTGCACAAAAATTACAAAGAAACCATCTCAGGCGGGGTTTCAGCGCCCGCCTCTGAATTTGATGAGCTTTTAATATGTTATTCTATGTCGAAATATAAGAGAGATGCATTTATTTATATCGATGAAAAAACTTTTCAATCCCAAAGTTGGGATCGAAAGAGGGTGTTTTTAGAGTTTCACATCCTTGTGGTTGTGATAAACGGATAGGACCAAATGGAGGAGATTCTTCATCAAAAATAATGGAGAACGTATTTAAGGTTATAATATTGAGGTAAAAAATATAAAAGTTATTAAGGTTGCGCATTACAACAAAAGACTGTTGTTCCAATTCCAATTTTATAAAATAGAGATAAACAATTAGAATGTGTGTGTGTTTTGCGTTTTTAAACATAAACTGTTTATATAAACTATCCGCTAAATTGTCTGACTCCGACTTTGATGAACTTTTAACATGTTATTCTACATCGAAATCTAAAAGACATAACTTTCTTTCTACTATCGGAGAGGCGTTTTTAAGGGGTTAAATGAACTCTCAAAGCTAAGATCGAAAAAAGGTAGTTTTGTAGTTTCACATACCTGCTGTTGTGACAAACGAATGGGACCAAGTGGAAGAGATTCGTCATCACACACAATTAAAAACGTAGTTGGCGTCATATCCAATAAAAAGCGTAATCCTTGGATGACACAACAGCTATTAAATGACAACAATAAAAAGATAAGTCAGTTCAGCATGAATGTACAAAAAGCAAAAAAGGAGTACTTTCAAAAATAAATAAATAAAAACAGTCAAAACTCTAGTAATCCATGGAAAATCTTTAAAAAAATGAATCCTTCGAAAACAGTAAAATTTAACCAAATAATAGATGAAAACGGACAAATTTTACGTGAAAAAGAAAAAATGGGGAAAACATTCATAAACTATTTCACCAATATCGGTCAAAGCCTGTCTGAAAAGATAAAAACAACGAGTAAGCCAACTGAGAGTTTTCCAAAAAAAAAAACACGTAATCAACTCTATATATTTAGACGACGTGTCCGATAAAAAGATGTTCAGATAATACATGGTCTTAAAAATCATAAATCACCTGGGAAAGACGATATTTGTTCTGAGCTGCTAAAGTCTATGGCTGTATGTTTCATCATAAACGGGATTTTTAGCACTGGATACTTTCCGAAAGCTTTGAAGAACGCAGTAGTCATACCCATATACAAAAAAGTAGACGGAAATGAAATCTCTAACTATCCCTTATCTCAAGTATCGCGAAAGTAGTCGAAAAATCCATAAAAGTCAGACTAAAGGCCAACTTCACCAACAACAGTCCGTTATTCTCCACCTATAGGGTAACATACCGTCAGATACAGCGAATGAGCTTCAAGTTCCAAACAACAAATTTTAGCAACCAATAGCTATGAAATGTTGAAAACAAAATACTATCAAAGTACGAGATGACAACTTGTCATTGAAACATCACCAGCTTATTGAATATTAAGAAATTACACATAATTCAGTCAAAATTTTAAGAAATTTTTGATTGTTGAATTAAATTCATGTTTAAATTACTATTGTTGATTTTTTATTCATGTTTATATTATTTTCTTCAATTGATATGTGATACTGGGTGTTTCTTCCTATAAACCTCTTGCAGATAGCCATTAAGCACCTACTTGATGACAGGCTCTACCAAAAGATATTGCTCGTTTACAAACATTCTTTCATTTACTTGCCGTTCATCAGAACCATTATGGCACCTTAGATTGATATTCCCACAAAACCAATCAGGTTTCTTGATATCCATATATCCATAAAGTTGAATACTTTTCGTTGTTCAGGAACTGAACAAACATCCACACTATATTCACAGCGATTAAGAAATTCCCAAATATATGCCTTAAAGCCACCAGCAAACCTAAAACCTGCAAAAAATACTACAAATTTGCCATATTTTTCTTTTTTCACGAGTACACATTCTAGGTTATATGTATTTATATTAGACATTATTTAAATACAGCTGATTATTGCATTTCAAGTAGTGACACATGTGTGGGATCTGTCAACCCTTGGCACCAGTCACAAAACATACACTCTGAAGGTTTAATTCCATGCTATTCAATGACAACAATATCCCGTTTCACCCCCCTGGTCCCAGTGGAGTAAGTTCCGCCAACTGTTGAAATATACTTTATATATACATCTTTTTTGGCAAATGAATAGTAGTAGTAAACAAGCAAACGATATCGTCCTACCTTGTCAAGAATTTGGTTGGTAAACAGTCCATGAAATAACCTTTTGGCGAAGAGTTTCCATCTATAAGGATAAAATACGGGTCTGGATATATTGGTGAAGCGGATTTTACAATTTTCAGTCGTTTTCGGCTATATTGATATAACCTCTGAGTGACGTAAAATTGACAAGTTGACTGTTATTCCTGATTCATACTACATAAGAAATTACTATACAGAGCGTCATGACCCGCAAAAAGAAGAAGGAAGAAGAAGAACAACAAGAAAAGCCTGAGAATGAAACAAACTGCATTACAGATGAAAAAAATCGACCTGATTCGACTAATGTAAAAAAGATATTAGAAGAGAATCGATCAATGAAGAAAGCACTAGCAGAAAAGGAGGAAATAATTCGTCAGCTCAATAACGAAAATTTAAAACTAAAAGAGCAGCAGCTGTCAGTAACCGCAAGTATTACTGAGAAGGATGCCATAGCATCAGCATTAAATAGAATTAACATGAGACTAGACGAAGTTGAGAAAAACCAGTTACTAAAAGAAAATTCATACGCACAAATCTTAAAACAAACAATACCTACTACTAAAAAGCAATCGCTGAAATGCATCACAGTTATTCCAAAAGAAAAACAATCTTGCGATAATACGAGAAGAGAATTGAGTAAGAGAATAAATCTTTCATCTCTGAACATTCAAATAGAAAGTGTAAGAAACTCAAAAAATGGCGGAATTGATATAAAAATTGATGAATCAAATCATAATAAACTGAAAGATGAACTTCAAAATAAATTGAATGAAAAATACCAAGTTACTCAGCCAAAAATGTTAAATCCAAAAATTAAAATAATAAATTATAAAAGTAGTGAGAAACCGAATGAAAAGCTAATTGAAGAAGATCTTATACATCAGAATTATATGATTCAGAGTGGAGACATACAAGTAAAGTTTATAAAATATTTTCCATCAAGAAACAATTACACTATCTACGCGGAAACTTCTGAAAAGCTATTCAAAAAAATCTTCGAAGACAATAATAGAAGAATACTTCTGGGGTGGCAATGTTTGACAGTATATCAAAATAACGATATTTTTCAGTGTAGAAAATGCTACCGTTTTAATCATACAGAAAAGAATTGCAGGAATGAGAAGATATGTGCCAACTGTGGCAACGGTCACGAAGAAGAAAATTGTAAGTATGTATCAATAGAATGCTGCAACTGTAGATATGGAAATGAAAGATATAAAAAAAATATAATATTAACCACTCACCTTCCGACAAAAACTGTCCATCGCACAAATATTATCAGGAACAACAAAACTTAAGGATACTTTTTTAAAATTCAAGTTCATCTTTTACTACTCCTATCTCTAAAGAGGACCTAAAAATGTCAGTGAATAAATACATCAATGATTTCCAAATTCCAAATATTGCAACAAATATAGCACAAAACGTCGATGAACTTAATTTATGTACACAAAATCTGATGCAAAATTTCGAATTTTTAATATGAACATAAGGAGTATAAAACACAACATTGATTACTTAAAAATACTACTCGACCAAATATGGTACAATTTTGATCTAATATTTAGTTTTAACTGAAACGTGGCAAGTGGTTGATATTTCTTGCTTCAATCAGCAGGGTATGACACGCTGTATAACTTTGGCACTTATAACCAAAACGATGGGGTGATAGTTTTTGTAAGAAATGAGCTACAATATAATCATGATACATTCACTTTCACCGATGGAATCAAAATTTTAAACATAATGATCCAAATTAACCATAACAAAATTGAGGTATCTGCAATTTAACGTTCGCCATGTTCAGAACCCCACGAGTTTTTGAAGAATATCGAATTGTTTTTCAAAATCAAAATAAAGTTCATTTAAAGCAACATATTTTCTTGGGAGATGTCAATATAAATATTTTGGACAATGATCCCATCACAAATGAATACTTGAATATCCTATCAAGTAACGGATTTCTGTCCTATATAAACCTACCTACAAGGTCCATCAGTGGCACATGTATAGATCACTGCTTTGTGAAAGACCTATCCAACAAAATTACTTGTATACCAATAATCCTAGAAAGCGATATTACTGACCACTTCTCCACTATTTTACTGATATCTTCAAATGAAAAACATTCTAACATTCCTACCGTTAATAACAACCAGGAAAATTACAAATTTTTTGTCGACAATTCAAAACTAATATCAAATGTCAAACAAGAATCCTGGGAACAATTATACTCTATAAATAATATAGACAAAGCAACGGGACTGTTCATAGAGAAAATAAAAAAACTAATAGATATTAGTACCAATAAAGTAATAATTAGTCACAAAGAGAAAAGCAGAAATACCTGGATTACCAAAGGATTAATAACATCGGCAATAGAAAACGAAAGACTATATAATGTAATGAAACTAACGACAACTACAGAGAATACCGACTGTTACAACCAATATAAAAATAAATTTATAGAGCTTGCAAGGCAAACCAAACGAAAACATTACCTAAATAAATTGAATAATAACTTAAATGATCCTAAGCGGCTTTGGATAACTATTGATGAGATTACTGGGAAAACATAATTTAAAGAGTGTGTCACTGAGTTAAATACAACATCGGGAACAGTATTAAAAAATACTCAACAGATATGCGATGAATTTGTACAATTCTTTACTGACATAGGCGAAAATTTAGCAAGTAATATACAAGCAAATGTACAAAATACTCAGCCTCCAAAAAGAACTTTGAACTCATTTATTTTGGATAAAGTCGAACAATGTGAAGCATACACCACTGTTGTGTCCTTAAAAAATCGGAAAAGTCCTGGGTTCGATGGTATTAGAAGCGAGCATTTGAAAATTATAGCCGAGGACATAACAGAACCACTCACTTACCTAATCAACAAATGCTTTAAATCTGGCATATATCCCTCAATTTTAAAAAAAGGTAACATAATACCGATACATAAATCAGGAACAAAAACAGATGTTAACAACTATAGACCAATATCAATAATATCCAGTGTAGCAAAGGTTTTTGAAAAAGTTTTATCTACTGATTCGATACCTCACAAAACTCAAAATTTTAAGTGAAAATCAATATGGATTTACAGAAGGGAAGGCTACATCGGACGCAATAACTAAAATTGTAAATCAAATATATCAAGATATTGATAACAGAATCCCTTCAATCTGCATTTTTGTTGATTTAAAGAAAGCTTTCGACACAGTTAATCACAAATTATTATTAGAAGCATTGGAGAGAATTGGTTTCAGAGGAAACGCGTACTCACTGATCGAAAGTTATTTGTCAAATCGCCCACAATCTGTGCAGATATCAGGATCATTTAGTAAAGAAATGTATATTAAGTGTGGTGTCGCACAAGGAACTGTCTTAGGTCCGCTGTTATTCAATATACATAAATTTAAATGATATTTTCCAAATTAATTGTGTTGGCAAAATAACTAGTTTTGCAGATGATACTGCAATATTATATGAAGGCACTGACTGGTCTGATCTGAAAAATATAATTGAAAATGATTTTATCAAAATTATTCGGTGGTTTAACAGTAGAAAATTAAGCATTAACTACTCTAAAACACATTTTTTACCATTTGGATCTTATGCTAGACATCTGCCAAATTACACAAATTTCTCCTTCAATATTAATGATCAAAAAATGCAAATTAATAGAGTGCCCAACATAAAATACCTTGGAGTGGTCTTGGATCCTCACTTACGATGGGACATCCATGTCAATTATATTTTAAAGAAAGTTAGATTTGTATCCTACAAAATTACATACCTTGGGAATATATTGACAGAAAAATATCTTCAAACATTATACCATGCACTGATTGAGCCTCATCTCACATATGGTATATTAGCATGGGGAGCTGCATGTTCCTCACATATCTATAATTTAGATGTTTTTCAAAAAAGTATTCTAAAAATGATATTTAAAAAACCGAAACTTTATCCCACTGAAAAATTATATGCAGATGTTCGAATGTATGATATAAGACAGCTTTATTTCTTACACAGTATGACTCACTACCATAAATTTGTAAACACCGACCAAAAAATTAAACATAATCATTATACCAGGTACAAAATTCGTGGCACAGTAGTTCCTCAACCGCATAAATCTATAATGCAGCGATCATATCTCTATTTAGCGCCTAAATTTTATGAAATTATACCTAAAGACTTAAAAGATTTAAGTTTCGGAAATTGTTTCAAAAGAAATTTAAAAAAGTGGCTACATTCTATATCTGGGACTGAAATTCATAAACTCATAAATACGAACATCAACTAAATACATAATCTACTGTAGCTAATTTTTGTCCTTTTTTGTCATTTGCATTCTACAGTTTCAACTTAAATTATTGGTCCATGTACAGGCGATGCCTTCTATTGGGCCTGTTTTGATTTTATATTCATTTACTCATATTGTTTGTTATCTTTGTACATTGAGTAAATAAATATTATTATTATTATATTATTATTATTATACTATACTATGCTTTATAAGTCTATTCGTGACATTTTTCCCAAAATCATTGCACAACACTTAAAAAAATGCAAATGAAAATTTAAAATTATTTGCATGACGCCGCAATATAGCTCCGTTGGTACCTTGGGTTATACATCTTGACAGTAGGGATGTTCGATACGATCCTATATTTAGAAGTATCTATATATGTCACGAGTATCGTCATCTTTCGATCCGGACTGTGACAGAAAGAGTGACTGCCATTTGGCTGCGACATTACCCTGCCAAATCAGACATATCTTTCATCATTTTAAAAAAAATTTACAAAATCTTCAAATTTGTGAAGATAGCGAGTTTCACTTCATACGTGGTTACCAGACATGCCCAAATCATCGGTTACATTCATCCCGACCACGGCTAGGCGACCTGTATGTTAAATTTGTATTGATAGGGCAGCGGGTTATGCTATAAATCATATGTCACAGTGTTTGTGCACTGATTGCAACGGTTAGATGATACCAAAAATATTTTCATAAATAGGAGATCTTTCCCATTCCGAATCGAACAATCTAGCAAAGATGCTTATAATCATGATACCTAGCAAATTCTCACGAAAAAATTCAAAACCAGCAAATGTAAAAGATTCATTTCGCACCCTCCACCACGGGACGTGTTCGTCGTAAGACTTGGAAACCCTGCGAGTGTCAGATAGATATCCCCGCCAGTCAAAAAAGAAAAATAGACAAACAATAAACATTACTAGTTTTTTTGATTTTTGGACTTAAAAGCCATTATCTGTGAAACATTTTTCATAATTTTTTGTCTATGTCCATAGTAATTGCATTATGCATCAGGGAGATGTAGGGATTGACACGTCTTACACATGTTATCTGTGTTTTAGGATGGAGAGGACATAATGTTTTTATTGCTTTGAAGAAATTCATTATCCCATAAATTAATAAATGATTACTATTATGACGTAAAGGAAGATGAGGAATTGGATGGAATGTATTTTATATTCTATTTTCTTGTAAAATACAGACAAATCCACACTATTCAACAGGTATGTAATGATAACTTTCAGTATATTGAAGTTGGTAAATTCGAGAGTGTCATGCATTAACAAACGTCCAAATCTGCTGCCAAATTTAGCAGCTAGAAAGTCGACCTATTATTTGCCGCATTCCCATTCGCTGAGGGGGATAACGGATTGTTAAATGTAAACCTATACTATTCGTTATTTGTTTGTCTGGGCGGTCCGTAGGCCGTTGCCCATTAGTCACTGTCTAATGTACGTTAGTCGAATCTGTCAGTCCAAATGTAAACCTATAACATATATCAAAATACATGAAAGTTCTCCTGTTTTTCCTGTACAAAAGCATCATGTTGGAATCAAAAAAGTGGTCTTGTTTATAATACAGTCGAATTTTCACGATTTTATTCAATATTTCAATAGAAATCACTAATATTCAGAGACCTTTGACAGCTTCTGTCAAATTGCATTTCCATAAGGTATTTTCCCATTGGTCCATAATATTAATGTTGGTGAAATCGGCCCTAAATGGATTTTTAGAGAAATACTATGTAATATGTAATCAGCAGTATGGATTTAGACAAAGCGTGTCAACCCAAAATGCTTTAAAAATGCTTACATTTAAAATAAGTCACTGCATCGATAAAAGCACTTGGGATATTTGTAGACCTTAAAAAAGCATTCGACACCGTAGACCATTCACGATTACTCGATGCCATGTGGCGCATGGGGATAAGAGGAGTGGCACACAAATTATTCAACAACGCGCTAGTATGCTTGGATGTTATAGCAGTTCACATATAGTGAATTGTGGTATTCCTCAGGGCACGGTTTTAGGACCGATGTTATTTAATATCTATGTTAACGACCTGACAGCCTACCAACAGCTGGTGAAATAATAAGTTTTGCGGATGACACTATCGTCATTTAGAAAGCAAAAAATTGGGAAGACTTAAAGGTAGATAACATGTGAGCAAGATTTTAGTAATATCGTACAGTGGTTCAGATCTCGCCTACTAACCTTTAACAACGACAAAACATTTTATGATGTTTTCATCCTATCCCAAACACTACGAACAGTTAAATTTCGGTAATGAAACAATTACCAGAACCATGAAGATAAAATATTTAGGGCTTTTTATAGATGCACACCTTCTTTGGGACACTCAAATTAAACATGCAATGAGAAAACTAAGATTTCTTATCTATAAGATTAGACACCTTAAGCATTTTCTAACACCACAGCAACTTAGAATAATATATCACGCATTAATCGAAAGCCACATCAATTAGGGTATACTAGTTTGGGGATCTGCTAACAAGACTCATATGGAGAAAATCCAGAAACTCATACTCAAGACAATATGTAATCGACCAATGACTTACCCTAGCGATATGATCTATCTAGCAACTAAAATACTTGACACTCGACAAGAATGCTCTTCCAGATCGTCACAGAACAACACAAAAACAAAGTCGCTGTAGATTACCCCACTTATAGTTACGACACAAAAAAAGGCAACTTACGAGTACCGTTAGCAGAAAAAAACATATAACAAAGATCGTACACATTCTTAGTTTCAAGATGTTATAATTTACTACCACCAGAAATAAAGAAGCGCAATACTATAAACAGATTCAAAACTGATGTAAAGAAATGGATACTATAAAAAAAACGGTCATTGTTTCATAATGCGATTGATATAAAGAACAGCTATATAAAATAATGGAACAACAAAATAAGTGATTATGACAAATCTAATTCCTGATTGAGAAATAGACAAGATGCATTCTAATGTACTTACCAGCGCATAATCTCATAAAATCAATCACTTTGTCGTTCCTATAAATGTATTTTGTTTTGTTTTGTGTGTTTGTGTATCGTATCATATAATAATTAAAACTTAGGTTTACCTTATTAGCATATTTGTCTATTCATATTTTTAGTTAATGTACAAAACTATCTTCTATATATATTATGTTTTCCTTAGTAATTAGTTAGCAAATACCACCCACGCACAAGGAATGTATGAACCTTTCTGTGGGTATTTTATTTATTCCAGTATTTTATGTTACATGTTCATGCAATTGTAATAGTGGATACCGAATAAATTATTATTATTATTCTTATTATTATTATTATTATTATATCGTTCGGGTGGAAATATAAAAGCCTAAAATCATCGTATAATCGTATACAGGTTTTCCAGTAGCGTCTTTGAGGGGCTTTTTTTTTATACTCCAGCTACCACGAAGGCCTAAGGCCTAAGCACCCATTGGGTACCGTGGGGCTATAGGGGGATACATGGGAAGGGGGGGGGGGCGCCACACGGACTCTGGCGAGGGAACACGTGTGCATGCAACATGCACACATTCTGGCTCCGCCTACGAGAACCGCTGGAAATCTTAAGTATCAAAAAAAAACTGCTCATTTCATGCAGAAGCATTTTATATCGCTGTTAAAGAAAATCAACATATATTATGGAAAAGGGAGAACCGTTGGAATTTCCTCGACACATCATCCCACTAGAAGCTAGTATAGTATACAACAGAGCGGGATCAATAGAATAGAAACCTACCGCGCATATATCCGACAAAAGGGAGATCGGTACACAATGACAGAAGTCGTCGAGGGACGGTCACCGCACCCGCAGGCACAAAGGGCACAATGAAAAGATGCGCTTGTTTACAGGGCTCGAACATGTGTCACCCACGTCAAACGCAGTGCAATTGTTGCCTGATTTGTTTGGAGACGCGATTTTCACGGGTGTGGCTGTGTCAGATACAATGATCTGTCAACCATTTTTTGCACACGCGGAGCATTCTTGGCGAAGTTTCCCACGTTTTAGTGTAGAGATTCTTTATTTTAGAGTAGGCTTAATTGGGAATATGACTGCTTTAACTAACTAATTCTACTTGAAATCTAAAATTGAATATGAATAGTGATACATTCAAGGTTTTAAAATTTGGTCATATAAACTGCAGATCAGTTTTATCAGCATTTCATGAATTTAGTACACTGGTTCAAAACAACAACCTTGATATTGTTGGAATATCGGAAACGTGGCTATCAAAAGATATATCTAATGACCATATAAGAATGAATGGATACAACTGCTATCGCTGTGATAGAGATGGGCGAGGTGGTGGGGTTGCAGTCTTTGTAAACAACCACTACAACTCTTCCATAATTTAATTTGGGCAAGGCCCAAGTCTTGAATATATATGGTTGAAGGTGCAGCTTCCAAAACAAGAAATTGCTATTGGTATATTCTATCGGCCCCCACATAGCTCTGTTACAGAAGCCGGTAATACCTTTGATAACATGTTGCCTGCCATATTAGCTGAATATGATGATATCATCCTTGCAGGGGATATCAATGTTAATTTGCTTTTAGTTTGTAACAACTTGACTAAATGCCTTGATTCTTATAATCTGAAACAGGTGATATCTGAACCGACTAGGATAACTGAATCGACACTCACTCTCTTAGATCCTATTTAGCAAGCCTGAAAGTTGTCTTAGGAGTGGCACTATTAATGCTGATATGATTACTGATCACTATTTGACCTTCTGTGATATACGTATTGCACTTCCTAAAAATCAACAGAAATTTGTGACATTCAGGGATTTCCATAGTTTAAATGAAATAGCGTTTGAACAAGATCTCAAGAGTTTTCCATGGTGGCATATTATATCGATAGATGACATTGAAGATAAAATTGACTTTTTAACAAATTGTATTTTATGTTTATTTTAATGTTCACTGTCCAAAAAAGGTAGTGCGTCTAAACAAAGCTCCAGCTCCTTGGTTGGATGATAATATTAAACTTGTATTCAAGCAGAGAGCTGAAGCTTTGTCAAAGTTCAAACGTGATCGTACAGCCGCCTCTTGGCAACAGTATACATATTTCAGAAATCGTGCATTAACGCTCGTGCGAAGAGGAAAAAGAGATTATTTACAAGCTGTTCAAAATCAGGATATAAAAAAGTTTTATAAGACCCTAAAGACTTTCAAAGTACAGTCTCAGAAAGATTCTACAATTCCCGTGAGCTTGTCAGATCCGTATAAAATAAATGAGGCATTCATTTCAATTTTCGAGAATAGTGATTTGGCTTATGCTGATAAAATTGCATGTTACCGAGGTAATAAAAATAACAATTCAGTAAAGTGACTATTGACACTGTTGTTAAAATTATACATAAAATAAAATCAAATTCTAGTGGTACAGATGGAATAACTTTGCATATGATACTACTATGTATACCTAAAATTGATGTGTACTTAACGCATATTATAAACTGCTGTTTAAAGAGGGGATATTTCCCCAGTCAGTGGAAACGCGCTATAGTTATTCCGCTACCTAAGTGTTCTGATCCTACTATGGTCAACTGAGACCGATCAGTCTACTGCCAATTTTTTCTAAAGTATTGGAACGCGTTGTTTCCGAGCAGCTCTGCACCTACTTATATTCTAACAAAATTATTCCATCTAAACAATCTGGATTTCGACAAGGTCATAATACAGCTTCGGCACTCTGTGATTTAACAGACAATATAACAATGGCACTTGATAACCAAAAAGCAGTAGCTCTCATACTTCTTGACTTTACTAAAGCATTTGACACCATTAATCACTCACTTCTTGTATCTAAATGTAGTTATTATGGATTTTCTGAAAAACCTCTTTCGTTTATTCAAACCTACCTTGAAAATCGGTATCAAAAAGTTCGTCTAAATCAACAGTACTCTACACGGAACAAAAAATTTGTTCTGGTATACCACAGGGATCAGTCTTAGGACCGCTATTATTTTCATTATATATCTCAGATTTAGAAACAGAGGTAAAATCATGCAACATACAATTTTTTGCAGATGATACTCAAATTTTCTATTCATTTAGGAGTAATGACTTGGAAACGGCAAATAATAAAATTAATCAAGATCTTGCCCAAATTGAAAAGTTCAGTAGTAGTCATAATCTTCGTTTGAACCCTTTGAAAAATATGTTGGTATACGCAAATAGAACAAAAAAGAATACCTTAAAAAAGGACATAGACATACATTTAAAAGGTAATAAATTAATTCCTGTGGATCATTCGAAAAACATAGGTATTATAATGGATGATGACTTAAAGTTTGTTGCACACGTGAACTATCTAATTACTCAGTGCTACGCTATTCTCAGAGTTTTATTTGCAAATAAGGCTATATTACATAAATCTGCGAGAAAGCAATTGTGTGAATATTTCGTGTTTTCAAAGATATCGTATTGCTTAGTGGTTTACTATCCCTATTTAGATATTATAACAAGAAATCGTACTCAAAGTATTATGAATACATGTTGCATACTTGTAAATGATCTCAGAAAATATGATCATATATCGAATGCCATTAATGAACTCAAATGGATGAAAATTGATAAAATGTATAAGTACCAGCTCCTAAATCTGACTCATAAGGTTCTTTATTCAAAAACACCGTCATATTTAGTTATCAAATTCATACGTAGAGGGAATATGCATCGTATTAATATTAGATATAGAGAGACTTTTTCAATTCCACGCCACAGCACGTCTCTATTTCAGAATACATACATTTACAATGCGATCATATCATATAATTCTTTAGACCGCAGTTTAAAAGAAACCAATCCATTATCCAAATTCAAGAAAAAAGTGAAAGAAGTTCTTGATCAGCAGCGAAATCGGTTGTCACCCATAAGTGTCCTCATATTTTCCTTATGTATTTACTTGGATTATACTTTATTCTGTCGTGATTGTTTACTTTTTAATTTTCAACAAATTCTTTTTTTTTACATCTCGTGTTGTTAAGGGGGTTAGATGGTAGGATAGATATATAATCTAAATCTCGCCTCCTGTAAGAATATTACAAATAAAAGACGTTAATTATTATAATTATTAATTACTACGCACATTCAAAATTTAGTGCTTTGATTAATATAATTTTTTTCTTAACTGATATCTGTGTTTTCTTAGATACAGATACTTGATTTTCTCCATTCAAAGTCAGATTACTCTAGCCAGGAATCAAAATTTGCTCCCACTGACTAACCAGAAGGCTGGAAAGTGATGTAGCTAATGAATAAAGTCGATCTCTTCTGAAATACCTTCCAATCTAGGGAAAACTTATACCCGAAAAATCTCATTTATAGTAATAACACTTCCTGAAAACAAGAGAGCTCCACACAAAAATTTGTAATACGGCCATATATTGACGTACGAGGTCTTTTAAGTTTTGCATACAGAAACATAGTAGGCCGCGCGGATCCAACGTCAGTACTAAATCCTAACCTCACTCTTTAGTAAACTTAAATTCAAAGTTTCACAAAAATACGCGCAGTGTTCTCACTACAGTGAATTTTTAAGTGTCACCAAGTCATTAGAAAAATGGAACTTAACCGAGAACATTTTCGCGCCATAATTTATTACAACATTCAGAGACAATTATCGCAACAAGAATGCCTTGCTGAGTTACTGACCTCAATTCAAAAAATTTTACTTGAAAAATTAGGAATAAGGAAATTAGTTTCTCGTTGGATGAAGAGCAGAAAGCAGCCAGGGTTAATTGGTGTCAAAAAACGCCTGAACGTTTCAATTCCGGAAACTCAAAAAATGTATACAGCAATGTTAGTGGTGATTAATCGTAGATTTACTGTTATGAACCAGAAAATAAACAACAGTCGGCTGTTTGGGTGTTCCAAGGTAAAGAAAAGCCAACAAAAGTTATCCGTTCTCGAAGTTTTTCACCAAAAACCGGGTCATATTGTAACAATTCATCTTAATGAGCAAAGGACTGTTACTGCGGATTGTTATACCACCATTTGTTTGCCAAAAGTCATCACCGAGCTTCGAAGAATCAACCCCGAATGAAGAATCATCCTCCACCAAGGCAATGCAAGCTTGCACACAGCCCAAAAAACAGGGCAGCATTTAACGGAAGAAAACGTGGAATTATTGGACAATCCTACATATAGTCACGATCTAAGTCCTAACGATTTCTTTACTTTCCCGAAAATTAAAAACAGACTGCGTGGTCAAGGGTTCCAGTCACCAGAAGAAGCAGTTGACGCATTAAAAAATGCCGTATTGGATCTGCCAGCAAACGAGTGGAATAACTGCTTCGAAAATTGGTTCGAGCGCATGCAGATGTGTATTAATCTTCGTGGAGAATACTTCGAAAAACAATAAAGTCATTTAAAACTACCTACCGTGTTGTTTTATTTCCATATGTAGAACTTAAAGGACATCTCTCGTACTAGACACCTCATCCGAAACCAACCTGTTCCACATCCTTGTTCACTTTAAGCACAGCTTAAACTTAAAATTATTCTCCGGTATACGAAATTTATGATGTCATATCAAACGCTGTTATATTCACTGACCATAAAAATTCGAATGTATTTCATTATAGCCAGTCATATAATTTTAATATTCACATATATGGCCATCGAAGGGGACATAATATCAGCAAAATATATCAATCTTGTTTGTATTATGCTTTTAATACATAATAAACATAAATGTCAATTTTAGACATTAAACTGTAAAGATTTAGTTTATTAGCTTGTATGGAAATAGCTGAAACGTTATTAAGATTTTTTGTTCTGTAAATGTAATTCTAATCATTCTCAAAAAAGACTTCAGGCTCTGAAAAACAATTACACGATAAACTTCAAGATTTACTTACAGACTGAAATTTCCACAATAAGCTAAGCCAATACAATAAAAGTTGTTCGATCTCTTTTTTGTTTCTTCATCATTTCCGGAATTATTTTTTGAAAGCTTGAATATATTTTATTTTGATTATAAATTGAGCAATAGCAACATCCAGACGGGCTAACTTTTGTTGTGTCGGTAACTCCTTTTTAAAATGCGATTTCATGCTCATGTGTTCATATTGTAAACGATAGATCCGCTTACTGAAAGGCCGTATATGGTTATGGCAAATATTTTCAATAATGAATAAGTTAGGCAGTAAAATTTGCTTAGTACCCTGTAATGCGAAATTTTCCTACTTCTGAAAGCTTGAATATATTTGAATTTGTTTTATTTTGATTATAAATTGAGCAATAGCAACATCAAGATGGAATACCCGATGACTGACTTTTCTGTTGTGTCAGTAACTCCTTTTTAAAACACGATGTCACGCTCATGTGTTCATATTGTAAACGATAGCTCCGCTTATTGAAGAGCCGTATATCATTATGGCAAATACGTGGAGGTACCCAAAAATAACCGGAAAAGCATTGCAGTGGGCGGAGCATGGGTAGTACACAATTCTGCCCCTAGAGGCGTACAGCGCGACTCATTACCAGTTCAGTGACACCTGAGTTGTCGATCTGGCTTGATTCGTTCCTCTGTAGTCATTATTTTTGCTAGAGCTGTTTCGTGCTTGTTTCGTTTTTTACTATGGCAAGCTTTAGTGAGCAACATGCAGCTATGAATTTTTCTTTCTAATTGGTAAACATGCTGCTGCAACTGTTTTAATGTTGAAAATAGCCTACAAAGATGATGCTATGGGATAAACTAAGGTGCACGAGTGGTTTGCTCGATCTAAAAATGACGACATGTCGATTGATGACAGAAATCGCTCTGGACGTCCACCAACAGCCCGAATCTACGAAAATGTTGAAAAAATTCGAGAGCTGGTGCTATTTGAAGGTTTTAAGGCGATTGCGAAACAGTATTCGGCAAAAAAGACCTGATTTATGGCAGTCAGGAGACTGGTTCTTCCACCACGATAATGCACTTGCGCACACAGCCATCTCTGTACGACAGTTTCTGGCTAAAAATGCCATGGATCCGCTGCCTCACACACCTTATTCGCCTGACCTGGCACCGTGCGACTTTTTTTCATTTCCACGGATAAAAAGGAGCATGAAAGGATGCCGCTTTGATGACATTGAAGAGGTCAAGAAAAAAACGAGGGACGAGCTGTCGGTCATTTCTAAGGAAGACTTCAAAAAATGTTTCCAGCTGTGGAAGCACCAGTGGGACAAGTGTATTAGTTGTAGTGGACAGTATTTTTAAGGAGATAAGGTTACTTTGTGAAAAAATTGAAAATAAATAGCTTTTATAAACAATTCCGGTTTTTTTTTGGGTACCCCCTCGTATTTTCCACAATGAATAAGTTAGGCAGTAAAATTTTGCTATCCTATAATATGAAAGTTTGCTACCTCTAGGAAGTATAGGTTCAAACGTTCGAAAGACACTTTGTACTTTGCATTTTGGACAAGAATCAAAGGCTTTGTGCGGCATTTTGGACGTTTGCGTTATAATTGACCTCTTCGTACAATATAATACTGATCTTATATCTGCTTGTGTGCATTCCGACATTTGTCTCCAATGGCTAGGCCAATACCGCACTGATGATTGCTAAAAAGCATGGCACAACGTAGATAACGGCTGGTTACGCTTGCAGAGATGAGAAACGAACAGATCCTATATAGTATGTGTTCAGTATACGCAACTTTTGCTTAGTACTCCAATCCATGGTGTCGATAACACCGTGTTTGACCCACAGGTGGCAGTGTGACCTGTCTGTAACCTAAAACACCTAAGTTGTTTTAGGTTGATCATCTAATATGATAAGGGAGTTCAGGCTACAAAAAAGGGCTATGAGAAACTACCTTTTGATTCATGCAGAAGTGTTTTCATCATTTATGATTGAACTTTTAATGCACGTATAATGAAATAGAAGTAAGTTTACGATTAATGCAGACTAATTATGATAAACATTGTTCCCTTACAAAATTTGGCATTCTATAAGCAGTTTCCAGATAATCTGGATATAATGCTATACAATAAACTACCAGCAGAATTGCAAAATGTTGGAAGTGGCTTTGCATTTAAAAATGAATAATTGATTTTATAATATTGGTAAATTTTTTAACTTTAAAAGTATTTTAAGACGGTTACAAAATATGTAACTTGGTTTAATGAAATATATATATATATATATAAATAAGTCAGTTTAAAGTTGAAAGCATCAGGTTCGATCACGGCGAGAGTGAAAAAATCAAGCTGTCTGAACTGTCAACCATTCTGCATATGACAGCCGGCACCCATATTACGTAACTTAAAAAGCGACTTCAAATCGATTTTTTATGACGTTATTAGGTTTTTGGACATTATGTATGTTTCTTTGACTAAGTAGGCTTTCCTGTAAAATGTCACCTTTCAACGAGCTGACATTAGCTTCATGCTCACTTGATTATCTTGACATTTTTTTCAAGTAATAACTCAGCGGGTCACCAGTGTGGCCGCTAGATGCCGCCGATTCTGGTGTTACTACTCGCGATTGAACAAACTAGTATTATAGCTTCCGCGCATGCGGCCACAGACGGCCAACGATGGACACCTGTTTCATGCTATTTGGCAACTGATCAGAATGGCCTAGCATTCGTCTCAGCCTGACAGCGTATGAAAGCTAAACTAGTATCCTCTATTCAGAATATGTGGTCTATCGACAGTTCTACAGACAGGTTGCTATTTTCACTCTCGTAGTGGACGATTCTGGTGATAGATGGCACTGTGTGCTGTCTTTATGTATCCTCTTTGGAGCTTTCGTTTGCGTTGGCAGATAGCACGGAACAGCTGTTTGTGATTGGCCGAGACGGAGGAACAAGAGCTATATTACTAGTCTGTTTAATGATTTGTACTCTAATCGTGTATTTTGTATTTACCTATTCCTTCCAAATTTCTTGTTTTAACTCTTTGCTTTTAGTTGATCGGTATTGCTGAAAAAGCTTAAGCAATTTTTATACAGATGGTTATCGTCGCTCGTCGCAGAGTCCGAAAACAATCATATTTAGCCCTGTGTTTTATGAACTTAGTGTTTCACCAATTACCAGCATCTAGGATCTAAGTGATACAACTTTATGGAAGAATAAAAAAGATTTCAAATGATCCTACGCACAGTAAGTATTGATCGACCAGCCAAAGATTGCTAGGGACGAAAGGGGGAAATGCGATGAAAAAACCTTACCATTAGACGATTTTATATGGAGTCATAGGCGGAGATCGGAGAGACTTGAATTATTAATTGAATTTATATTTTATTACAACTGGTAGTATTAATATTTTTTTGCGATTCATAATGACGTGATACCAAACATACATTATAAGAAATAAATATACACAAACACTGAATATTGAGAACAAAATAAATATATTTTTTAGGCAACAAGTAATATTCCTATGTACGCATTATGATTGAACAGCAAAACAAATTATGCATTCTTCTAAAATAGAATACAACAAGTCAAAAATATCTGACTGAATAGAAAAATATAGGAAAACAAAAAGTAATTTCTTGATGAAATAACCCATAAACAACACATAGAATTAGACTTTCTACTGAGATACTAAAAGCCACAAACCAATAGTATAATAAATGAATATCTAAAAATTCTAAAAGGTAGCCAATCTAGTATAGTTTCAATCCTGATTAGAGTCATGATCACTGTCTGAGGAACTGTCATTGCTATCACTTTCACCTCCTATGTTGATTATTATTTCTTCCTGTATTTCTTGAATGAGACTGTCTTTTTCCCAATATTCATCTTCAATTTTTATAACATGTCCAATAACCTTTTGCCAGTCACTGGCACTTACTGAAGCGATGGCCTTATTAGAAATTTCATCTAGTTTTTTTATAGTAAATTCGCCGCTTGTATTATGGCTTCTAATGAAAAATTTTACTTGTGCCCAAATCATCTCTATGGGATTAAACTGACACATATAGGGTGGCGTTCGAAGTGGGGTGTGTCCGAAACTTCTTATTAAATTATCTATCTTATAATTTTTCTCATCAGATGGTGGCCTATGTAGACAAGCTATTTCATAAAGCTCCATTTTTTTAGCATTAGGATCATGCTCTATACCTTTTTTGCTCAACCACGTGATGATGTCTCTTTTTAGAGAAGATCTAGTTGGAGGCTTGTCTTCCAAAGCTGAATGGTAAGGTGCATTATCCATTATTATAATACTATTAGGAGGAATGTTAGGAAATAGTTTTTCAGTAAGCCACTTCGTGAAATTTTCTTGGTTCATTTGACCGTGATAATCACCAGTGGCACAGCCAGCCTTGAAAATGAGACAGGCTCCAGGAACAAAACCATCTTGCGAACCCGCATGAACAATTATAAGTCGTCCTGGAAATGAATAAATAGCCTCATTTTAGTGTTATTTTAAGTTTGCCAACACCTTTTTGAATCACTATGTATAAAAAACATATTTTTGAGAAAAAAATACTTGCAAGGGATTATGTATTCAATTAGACAAATTAAATGAGCACTTATTAAGAATATTCCAAAATTGAGAAAAATGTATAATAAGCAAAATCGAGGTGAAAGAAACTTTATTACCTGTAGAACTTATATTGCTCAGGACACCCATAATTTCTTCGCTTTGCCAGCATTTCTTGAAAGTGAGGTCATTATCAACCCAAGTTTCGTCCAAATAAATAATATGCCTTCCTTCTTCCCGGAACTTTTTAATAGACCTAAGATACTTGTATCGCCAATGTAAAATACTGGGTCTTTCCATTAGTAATTTCCTTTTGTTGTGGCATTTACGCCAGTAAAATCCTTTTGCTTTTAAAAGCAGCCTCAACGATTCTTTACCAAATGGAAATTCCATTTCTTCCTTCAGTTTGATTAGAAGTTTACTACAAGTAGGTACCACTTTAAAATCACAGTAAAATTTTTCTATCATTCTCCGAATAATGGAAAAATCGACTCCATCAATTTTTTGGATCACAGAAGGGCGTGATCTCTTTTTTCCGGGAGAAGCTAAAGGCTGTGTGGAGGTTGCATTTTGCCTGTCTTTATCTTCTTTTCTAATTTTACTTATAGTTCGTTCACTAACACCCGTATAATATGCCGCCCTTGCATTTCTAGCTACCAGTGGATAAACGAAAGTATTGTTAGCCGCTTCTGCATCGCAAGCACGTATCACGTTTGCTATTATTTCCCTTGCCTGGCTGTGAATAACTTTCCCATGCTTGAATTCCATTATCACCACTAAACAGTAAATTATATTTTCAAAGTATTTGCCAACTGCCTACGCCTATGGGAGTAGGTTTATACAGATCGACCAGCCAAAGATTGCTAGGGACGAAAGGGGGAAATGCGATGAAAAAACCTTACCATTAGACGATTTTATATGGAGTCATAGGCGGAGATCGGAGAGACTTGAATTATTAATTGAATTTATATTTTATTACAACTGGTAGTATTAATATTTTTTTGCGATTCATAATGACGTGATACCAAACATACATTATAAGAAATAAATATACACAAACACTGAATATTGAGAACAAAATAAATATATTTTTTAGGCAACAAGTAATATTCCTATGTACGCATTATGATTGAACAGCAAAACAAATTATGCATTCTTCTAAAATAGAATACAACAAGTCAAAAATATCTGACTGAATAGAAAAATATAGGAAAACAAAAAGTAATTTCTTGATGAAATAACCCATAAACAACACATAGAATTAGACTTTCTACTGAGATACTAAAAGCCACAAACCAATAGTATAATAAATGAATATCTAAAAATTCTAAAAGGTAGCCAATCTAGTATAGTTTCAATCCTGATTAGAGTCATGATCACTGTCTGAGGAACTGTCATTGCTATCACTTTCACCTCCTATGTTGATTATTATTTCTTCCTGTATTTCTTGAATGAGACTGTCTTTTTCCCAATATTCATCTTCAATTTTTATAACATGTCCAATAACCTTTTGCCAGTCACTGGCACTTACTGAAGCGATGGCCTTATTAGAAATTTCATCTAGTTTTTTTATAGTAAATTCGCCGCTTGTATTATGGCTTCTAATGAAAAATTTTACTTGTGCCCAAATCATCTCTATGGGATTAAACTGACACATATAGGGTGGCGTTCGAAGTGGGGTGTGTCCGAAACTTCTTATTAAATTATCTATCTTATAATTTTTCTCATCAGATGGTGGCCTATGTAGACAAGCTATTTCATAAAGCTCCATTTTTTTAGCATTAGGATCATGCTCTATACCTTTTTTGCTCAACCACGTGATGATGTCTCTTTTTAGAGAAGATCTAGTTGGAGGCTTGTCTTCCAAAGCTGAATGGTAAGGTGCATTATCCATTATTATAATACTATTAGGAGGAATGTTAGGAAATAGTTTTTCAGTAAGCCACTTCGTGAAATTTTCTTGGTTCATTTGACCGTGATAATCACCAGTGGCACAGCCAGCCTTGAAAATGAGACAGGCTCCAGGAACAAAACCATCTTGCGAACCCGCATGAACAATTATAAGTCGTCCTGGAAATGAATAAATAGCCTCATTTTAGTGTTATTTTAAGTTTGCCAACACCTTTTTGAATCACTATGTATAAAAAACATATTTTTGAGAAAAAAATACTTGCAAGGGATTATGTATTCAATTAGACAAATTAAATGAGCACTTATTAAGAATATTCCAAAATTGAGAAAAATGTATAATAAGCAAAATCGAGGTGAAAGAAACTTTATTACCTGTAGAACTTATATTGCTCAGGACACCCATAATTTCTTCGCTTTGCCAGCATTTCTTGAAAGTGAGGTCATTATCAACCCAAGTTTCGTCCAAATAAATAATATGCCTTCCTTCTTCCCGGAACTTTTTAATAGACCTAAGATACTTGTATCGCCAATGTAAAATACTGGGTCTTTCCATTAGTAATTTCCTTTTGTTGTGGCATTTACGCCAGTAAAATCCTTTTGCTTTTAAAAGCAGCCTCAACGATTCTTTACCAAATGGAAATTCCATTTCTTCCTTCAGTTTGATTAGAAGTTTACTACAAGTAGGTACCACTTTAAAATCACAGTAAAATTTTTCTATCATTCTCCGAATAATGGAAAAATCGACTCCATCAATTTTTTGGATCACAGAAGGGCGTGATCTCTTTTTTCCGGGAGAAGCTAAAGGCTGTGTGGAGGTTGCATTTTGCCTGTCTTTATCTTCTTTTCTAATTTTACTTATAGTTCGTTCACTAACACCCGTATAATATGCCGCCCTTGCATTTCTAGCTACCAGTGGATAAACGAAAGTATTGTTAGCCGCTTCTGCATCGCAAGCACGTATCACGTTTGCTATTATTTCCCTTGCCTGGCTGTGAATAACTTTCCCATGCTTGAATTCCATTATCACCACTAAACAGTAAATTATATTTTCAAAGTATTTGCCAACTGCCTACGCCTATGGGAGTAGGTTTATAAATGACCGTGCCATCGGCACGTTATTCTAGTTTCAGATAAGATAAGAGTTTTGGACCAATCAGCGACCGGATGTTTACCTGCGGCCTGGGTTTTCCAGCTACATTGCCAAATTCAGCGGAACAATTCTATATCTTAAATATGTTAATATGTATGGACCGCATTTTATGTAGAACATCTGACAACTTCGCAATTTTTTGTCCGCATTCTTTCGGCTTGCAATCTTTCGCTGGTCCAACTATAAATGACCGTGCCATCGGCACGTTATTCTAGTTTCAGATAAGATAAGAGTTTTGGACCAATCAGCGACCGGATGTTTACCTGCGGCCTGGGTTTTCCAGCTACATTGCCAAATTCAGCGGAACAATTCTATATCTTAAATATGTTAATAATATGTATGGACCGCATTTTATGTAGAACATCTGACAACTTCGCAATTTTTTGTCCGCATTCTTTCGGCTTGCAATCTTTCGCTGGTCCAACATTAGCAAACCAGCTAATGGTGAATTATTTAAGCATTTTTCCATTAGTCACCGTCACTCTTTCGGAAATTCATTCACTCTCTTCTCGTCTCTGTCATGGCTCAGTCAAACTAGTGAAAATCTGTTCATAGATCGAATCGACAATTAAGTCATGAGGAACTTTGTTTTTTTAGTCGCAGTTAATTTATACTTGGAACATCATTTGAACGCTTCAACCTAAAACCTAAACAATTATTTCACAATGTTCTGATTACACTGGTACCTGACTGCAAACGACAATTCTCAATTTCACCTTGATTCCAAAATGCCTTTGAGGTGAGCTGTACAAAAAAAACTTGTTGGGCATTTTACTTCCTATGCCACTGGCGAGGAAGTATTGTAATCGCAAAGAAATCGAAAACGACGTATTACAATTTTTTGATGTGCACAACGAAAAACAATGTCATTCATTCATTTGACATTATGTAGGTTTTCCTAAAAAAATAATAACTTGGAACTAGCTGTCATTAACTTCATGCTCGCTTGTAGTAAGCGCAGAATAAACTATTTGCACTCTAGCCTACTTGGTCAACAAGTTGACATTTTATCGGTTTTTTGACATTATATAGTTTTCTTACCTAATAACCCTGTCGAATTTTGAAGGAATCTTCGCACAAGGCTACTGCTATGCCAAAGACAAAAAAGTACTTATATTTTTTGACTATCTTTCCAGTGACACATTGCTAGATCTGGCGAATAAGGCGGATGTTCTAGCATTTTGATGTGGCGCTGGCGTAAACAGTTTACAGTTATTTGGGCAGTGTGGACTGTCGTGATGCAGGATTGTACCTCTGCAACAACTTTTTGATGAAGATGGTGTGCACTGTAGCGGATCCTACCCCAAGAGTTACCTCTATAGTCGCATATGTGCAGCGAGAATCTTATTCAATAAGCCGCTGAACTTTAGCAATGCTTTCTGGATTCACACTTGGCATGCGACTACGTTCTTCATCAGCCAATGAAACACGACCTCTTTTGCGGCATACCAAGCAAAACACACCTGCCCGGGACGGAGCTTCATTACCTGTTGTAACCGTTCGAGTCATTGATGTTCATTTAAACCGACTTTATGCTCATGGTAAATCATAGCGCGATAACTCTCTTGAAACAACTCCCCGTTTCGTCTTAAATTTGTTTACATCACGTGCACTGTAAGACGCTTGCAAATGAACTGAATGCGGATACTTACTAATAAAGGACTGCTCTTTCTAACAGTGCACTGTTGCCGGTTTTTAGTAGTGTAGTTAATGCGTATCTCAAAATATACAGAGTGCCTCTCGTATCATAACTTTTTCTCTAATTTTAAAAGATTTGATTCAATATTGCATTAAAGGTGAGATTACAACTTACAACAGTTAAGGAATATTGCTGTAACACAACCCACAATTTTGATCAACTAAACATTTGGATTCGAATTCGGCGAAAAAAATGGCCTAGGGTCAGACCTTAGAAACCATGCATGATATGTCCGATGAGTAGCAGGTAGAATAACCTACAGTACCTGTGCTATTCGCGCTTTCTCCCCTGTGTACCTGGTATCACGATAAAATCAACCCAGGTCGAGATTCCCTAGTGCACGGGTCCTTCTCTAGGGCCCTTCGGTTAGGAAGGGTCAGGAGGAAAAGGGCCATCGATGCTATCGCCAGCAAAGCGCGTTTCTCGTATACTTCCAGCTTTGTGGCTGTCGAAAAAAAAATCGGTTCAAAGGTTGGGTTATTGGGAGGCTCACAATGGCCGGCTATAAATATTAAATGGCTTTTTATATCTGGGAGAAAGGAAAGTCATCCTGAATGAAACACCTGCTGTCGGACAGTTTTTTACCATGCATAGAATCAGTATGGGAAAGGGGCAATATTTCCAGAGATACGATCAGAAGACTTAAAGTGCCATTTTAACGATTTTTTTACCACATCTATTATAGTTTGCTTTTCGTTGAGACTGGCATTCAACTTGAATTCTTTCTCTAGCAAAGATCTAGTCTAGATATTTTTTCATTTGTCTTTGGTTCTCTATATTTTCGTATAACATTTAAACGTCTTAAAAGTTCCCATGTATCAACCTTACTACCTTTTATCACTGCAGATATCCAGCATTTTGGAAATGCTTGGAAATTTCTCACGAGGGGGACTGTTCGCACATCAGGAATACCTTTACGTGTTAGCCCAACTAGTTCTTTTAATCAATACTATACTCACTTCCGATGTAAATAATACACGACCACTAATCATGCATTATATTTGAGGATATCTATACGTAAGCTAGACGGCTGGCGCGTGTAAAGGCTTACAGGCCTTGTTCGAGTAGAATCGAAGAAAACTAAAAGCCTGAGGCTTGAAGCCTATAAAACAATATCATTATCAAATGGAGCGTCATATGGTGATGTTTTTAAAACAAATGAACGCACCTAAAACTTCGGGGTTAGGCTAGCTCCAACACAATATTGCTGCATGCACCGTGCATGATAATGGCACAAAGATGACATTTTCCTTATCCTTATCTACATGTTGATAAGATGTACTTCTGTTTGACGTCAACAAGATGAGAGAAAGTAATAGAAACAAGATACATCCTAAATTTTACTTGTTCAGTCTTGGAAAAGTTGTATGCTAGCTTTACCCGGATTTTTCGATTTGATGCTAAATTTTATCCACGCTTCGACAGGAAAATGTGCTTCCAGCTGCATGATCTTAGTGATTAAATATTTTTCTAGGATGACGTCGAAAGCGCGCATATATCGAAGACGAGCATACAAGTATACTTTCCTTGATCCAAGCATTTTTATGTAAAATCTAGCAAACTGAAGACCGCAGGACTAGCTAAAAAGTTGTGCCGACTTGAGATTAGATGTTGTTTTCATTGACAAAATTGTATTATCTACCAATAACAGCTTTTCCCAGATTTGGAAAAAGCTTATATTTGGGTTCTTCGGGTGATGATTTTCAATTTCGTAACCATCTCCATCAGCCCAACAGTCATTCTTGAGAGTGTTTAGTGAAAATCGAATTGTAAATGCATCAAAGAGGATAATATATAAATTCAAACACTTTTTTGTGAAAAATCATTTTTAAGTTCAGTTTATGTTGGTAACAGCTCGTCTGTCGTTATTTAATGGAAGAACAAAGGGTTGTAAGTGTTCGTACCTGTAGTGCAACCGTTATCTAAGCTGGCGAAGTTTAACCTCAAAGACTCTTCAGCTATATTAGACAAAAAGCTACAATATTATCTATAACAGATGGATCTTTAGAAGTAATTCCGTCGTGAATGATTCTTGTAGCAGAGTTAGTTTTTTGGCTTAGAAGTCTTGCACAGCAAAGCATTCATTACACACCACGTATATTTTTTAATGTTAATGCTTGATAGAACCGGCGCTTCTTTCTTGAATGACCTTAGCATAGACCCCCCTTCCCCTGATCTCCTTATAGCCCCACGGTACCCCATGGGTGTTTAGGCCTTAGGCCTTCGTGGTGGTTGGAGTATAAAAAAAAGAAAACAATATTTAGCTTCCTTATATGCTACAATTATATCAGAAGAATGGAGATTTTTACTCAGCCAATACAGATTCACACACACAATCTCACTATCAACACAACTATTTCTTACTATTCGTATAGTTCAAACTTGGAGTCTGACAGGAGAGGCCACACGCCGTTTCTGCAGACACTATAAGGAAACTCATGTCTGTGGTAGAGATAAATAAATTTATATTAGAGGTGTTGCAGTCAGAAAAAAGAAACAATTAACACAATTAACAAAATATAGATTGGTTGGCTATCGATTATTGGTTCTGCTTCTAGCTCCTAGCCACTTGAACATATTCTACACATACACATCGTACTATTGCCGTTGACGTGGAATGATAGCAATATTCACAATACCCGTCTCCAGCTCGATGAAAATAGAAGTTATACCTATGGCGAGCCCGATAGTTAGCGAGATATAGTCACCGCAATTGCGGTTCCAACGTTGTCGGACGATCGGAAGTGCAAAGGATAAATCATTAGATCGCAGCCTTGTCAAATAGGTGGGGGCTGGGACTAACTGTGTGGACCTAACTGACCCACTTGTTGCATAAATTCCTTTACCATATGGTCGTAGTTATAGTTGTGGTCACTGTTCTTGGCGGGTCAAAGTGAGGCTACCAGTATCCCTTTATATATCTCCATCTCCGTCATACATACACATCCAACCTACCCCTGTGCGTGAACGTTTGTTCGGTAAGCTCAAAGACATAGGTTTTTTAGTTGTGTGTATCCATCGAAAACTTTGTCGTTACGTATGAGTGCCCTCCAATCATATTTGTCACAGTGACAACTTACTTGACATCGGCGTGCAATCTGAGTTGTCCTGTTATCAATCTTCAATATAAAATCGTACAGTGCCCGGAAGTACGATCAATGGAGGAGGCCGACAGCTGGTGCAAAGTTTAATAGAGTATTTCCAGGAAGAAAATGAAAACAGCGGTCCCCTGTTACCCACTTCATGCGTACTAGAGAGAGTAGCAGATGCGCTGAAGGTTAAGATCCGCCCATAGTACGGAGACTCGATCTGTTTACTGATTTCTTATGGTGTTGATGACGTAACCGCCAAGAACGGTGACTAAAACAATAGCTTGCTGGGAGCATTACCTTTCATGAGCAGATGACAGCGTTGTATGGGGAGTGCAGAGTCAACCTACTTGAAGCCATTCTATATGCAACACCACCTTATTCTGAGTAAAAGGCCATGACCACATACTCACCAATTTGTTTTCAGCAAGAAGCGGTTCAATTCAATTCACTGCACAGCTCAAGTTCCTGCGAGAACAAAAAAAAAACAATATACAAGGATTACCGTATATCGCACTTCCCAACTTTCCTCTAGCTCCCGCGGTGGAACTTTCAAACTCACCAACAGCTATGCATACGGAGATAGCAAAAAAAAAACTAGGAAAAATCTAATTTCAGCGTGTATCCCATTTGAGAGACTTCTTAAGAAGTAAATTGTCGTCTCAAGTCGGAACGCAATTTTCTTCGTTAAATTCCCAATGCTTTCCAAGTCAACTTGATAAATATTACGTTTCCATCTTCTGCCCGAGAAAGTTTCTCCGCACAAAAAGTTAGCGAATGTAAGTTGGAGGATTAATGTGTATCGGATTTTTTCCGGATGAGACCAGTTTGTCACATGTATGGTGCTGCGGAATTAGAGGCGAAACAGCGAATGAAGGACATCATTCAGCTAATGTAGTTTGAGGAACAAATATCGTCGGCTGAGGTCGTCTTGTCAGCTGTTTTTAGTAGATCACAGATAACAATGAATGCAAGAAATAGGCTGTGCTCTAAATGGATTCAAACGTACTGATTTTTGTTGGACAGTGCTTTTCAAAAGGTTCCTCCGCCCACTTCATTTTTTTAAAGTATCGAGTAACCAACGTACTTCGATTTTTTTTAAATAAATTGATATATCGTGAGAATATCCATTCACAAAGCATTCGATTCATTGACATTTTGACTATGCCTCTTCAAAAAACTTCTTTATTTCCTAAATGCTATCAATCTATATAACGCATTAACATCGACTGCTAAACATCTGGATTTTAATACTTCTTATATAGTTTTCGTTTAAATTTTGGAAGAATATTTTGTTAAAATTGTTATTAAGTGGTGGAATATATTGGAGCTAAACTTTCCCTTAACCCAGATATCCCTAACGTCCTATCAGAAGGACAGCGCATAAAACAATTTTTGTATACGCCACTGGCTCGAAGCGCAGTTGCGCCATCTGTGGAACTGTTCTGGAATATCCTATAGTGTTGACATAACGGACCAAGCAGTGGTTTATTCTAGTTGTCCTGGTTTGGTTTAAGTCCAACTTGGTGCGAAAATGAACGAGTATGGAGTCAAATTTGCAAGGTACGAAAATTATCAATATACCTTATTTTACAGACCTTTCACTTGGGTTGCGTATTGTAAGTATTCCAACATTTCTTCTAATGTGATAGGATTCAATATACCGCATGGATGTTTACCAAAAGGTAAGGTTATTTGAAGCCGTCCTATATTTAGGACGTCAGGATTATTCGTTACTTATATTCGGGAATTTTTCTGTCATTGAAGTCTAATGCTCTCCTTTGTTTGTTTAGAGGATTTTCATTGCACGAAGCTTTGGCAATGTTAGAGGAAGACGATTTTCCACATGATTCCGCGGAAATAGTGATGCTTCCACCAGAAACCGGAGCTGAAACTGATGAAGATTCTGGAGATGAGGATACCGTGTCTCCCGATAACCTACCATCCTCACAGCTTCGTGCTCCAGCTGAAATATCACTACCATTAGAGGACTCAGACTCAGACGATGACAATCTTCCGTTGTCAAGGTTGGCTACTAGCTCTAAGCCTCCAAAGTCATCTAGGGCCTTCAACTGGAGAGACTCTCATGTGTCCGCGTCTGAGTCATTTGTACAATTAGAGGTAGAAAACGATGAAGAACATTCGCCGGTTTCCCTTTTTTTTAGTCTTTTTGACGATAATATATTCGACATTTTAACAGCAGAATCAAACAGATATGCGACAATGAAAAATTTCAATAATAAAGCTATAACTACATCGGACATGAAAAGCTTCGTTGGAATCCTGATCTTGAGTGGTTATGTGCCATACCTCAGAAGAAAAATGTTCTGGGAAAAGTACAAGGACGTGCATAATCAACTGGTATCTGAAGCACTTTCTAGAGATAGATTTGATTATATTATGAAGGTGTTTCACATAGGTGATAATAATAACCTGGCTCAGAATAATAAATTTGCAAAAGTTAGGCCACTCGCTGAAGCCCTGAATAAGAATTTCTTGAAGTTTGCACCGCACCAAGAACACCATAGTGTTGATGAAGCGATTGTGCCTTATTTTGGGCGCCATGGCGCTAAGCAATTTATAAGAGGTAAACCTATACGATGGGGCTACAAGCTTTGGGTAGGCTGTACACGAAATGGTTACATAAGCTGGTTCGAACCATATCAGGGGGCGAGTACCCACGTATCAACAAAACATAAGGAGCATGGTGTGGGAGCTGGTGTAGTGCTTACCTACGTGGATTTCCTAAGGAGCCGGTGGCCAGACTGTAAATTCCATATTTTTTTCGACAATTTCTTTTCGGGAATACCGCTTCTTGAACAACGATCCGCATGTGGCATACGGGGAACTGGTACAATTAGAAGTAATAGAATTACGAATAACCCTTTGAAATCGGTAGCTGAAATGAAAAAAACTGCAAGAGGGACGCACGACTACAAGACAGATCTTGATAAAAATTTGACAGTCTATGTTGGAATGATAACAGTGTAGTATCTTTAGCATCAAATGCGGTTGGTGTCAACCCTATTCGCATGGTAAAACGGTACTCCCAAAAAGAAAAAAAAAACAGTTCTAGTACCCCAACCATTCATGATAAGACTACCGTACTGGAATTAGAGGTAAAAAGTGGTACTTCTGCATATTCACCCACTGTATCGACATGGCCGTGCAAAACGCATGGCAACTATACCGTATATTGAAACCCTTCAGCAGCTTGATCATTTAGCGTTTCGAAGAAGGCTACCTTTTTACTTGAAACAAACAAGAAAAATACTACCCCCAAAATAAACAGACCAGATGCCGTCACTGCCATCTTAAAACCACTACAAGGTGCATCAAGTGCGACATTGGGCTTCATGTGAAATGCTTTGTCGATTTTCATACCAGATAAAAAGAAGAAAGAAGAAGTAGTATGTGTTCCTAACGTCCTACATAAAGGACGGCGTTTTTATGGAAAATTGTAATTTTTTTTCTGATATATCGATTAAATATTGTTTAAAATACTTAAATAAACTGTTTCCTAAAACCTCATAAGTTTTTGTTGAGTCTTTCATGGTTCAGGAACAATTGGGTTAAATAAAAGTCGTTTATTATTATAATTATTATTATTTTGACAGGCATTCATGGTATGGCACTGCTTTTTCTCAAAATAAAAATTATTCGTCCCTAATAATTTCACAAATTTGGTTACTTGATTTCCTTCAATCGGTGGACAGATTTTGTTCAAAAGAACCGTTTCTCTGCATGATAATAACAATATCGAGATTACGATCATGTAGAGAAATCAAATTAATACAGATTTCAATTTAATTATTTGTTTATTTTATAAAAACTCATTGGCATCCCACAGACTCTCTATATTGATAACTTGACGACCCTGTATATCAAAAGATATTTAGGATTGAAAAGTTCACCCATTATACTCGTATATTGACATTAAGATGAAACATCGTGTATATTTCAGCTTGAAATGGATAATTCGACGATCAGGCTGGCAATAGAAAAATCTGTGATCGGGACAATGCACTCACTCACAGAAGTGATCTAACAATGGCAAAAATCTCCAAATTGCGTTTCGAATCGTTTAAACAGCCACTCTACTCACCAGATTTAGCATCTTCTGCATTCAATCTGTTCCCGTACTTTGAGCAGCGTAACTGAATGAGTCATTACAGCCGCAATATGCTGTAATGTTATACTGAAGCAGTCCCCTAGCCAGAGTCTTAAATACCTGGGCACCGCGAATGCTATAAAGAACTTTAAAACACCTTGTTAATCATATTTTTGAAGTACGTAAGGCTAGCAGAACAGAGAAAAACCTTCTCATGCCGACTCTTCCACAATTTTGATACATTAGGAACCAAGGAGCGGTCGTACCGACCAGTTTTCGATGTGCGAACTTCGTCAGAGTTGGGATAGGAGGTAGAAGCCTCACGGGTTAGTCTGGCAGGGATTCCAAAGAATAACTTCAGGGAAGGTAAAAATCGAATATAAAATCGCTGGAGTCAAAGTATTAACTGCAGGATAGATTACATTGAATAGTAAACTATTTTTAGAGATCAGCTGAACTGTTCGATACGACCGTCACCCTATCTTCTTTAAGCTTCTTATAACAGCCGCAACTCCTGCCAACGCGGCTACTTCGGTGTAAAAGAGCTAATAATAATAATATAAATGTATTTATTGTATCATTAAAATCACAGCATAACAATAAACAATATGATACAAATGGCGGAGTCTAGCCATTGGTCAATATACTCTACCATTATTTGAAAATATATAAAAAAGTCCAAATTAAGCATATATTATATACTATGCACTATAATAATGTATTTTACTTGATAAGTGATAAAGTCTAAATGCTTCTAAAATTTCAGTGTATATTGAACAAAAATTAAGTGCTGCTAAAATTTATGTGTTACTGTGTTTTTAAAATATTTTGTTTCAATAGTGACCTAAATTTATAATGATTTGCTGTATTCCTAATATTGATGCCTAATGCATTATAATATTTTGCGGCATTATATAATATAGTGGTGAATGAGTGGTTATAATAAATTCTATAAATGATAAAAATAAATATTTGAATGGGTTATTAATTTTAAGCCATATTATGTGTTTGATTGGACCAATTACATAATCATATTTTCTTAGATTATTGATCAAGCGGCAACAAGAATTTTGAATTTTTTGTAGTCTGTAGGCAAACACTTGATCCAAGCAACGATAATACGTCAAGATTCCATGTAAAGTTTTGGAAATAATTAATGATTGACATAATCGCTTTTCTGCTTTAAAACTGGGAAGTGTCTGTTGGTATATAATAGTTTCAGCCTAAATTAGCATGCTTTCATGACGCTGTTAGCATGCATGTGAAAACGTAGGTCTTCGTTTATGAGTAGACCCAAACTTTTGCTTACATGATTAAATTTTAAATCTGTACTGCTTATTTTCAGGTTCAGGCTTGCGGAGGATTGACTTTGTTATTAATAGCAGAATAGTTATTAATACTTTCGAGATTAATATTAATTTTAGCCTTAGCCATTTTGAAATCATCAGGTGGAAAGCTTAACAATAATTGTATTACCGGAATAAGCAGTTACACTCGACTTTTTAATTTTACCCACCAAATCAAATGTATATATTAAAAACAAGAGGAGGCCCTAGGACTGAACCTTGTTGCACCCTTGAAGGAACATTTCATAATTTTGAAATACCTATTCCCAGAACCACCTGTTGCTGTCTGTCATGTCCAAGATAAGTACACTTAGCTAGAAGTAGATCATGGCTTAAGGTGTAGAATGTCTTATTAAAATCGAGAGAGACAGGATCACATAGTGCAGAAACGGTGCTAGGTGCGAACTGCTCATCAGGGAATATATTGTTAGTGCAAGTAAACTTTAAAATTTGTTTGTAGATTATTTCCTCTAATACTTTAAAAGAACTGGTAAAAGGCTGATAGGTCTTAAGTCACTTACTTATTCTGGGTTGTTGGTTTTAGAAAGTGGCATATTTAGTGACGCTTTCCAGAATTGGTGAAAACATGCTGTCGCTATGCAGCAGGCCTCGAGCATTAGATTTTATTTCATTCATAGCATCAAAAACGTCCTCTGTATTGATAGCTGTAAAACTGAAACTTGTTTGATTAGTGGGGTTTGAATTTGAACAGTACTTATTTTCATCTTCATCGTTGTCAATGAGAGTCCAAAAACTTTTCAAATAATAATAACAACACAAAATTGTATTCATTCGATTTTTTACACAACATGAATGACATACAATAGGCATTGATAAGTGACTGAAATTTGGTGAACCGAATCGGTAGAGTCCTACCATGAAGGTATGTTTCAACTAAATCCTAATATGAAATTGACCTCTTTGAACGGCTCAAAAATGAATAATAAAGTGATCATCGGTCTATTTCTGTAGATTTATATGCTTTCCTTGTACTTCGGTAATCATACAGGCCAATACTGAAAAACTGCTTGGTTACAATCAAACAGTCCTCCTGTTTCTGACGTATGGGACAATTTATTCCATAGCGCCAGGGAATCAGTTTTTATCGTCAACACCTGCAGTCTTGTATATTACACAATGCATCTGAGAAAGCAGACTACGCGGTTAGAATCTTCCCTCTACTAAATAAAATTGAATGATCACAATAGGGTTACCCTCCCCCACCCCGCAGACACACACATATTTCCAGCTATTCTACCCCAAAACCATTCCGTTAAGCTCAGACATTACAGTAATCAAACATAAAATCCTCCACGGCTATCTAGATGAACGAGTTTCCTGATTTCTGAAAATAAGGACCCATTGCCCTAATCCTTTGGATGTCACCAACGATATTTATGACACGTGAGCATCAGCCCCTATAGGACGATAGGGTGGCCTCACAATAGTGTCAATTACAGTTTCAATTTCATTCTTCCTGGTTAAATGATCCTCTAATTCGGGATCTCTTTCATTTAGAATGTGCATGGTGGTAACTGGAACCACTGGAACTAATCGTTAGATTAGGTTTATTTGAGCAGATGTGCTGTCAGCTATAAGCATACAAGTAGCTTTTAGCTTTTATTAAGTGTCTTTCATATAGATTTATAGACTGGTATGGCTTTTTAGTTTTAAAGGCGCGCATCATTGTGCCTAGGCCAACTCTAACCCTTTACACCAAAATTGGTAGCCAAGCAGTTTGACACATTTTTCACTTCAAATACGTGTGTTTATACCTCCTATTCCACTGGTCGGGGATGTACTCGTATTGCAATTGCAAAAGATTTATAAAATCAATTATTGTGCCTTTTGTATATATGTCATATGACATGAACATCACGTAAAGTCATGTCACTCATTCTCGACAATCTGACTGTCGGTCTGCCTGTTCGGTAATCCTTGGCCCGTCTGTAGCTATCGTATTTCTTTGATGTTAATATTAATGCACTTCCAGCACATCATAGATTATCCCCGTACTTTGTCTTCAAAACTTAGGATGATAGAGAAACGTTTTAGATCCGCGTTCTCCTGCTGGGTTAGTTATTGAAACGCTTTTTCCCAGCAATGGCCTAGCACGTCCCATCTTCAAGTAGCTGCCCTTTTTTACAATGCCATCTTTGAAATAATTGTTGCTTGCCATAGGACCGGAACGTACATCAAGACGACAGTCCAGCTTCATAATGAAAACAAAAAACCATGTATTGCTTTAGTCCATTCGGTGACAATGCAAGAAACCTATGACAACTTAGCAACCATATTAAATCGTGTTAAATATGAACAGTATCTATGGAAATTCAAAAGTCATAGGTATATTTCTAGGGCTTCAAGCCGGTTTTACAAAATATTGCTTTTTTTGATGTTTATGGGACAGTAGGGCAACAAAAGAACACTACAGTAAAAATGATTGGCCTCAGAGAACTTCTTTTGATCCTGGTACTTTAAATATTAAATATGCCCCCTTTGTTAACCGAAAAAAGGTGCTGCTACCGCCTCTCCATATTAAGTTTGGACTAAATAAAAAACTTTATCAAAGCCATTGATAAAGAAGGTAGTGGTTTTCAGTACCTAAGAGGAATGTTTCCTCAACCAAGTGATGCAAAATTAAAGGAAGGCATATTTATTGGACCTCAGATAAGGAAGCTCCTAGATAATCTTCGTTTTCATGAACAATTAAATGAAAAGAAATTTTCAGTTTGTACATATTTTGTACGTGCAGTAAGAGGATTTTTGGGCAACAAGAAAGATGCACTCCCATTTGAATTTTTTTCCGCTAAATTTGAATGCAGTAAGCGACGAACAAGGAGAGAGGTTTCACCAGGACATCGGGCCGATGGAAACAAAATACCAGGGATGCTAGAACTCATATAGAGGTATGTTGGGCGACTACTGTTGGTTTTTAAAAAGGGATGAACACAAAGGAAAAAGTAAACGGTTTCGTGGCTGTATCATATATTGTGCAATATATTTTTTTCACATAACAATCAACCCTCAGTAATGTTTTTGCATAGAGTCCACAGGTTTTAACAAAAAAAAAACTGTACTTTCTCCAGTAATTATCACATCATTTTCGGATTTGGGACACTAAGATACTTCGAACAAACCTATTTTCATCAATGTTACTTTACAACATTTAAATTTGTTGACCAGTGTAATTGAAGTCCCTGAAATCTTTTGAGAAACAGGAAGGCTCTTCTCTTTTCTAGTCAAAACGCCACATTTACGAGGTCTGTTCAAAAACAGGCATATTGCGCGACAACAAAGTGCGGTACACTGTGTCCACCATATTTCCCTGCTTATTACGGATTGTTAACATTTTAGTTCTTTCCCGTGTTATTGTTTTTTGAGTGCAAGATGTTTCAGAGTTCGTGGCAATTTTTGTGAAGTTTTGCGTGAAGCCGATAAAATGTTTTACAGAACTATTTGAACTTCTGATAGACGATTATGAAGATTTTGCTATAAGGTGTATATGGTGTTACAGATGGTGTTGCCGATTCAAAAGTAGTCAGTCGAAAGTATCCCCCACCAGGAAGATCTTCAACCTCAACCGATGGCAATCACATTCAGAAAATTTGTAGTCTAGTACGTATAAATTGTCCTTGAGAGAACTTGAGAGAACAGGAGGGGTTGGGATCTCAATACGATTATGCGATAACATTTTGAGAAATTTAACATGCATCGAGTTGCAGCAACGATGATCTCATGAGCGTTATTACAGTTGATTCTGCGGATACATGGGGGCAAAGGTTCAATCAGGCGAAGGATCTGGAAGATCCAAAAGAGTTCGACAGTCTCGATTCAATATCATGGTTATTACTATTTCTCTCTATATCAATGGAGTTGTGCATTTTGGATTCTTGTCAGGCGATCAAACAATAAACCGTCACTACATGGAAGGTCATTTGAAACCATTGTGTGATAATAAAACGAACTAAAAATTTAAAAATATTATGCCCGATTGTAAATATTTAAACGATAATGAGGCTCGTTAATCTAAAATTTTCAAATCAAGGCATGTTATACCTTTATTTCATCCTGTGGTCGAAACGTAACACACTTTTATTTGAAAATTTGAGATGAGTTGAGATTATTGTTTGCATATTTCGAATCAGAAGAAGTATTTTTTCATTTTAGTTATTTTTTAATTTTTAATATCAATGATGCTAAATAGTTGGTTAAGGGCCGATTTCACCAACATTAATATTATGGACCAATGGGAAAATACTTTATCGAAATGCAATTTGACAGAAGCTGTCAAAAGTCTTTAAATATTAGTGATTTCTATTGAAATATCGAACAAAATCGTGAAAATTCGACTGTATTATGAACAGGACCACATTTTGATTCCAACATGATGCTTTTGTATAGAAAAAACAGGACAACTTTCATGTATTTTGATATATGTTATAGGTTTATATTTAGCAATCCGTTATCCCCCTCAGCGAATGTGAATGCGGCAAATAATAGGTCGATTTTCTAGCTGTTAAATTTGGCAGCAGATTTGGACGTTTGTTAATGCATGGCACTCTCGAATTTACCAGCTTCAATATACTGAAAGTTATGATTGCATACTTGTTGAATAGTGTGGATTTGTCTGTATTTTGCAAGAAAATAGACTATAAAATACATTCCATACAATTCCTCATCTTCCTTTACGTCATAATAGTAATCATTTATTAATTTATGGGTTAATGAATTTCTTCAAAGCAATAAAAACATTATGTCCTCTCCATCCTAAAACACAGCTGTATAAGACGTGTCAATCCGTACATCTCCCTGATGCATAATGCAATTACTATGGACATAGACAAAAAATTATGAAAAACGTTTTTTAAGTCCAAAAATCGTCGAAAATAGTAATGTTTATTGTTTGTGTTTTTGACTGGCGGCCGTTGACTGGCGGGGATATCTATATATTACTCGAGGGTTGCCAAGTCTAACGACGATCTCGTCCCGTGGTGGAGGGTGCGAAATGAATCTCTTACATTTGCTGGTTTTGCATTTTTTTGTATTCTATGTTTTGTGATCACTTGTTTTGTTATGTGTGAAAAATGGAAGCTTTTAACAACAAATTTCCGTGTAAAAGTGCTCCCTCCAAGATTTTTTTGTGAAGAAATACACACTGTCGTGTACACGTTAAATCTGCACGAACCCCTAAATACGTGGTTATGTTGAATGTACCATGTACCATCACCGATGGTGCGACTGATTAAACACTGAAATTAAAACAAAAAACTGCAACTGCATGTATGAATGTTGAAACTGTTGAACAGTTTCGGACCAGTGGGGTTAAAATATCGTTGAAGAACTGGAAAGAAGTGTATAAATGTGTTGAAATGCAACACCTAACAAAAATTTGAGTGAAAAGGCTTTTTCATGTAAGGGTTTGGAAGTGCAAGTTTGCAAATGTAGGATAAACTATAAGCACACAGTAGGTGATATAGTCACATATGGATTACAAAAGTTGCAGTAAATATGGAAAAACTTCAGCTAATCTGAAAAAATAGATTTTACTCAGACATCAAGCATTTTTAAAAATTTTGGCTCAGTTTTACATAATTTCATAATATCACTGAGAAGATTTTGATGGCAAGCTGTCACTTCATATTTTAAAGTGTTTTGTTTTGAATACCTTGATGCTATTTGCTACCAAAAATTTGACGGAGAGATCTCGAGGCTGATTGGGTATATTTAACGGACTGTTTGGTACTCGTACAATATTGGTGCAGAATAATGGTTTGTTAAATTGTGAAATCCACCGTACATGGCTTTCATATAATCTTCATACATTTTATTGATATGTCTCCATTAGACTTCTTACTTTGTTTCTACTACGAAACTTCGATAAATACAAATAATATAATGTTAAGTCGATACTTTGCGGGGGTTGCCATATTGGACTCAAAATGACGTCACGTTGCATGTTATGTTTAGAACGTCTGACAAATGTTGCGCAACATGTGCCAGGCACATTTGCTATCATATCTGCGATATTCTGTCTATAGAAAAGTGCCGGGAACATGTTGCGAGCTAATAAGTCCGCGGCGCAAGTTGCAACTATGCAGATTTCTGTCAAGTGTATCCGCATATTAAGGCATATTTGCGTATCCTAAGAGAAACAAGAAAAGTGACATTATTGTACGAATCATAATATGGATTCTCCAGATCGTTTTTGGTAATTATTGGTAATCTGCGTACTGGATAAACTTTGCAGCAAAATATTATTCCGAAAAACGAGAAAATTGATCGAAACTTTTAAATAACAAAACATTCATCCGAAGAAGCTTCTTCAGGTGCCTGAAAGAAGCTTAAGACAAAGAATCTATATAGTTACATTATTTGTGGTGGGGCTTATGCCTGGTATCTTTTATTTTTCTGCTGCTGGACCATGTGTAACCTGACATCCAAGCAGTCATATATCATAAAAATACACAATTACTGCCAGCAAAGCATGTTATCCGCCACTCGATCCCCGGAAAACTTCGGTCATATATATTCCCGGATCTTCCCGAAACATCTCAAATCTCGAATCCCTTACGGAGATATCGCCAGGCATTTATCTCAATGACAGCTGCATCAGCAACAATACCTTGTAATTTATGCCCCAGTATACTTAGTTAATGAAATCTAAGATCGCATCGGCCACGGACAATTTGTTGAGTGCCCTTCGGTGGTTCACCCCGGCTTCCGGTGTGATTGGTGCGTCTACCGTGAATATACAGGGCTGGATCAAGGATAGCTTCTGGGGGACCAACTCTTTCTCTTTTAAATGGACGTATTTAAAAAACATGTATATTTAGCTTCCATCGACGTCTTTACCGTAGTGCCTACTTGTTTTTCTAGTAAAAGTTTGCAATTTCACCCGTTTTCAATTACATAACTTAGTATTTTTAATCCAACATATGGTGGCAACACTTCCTGTTCTAGTTACAATCCACTGAATCTACAAGTGGTTGAATACCTCTCATCTTTATTATTATTGCCAAGCCTTTTGGGGTATTATTTTTTGCATTCTATTTGTATTTATTATTATTTATTCTATTATGTATTAATACGCCAATAAACATTATTATTATTATATGTGGTTTGAATCGGTCAGACAAACATATAGGAGTAATTACACTATGCATGGCCTCCTTTTCAGCCCAAAATCATTCTATGATTTCCAGAAAGTTCCAGTAGGCATCCACTCGACAGATGGGTTTCGGTTATTAGAAGTCCAGGTCACGTGGTGCCAATACGTAACGTCCATCAAGAGGCAGCAACGACATTCGATAGCTGCATGTGAATGTGCACTAAACGACACGTGTGCATCCTTAATTCGGTCAAATCGCATATACAAGAATATTCATGCAGTTGATGCATACTCCGGTAATATACGAGGGGGCTAGAAAACGAACTAATAACGTAGCATAAAGCGACCCGTTTGACCAAACAAAAATTCTAATTTGGATGAAAATTCGGATACAGGATTAACGAAAATCAGGTTCTTGCGGTAGGCAGATTTTGAAAATTTTTTGATAATCTTTTTGATTCTTTTTTCATTACGGAGTACTGAATACTATATATCTATAACACGAGAAAAGGCTCTCAGACAATTTCATATCTACGTTCGGTTACGTTTCTAAAAAAATGGCACGCTCTTAGAGCAATGCTGGAGTTGTCCATATTATTTTAATTTACGGTGAGGGTCTTCGAAAAGCTACCGAGCCTGCGCGAGTGCTGGCAGATCGTTTTTAAAGAACCTTCGTGATTTGCTTTTTGTTTGGGGCAAAATGGAGTGCTTACGGTGAATAAGTCAGCTTTTAAAGTTGATAGAATCGCCTTGATACAATTGTTCAGCTGATGATACTTAAAAACTAGTCCATTCAGCGTAAAAAAGATCATTCTTTACCTGCTTAAAATTGAATAACAATGTAAGGACAGTGGCGAAGCCACAGCCAATTTTGATCTCGGAATGTTTAAAATTAAAGCAGACGGACAACAGTCCCCTTTTGGGGATAAGGATGCTTACAAAGTTTAATCAAGAAGTTGATAATTTGAACTAGAAAAGCTGAAAAAGCATCTCCTCATCCCGTACAGTCTTCACCACCAGTGGATTATGAGGAATTTCTCCAGGATGTTGAAGAGTGGTACTGTAGGAAACAACATATTATTATATTTGGGCTATCTGAGGATCAAAATAGATTAAAGCAGGAACAATTAGCCCATAATAATCAAGAGGTCAAAAATATATCGCCTTTCTACAAACATTGATACTAGTATCAAATTGTCCAGGCTGCGAAAATTTGACCTCACAAGGGCTAGGCGGGTTACGGTTTCTCTATGGAACAATCAAGAGTTCAAACTATGCATTAAAAACTCTGCAAAACTCAGATCCGGTAATAGTAATATTTGTATAAGAATAAGTATCTGTACGAACAGCGCACCAAAGCAACAGGAATATTATAGAAAAGTCAAACATCAACTGCAGGAGAGAAGAACATCAGAATAATATATCTAAATTCTAAATGGTCGTCCAAAAAATTGTTGCTTATTTAAACTGAACAGGCGCAGCAGCACTGAATTTCGAGCATATTATCAGATTGATATTGATTGAACTCCAAAATTGATGATTTAATTTCATCTGCAATCTTGAGTGAATATGGCCTAATTGATTTGACTGAAACTTGGTGTGACTCTGGATATTTTTCCGGAAACTACAGTGTTTTTCGTAATGATCGTGACTTTGCAAGTGCAAGTAAATCCTCAGGAGTATTGCTTGCATGTAAAACGAGCTTAAGGCACAACACATCTCTTTAGGTTTTTCTACTGATTATCCTCCTATTGATGTAGTTGCGGTTAACCGCAGGCTACCACCCACTCTGTTTGTTTATGCTATTTATTTATATCCTACCAAACTCTTCTAATGACACATACGAAAATTAAACGATCATATCCTAAAATGTTTAGACAATTAAACAGTGACGTTGAGTAACCCCATGTATCAGTGTATAAGAATGATGTGCCTCTCTATCGAGGCCTTAATACGATTGTGACATACATACGAATACATTTAGAAGACTTGACAAAAAACTGGGCCCATTTAACGACTTTCTGGAATTCATGCTCACATTCCAGAAAGAGTGTCTGCGAAGTTGGTGTATTGCTAAAAGTTAAATGTAGTGTTGGCAAATCGAGTTACAGTAGGAAATCACACGTTCTTGGAATAAAAATCGTATACAAAAAAGTGTCGTCTCAGGAGTAAAAGTTTTCCGGGTAATATGCTGTTTGGAAAAGTACATGGACAGTGAGGCCTCGTAATCAGTTGATGTTACTTAGGAAAAAGTACAACTTCGTTAAATAAATGAGGAAGGACCCTTAGGAACTTTTTGAAGAGTGTGTGAAATCATCCAGAAAGGGTACGCTGATACTCGTACAAAAAAATGTGTCCCTAGTTTTTTCACCTCTCTTTTGTTCTCAAGCAGACGTGAATGTGTCCGTAGCGATTTATTTTTTGTGAAACAGTTTTTCCTATTGTGTTCTAAAAATGAATGACATCAATTTCTAGCAACGGTGTGCTATCAGGTTTTGCTTCAGACTTCTGCACAGTGCAAAGGATACTCTTGCTAAACTTCAGCAGGCCTAAGGAGATAGTGTTTTGGGGGGCTCTGAAGAGGCATCCTCCAAGTGTGCATTAACATGCCTATCAAGCTGATAAGTCAACAGACCTTGCTCTCAACAACATGGTTGCGAGCATCGAAGCGTCCTTGGAAAACAAGGAAATTGCCATAGCGGCCTTTTTGGGCATATAGGAGTGTGTATCCTCTGATCTGCGGCTGGATCAGAAGCATATTGATATGCAGAATCATAACGACATCCTTCCAGCGGGAAATACACTCAGATTTAGAGCTGCCAGGGGGTGTCCACAGGGAGGGTTGTTATCTCCAGGTTCAAGCATATGCAGACGATACAGTCGTCCTAGTCAGAGGGAAATCATCTCGGGAACACTCCAGGAGGTGTTAACCGCAATAGCGGATTGGTGCGAACGGGAAGGAATGTCAATCAACCCGCAAAAAAGGGCCATCGTACCTTTCACCACAAAGAGAAATTGGATGGGATTAACTCCACACTCCAAAGTGAAAATGTACTGTTTGCAAAAGAGGCGAAACATCTAGGAATGTGGAATGATTTGGGGAATGAAACCTAAGCAAAGGCAGCACAAATAACTGTCCAAGCCAAACTGAACGCACTAGTGAGAAAAACTTGCATGCTGATCACTGGTGCCTTTCGTACCACAACAACTACAGCTATGGAGATCCCTCTTAATCTACCCCCCTGCACATATACCTGGAAGGCGAGGTAAAAAGGGACATCTTATAGACTACAGCATGTGGCAAATGGTATAATGGACAATATCACTATGGAGAAAACGGACAAAACCACCCCGCTCTGGGAATGCCTTCTGATATAATGTCAAAAATAACAACACATGCTAAACCTTACCCAGTGACAGTTCTACACAGGAATGAGTGGGAGCAGCAAGTTAACTTGATAAGGAAAGACATCTGTGCATATACAGATGGTTCCAAGTCCGAGGTAGGTGTTGGAGCTAGTATATTCGTGCCGAAGCTGAAAATTAAAAATTCTGTTAGCCTAGGAACCTGGGCATCAATCTTTCAGGCAGAGCTATATGATATAAAACTGGGTACCAGAATGATCGCAGAACGACGACTGAGACACAGAACTATAATTACTTTTTCAGATAGTCAAGCCGCACTTAAAGCACTTGACTCCACCTACCCGACATCGAAATTAGTGTGGAATTGCAAAGAAGTTCTTGGTGGTATAAGGAGAGAGTAGACTGAACAGGAACCACGAAGCGGAAGGTTCTGATCTTCTAGAACCGATGAGACTATCGACAGAATCCAGCATATTTTGCATTCAGATCCTCGGTTGACAGTCAGAATTACCGAGGAAGAGTTAAATTTGACTCACACCACTGTTCATCACATCAAGAACAACTGGGTATTGCATCACGATAATGTCGCTTCTCACAGAGCAATGTCCATAAACGAGCTTTTGACCAGTAAAAACATTCATGTGACTCCTTAGCCTCCTTATTCACCTTACTTGAGTCCTTGCGACATTTTTATCTTTCCGAAGTTGAAAAATCACCCCAAGGGAACTCATTTTGGTATAGTCGAAAACATTCAAACGGCTGAAACGAACTAGCTGAATTCTATTCCAGTATCGGAGATCCAGCACTGCTATGAGGAGTCTAAGAACCGTCTCCAGCACTGTGTCGCTTCAAAAGGAAGTTATTTTGAGGGAGACAATAGAAAATTGTAATTATATAAAAAAAATAAATTTATCACTTAATTTATAGGCCTCGCATGTTGATAATTCATAGTGGGGTGTAGAGGTGCTTAAATATGTGGCCTTTACTCTCCCAAACGTACTGTATATACATAAAGCATTTATTATATATTTACTCCACTGTTCAAGGTGATTTGTTACTACTACTATTCGTCATTATTCGTCAGAGCGGTCCGGTGGACCTTTGCCTTAGTTAAAAGTCTCATCGGTCTGTTAGTCTGTCAGGTTTGGCTACCCACATACCAAACATGTTTAAGGTGAAAAGGGAAAGAAGGAAAGAAAGGAAGGAAGAAATAGAGCAAAGAAAAGAAGTAAATCATTTGAAATAGCTTAAGCATTATTGCTTTGACTACCCGAATTATTTTGTAACTCCAAAAAATAATTTTGATCGGTTTTGTATACTGAAATAAATTTGGCTGGTCTGGAATTTACAATTTAATTTTGATCACAGTACGAGGCGCGGCCTGGAATGTTTTCGAACTTGCTCGACTATGTAGTCTACTGAATCACGCAACAGAGCATTGCTGTGCGATTCCGCTTGATTATAACGCCACTGCGCGCGTTGTTTTACGTAATCCCTTAAATATAGGATATTAAGATCTCTGTGAATAGTCTCATTTGACACGTACCAAGGGGCGTTAGTAATTGTGCGTAGGGTTCTGTCTTGCAGGTCTTGCAGTCTCTGCATGTGCGTCTTGGCAAAAAAACACCAAGCCCCGCATGCGTAGGTGATTTTGGGTCTTTGCCCATTTTATACAACCGAATCTTGTTGATCAAACTTAATTTTGAATTGCTGCACAACAGAGGATAAAGCTGCCGAAAGGTTATTTCGAACTTTGTTTTCAAAATATCAGTATGTTTCTGCCAGGTCAATCCCTTGTCAATGATGACTCCAAGATACCTGACAGATGATAAATGCAGGTTGTCTATTGTACTTAGCCATTCATTGGCTGCGGAAAGATCGCCTGGAATGCTTATGTGGCGCTAATCAGGGGACTTATTATTTGTTGAAGGGACTTAAGCGCAGTTGCTAGGTCCACATTCTGCGTGTTCAAAGTGGGTTGAACAGAGGGGGCAGCCGAAGATGTTGAGACGGCTGCTTCCGCGTATGACTTGCTGCGTCTTTGCGCTATGACTTCCAGATTTCGCCTGGGGGTGAATCTGCAAGTGGGACTGTTAGCGGGATGCGCCTCACCACAGTTCGCACACTTCCGCTCCTCTTGTCCTGTGAGGGGGCATACATGTGTCATGTGGTCGGAAGCACATTTTAAACATTTGGGAGGTGCTGTGCAGTAAGACTGCGCATGACCATACCTTTGGCAGCGGTGACACTGCTGAATAAGACTAGAGTTCTTTTGAACTTCAACTCTGATTGCTAGACCCAGCAGCTCATGTTCATTGATCAGCTGCTGGGACTTTTCAATCTTGGGCAGTATCACGACCACCAAAGGCATGGGTGCGCCGCCACTGCGTTTGAGTCGGATAATGTGGAGAGGAGTATATTCCCTCTGTTCTAATTCCCCTTTGATCTCCTGTTTCGAAAACATTGCGGGTATGCCTCTGACTACCGCGTGAATATTTCATTGTGAATGAAGAGGGAAAGTATGATGGGGCACGTCCTCCTCCCTGAACAGGCGAACGATTCTTCGGTAGTCATCCTCAGTTTTCGGCAAAATCCTGATTCCCGCATCAACGGCAACTGCGCGTTCTATCTTAATGCCTAAGCTTATAAAGGTGTAGTTTAGATGTCGCTACTTGGTCGCATCACGCAAAACAATGGGCGTGATTCGCCCCTGGCGGGGTGCTGCGCTGGTCAACTCACCAGCAACGTGAGATTGTTGAGACAATGCACTGTCAGTCGATGCAGTGGCCAAAGATTGAGAAGATGTGGTCGCTGCGTCGACCGTCATAGGACAAGTGGCAGAAGAAGTTGATACGTTTAATGAAGCACAAGGTTTTGAGGGGACTGTCAACTTGAATTTTGATTTTGCTTTTGGAAGAGGTGGGAAGTCATTCGTCTTGTCGGTTTTGTTCGTTTTGTCGATGCGACTTTTCCTAGACTTGGCCTGGATGAATCCGCCATTCTGTATTTCACCGTCGGTCGATGTCACGTCAGTTAAATTTTCAAGAGGTCTTTTTAAATTGACAGCCTTGTCAGATTTAGAATTAAAATTTGCATTACTGGTTAACTGTGTTACCTGGGTGGTCAGACAGTTTATTTTACTGTTTTGATCCCTAACTGTCTCAGTCAGCTCCTTTATTTGCTGGGCCTGGCTTTCGATGATCAGGGTCTGGCGCTGGATGGTTCCGTCCTTTTCGTCTGCTACAGCTGGTGTCAATTCCTTTGGTTTCTTGGCAATTTCTGTTCTCTCCTTCTGGCAGGGTCCATTCATCATCGGGGACGCTGGGGGATCATTACTTTGACCTCCAGAGTCTATCTCCATGTTTTTAAATCGAGTTGGTTATTGAAAAACTTGAAAACTTTCACGAGCAAAAATATGACGTTTTGTCAATTATCCCTTATTCAGGGCGAATTGGTGATTTGTTATGATGGGTAGTTGTTCATTGCCGGTTATCACAGAAAATTTTACTATGACGTGAACGTGAGTTACGCTACGTTATTATGAATCAGTTCTGCCAGGCATTTACTATCTGTCACCTAAGCCATGTAGGTAGAAAATTCTCCACTACGGTTGTCGTGTTTTCAGCGATTAGATAATATAATAAACAGCGTTTTAATGGCAATAATCACGAATGATTCGATTGTAAGCCGTCGTAAGTGCATGGTGAATGGGTATTGCAAATACAGTCCAGTCACTCTGATACTAATTTTGCTGGGTGATGTCAGAACTTTAATAGACCTGTGTCCGTTTCATCTGTGATATACTAATTCAGAGTAAATGACATGCTTTCGAATGGGAACATTCAGTTTCAGTAAATCACCGACTAGCAATTCCACGTGACAATCACACTTTTTTGGACAATCACTATCAAACTGTTCCAAAATTGCAGGAGAAAAAGCGGCAACTTTATTTGCGATGAGTTAAGGGCAATTTTTCCTTTCAGTTTCGAGGAATCACGAATTGTGTGGGTTTCTTAGTATAAAAATTTTGTGAAAGTAGACGCCAGGGACTGAGAAAAATAGAAACTTGAAAAAACTGACCGTTATGATAACTAACATAATTCTCTAAAGAGAAGGACATACTTAAAATGATAATGGCAAAACTCTTCGATGCTTAAATAAAAGCTAGTTACTGACCTAAAAACGACACTGACTTACCTCTGAGTCGGGCTATTAGTCCACGATGCAAAGACTGGCACCTGTGACAGTTATTTTGCATCTGAACTATGTCATTCGGAAAAAAATAGAAGCACTTAAATGGCATAGAAATTTTAAGTAATTTTGTAGTTGGTTTAGAGGTGGTCCTTAAAACGAAAGAAAGTGTGAAATATATCTTGGAGACTCGCAAAACATTACTGGTAACTTGACACCCGTTTTAGCCACATTTGTTGAATATATCATATGTTACTAATCTTGCGCTCACGAGCTGACGTATGTACTTGATTGTGAATATGTTGTGAAAATTAGTTTATTTATGTAAATGTAATTTGTTATTTTTACTGGAATAGAACATTAAATATTGACAGATTTTGATTTTTTTTTTAAAGTGAAATATCTCATAATTTATTACAGAAGCGGATAAATAGTTTTGACAAGAATATTAATATGACGTACCATAGAGCTTTGATGCTTTGAAATTGGGTTATAACAATACGAGCTATCATGTCATTCCCCATCCGGCTGAAAACAAAAATTCCAATATGGCGTCCAGCCACCATCAGTTTTGAACCGTCACTTTTGCCCTAAAATATAGATAGATAGCTAATCGTTATTCTCTTATTGGTCATAGAAAATTATGACATAGATCTTGTCAATCTGATGCATAAGATAAATCAGTTGCAAGACATGATCAGTGCGTATAAATTTCACAGTGTCAAGAAATAGACAAATAGCTAAAACACAAAAAAGTAGTTACAAAGACGTACTTTTGCAGATGCAATGAACGAATATCGGACATTTAGCAAACATATTAATAACAATTACAGAAAGTAGATGGATTGATAAAAACATTTAACAAAATAATCAGTGTCTCATATCCGCATAGTATTCATGCTTCAACTTCATCAACCTGAACTCCATTCTAATGATTCGTTCCATTCATAAAATAAGTAGGGAAAGAAGCCTTTCAGACTGTACTGTTACAGCGATAACTGTGCCGCACTTTAACATACACATACATCCATAAATCACCTATGATTTTGCAAACAGTAGTTGCGTGGATGTAAATGTATGCACATAAATATGCATTTATTTAATTAGCCGTTCTTGATAAGCCATTCGATTATAACACACGGCAGAGCAATTGTTGAAAAACGCGTTTATTTGTGATACACTTCAAACCAACGCATTCAGACTAGGTAGAAGAAGCAAGTCTATGATTTGTTTATCTCTAACTCTCATAGTCTGTAGTTCTTGACATATCACATGAAATTCGTTTTTTTCTGTGAATACATACATATAAAGTCCGTGAGTCCATACAGCTGTAGTGCTCTGAATAATTGTCAAAGAAGGAGAAGGTGCAGGTGGAGTGCAAGAGTTGTTTAAACAGAATAAACGATCGATAAGTTAGTGCTAATACCTGGACATTCTTGAGGTAATTTTGATTAATTTCAGTCCACTTCTTGTTTCTTTGAGGGCTCAGTCGAAATCTAAGGTTTGTCAACAGGATTTTATACCTAAGAATTACGTTGAAAAATAAAAAGTATTGGAGATAAATGAATCTTTTGATTGATACTAAAAGGGTCAACCTGGAACTTTAACTTTGAGTTTCACCTACTTTAATTTTGAATCATAAAGTTATTAGGAAAGTTTCTTACTCTATCTTGAATAATAATTGTATGTTCTCATTTTACTGAATCGTGGGACGGTGAACTTAGACGGTTTAAAAAAAAACTATAAATACTAGAACAATTATTTTAGATTCAAATATTTTTATTGGATAACTATAGTGACAGTCGTGTAATAGCAGTAATTTCCTTATTATCCTCAACAAGGTATTTGCTTTTAACCAAACAACTGCTCGGATAGCAACAGCTGTTGAGAGAAACCAAGTAGGATTCAAGCAGGGTTTCTCACTATTACCAATACAACATACTTTGCCATTGCTGCTGTATAATAAAGACAATTTTTTGTATTTTTACTTCAAAAATCCTAAATTAAGTTGCATTGTTCATGCGCTCTACCGTCGATAAATATTTACTTTGTTTGCCTTATTTAATTTATCGTAACGTACAACCAGTACGATTGGCACCATAAATACCTTTCTAAAGAAGAGATGTACGCGATGTATTGACTAGTCACTTTGGCAGGCAATGGTGGTTATTTTGGCGACAAAGAATTTAGTGTTAGCATGACTTGGCTCCTTCTAACGTCTAACCTTTTCAAGTTCGTTGCTTCAAACAAACCCCTTGGTATATTGTATACAGGACTGTGCATGGAGCTTGTTTTTTTGGATTCATCTTTTCTAAAAAACTACTAGCTCATAAAGGGTCAGGTCCTGTGTACGCCCAAGCATTTGTGAGTGAGTCGTTTTGCAGATTACATACTTAGTTTAAGAAATGGGCCATGGGCACTTTTATAACATGAGGCACGTGCGGGTCCAATAATATCATTCTGAAACGTGACTGATATAGAATTTTTTCACTACTAACACTGCATATCACAAAACATTCGATCTTGCATCACGATCATGTGATTTCCGACTCCTTTCACAAATACCTCAAAATGCCAGTTACTTGGTGTCAAACTTATAAACTAACATTAATCGATAGAACAGATAGCCGACGTGGCTTGGACTAAAGACCAAAGAAACAAATGTTTTGCTTTTGTTATCATAAATTCGAACATTATGTCAATTATTGGGTAATTCAAGAAGAGCCACATGAGGAGCTAAAGTTTTCGATTCCCCAATCGTTCTAAAACATTTCGCAATATAAAGTTCATTCGTCAAACTGACACAATGAAAATGACAGTATACAGTTTTGAATTACATTATTCTTTACCTTGAAGTTTTTTGTTTTCATTATTTACGTAGAGAGAGAATTACTAAATTTCAATACGGCATTCATCCCATATCTGCGCGGCAGCGCTCACCGCTTCGCCGCTGCAGTACGGGTAGAACAGTTAACCATATCCGTACGTCGGGCGGTGAGCCTAGGTAGCAGAAAGTTTCGCGTATCGAAAACATTTGCCTATCAGTCTAAATTTTAATAGCAAAAGTGCGGAAAAATCTATGATGTGTAAAATATGGCTTTACTGGGATTGGGAGTATATAAATATACTCTTCTTCTTACGTATCTGCTAATAATATGTCATTGAATAGATGCTGAATGTGAATGTTGTGACAACCAGTATATTCACTTAGCCAGTCTCTAAACAGACAGAGAATACCGAACCCACACTTGGAACAATGACTAATATAACCTCATTACAAAATTGTCCATTTGGTATACACGAACCGAACATGCTGATAAATCAATAACTATCGATTAGGAGTGAACCAATTTTTGTAGAGAAACTTGGACAACGCGCCCACAAGCCAGTCATATTTTCTGATTTATGGGTAGCAATGTTGGTATCTGGACAGACACGCCAAGTCACTATGTATCGAGACGTGGTATAAAAATTAGACCGTGCTTTGTTACCTGGTTATTGCAGCCACTGCCTCCGGGCGTATGCATTTCATGACTATCAGCTAGCACACGCAGTGTGAGACATATCTATTTTATCAAGGTGCCACATACCAAACACAAATAAATCTCATAAATTGTTTGAACAAAATATTTATTGAAAGTCCCATCGGAAGTTATTGATCCGCGTATTTTAAACAGCGCCACTTAGGGGCGAGTAACTTCACAGTGGAGCCCCTTGGGATGCATTAATGCCAAGGATGCCTCATTGCACCTTCAATTCCCGATCGTGTGATTTTAATCTCAGTTGTAGATCAGCGCGTTCGACTAAACTGAGACGACTAGGCGACAATAGTCCAAAAAAGCAGTCAGAACTATTGCTATTTTCTTGAAAGGTCTGTCTGTTTTTACTTCTCACTCCTATTGGCAAGGAAATACTGTAATCGCGAAAAATTTCGAAATTGAGACATTTTTGGTCTGTCCGCAAATTTTCTTGGCCCGTCTATAACTTGGAAGTACTGAGATTTGGATAAAATGTCTACTCAAGGTTAATATTTGTACTATCCCAAGGATTGAAAAACTTAGTCCAGTGGCGGTAGAAAAATGGCCAAAAAAATCAAAATCGCTGAAACTTCGTCTTTCAGCGTTCCAGGAGACCCTGATCATTTTGAAAAATATTAATGGGTGAAACATTGGAGGGTAGAGATCGTAAGGGTGGGAGAGGGTGTATCCCAATTTTTCGATGTTACTACACTTTTAACCCCGATAATTCTACGCAACTATTTGAGATATTTTTCACATTATAGATTTCGCTCCACATTTCCCCTTAAGACGTGAAACATATTCTTAGCCGGCAGATCGTGCACTTATCGGTGTTGCATCTTTCATGGTGTATCCGAGTGAGATAAAGGCAGTTAGTGGACGACATATACAGATACGAGGTGGGCGCGACATATATCTATAGGTATATAATGTGGTATGTAAGTTAAATTACTGCCACCAAAATACTTGTTTAAAAAAAAACTTTATTTTGATTAACGGTACAAAAGGACTTTTGTGAAATCTTGTCATGACGATGCGTAAAACAGGACGGTTAGACAAGAAGTGACAAGATTTCCTCATACATGGATTTAGTACAATGTAGCAGAAATATAATATGCTGATACAGAGGATGTTAACATGTGAACTTCAAGGCGCGAGGTAAGATTCCATAGCATAGCGACAATGCTAGCAAGAAATACAAGTACCAGGTAATAATTATAATATTATATAAAATACAGGATGATGATGGATATAACTTGTATGTGATTCATAGTTATTGTCGAAAATAACAAATTAAGTTGAAGACTGTTCTTTGGGGAAATCAATAAATTGTGCAGAGTGTACTCCATCAGGAGCTAAGAACAAATTTTAAGAAAATAATAAATAGCATCCCTACTGAATTAATTGAGATTTTGTTACTTACTATATATATATATATATAAATTTGATTGAAAATGTGGACGAGACCACATAGTAGGACGACCAAAAACTGGATTTATGAGGATTCTTTTGGGCAATCAATGAAAAGCATAGCTGTTTTACTTTCTTTGATTTTCCAAAAAGATCCTCATAACACAATTTCCGAAAATCAAATTTTAGCACCAATCTCCCTGATGCAGTAAGTAACAACATTTCACCTAATTGAGCATGGTTGCCATTTATTATTTATTCTAATTTTTTTTTAGCTCCTGACTGTATAGACCGTCGAAAACCTGAGTTGTAAGTTATAAATCTACATTTTGCATAGATGGTCGATTTCTCTAAAAACGAGTCTTCCACTTATACACGGAGTCCAGTAAATAGTACGACAAAAAAAAATGAGGAAGATGGGCGAAAGGCAGACCTACAACATACCAAAAAATGAAAGTTTCACTGTTTTTGAGATACTAATTATTTTGTCTTTTTCGAAAAATTTACTCGTTTGATCCAACTTGTGTTGCTGATTAAGCAGGTAATTTATCTAAGTACTTTGCAGTAGCAGTCTAGTACATTTTTATTTCATTGCTGAATATCAAAGTTGAGTAAAATGGTTTTCTAGAATAAAAATTACGAACAAGAAAATGTTTTGTCAAGTTTACCAACTTGTATATATCGAAAATTATATTTCAAATGGCGGACTAACTATCTGAGTATGCTTTGCAAAAAAAAACAAATAGATATCCGATTATTTCTAGGCATAGCATCAAAAGATAGATTAAAAAAAGAGAGACAAAAACATTAAGATCTTAAAAACAGTGAAACATTTACTAGGGTCATTTCTTGGTATGTTGTAGATCCGCCTTTCGCCTATAATCCCTATTTATTGTCGTACTATTTACCGGACACCCTGTATAATAATATGTAGTATATAAGTTTTTGTCAATAACAAATCAGAGCTGGGAATAAATGAGGCTACCATGTATGGACACGCTGATTGCTAACATCTGAGGTGAACTTTTTTCATCGAAAGCCCAAATAGTGCACTAATGTTCCTGGCGTGTCTCTGTTTGATGTCATTGCACTACATGACAATTGTACTAGAAGTAGTTGCAAAGGCGTGGGAAGTAAAAGAGTAATTTTAACATCAAAAATTAAAAAAATAATAGCAATTAAAAAGAAATGCAATGAAAATGGTAACCGACTCTATGTCAATCTACTTGACTGCCTTTTTTCTTGTTTACCTCTGCATACGTACATGACCTAGATGGCGAGGTACCATATCTAACAGGGCACAAACGTTGTTTCAGAAAGTGTCGTCGATTACTTACTCCCTCTACACTGTTGTATGTTTGTTATTTATTGGGCAATTAGACGAAGTACTTCTATTCTTCTCGCTCTTCTGGATATTCTTGCGTCATCCATGAATCACTTATTACCAGTGATGGATGCATTATATACATAATCTAAAATTCACCATTATATATTCGTATTCAATTGTAATTGTATACCTCTTGATATTCATGTAACAACGTTGACAATGTATACAATAGGAAAACAAAACAGTAAGAATAATCATGATTTGTTTTTTATGTTCTCTTTTATTTTCATTATTGACCTAAGCGATATTTTGTCAGCTTCGGGACGTGTTTTGCGTATCTCTTCCAAAAGGTAAAGCTGTTTTGGCTTTTACAGCTTTGCATATTTCTTCCTTATTACCCTTAAATCTGGTTTTAAATATGCATCTTTGCAATGTCCCATTTCAAAGAAAACATGTTGATTAAAGACAACAACATCATTTATCAGAATATCCGAAGAAACTGAAAGCCCCTAATAGACACTGGAATAAGAAGTTATTTCTTTTAATTAACTAATATCCGTTTTACAATAACAACGGATTTATTCAAGAATTGAGTTTATGACCAAATTTCAAAAGCGTAAAACAGGAATTTGATGTCAAATAAATCCATAAAGTTCTTCATTGATTTTTCACGTAATTAGACCTTTTTTATAATTTTTGCTAAGATGAACGTCAAATTCCATGATGCCAATATCGTTTTCTTTCCAGTATATTGAACAACTTTAAAATTCAAGTATAGAACTTTGATAGAATTAGGCCTAATTTCACCAACAACAGTCCGTTATTCTCCACCTATAGGGTAACGGACCGTCAGATACAGCGAATGAGCTTCAAGTTCCAATCAACAAATTTCAGCAACCAATAGCTATGAAATGTTGAAAACAAAATACTGTCAAAGTATGAGATGATAACTTATCATTGAAACATCACCAGCTTATTGAATATTAAGAAATTACACATTTCGAAATAAATTCATGTTTTAATTACTATTGATGATTTTTATTCATGTTTATATTATTTTCTTCAATTGATATGTGATACTGGGTGTTTTTTCCTATAAACCTCTTGCAGATAGCCATTAAGCACCTACTTGATGTCAGGCTCTACCAAAAGATATTGCTTGTTTCCAAACATTCATTCATTTACTTGCCGTTCATCAGAACCATTATGGCACCTTAGATTGATATTCCCAGAAAACCATTCGGGTTTTTTGATATCCATACATCCATAAAGTTGAATATTTTTCGTTGTTCAGGAACTGAACAAACATCCACACTATATTCACAGCGATTAATACATTCCCAAATATACGCCTTAAAGCTGCCATCAAACCTAAAACCTGCAAAAAACTACAAATTTGCTATATTTTTCTTTTTTCACGAGTACACATTCTAGGTTATATTTATATTAGACATTATTTGAATACAGCTGATTATTGCATTTTAAGGAGTGACACATGTGTGGGATCTGTCAACTCTTGGTACCAGTCACAAAACATATTATACTCTGAAGGTTTAATTCCATGCTATTCAATGACTTGTGTGGTTATCAGCGGCCATTTTGTGAGGGTGCGACAGGGCTGCCAGATTGTGCATTAATATCCCGTTTCACCCTCCTGGTCCCAGTGGAGTAAGTTCCGCCAACTGTTGAAATATACTCTACTATGCTTTATAAGACTATTCGTGACATTTTTTCCAAAATCATTGCACGACACTTGAAAAAATGCAAATGAAAATTTAAAATTATTTCCTTGACGCCGCAATATAGCTCCGTCGGTACCTTGGGTTATACATCTTGGCAGTAGGGATGTTCGATACGATCCTATATTTAGAAGTATCAATACATTTCACGAGTATCGTCATCTTTCGATCCGGACTGTGTCAGAAAGAGTGACTGCCATTTGGCTGCGACATTACCCTGCCAAATCAGACATATCTTTCATCATTTTCAAAGAAATTGTACAAAATCTTCAAATTTGTGAAGTTAGCGAGTTTCACTTTATACGTTGTTACCAGACATGCCCAAACCATCAGTTGCTGCCGTGATATTCATCCCGACCACTGCATCCCCACGGCTAGGCGATCTGTATGATACATTTGTATTGATAGGGCAGCGGGTTATGCTATAAATGATATGTCACAGTATTTGTGCACTGATTGCAACGGTTAGATGATACCAAAAATATTTTCATAAATAGGAGGTCTTTCCCATTCCGGATCGAACAATCTACCAAAGATGCTTATAATCATGATACGTAGTAAATTTTCACGAAAAAAATTCAAAACCAGCGAATATAAAAGATTCATTTCGCACGCTCCACCACGGGACGTGATCGTCGTTAGACTTGGCAACTCTGCGAGTGTCAGATAGATATCCCCGCCAGTCAAAAAAAAAAAAAAATAGACAAACAATAAACATTACTAGTTTTTTGATTTTTGGACTTAAAAGCCATTATCTGTGAAACATTTTTCATAATTTCTTGTCTATGTCCATAGTAATTGCATTATGCATCAGGGAGATGTAGGGATTGACACGTCTTACACATATTATCTGTGTTTTGGAATGGAGAGGACATAATGTTTTTATTGCTTTGAAGCAATTCATTAACCCATAAATTAATAAATTATTACTATTATGACGTAAAGGAAGATGAGGAATTGGATGGAATGTATTTTATATTCTATTTTCTTGCAAAATACAGACAAATCCACACTATTCAACAGGTATGTAATGATAACTTTCAGTATATTGAAGTTGGTAAATTCGAGAGTGCCATGCAGTAACAAACGTCTAAATCTGCTGCCAAATTTAACAGCTAGAAAATCGAGCTACTATTTGCCGCATTCCCATTCACTGAGGGGGATAACGGATTGTTAAATGTAGACCTATAACATATATCAAAATACATGAAAGTTGTCCTGTTTTTTCGGTACAAAAGCATCATGTTGGAATCAAAAAGTGGTCTTGTTTATAATACAGTCGAATTTTTACGATTTCATTCAATACTTCAATAGAAATCACTGATATTCAGAGAGCTTTGACAGCTTCCGTCAAATTGCATTTCGATAAGGTATTTTCCCATTGGTCCATAATATTAACGTTGGTGAAATTGGCCCTTACAGTATTCAACAGTATGGTTTCTGTTTACGAGATTCCCCTCAAAACTTTAATACACATAAAAACCCAAAATGTTTCTAGCAAGAATTTGTGGTATGGTTGGCAGCACTGTGTACTGACAGCTAATCGATACAATTGTCCATTGATGTAAAAACCACAAAAAATATTGAGGGTATAGTGCGAGTAAGTCGAACATCACATAATGCTATTCTATACACTGTCTACACCGTACGCGAACTCTCATAACATCGATCTAGACATGGAGTTAGGCAAAGTATTTTTCGACACGAATTTTCGTTTCTCTTTTTGTTGATGAACAGCGATGGTGTAAACCATTGAGGTGACGCATCTCAACGTACCGTACAACTCCTTGTAAACGGCAGATACCCGGAATACGCAAAATGTTCCACGTCATCGACATTGCTTGTCGCGCACAACATAAAAACTCAGCATGTCGTTTTGAACAATGCAAAAAAATGTCATTAGAGCAGTGCACACACACGACTTGGCGATACGAGCTGGATATGCAAGTGTCACGCGCGAAAGGCATTAATAAAATGGCATGTTGAAACGGAAAGAATTTCTATATCAAGCATTGCACTTAGACCTCTCGGGATATTTATTGCGACAAAGGGTCCGGTATCCTCTGAATTGCTGCCGCCGTCGAGACGCTGCTTTGCATAGCTCCGTTTGAACGGAAAATGTTCCAGGGAAATTGTTTGCGCATTTTTTTACTTTTTGCCTGTTTGCAGTATGCTTGCGTAGAGGAGGAAAAAGTAATATATTTTTCTGTAAGCCGTTTAACTTTTTTACGCAAAAGAAGCTGCAAAGACAATGCCTAAATGCAAGATCACTGCGATTATTATAACAGCTATTTATGAACGTGAAATTATTAGGGCCTAAGGTGCGGAATGCTCATTATGTCGCGAGTTATAAAAATAACGACTTGTTAAAATGAAAAATTTGAAACAACTCAGAGCAAGTTTTTAGTAAAATTTAAAGTGAAAATAAATTGAGAGTACATTACTGATAATTGCCCGGTTACCTAGCAACGCATAAATAACGAGAATTGCAAGCTCGGGATACTTAGGGCGATATGGCTTAATTTGGCATGGCGGGCAGTTCACTCTTTGCAGTTAGGTTGCTTTTATTGTGGAACCTCTGTTTTTTGCTCGTTCATAGACATAATCTCTCTGATTTGGACTGTCTAACATCTGAGAACTGAGAAATTTCTTTCTGTTAGACTGTTCCACATCCTTGGTACTCTAGGCGAAAAACAGGGAAGTCCTCGATGCAAGATTCTGAGGTGTCTTCAGATGGAGAATTCATTGAGGGGTACGTTCAAAGCTGGCATCGTAAAACCTTCTTTCTACATAAACATCCTCAATAAACACACACAAAACAAGAATACACCTATCTGCATCTATCCTACAGACATATCCGTATATACATTTCTCTCGCATCATCCCAACTCTTTCAAAGTTTATTGCACTTTATCAGTAGGGGTGGCAGCCATCGCTCCTACAATTAATTTATTAGTTGACCTTCATAAGGATAGTCTTTGTGGTAATTACTGTATTGTATGGTATTGTATAAAATAGCTTTTATAGAAGAATTCTCTTGTTCCTCATAGACGTAACACGCTATCCGCTTTGATGTCTTACCTTGACCAAGGCCTTGATAAATAAATAGGGCCACGCAGTTTACATAATAATTATGCTGAATGTGTGTACGATTTGCCTGGAACACAATGCTTATCAAAGAGTATACCATTCACACCTGCTTTGTCCAATAAAGTTCGTCTCATAAACTTCATAATGATATATTCACCTTGTATTACCTAATGCTCAGTTGATGTCGGTGGTTGTTATTAAACTGTCATTAGGAAGCCGGAACAGTTTTCCTTTTAGATTTCCATTTTTTCCAGAGAGATAGGTGTGTTTTTATGTAAAATTTTTTTCTAAAGAAAAAAAACGGTCGCGTACTATTTTAGTTTGGAAATAATACCACTAAACCCCTGTATCTCCGCCAATGGTGCACTTGAATTTTAAGTAAAGACTTTTGAATGTGGACAATACTTAAGTAAGTCCAGATACCAAATTTTAGGTCATTCCATTTGACGGATTTGAAGATATTAAAAAAAATTGTGTTTTATTTGTATGCTTCATGCTTTATGCATCTTTTTGATGAAGCCCTTGAGGAAAAAATGCTACATAGAAGACTCCCTTAAAATGCGGGCGTGTTTATGATGTTTCATTTTTGGTCACGACTTGTGATCTGAATACATACTACAATAACTGGAGGACAGTTTGCTGTATTGACATAATGAGAGGGAGTTGGAGGATCAATTATTTTATAATGAAACCATCAGTGTTTGATTACCATATTACGTATTTTTTTAAGTCTTGCAAGTATAAGTAGTTCATTAGCGTTACTTAAATTTTGCACATCATGTTCTGTTAGACGGGATAGTTTCGCAATTTTCTTTACAAGCTCAGAGAATTCAAAAGGATGATTCGCCTCAAACCTTTGCCTCTCCAAGTTTCCAATATTTCTGATTAAATTTACGTCAGTAAACTGGTATGCTACTAGGTACTGGGAATCTATTCAAGAGCTTCCACAATATCTTGTCAATAACACCGTGACCTAGATACAAATAAAACCTCACACAACGACAGGCAAAACACCAATCTTTCAATAGTCGTCTTTGAATCGACAAGCGATTTTTAAAAAGGCTAAGCGTGAGACAAACGGTAATTCCATATTTTTACAAGTACTACGAAAGAAAGTGCTAATTATGTTATATTCTCTGGACTACTGAAAAGCTTTGCGTTTTGAAGAGCGAGAATACCGGTCCTGGCAATAAAAATATCTGCCGTCCTCAAAACTAAGATTAGATTGCTGGATTTCTCCCGTACAATTCCGGGTCTCTGCAGGAAATGCAGCTAATTTGCTTTCCAGACATCCAGAAGTACACTATTAGCCTCGACTCGAGTTAGAATCCGGGTCCGTGAAAGCAACATGTACCTACTTTGAAAGTCCTCCGGCATTTTTACGCCTCGCGAACGTTAAATTTACGCGGAGTTGAGCTTCTTCGAAAGCGGCGGCCAATTAAAATATCCATTTGCCCTGCACAAATATGGACCTCTAAAATATTTATGGGAAGAAATGTGACGTGATCCGTTACTTTTACGTCACATTTATGCAGTGACGTAGAAAATAATACGAAAGATATCGGTACAGGTCGAACAATATATCACGTGTTTCAAATTCGGCCATCACCATTGGGATCGGTGAAACAGTAAGAGATACGGGGTTGCTTAAATGGGAGCGAAATTGCGTATCTGGGTAGCAAACAAAATGATGCTTAAAAATTCAAAGCAGTTTCGGAGAGAGGCGGAAAAATATAATTTTCCCAAAATCGTTTTATTTTTTGTAATGACTTTATTTGTAATGTGATTTCAATATATATTTCACATTAACATTGCAACCTTTCCTACTTTACATGGTGGCATAATTGGAATTTCAGTATGATGTTTCGTCTCTGGTCCTGTAGCATCAACCTTTTTTTTTCTTATAGTCGCCATAATTATTGGATTTTTCCACAGGTGAATAAAGTTTTTAATTCTGATTCCAAAAATGTATAATATGGCATACATTGACATTGCCGAGCCTTTGATATTTAAAAAAAAGTACAGAATCTCCAAAGTAGGCCTTAAAATTATCAGATAGTCATGTTTCGTAAAAAATCATTTTTTTCCTGATATTACTTGAAATAGAATTTCAAAGTAAATTACATGTTGTTGTCACTTTTCTTTCTCTACACGATGCCGTAGTCAAATTTTCAACTCGAGGCTTCTTCATCGCTAACTTTGTTTTTTTGAAGGACGCGATATTGGAATTTTGTACATTTAGAAGGAGCTTTCACCCCTAAATTCGGTTATATATTTTCTTAGTTGGCCATGTTGTTCTTGGAACGAAACTTACAAGAAAATAAAAAGGTATGGTGAAACCTGCAATAAATGACAATTTTATTGATACCATAATAGTTATAAGTAAGCATAAATCAATTAAGGTAGATGCTCAAAACCCTGTCTGTTATCTTGTAGGCAATATCTGACTCTTATCCGTACATTTTGTTCACTGCTCGGTTTATGTCCCTACTTCTAAGTCTTTTAAACTCTGTTAATATGTTTAATTTGAGGTCTGGTCTAGTGTACGAAACAAATGGCTATCTGATGAGTTAAAGGACTACCTAGGATATCCTGTTTTTCTGAAATAAATAAGGGGTGGCAATGTCAATGTATGACATATTTTAAGTTTTGGGAATCATAATTATAATCTCTATCCATATGTGTAAAAATGCAGTGAGGGTCTATAAGGAAAAATAAAACTGATGCTGGAGGACAAGAGACGAAATGTCAGAATGATATTCTACTTATGCTCTTGTAAATAAGAAATAGTGACAATGTTGTTGTTCAATTTATTTAAAAATCTCATTACAGATAAAATCGGAAAAAAATTATTTTTATTTTGGTAATTCTGTTTCTTCCGTCTCTCTCCAGAACTATTTTGAATTTCGAAACTTTCTAAGCGGCATTTTGTTATTTACCTAAATACGCAACCTTGCCCCTATTCAAGCGACTCCGTTTTCGACACCACAATGGTGAAGGTGGTCCAATTTGGAAGACTCGGTATGTGAAAATACACTGCCATTCAAAAGCTTCCAGACAACTGATGGGTAATATTTCTTGTTGGTAGTTGTCATTGATGAAGTAGCATTAAATACCTTCTCTCGACAGACAGGACTTTCAATTGACAAACTGCACTCTAGTCCATTCATCCGTTGTGGAGCTACATTACCACTGAGAAACGCGTACAAAGACACGTTAAACTCATAACACCCATCCTTTTTGGGTCGAGGGCTAAAATTGGCGTCAAGTAGGTTTACTCTGTATTTTTCACGCAATTTTGGACAAATGGACGTTGCATCATGTCAGCTCTTGCACACTGTTGTATCTTTATCGTTTACCAGATATGAAAATACTTGTGTACCCCCGCATAAGGTCGTGGAGTAGAATGAAAATCGGTCAAAAAAGTATTATTTATTTAGTAAAAACTGAAATTATGAGCTTTGAATACACATGGTATGTATATAAATCAACTTCCTTACATTCTGGTTTGTTTACTGTTGGTTAGCTTTGGAAACCATTACAGCTGGTCATGTAGTATAATGAATATGATTGGAAAAAACATATTATCAGTTTGATTTGTTTTTTTTTAGTGAACGAGTACTTTCACACGCCCTACTATTATTTGCTAGAATAAAAAGTACCAAAAATAGACCAGATTCTTAATTGCAGAAAATATCTTCATATTCGCAAGAGACTGACGAACGTTTATTTATCATGAATAAAGTTCATACTTCACACCTGAATAACTACAACTCTAATGTGGTCCCTTTCCTGATTTTATTTATACTTAATAAGTTATATTTTCCCGTATATTAACAGGTGCTACATTTGCGAGGCGTCCTTGATGACCTCTTTTCAGCTGTTCAGGTAACAATCGCATTGGTCAGGCAGCGCTTAGTGCACATTTAGTAGGTATACAAACATCGTTATAAGTCTTTAGGACAAATATACAGGAAAATATGTGGGAAATTTACCTAATAGGCGTGTAGAATTGCTGGGGCTAGAAGCTTTTAAACATGCTGTCGCCAAAAATTGGAACGCGCCCAACCCTACTTAGCACAGCCGTCTAATACAACCCTCACCGCACAATCTTTTATCCGTAAATTAATTTTCAAAGATAGAAGAGAGTCTCTGAAACGTCAAAAAACGAAGCCATGTTGATTTTTTTTGTTTACTTCTAATACTAATAAATACTAATAAACTTAAGTAAACTAATAACTAATACATACTGCAAAACTGCATCCATTCCTACCAATTGTAGGTGCTTGAAAAATGAATATATAAAACATTGTCTGTTGTCCAACTAACTGATTTTTTTAGCGTTTCAGTTTTTCCGTTCTAGTTGCAGAATGTAATGGGAATGATTTTTCAAAATTCGAATGTACAGTTTTATAGTGCCTCTCGATATTCCCTTTTTTAACAACGGAAACAGATGTATTTCATAACATACATTTCTACCTTTAACTTCTGTACAGAAATATTGTTCTTCCCAATCCGAATGGAAATGGTATGTCTTCATCTTCTTACTACATCATGTTTCTAATTGTAGGCCAGCTCTAACCCAACCGCTGGACTTTGTGCCGTTCGGTTTTAAACTGAGCGCACGGTTGCCGCACCTTGCGTATTTATTCCGTTCAAAGAAAATGAGATCGTTCTCGAACAGATCGCTCACCGCAGTGTTGCCGCTGCTTGTGTTTATTATGAGAATTTACAAAATTTACGGAAGCTTCTATGATTTTTGCACTTTTTTAAAATATGTTGTGAGCCACCAGAATTGCCTTTGCGAGCTATCGGTAGCTCGCGATCGACGGGTTGGCGACCACTGCTGTAGATCGATCCATCATACTGAATGCCTGCATGTTGAGTGCTGTGGATAGGATTGATCGTGCAGGAGAGGAGGTCGTTGATATGTATGTAGAAGCCCCTGTACGCCAGTGTGCTCGATGGCGGCAGTATGCGACCTTAAGAGAGAACTTCGTCTCTTTGCCTTGGGTATAAATAATTCTGAAGCCATCAATGCGGCTGTGGGCTTTCAGACGAGAGCACAGGGCACGCGGCAGGTAGCTTGATCAAATTACGGCGGGGAAAAGCTTCCGCAGATGCAGTTTTCGGCGAATCACCAGCGACTCCCTCATGACTTCCACCTTGGTTATTTTGCTTTTGTTTGGGGAGGGTTCCGGGATCCGGGGGGAATGGGACTCTGTCAGTCGGGAAATTACTTGCGCCCGAAATGCGCAGGCCGAGGTGCGGACACTTTTCGAAGTATTAGGGAAGGTTTGGGTGAGAGCGTTTCGGTGAATTGGTTAGAAGGTATGAGATCCTGAATGTGTTTCAGTTTGTTTTATAATGCTGCAGCGGTCACTGCGAATAAGTCGCCTCGCTTCACTGAAAGACCATCAGTTAGATTAACTATATGCTTCCCATGCCTTCGAAATGGATTTTACTGCATTACTGCTCAGTCAGTCAAAATCAGCTACATAACTGTCAAATCGGACGTCCCACTTAAACAAATTGATTTGATCTTGACAAAAACATTTAACATCACGGTCAAGGTCAAATCCACGTTTACGGTTGGTCAGTCTGGAATGAATCGTAACAACTGTACGTTTTACTCCCTCTTCGTCGACATTACAATTTATAATAATACTCCATACTCTATAGTCGCCAACCTATCAGTAACCGGGTACAACACAAATTCCGTTCACTCTGCTTCACTATACATATAGACGAAATTAACACGGCCGAATCCCAGCCACAGTCACCAAGTCACCGACCACCGCACGATCAAACCTTATATAGTGGATACCAAATAAAATCCGATGCACGTCATAGGTGATGTCATTCATAAAAATCATGGTTACCAACAGTTGACTACATTCAATGTGATATTTCTACTTGAAGTTTAAATTTCCCCGTCTCGATTCGGTTGGTAGTGCCGTGCAGAGAAATGTGAGGTTGCCACTTCTCATTTGTTGACATCAGTTGCCATTGTCCTTTTGTCGTACTATTAGTTCTTTATTGTTTAGTTTGTGAGTTTTGCGCTATTTGAGCTTTGAATCGTTGCCTTGCCAATTAAAAGTTGTTCTTTTCAGAACAAAAGTTACTGTGAAGTGGTATAAAGTATCCAAAATGCCAAAACAACTTAACAGTCGGTGTAAAGAGCTCATATCAATTCTGGCAACAGCGCACAGCTCCAGATCGATGACGTGCATCGGGTTTTATTTGGTATCCACTATATACTCGTATATCAGTACTCCCCCATCTCCTATGTTCGATAGGAGATGGGGGAGGGGTTTCCCAAGCATGAACTTCAAATGATGCGCTTCTGGAAAGGTCAGTAGATTTTCTACTTTGTGCATTTTCCCGATGAAAAAAAGGGCATACCACTCTTAAAAATTCAAGGCTACTTTCAAGGTCAAATCCATGACCACCATTGGCCAGTTTGGGAGACATCTTAATAATCGTATGTCTGATTTCTTCTCTGATGCTCCCATACCTATCAATAATTCCTACTTGGGGGACTTCTAAGCTCCGTAGCGGATCAGGGAGGGGCTACTCGTGATTTGCCCCTTTGAAACTTTTGATCGCTGTGTTGAAAACTACCTCTATTAGAAATTTTAGCTAATTTAACCGATAGCCATTTTCTTTCTATTTGATAACTTTTTAGAGAGTAATGGCCTTTTTTGATAAGCTGTCTAGCGACTTTGAATATCACGGACTCATATTGGACTCTCACCCCGTTACTAGAGACTTAGTTTAATATCGTGTTAATAGGAATACGAGGTTTCGGTTGCCAAGAGTTGATCTATTTTTGTCTCATAAACAATTAGAATGAGACCGTTGTTTTTTGACACTCGTAATATAGATTGCCACCAACGAAAAACTGATAAAAAGTAGATGCTTTGACTTTTGGAAAAAATGCATATACAGGATGTCATGGGATTGAAGGATAATCCTGCAACTTAAGATAGGTCACGTCACGGCTTACTAGAGGTTGAAATCTTGTTTTATTAAAAGTCTTATAGTTTTTGAGATCTTCCGCATTCATTTTCTTTTTTAAAAATTGGCTTATATTCAGTTAATCCCATGCCATCTCTACAAATATCAACTTTTTTAAATTTATTTTAAAACATTCTAGCATTCTATTGCGTCTAGTATCACTTTTCCTTGAGGTGGTGAAGAACCCATAAGGAAGCCATGTCTGAGTTTTTATTAAAACAGCTCCTCACGTCTGACTTTGACACTTTGTAGAGTAAGAGGATCAAGAACGATCACTGTGCCAATTTGTCGAAAAAGTTGTACAACTATTGGCAGTTTTTAAATGGTATTACTGTTATTCGCCCGCTGTTTTTTATTTCGTTTTAGTGCAGTTATAATGGAGGAAGGTCAGTTTTCGTAGATCTTAGAAAATAACAATTTGGGTTTTAAAGCAAAACTGATTAAAAAAAGTTGATATTCGTAGAAATGGCATGGGACTACCAGAATATGAAAAATAGAATGCTGAAAATCTCAAAAACTATAAGACTTTTAATGAAACAAAATTATACCATCTAGTAGGCCATGACGTGACCTATTTACAGTTGTAGGATTATTCTTCAATTTTAAGACACCATCTAGAATATAATTTCGATGTGAATCAGCTAACAATTTTTCATAAAACAGAGTTGATTTTTGGCCTATATACGTTCTGGCATCTCGACAGCTTCAGTATGAAAGAAACCACATACTATAGGTAAGGAGGTAGAATATATCTCTGCTAAGATCGAGCGCGAGCATGAAACCTAAACCAGTCAGCCTGATTAAGTTTCTCTTATTACCGCCCAGCTGGAGGCTCGCGTGCAGACCTTTAAATGTCATAAAAATAATCATTCCTTTCAGTGATAAGAGGTGTTAAAATTAATAGCTTCATCCAGAGGCACGTTGGAAATAAACTCAGCACTTTATTGGGGTTATTAAACGGGATAATTTAAGGTCTCGCTAGTGAACGGGTTAGTTAAGCCGCGTTTATTCGAGGGTAGTAATGGCTGCCGGTAACTATCCCACTACAGTCTTTGTAACTGCACTTGCTGCTGCTTCAAACGTTCTGAATCAAGTGGCAACTAGTAAAGAAGGTAGCCATTAGGACGTCCAGGACTGACTAGCAGCCATTTTTTTCCGACGGGAAAAAGTTCCCAAATGGCACTGCAACCTCTTGGGCTTATTGTACCTTGCTCCTCAAATGTACAGTACCCAATCCATAAGTCTAAGGTTCTGTACCAGTTGGTACAAGTTTAGTACCGGTACTGTTCCAAGCTCGCTCGGTTCTAATTTTGGTTTCCAGAAGAGTTGACGTCTGTGACCCAGGGCCTTTTCCGCATTGTCTGCAGTTGATGTATCCTAGTCAGTCTTCGTATTACCGGAAAACACCACAACAGTTTGATTATTACAACGTTTGACTAAGCATTTCAGTTATTCCCTGTAATGACTGAACAATTTCAGTCAAATACCGTAACAACCACATTAACTTCGTTACTGAAATTGTTCAGTCATTACAGGGAATGACTGAAATGCTTAGTCAAACGTTGTAATAATCAAACTTACGGTTTTTGCTGGCAACACGGGGACTGACTAGGCAGTTCAGGGAATGACGGATTTCAGCGTTTGACGCCGACATGTACTCATTGTCTTTTCTGCGTTTGTAAAGACGACGCAGCATTCAGAATTGTTTTACAAGAAACTAAGTGAATACTATGACAGAGTGAATAAGAACAAACCATGGAATACAAATGAGTTAAAGGAGGTGGTAAGTTAATTTTTATATTTTTGTGAACCTCACCTAAATTATAACGTACATAGGCTTACTCAACAGCAGCATCCATTGTTGCCGGCTTTCGTATATATACTAAGTGACATATAAATCCGAACACCCAGTTTAAATGGTTTTATTTTAATAAAAGTTGGTGAATGTATTTATCTTACTGTAAATAACAAGTGAAAAAATTTTCAGCCTTATCAGTTGGACTTTCCGATTTTTATACTGCTTTTTTTTAATTCACTAACGCTCTAAAAATGAATATTTCAGCCGCAGTAAAGAATCAACGTTGGCGGATTGTGGTTCTTGACATCCTTTACGATCGGTTACGATGCCTAGAGTACGGAGACCTGTACGATTTCGTCAACCTGGTGAGTTTCATAGGGGCCGTATAGTGGGACTTCGGGAAGCTGGACTTTCTTTTCGGGCAATTGCATTTAGAGTGCAAAGAAGTGTAGACACTGTGGTTAGGTATTGTCAGGCATGGCTTCGAGAAGGCCGTACGTAAAGAGCAAGGGGCACTGGACGCCGCCGTAGAACAACAGACCGTGAAGATCGCCGCCTAAGATTATTGGCCTTAAGGGACCGTTTCTCCACTACCAGGTCCATTGCAAATGAATGGTTTGCAGAACACGGAAGACCTATTGGAATGCGAAGTGTTTACCGACGAATGAGAAGTTTTGGCTTGTTTTCATACCGGCCACACTGGGTCCTCCCTTTAACTCGAGAACACCGACGTAATCGCCTTGAGTGGTCACTCTGGGATCAGGAATGGAACAGTATTGTCTTTAGTGACGAGTCTCGATTTTGTTTAGGCATGCACGATGGTCGTGCCAGGGTTAGAAGGCGACGTGGTGAAAGGAGGAATCCACAGTTTTTTGTTGAAAGACATGTTCATCACACTGTTGGAGTTATGGTTTGGTGTGCTATAGCTTATGGTTCCAGGTCACCTTTAATCTTCATCAGAGGTAACATGAACGCGCACCGTTATATCCACGAAGTTCTAGAACCCCACCTTTTACCCTATCTTGACACCCTGGCAGATCCAACTTTCCAACAAGATAATGCCCGACCACATGTTGCAAGAGTCACAATAGACTTCTTTCAACATAGTGATGTCACATTGTTACCATGGCCACCAAGATCTCCCGACTTATCCCCAATTGAGCACGTGTGGGATATGATGGGTAGGAGATTGCTCAATTTGCAACATCCTCCTCAGATTCTAGAAGCACTTCGAGAGGAGTTGGTGGTTGCCTGGAATGAGATACCACAGGAGGACATTGACCACCTGATCAGAAGCATGCCTAGGCGCGTTGGAGAATGCGTAGCATATCAGGGTGCATCCACACATTATTAAAGCTCAAAGGGCTTTAAAGCAGTGCAATCATTTTGAAATTTTTATCATTTACTTATTATGCTTCGTTAAGTACTTATACAAAATTTTATTAAAATAAAACCATTTAAATTGGGTGTTCGGATTTATATGTCGCTTAGTATATATGAATACTATATGAATACTAGATTGAAAACATATAATGCATCCACGCCGGTGTTATTTATATCAACAATACACTCCCTCCACGCGCGTTTCGCCAACAGTATTGTTGTGGTATTGTAAATATGTATAACTCTAGAAATAAAAATGAAGTGAAAAATAATGTTTGAAATAATATAAAACATAAGATAATTTTGTATGTAACTTTTATTCGTTTGTCCCTACTCGCAGTTCTGCATTTTGTTCTTGGTTAATGTGTATTGTTTTATATTTCTTTCGATAGTTTCAGGATATCTCTTGTTGATTTAATACACTAATGATTAATGTAATAATAGAGACAACGCCTTAATCTATTCTTCTTTTTTTTAGATTAACGCATGCTTGATTATTATGCTTTTAATATTATTGATAAAGTAGTACCTTGTTATATTATATACTTCATTGGAGCAACACTGTATTGATTACAGCGTTTGACTAAAATAGGCGAATGCAGTAACGAAGTTTATGTGGTTGTTACGGTATTTGACCGAAATTGTTCAGTCATTACAGGGAATGATGGTGTTCTTTCAGGTTATTATGTCCTGCTATAAGGCACACGGAGTAGGTTTCTACTCATTCAGAGCAGTTCCGAGGCTGAATTAGGACATGGTTCCAAGATAAATTCTTTCACATCCCTGAACTAATCACTAAGTGCCTTGTGCTGGTTTCTGACCCATTCTTAGACCTGGATGCTTATTGTGCTTTTTAATACCCCCAAGGCGGGTTCTTGCAATCTGTTTTGATAATATTATGTGACGTTAATGTGTGAGGAATTAGAAGAATTTATTCTAGGTGATACATCCTCATGGCATTCACTATAGGGGCAATGTTTGAAATAAAAAGTAATAGTTTTACTTAGCTAAAAAGGCTCTGCAGAGTCTTTCTCTTAGGCCTCCCCATGATTCTCCATTCCTTCATCAAATTGACCGCAAAGAAGTTAGGGTGACTGGCTAGTCTGTCATGATATTTGTTGCAACGCATACAAATTGTATCTCTTACAATATGGATGTTAAGGCCAAGGTGAATTTTTTCAGAGTTTCAACGTCGCTATTAGAGACGGTACCTCATGATTTGTATACCTTATGTCAAACAGGTTTGAGGAAAGATTTGTAGAGAGGCATCTATTTTTTGATACAGCTGTGATCTACGACATAATAAAATTTTATCGAACTTTATTCCCAACAGGTTCCTTTTCGTAAAAATGTATTTTCTCGCGTTCGTTCTTCGGTCTAAATACATCCCAAGGTATCTGGAATGGTCTCTCTGCGGTTATGTGCTGCTATTCAATTTTGCTGGAGAGTAGGTTTATCTGCTCAGGTGTTTCATTTTTTCGGCCATAGTTTAAGATTCCTCAAGTGGCAACTTCAGGACTTTTATAATTTATTGCCACTGCAGTGTCATCCACAATAGTTGTGTACCTGGTAATATGGGTAGATTTGTAGTGAAAATTATGTATAAAAATGGCTACTAGTGCACTTCTCTAAGGTACGCGTGAGTCGATTTGATGTAATCCAGTAAGGTTTGCTTGATATATAAGTGTCTATTATCAAGGTAATACTTCCAAGAGTATAAGAGTATTTTTGACCTTATGAAGGACGTGCTTATGCCAAACTTTATCGAGTGCGTCAAAAACGTCTAATTAATATCTCTTGGCTCTATCAGTTTGAGATTTTAATATTTTTGAGACCATTTTATTTTAGTTATCGCTAGAATGACGCTATGCTGTAAACTGCTCTAGTGGAAGCTGCTAATATGTCTACTAGCCAAGCCAAGCTTCTAGCGACCAGTAAGTACTTGCAATAATAGCTGCAACTACTGTCCCAGTGTAGACGCACCTTTAAGACCTCGCCGGTGACCGCGTAAGTTGGCGTTATCCTATGTTCGATCAGCGGTGAAATGTTGCATTGAAAAATTATTTTGGGTAAACATTAACATGAAAAGTGCGCTCGCGCGCTGTATGGCAGCAAGTCTCTTAGCGGATGATTTACGGCTGCGTTTGTTTAACTTTGCGTTGAAATGCATTATATAGTTGCCGCAACATGGAAACTGATACTGTTATGATTCCGTTTAAAATAATGCTGGCGTCTTGCGCTATATTCCCATTGGTCAATCCAAGAACTACAACAGATTTCTCATATTCGACAAGTGGGTTAGGTGCTTCAAGATACGCGTCTACAATTAAACATAAGACTGGTGAGTTTATGGATATAGAAATCATATTTCCATTGCGAAGGTTATTTATAATTGGTGCTTCAGTAGCACTTGGATTGCCGTCCATCATGCTCATAATTCTGGAGGTTTACTGATAAAATACAAATTATATCTCACGTCCATTCCGAAGATGTATTTAACTAAGGTAGTACGCTCATGCGTACTGCGCGCCACACATTTTTAAGATGGATAGTAGCGCGAGCGCGGATATGTTCTTCCCGCTCGCCGCCGTCCGCTGTAACTGCCACCCCGTTTCATTCGCTTTTATGTGTGCGTCGCGTCCACACGTGTAGTTTCAGTGCCCGGCTCCGCAACAGACGAAAAACCAATAGTACAGGTATGATAGTATTATTTTGCTATTCACGACATTCATAGAATGTTCTGTTACATCAGGATAATACGAAATAATGATATTTTTATTGGCACAGTCCCAGATTTTTCTTTTGCATTTTCTCAATTTCACGAACAAGGCTTCCTAGTTTATTTGCTGTGCATTTAATGTTAATTCGAGAAAGTGAACTATTATATACTAATCACGTTAAAATCGTTCTGGTGAGCAACTATTTCTCCACAGGGCTTGTTTTACAGCATGGGGAAACGCAAGAGAAGCCGATCCAGCGACAAACTATCGCGTAGAGACTTACAAAAAATAATTAATGAGCTTCGCGATAGACTAAACAGGCAGGAGCGAGATCGTAGGTCCCATTCACGTCGGCACAGTCGAAGCATTTCTCCGAGGAGGCCCCGCTCTAGTTCGCGCAGTCGATCCTTAGTACAGGACCGTACTTCGATAAAAAGAAGGGGGGTGCCAGATTCGGAGGATTGTAACCACAAATATACGACTCGGAAACGTCGAACTTTGGACAAACCGACTTCCGAATATCAATACTCTAGGAATTCATCGAGAGAACGTCGGGTTTCGCACAGCCCAACTTCCAATCGATACCAAAATCCTAGAAATACATCGAGAGAGCGTCGGGTTTTGAACAGCCCGACTTCTTCACGATTTTCAAAAGAAAAAATAGACCGACGTAGCATGAGCCGAGCCTCGTACGACTCGGCGAGTGTCACCAGTGGTAGAAGCCCGGCATCGAACTGTCCGGCTATAAACCAAGACCATCCGGAACTGGATGACCTAGATACACTCGTACTCCAAGACGACATAAATTTACAAGCTGAAAACACTGAGAATGAGGCGGAGCAACTTCCAGAGTGCATTAAAGAGGTATTAGGCATTGACACTGACACAGAAACAAAACAGTCCTATCATCTCAATGATGCTATAAGACAAGTTTGGTCACAAACAATAGCCCAAGGCATAGGAAAGGAAAATATGGATCAAATTTTGGATCGCCATAGGCCTCCCAATAATTTTCCTACTCTTGATCCTCCAAAAGTCAACCCGGAAGTTGCTCACATTCTTTCTCAAACATATGTTAAGAGGGACCAATGCCATGCAAGATATCAGCTATTGGTGGGAAAAAGTACAAGTGCGCTTGGCAAATGCATGAATTATGTCATCAATGAAATCAAGAATAATGTTGATTCTGATCTAAAAATGCACTTGCTACCACATCTAGCAGATGTGGGCACATTCATGACCCAGCTATTCCATGAGATCTCGACGACCCGTAGGGAATATATTTCACAACTTCTCTCCAAATCGGTGAAAGATACCATCAAAGAGACTATTCCGGGGGAATATCTATACGGCACCGATTTGGCAGAAAAGATTAAAATGGCAAAAATTGCAGAAAAAGCTGGGAACGACTTAAGACAAGACGGTTATAGCAACAAGGCAGGGCCATCCGGCATCAGAAGAGGGGGGGGGCACACCTCTCAGCGCCAGCATGGTACCTCCAAAACTGCATACAATGCTCGTACTCCATATAAAGCGACTAGCTACCGCCCGTCTTTAAACAGGCAACGCCCGCCTCGCCAGTCAGGGAGGGACTCGGGGCCGAGGAAAGGGCAAACCTCCAAGCAAAGTCGCCCCCCAGGGAGCAGATACCAATAAAGGCAAGTCATTCTAAGCTAGCGGGCAGACTATCCCATTTTGTCGAGTCTTGGAAATGTATAACGAACAATTCCACAGTTCTATCCTGGATTAAGGGATATAAGATCCCTCTCTTAGCAACACCTGTTCAGAAACAGAATCAAACTGCCCACACTCAGTGCGACCCTTTGATTGCCTTGGCAATCAGGGAGCTACTAGATATCGGAGCAGTATCATCATGTACGGAGAGGAAAGACCAGTACGTTTCAACTTACTTCCTAACTGAAACTACTAAAACTATTGCAAAAGCAATACTGGATGGCAACCATCGATCTAAAAGACGCATACTTCCTAATATCAATAGACAAATCATTTAGGAAGTATTTGAGGTTCAGGTTTAATTCTAATACATTTGAATTCAATTGCTTACCATTTGGTCTCTCGTCAGCACCGTACTGTTTCACAAAAATAATGCGACCCGTCCTGGAAAACCTGCGTACTCAAGGGATTCTGTTGGTCAACTATTTAGACGATTTCCTAGTCATCAGTGACTCGTCTGAAAAATGTAGGGAACACACAAAAATTGTGGTAAACACATTACAGTCCATAGGTTTCATCATAAACTTTGAAAAAAGTTCGTTGACCCCAGAACAGAGAAAAATATTTTTAGGATTTCAATACGACACCAAAAATATGAAAATATCCCTACCGTCGGAAAAGAAAACGTCCATTAAAAACATGTCAACGTCTTTCCGAAAAAGGGATACATGCAGTATAAGAGAACTTGCACAGTTCATAGGCACCTTAACCGCAGCCTGCCCTGCGGTTAAGTACGGCTGGTTGTACACCAAGCGTTTGGAACAACTAAAGTGCTCAGCTCTAGAAGCGAACAACTACAACTATAATTGTATAGTAGTCTTACCACATAACTTTATAGATAATGACCTAATCTGGTGGGAGCGAAACATCTTAAATGCGGAAGCCGATATTAAACAGACAGGCTATAGTATGACAATATTCACAGATGCCTCACTGACTGGGTGGGGTGCATGTAGAGGACACGACAAAACCCATGGGTTTTGGTCCAATCCAGAAAAAGATGATCATATAAATTACTTAGAACTTACAGCTATTCTTTATGGCTTAAAATGTTTCGCCCGGGATGCAAGGAACTGCAGTATTCTGATTAGATCAGATAACACGACGGCAATATCTTGCATCAACCGTTTGGGCAGTATACAATCTACCAAGCTCAACAACAGAACGCGAGACATCTGGGAATGGGGTCAAGCCAGAAATATTTGGGTATTCGCTTCATACGTCAACACAAAGGACAATCTGGACGCAGACAGGGAGTCCAGAGTAGTCTCAACCGAAACAGAATGGTCTCTGGCAGATTCAGCATTCGATGTTTTAAAACACGAATTCGGATCTCCTGACGTTGACCTTTTTGCCTCAAAAATAAATCACAAATGTCGACGATATGTATCATGGAGGAAAGATCCGGATTCGGTCGCAGTTGATGCATTTACTATTAGCTGGACCGATATTTATTTTTATGCATTCCCCCCATTTTGCTTAATATTGAAGGTGTTACAAAAAATTATCCAGGATAAAGCTGAGGGAATTGTAGTAGTACCAGACTGGCGTGCCCAGGCATGGTATCCGCTTGTAGAGAAACTACAAGTTGGAAGATCTGTTACTTTTAGACCTGACGATAATCTTCTGACTTCTCCTTTCAGTTCAACCCACCCTCTGGCCAACAGATTAACATTAGTGGCCGCGAAATTATCCGGCAGGGGTTTCAACTGAGAGGAATATCGGATGAGGCGGTAGAGACCATAATCGATTCAATATCGACAGCTACGATCAGCCAGTATGCGTGTACTTACCGTCTATGGTATAAGTACTGTGAAGAGAAGCAGATACCAGTATTTCAGGCAAACGTCCTGCAGGTAATAGAATTCCTTCAGAACATTATCAATACAACTGAACTAAATTATGGAAGTTTAAACAGCCACAGATCTGCGATCTCCCTTATATCCTCCGATAGCCTAGGTTCACACCCCCTGATAAAACGGTTCATGAAAGGGGTAGCCAGAAGACGACCAATGAACCCCAGGTATAGGTTCACGTGGGATCCTCAACCAGTTCTTACAGCATTAGGAAATCTCCCTAACAACCAACTTAAAAGCCTCACCCACAAACTGGTGACCCTACTTTCACTGGTAACAGGTGGCCGCCTTCAAACGATCTCTTTAATCCGGGTATCAAACATTCACAGAGACGAAACCAGATTACAAATAATGATTACGGACCCAGTAAAGACGTCACTTAGCCTCAATGATCAGCCTTTTCTGAGTCTCCCGTTCTTCACACCAAATCCCAACATTTGCCCAGCCTCAACAGTGCTGCAGTACTTAGAGTCAACGAAAGAAATCCGAAATAATGAAGATTTCTTATTTTTAACTTATGTAAAACCCCATAAAAAAGCAACAAAGCAAACCCTTGCCCGTTGGGTAAAACAGACACTTATGTCATCGGGAGTAAATACGACTGTATTTAAACCTCATTCAACTAGGCACGCAGCAACGTCAGCAGTCCGTAGGGCAGGGCTGTCGGTAGACACTATTTGTAAAACTGCAGGCTGGTCTCAGAAGACGGCAACCTTTGCAAGGTTCTACGACCGACCACTACAAGCGGATGATGACTTTGCAAACACGATACTCTCAACGAGTATAAATTAGAATATTTTCACCTTATTTTACTTTTGCTATGATAGCAGTTTTGTTCAACTTATTTCGTATATAAAACATCAATGCATATGTTTGTGGTTTGTATCTTTGAACATCTACCTTAGTTAAATACATCTTCGGAATGGACGTGAGATATAATTTAACGATCAAACGAACTTACCTGAAGTTCGATCGTAATTATATCGATCGTCCATTCCGAAGATGTAGAAACCCCCCCTCCCTGAAATGCAGTGGCTTTTCACCCTGCTCATATGCATTGAAAAACAATCTTTGAAGGAATGAAACGGGGAGGCAGTTACAGCGGACGGCGGCGAGCGGGAAGAACATATCCGCGCTCGCGCTACTATCCATCTTAAAAATGTGTGGCGCGCAGTACGCATGAGCGTACTACCTTAGTTAAATACATCTTCGGAATGGACGATCGATATAATTACGATCGAACTTCAGGTAAGTTCGTTTGATCGTTAAATTATTCGACCTGCTTCGTCATACATCAGAATAGTCCCACACTCCTACTCGAAGTGTTGATAGTTCCGTGCGTTTTTTAATTGGCACTCATGTGGACGAGTACCTGTGAGAGTAATCATTTCCATAATTCATACCTGTTTTACAGTCAGCAAGAGCAACAGAAATGTTAATCAAACGCAAGCGTACTGCCGCACGGGTTTGCGAAAACTATTTCAAAAATAAATTAAGCTCTGAATATATTTTCTCATTGAATAAGATTAGTTCAAATGACGTATTACAGGCAATAGGGAGCCTAAAATCTGATGCGAAGGGAACTGATGGTATATCCCTGTCAATGATCCAGCTTTGCCTGCCAGTTATTCTCCATCACATCGTCCACATCTTTAACGACTGTTTGGAAAAAGGCTACTTTCCAAACACATGGAAACAAGCTCTAATTATTCCAATTCCTAAAAAAATGAAACCCACTGAGTATAATGATCTCAGACCTATCAGTTTATTACCAATTTTATCCAAAATTTTAGAAAAAATTATAAAGTTTCAATTGACCGCTTACCTCACATCGTCCATATCTTTAACGACTGTTTGGAAAAAGGCTACTTTCCAAACACATGGAAACAAGCTCTAATTATTCCAATTCCTAAAAAAATGAAACCCACTGAGTATAATGATCTCAGACCTATCAGTTTATTACCAATTTTATCCAAAATTTTAGAAAAAATTATAAAGTTTCAATTGACCGCTTACCTAGAAAAATTCTTTATACTTCCCGACATTCAATCCGGATTTAGAAAAAATTATAGTACAACATCTGCCCTACTTAATCTGCAAGACAATATCTTAAGTGCCTTAGATAAGAAAATGGCACTAGCCTTAATCTCTATAGACTATTCGAAAGCCTTTGACAGCATCAATCATAAATTATTACTTGCTAAATTAAATTACATAGGTCTTGACAGTGTATCCCTTTCATTTTTCGACAGTTACCTTCATCAAAGAACTCAGTGGGTTTTTCTCAATCAAGAAATGTCTCAAGTGACAATAATTTCCTCAGGCGTACCTCAGGGCTCTGTATTGGGGCCGCTTCTGTTCCTCATATATACGTTCGACTTAAGCAAAAGTACTGATAATTCTCATGTCCAGTCATTTGCAGACGATACGGAATTGCTTCATTATTTCAACCCAGATAATGTCAATAATACTACTCAAATTTTACAAAACGATGTTAATAAATTAATTAAATACTCTTTAGATCACAATCTACTTATTAATCCCCAAAAATCTAAAATGTTATTATTTTGCGCACAAAGAAAAACATACAATGTAACACAGCTCTTGAACATTCAGACAAATAACCAAATCTTACAATTTTCTGATTCTGCAAAAATTCTTGGTGTTGTTTTTGATACAAAATTAAGGTTTATTGAACATGTTAAAAGTCTATCTCAGAAAACCTACCTACGGCTGCGCACTCTTATAGCAAACAGGTATTTACTAAATTTTAAGTTGCGTAAAAAACTATGTGACGCATTGGTCATATCTATACTAAATTATTGTAATATCGTATACTATACTTGTTTAGACAATTTCACTAAAAACGTTATTCAAGTTATTCAAAACAATTGTATACGATTCATTTTTGGCTTACGTAAATTGATCATGTATCAGGGAAATATCCCGTTCTAAACTGGTTAAAAATTAATAACATGGTCAAGTATCACTATTCAGTTTTTGTTCACAAATTGTTGCTCACGTCTAAACCTTACTACTTGAAGGAAAAAATTTCATTTAATAATGATGTTCACTGTAGAACTCTCAGAGAAAATAATATTAAAATACCCCTGGATACGTCTACACTTTTCAAACGCAGTTTTTCTTACAGTGTTGCTATTATTTATAATGACCTTCCTAAAGTATATAAAGAATTTTCATTACCTGTGTTTCGACAAAGAGTTAAAACATTATTACTCCAAACATATAATTTACGTAATCATTCATTTCTTTTTTATTCCATCTTTAATTCAGATTAATAATTTTTTGGTACATTTGGGTTTGGAAAGTATGCCTTTTTCTCTTTTTTTAAATTTTACTTTCGATGTAATGAATCAAATCTGTTTGTGGATAGTGTATTCTTTTGAACATCTGGTAGAGACTATATGGTTAAGTGTAAGAGTAGCAGCATGCTAAACTTCGCCATGTAAGTCTGACATTTGGCTATACTACAATGTAATTGTGGATAAATAAAGACGTCTATTATTATTATTATTATTATGTAAAAACGTCAATAAAACCTATAAAATGTCATCTTGGAAACTAGGTAGTTTTTAGTGTGCAAACAGTCATTCAACGTTTGTTCTCTAGAATCGTTATGAGCGTCCATCTATGGAAGAATAGCTCAACTACACGCATTGTTGGTTGCATAAGCTTTGAGAAGCCGAGGAGCCTATAGTTTTCATCTCTGAGAAAAATGGTTGAATAGCAAGATCTCATCTGGATGATTGTGTGTACTCGTATTATTGGTCTGTATGTGTATAAAATCGGTGATATATACTGTTTGAGAAAATCATTACTAAATATGCTGCCAATGAAGTATGTCTATCAGCTGTGCCCGACGGGCTATTTATATGTTGTCGTTCCCAAAGACAGGTTATGTTCAAAGTTAAAGATTACGATTTCTTTCAAAGTTATAAATTACGTTTATTTATGTTTTCAAAAACTTGTTTAAACACCGCGTTGTCTGTGACATAGGTAACGTATGTCCTAAAAGTTTTGACAAAAAATAGTTATCGGATTTTTTTTAATGAAGAAATTTGTTCAAACACTAACTAGTTATAATAAGTTACAACTCAATACTTAACTTAACTATAGGTACTATAGTAAATTCGTGGTCTTAGTTGTTCCTTATCTTGGGCCCAGCCTCCACGATAAACCTTTCTAGACAGTAAAGCCCAAAAATCTTCTACTGGGCGAGCCTTCCGCAAGTTTGGAGGATTGCTGTTTTCGGAAACAAAAGGTGTTGTGTTATCGAAGCCAGTTTTTGGGTATCTCTTGAGTAATGGCATGCCAAGGTCAGGCTAAAACATGATATGGCCATTAGCATGATGTTCGTGGATAAATTGAAGCAATTTTGAAAGGCAGTTATCAAAATAGCTCTGACTATTCGAAGCTTCACCCCTAACCTTCCTTCAAAAAGTTGGGATACACCCCTGTTAGAAATTGCGCACCAGACAAGGTTTTTATCTGCAAATTTCGTTTTATGTTTGTATCTAAAATTGACAGGGCATTCCTCTACGTTGTGCGTATAAAATCCGTCGTTTCCCTTCGCTTCAGAATTCCTCAAAGTGAAAAATCTAAAATAACGATTTTTCCTTTGGCAAAGTGTTGTCAGTTGACGACAGCATCTTGGTATACGAAGGAGTTGCTCTTGAGAGTGTTTGGGGCACTAAGGTCTCTTTCGATATTTAAGACCATTCCTCCTCAATTCCTACGATATCGTACTCTTAGAAGGTCCGCATTGAGGAGCCACTCTCCTTGTTGACATTTCAACCTGATTTTTTGCACTTCTCATCAATCTCTCTGACCTCTGTGCAATAAATGTAACTGGTCTTCCACTTTTTGGGAGATTCAAACATGGTATTTCCTGCTCGCACCCCGCTATTGATTGATAAATGGTTCTGCGGGAAATGATTACATTCTGGAATATTCAACAGATTTCAGCTTTGGGTATCCGCCCAACCAATTTGTAGATACTTTTTCTTATTTTTAATTGATACGACATTTGCAAGCGAAAACTTCAAAATAAATAAATGTCAACTGACAGTAAAATAGCTAAACAAACTTTTGTTTCCAAAGGCAACCTGATATTATTTTGTGTTTGTTAAAATTAAAGCCAATGAATTTTGTGCCAAAACTTTTAGGTCATACGTTTCTTCTGGTGCGCAGAAAGGCAAGAAGAAGGCTTACAACTGATAGGCAGTCTGTACTGTGTACAGATAGATGTCGTCGCATTATTAAAAGAAGGTGCTGCCGATGAACCGGAATAGGAGATGCTCTCAAGGCTATCAGCAATTACATCCTGTGCAAAAACGTATAGGCAGAGGCTAAATATCCTTCCTGTCTCTGTAACCATGACCAACAACATGAAATTTTCTGATAGCCCGAAAAAAAAAAAACGAACTGGGAATAAATGAATTTGCGACAAGCTTTCCGTATCGACATGGTACCTAAGTTCAACACCTTGCTGTAATATCGAACTTTGATATGAACAGGAATTTAATTTTGTACCCATACATTTCTGAAACCTTAAGGACTTTTGATCAGAGATACAAAATGGACATCGTGTTTAAATGTTCAGGAAATACAACCTATCACCAAAATCTTGAATGCGTTTCGCTATCAAATCCTCCGCCAATATTAGCAAAGAGTAAAATCTATTCTAATGCCAAAAGAGTACATGTATCTTGCTGTGTATAACAAACCATTTGCCTTTATAACAGCATCGTCGGAAAATACCGGATTTTTCCCATTTGCCATGATGTAAGTGAAAAGGCAAAGAAGCTGATCTTTTATAGCGCGATTCAATTACAGCTATGTAATTGAAAACGACCAGTAGCAAACAAGTAGCACAACAAAAAGAATACTACTATTTACACAGTTCCCCGAAGCTAACAAAATGATATTGGAAATCGCCGTTTCACGTTCCAATATCCCCAGATGCCTCATTTTACTGCTTCGCTAAGATTTATCGGGAATAAAATGGATCCAGTTAAGAGGAAAAGTACTAAATTCAAATTCGATTGTGGAAGGCAAGCAACTGGTCAACATTGTTGCCAAAATGTTCACTGAGGTGAGAACGTACATCCTCAATCTTATAGGAATAGATTTTCTAGGATTTTTGGATAACATTCTTACAGCACGATACTGCCTAGAGGTTAATGTTGTGTTCTACAAGAAGATACACAACCCTATGCTCTATTTGGGTAGTCATTTCAATCGTCATAGCTAACAGACTGAATAATCTGTTTGCTTTCTGTTTGTGTGACCATAACCGACCGTATACAATGTTGTTTCATACTATTGAGCAATCATCAGTACGGTATAGGTCTTATTTTTGGAGACATACAACGGATAGATGTCGCCCGTATTCATTAAAAGGATGACCCGTCAATCAGACGAAATACGAGATATCCTCAACATTCCAGAAATGCAGAACTGCATAGTTAGACACAGTCATTTTACCAGCGTGAGGACAGAAGAATAACCGCTGGTTTGCTTTCCGTTTCTCTGTATCTAAACCACTAGCTCTACAGCGTACTGATGATTGCTGAAACACACCAAACAACGTTGTGTGCGGTTGGTCGTGGTTCCAGATACGGGAGGTAAGCAGACCTACTATATCATTAGAAAAAGCTGATTTGACCATACATTTGCATTTACACAGACGCATTACGTAAATTCCTTTTTGAGAAATGGAAAATGAACTTTGCAAGACAGCCAGGTTTTTCTTTTTTTCTCTGTATGCTGTATCCGCATATCTCTCATTGGGATTATGAGGGATATTGAACCTTTGTTTACGGCAGCTCTAGAAAGTGACTCTGCATGACAAGTGCAACAAAGTTATATTTTCAGGATATCTCATCACATGTCAGAAGTCTGTTAGTTTGCGGGTTTTGATGCTCTTAATAATCTTTTTCTTCCATTTGCACTGTTTATTTAGTACTCGATCTATCCAGTATACGTCGATATGCCCACATTTCGAATGTAACTAATTATTTGTGGTTGCATCTGTGAGTGTTCAAGCACTCCGTACAACAACACGTAACATCTAGCTGGCGTCCTCGCGATGTCGAGACTAGGCAACCACAGGTACACCATCATGTACTGCAGCTTGCGAAACTTCGAGAGCGATTGCGTTCACGTGCATGGACGCTTGTTGCGTCATCTAGAACGAATCGAGTTTTTGCTAGAAAATGCTGGAGAGCATCGTGAACCCTCAATTCACCATATAAATGCCCGACTAGATGGCGGAAGCAAGTAGTCACAGTCGAGACTGTCAAACAACGCGGAGTGTCATAGTCCGGACAACATGGTTATGAATTGTCACGAATTAGTACAAGTGTTATCAATTAAAGTAAAAGTATTAAACTACACTTTGGTCAGTGGAACGGTGTATTCATTACAATATTTTATTTTGTGATACAATTTACGTTCATAAATAAAGTTTCTCTGGCTCCATTACATAACAAAACGGTTCTTACTTAAAAAATGACCCTGGTACAAATACGAGCCCCTTCCCACTTCAGTTGTCCCACTTCAAGATTTGTACCAAAATAACGTATGTCTGTATAAACTAAACATGACGAAACTATATATTTACTTCTAAAACAAATTATTTTCTCAAAAACATTTTAAATACACTCTAGTCGTAAAAAATACATATTTGACCTATAACTAATAGAACAAATAAACAATGTGCGAATAAATGCGCGAAGTGAACAAAGTGACAATTGAAAGATTACCATTGGGTAACATCACCAAGTTATGGCAAAAATTTTGTGTAAAACTATCCCATAATTCTTGAAGCTTTTGCCTCAGTTCGGCGATTGTACGATCAGGATGTTGTCGTAGAATCTTTTTCATCTCGTGCCACAAAGTTTCAATAGGTGACAGATCTGGACTGCTAGAAACCAATTTCAAAAGTGGTACATTATTTTCTTCCATCCATCTTATAGCCTCTTTTGAGGTATGGCACGCTGCACCATCTTGCTGAAACACAAACTCTTGGCCGGATGTCAAACATTCTTCCATCACTGGTAAAAGCGATTCTTCTAAAATTGCCAAATATTTGTTTGTATCCATATTTCCATCAATAAAATGAAGTGTTCCTACTCCTTTTGATGACATACTGCCCCAGACCATATTGGATGCTGGAAATTTCACTTTTCTCTTCAGACAGTCAACATGGATTGCTTCATTTTTTTTGCGAATAACTCTACTGCGACTGTACTGTCACCGACATAAACTTCGAGTCAGGCCTCATCACTCCACCATTGTTGAGGTGCCCATTGTATAAGTTCTTTAGCCCATCTAAGCCGATTTTTCTTTTGCAGTGTAGCTAATAGTGGCCTATAAACAAGTTGTGCAACTTTAGGGTTTTTACTTCAATTTTTTATACGAAAACTTACCTTGCAAGTGCTAAATCCCAGTTTGTGGGTCTCTCTATGAGTTGTGCACCTCGAAATTCTCCTTCCAACAGCGTCACTCCACAGAGCACTTAACTGTAAATAATTGGCATGCCTGTTTTTCACGATTATTCTTCTTAATGCTCTTCGGTCGGCATTTGTGCTATTACTTTTTTTCACATATCGTGGCTTAATATTAACTGAACCAGTTACGTTATATCTTCTAACAATATTTCTCACACTGTACCGCGATAAGTCTAACAAGGTTGCAATTTCTGAGTTTGATTTCCCAGAATTAAAAAGTTTAATTATTAGTAACCGAATCTTCTCACTAATAACCTTTCCTCTACCCATTTTGAAAACCTTAACTACCCAAAACTATTTTAAACGTATTCTAACAGCTGTGGTTAATAAAAACAATTGTCATGGCTTTTATTTTTCACAGCCACCTATGCGTTATAGACTTATTTTGCATTGAAATGAAAATAGGTTGATATGCTGTAATTGCAACATGTGTTATTTTTATGCTGCAAATTTGATTAGAGAGTGATAAAGTTAGTGTTTTCCACTAGATATTATCAAAATATTCATTGTTAATAGTTTAAACCTATAACACCTTGCTACATTTGTATTATTTGTGTTTGATAAGAAAAAAGCTAAGATTTCAATAGTTGGGCCAACTGAAGTGGGAAGGGACTCGTACAATGTTTTCGTGGTGAGTCAATGTGGTAGTAAGGTAAGTAAAAAAAAATGCTGTGGTGGCCTACTTTATCCGGATTCTCAAAAGCTGAGTCTGTCGTGCCGATATTCTGGGAAACTGTGGTTTCCCGATTTTCTACGTAGAGGTCGGTAGTACCGTCATTGGTATTATGTTTCGTTGTTTTTCATGATGATGATTTCATTGAATTTTCAGTAACAGTCGTGTATGGCTGGTTGAGCTTCCGCTGACCAAAAATATCCAGTACGTGGCAACACTGGTTCAGCATGGCCGATTTAGAGCTGTATTTCTCGGAACAATAAAAAAGTTAATTAGCTGGTCAATGCAGTTGTCAGACGTCCCTCTGGTGTGCATAAATCAGGTTCGGAAGGAGGCTGGTAGAAGCTGGTACAAGCAGGGAATGATTTGCAGCCCCACATTTCGGCGAGAATGTTTGCAGAAGAGGACGCGAAGCTAAATTGATCTTTTGTTCCGTTGCAGAACTTTGCATACAAAGAGCAACCGCACAGATGTGCAAAATACCAATACCGGCTCTTCTTCAAAATACATTCATAAAAATACCCCGTCAAAGAACAAATATTAGAGGCAAGCTCTGGAAGTCCTCGAGAACGCTCCGGTTTTTGATGAATACTTTTCTTTTAATTGTTTATGGGTTTCCATTTAAGAAAGCTGCCTTGTCCTTCAAATGATTTTGACTGTTTTAGTGAAGGTCATGGTGAAGGTCATGTTCAGGGTCACCATTAGATGAATCTTTTCGAACCTTACAACTCTATTTCACAACATTTTTCTTCATGAAACGTATTTTCTGAGATATTTTTTCCTCTTCCTACCTTCTGGACACCCTCAAAAACCCATTAAGGTCATGGTCAAGGTCATAGGTGAAAGTATACTTTATCGTGAAATTTCCCGGCTTTTACATTTCCGGTTTTAAAAGTAGGGATTGCAATTAAGAAAATTATCCGGACTTTCAAATGACCTTGCATTTCATAGTCAAGGTCAAGTTCAAGATCACCAAAATTTTACAACTGTGTTCTATTATATTATTCTCAAGAAATATTTTTTTGAGACATCTCGATCTAACCATATTTTTTGAGAACCCTGTATATTTTCGTAGATGAAACCACGCCAATAATATTCCACGAATCTCAATTAGTAAGTGCATAAATTTTTCGTATTTTCCTCCAAATGTGATGCTGACAAACTGGACAGGCATTCATTCACATTTATATATTGGCACATTACGAGTATATATTATTATATAATTATATTACATATAAGACGATAAACAAACCTAACAAATCATTTAACTTACTACAAAAAAAATGGGAGAAGACCCAGTTGTATAAGATTTCCATCTATCTACCCTCTATTTTACAATACCCCCCTAAAACGCGGTGTAAATCAAGTAAAAATGCATAACTCATAAATAATAGTCATTCCAATAAAACTTTCGAGTTTCTGGAAGTTTTAAGTGCATAAAACTCCCACTGTGTTCAGACACGTTTAGAACATGGAAGTTCGTTTAAAAATGCCGTGGTAGTGCTTTTAGATTGGTTATAAGATCAGTGCGGGTCGCTGAGCGATGAGCGAGGAGATATTTCTCTTGGAATATTCACGAATAAAGTTTTTACCTGGCAACGTCGGTGTGTTTATTTTTAAAGGGTTTTTTTTATGATCTCAGATCTAGAGAAGCACTTTAAAACACAGGTTTTTATTGGCAGAGTGATAAAAAGTGGCATGACGACGCAACGCTGTAACCAATCTATAAAGGCTTATGTTCGGCACAAGCTACAGCCTTTGTGAAAAAAGTTGGCTAAGAATATGTAAAACAGAGAAATTGAATACATGAACAGGCTCATACAATCAGTCCATTGATATGTTTTCCCTATTTTATTGATATTACCATCCATCTGGCAACATCGCCCCACCCGCGTACCTCACCGTTAGAATGAACCACTCGACAGACTTGGCAGCGTGGTAGTGATGGATCAACACTGATGACGCAGCATGCCTGACCGATCAACTTAGAAGCAGACCCGCGTCGACAGATCGACAGACAGACCAACAGAAAACGGACATGAGTGACATGGTTTTTCGTATACATGTCATATAACAATAAAAAAAAACATTCTCTTTTTCGAAATTTTCGCGAGGAACAGTGACAATATGTCTAGAAAAAAAGAGATACATGGTGCTAAAATATCTAGTTATAAAATTCATATAATAACAACAACAATTCTTAATTTTCCATTAGACATAAATATGCATAGGACTCGTCAAAATAAAAAAAAAACAAATAAGAAAACAACTACATTCATAAAAAATATAAAAAGTCTGACTTCAGATACTGCAAAGAATCAATTGTGCTATCAGGACGAACCCACAGATACCACGAATCTCAAAATCCATCAAGCAGTATCGTCTATAGCCCCTAAAATAGAGATTTCACTAAAATTTCCCGAATGGGTTGCGGGAAATATATATAGTACATAGTATATATTTTTCTATAAAAGGCGAACTGTGCCTGCTCTGATACTCACGCTAAACAGTAATACCCTCGAGAAGGTAGAAAGCCACAAATTTCTGGGTCTCTACATGGACGAAAGACTTTCTAGGGAAACACACATAGAGTATGCTGCTCGTAAACTTAACTCGGCTTACTTTGCATTAACAAACCCACGGGGACTAGTTAGTCGTATGTGTCTTTCAGATACTTATTTCGCAATTCATACTGCCACATGAGGGTCTTGATTACCTATATATTGGGGCATCTCTTGTAGCATACAGAGAATATTCATACTACAAAAGAGGCTGATTAGATTAATCTTTGATCTCAATATACTGGACAGCCCTAGACTAGTGTTGAAAGACAATAACATTTCAACTTTACTGTCAATATTGATTTATGAGTCATGCTTATTTGTTGAAGAGAACACATATTTATTTCCCCAGCGCAGTGAGATACACCTGCAATACGAGTCGTAAGCATAATTTCATTCTCAGTGCTTATAAAAAGAGTTTGATGTCTTTATGTATTGCCATGTATAATAAACTACCTTTAGAAATTAAGCAGCTTGCCATCTTTGTTTAGGAGTAAACCTAGGAACGGCTTGCGAAGTTTTTTTTATACCCCAACTACCACGAAGGCCTAAGGCCTAAACACCCATTGGTACCGTGGGGCTATAGGGGGATACAGGGAAAAGGGGGGCTAATGCATTTTATAGTACAAATAAACTTTGGGGGAGTAACTCCTTATCCTTATATGTTCTTCTGTATCCCAATTTTTTTATGTTTTGTTTTCGAATTTTTTGACTTTTTGTATCCTGTTTACAGGATGACACAAATAATTTTTTGGATACCTATCTAGATACATTACCGACGGGCAAAAACATAATCCTCCTTCTAGATAGTCATTTAAAAAAAAAACAGAGCACCTACAAAGTCCCAAACAACTTACAAACATTCATTTATTAGAAAATCCTTTAGAATACTTGAATAATGGTACAGTGATTTGCAGAGTTTTGTAAAGGTATCGACTGAAAATTTGATGCCCGTGTTATACGAGTAGCATCCATCAGCAATATGCCTTACACAGCTCAAATCAAGCCATGGACGTTGAGGGTCACATTTATATATGTTCGTTGAGGATTGAGTGCCGTTTAAGGAACTGGATTTAAAACAAACAGTAATGTTTCCTTGGGGTGCATCCAAGGGAGGATTCAAAATTTGCATTTTACAGTAATCTATAACAGTTGTTGTCCTCACTGGTTTTCGAAAATTTTTGAAATTTGCACTTTTTCTTACACATTTTCAATATTCTGCATATACCAAAATTTTTAAGATAACTAGGACTATATCTTCGAAAAATTTTAAAATTTCAAAATCATTACTCCTACAGTGTGCAGTGCTTCCGTTTTGGTACGAGACTATACATACCCAGTATTATGGAATCATGGAAGCATTTCCAAACTTGTGTTTATATGATTTTTTTTACTATTCTAACATATTTAATATGACCAATTTTCCAGGCAGTAACGTATAACACCCTGTAGTAGTTCCAGAACCATCTTCATTCTGCCACTAACAAAACAAATACCATTTTACGGTTCATCTACAGATTCTATACCTGTCAGCGACCGCGTATAAAGACTGTCCATAGTAAAATCCGAATAGCTACTAAAAGTTTAAAACTCATCCATTAAAAATCCTGCGGTCACCTACACCAACATCTGAAATTTACAATCACAGTAATGCTCCTGGAAAGTCTCTTCCCAGTGGGGTTGCGACCATGCTGGCCGTTTTATAACTTGGACGTTATGTGGGGAATCTGGAAATACGGATGTCCTTGTTTGCTGCATATAGAGCGTTTAAAACAAACCGGAACCATCAAGTTTCTACCTAGATAAGGGAAAGCCTTTTGGCATCTACGTTTATACAGAAATTGTTGATTCATTGCATTGTATTTGATAGGTATAGGTTGGAAATCTTTTGTAAAAGCGTCAATGGTGTTTGATTCAACATATTACTATGGAAGTTTTATGTTTTTAAGTTTCATTTAATAGAATCCAGAATTTTATTTATTTATATATTTATTTAATTCGTAACTGAAAGCGCTAAATAACAGTTAAAAGTATGTATGTAGTGTATGTCACTGATGATTGACATAGTACCACTGGAATAGTTTAGGCCCGTATCGTCAGTCATCTCTGCAATTGAAGGGCGCCTTTATGGCCTCCTTGATTGTCATAGTTTTCTACTTCTCCGTGTCAGAACTCTATTTTGAGGTTATGTCACAAACATCTATTTGCATCAAATTGTGCTTGCTTTTGAGTTATATCATGTTTTATCAGCCTGAAATTTCCTACAGTTTAAAAAGAAAACATATCTCTACAATCGGACAGCGCTGACGGTGACACGGGACAAGTGTAGTCTAGAAATTTTTGAAGGAGACAAAGGAGTGTGACAATCAAGGAGGCCATAAACGAGCCCTACAATTCTAGGGACGACTGACGATACGGGCCTTAGTGTCAGTCACCATTTACTGACAAAGCTGTCAATATAGTAATGATAAGAAATGTTCATGAGAAACACTGTCACAAAGACATTTTTGTGAATCCAGACTTCTTTCGCTGATTGCTATTGTAACAGTCATGACTTGAACGGTACATATTTTTGGATATAACGTCTGAATTTTTGTTTACCAAATGACCAGAAACTATTATTTCATGTTCACAAACTTCGTAATTATTTACATTAGATAAGGATAGTTGAATTCCATCAAAATACTTTCGGCTAACCTGAGTTTGAGGTTACACATTACTAGCGCATAAAAGTTGCATGTACTGTACATGCTAATAGGCTAAAAAGTCATATGTACTGTCTACAGCAGTATTCCTATCGTTATACTACAGCAAAAAAGTGACAACTGTTACCTAGGCACAAAAGTTGTGTGTAAACGATGTCAGGAGAAAAAGTACCTACAACAACATTGTCACTTGCAACTCATATACCTCAGTAAAGCATGACACTTAAGCAGATACGAGTATAGATGCAGATTGAAATACTGGTATCTACAACAGCACTGTCAGTAACAAGTCATACGCCTTAACACAGTATGACATTTAAGCAGATACAGATAGAAAGCTATTGTGTTCCTTAAGAAACTGTTTGGTTGTTGATGAATCTATTCTAATTCTTTATCATTCAAAGCAGTTATGATCTCAAGATAAAATACTACTATTTTATTTTTAATTTATCTCCCTTAGATAGTTGTATTTTTCAATAAGTCATGCTAAATATAACGATTTTATACTATCAGAAATTTACTATAATTCAGTATAGTCTTCCTACATCTGGGGTAAAGTCTCCCATCCACGCGGGAAACATTAGTCAAACGACATGCTCAAAAATTGCCTAATACGCAGAAATCGATTAAGGTATCCGCATAAATCATTAAGTAGAGTTCAGTGACTGCGCTTTAGTATCCAATTTAAATCATACCAATATGATTATTCTACACGAATCTACGTGCTTTTATGAGTGCTCTTCAATCATATTTGTCAGAATGACAACCTACTTGACATCGGCGTGCAATTTGAGTTGTCCTGTTATCAATCTTCAATATAAAATTGTACAATGCCCGGAAGTACGATTAATGGAGAGGGCCGACAGCTCGTGCTAAATTTATTTGAGTATTTCCAGGAAGAGATACCCACTTCATGTGGAGTAGTAGATGTGCTCAAGGTTGGCCTACGCCCATGGTACGGAGATTCAAGCTGCTTACTTATTTCATTATGGCGTCGAATTTCGTTGTTTTCAAAGATAAAAGTCGTTGATTCTCAAAGTGTTAGTCTAACCCTCTTCCTGAAAAATTCGCGTCAAGTGACTATCCGCAGCACTTTTCGTTAAGCCGCTAAGAATGGCAGCTGCATAAAGCCGAGAAGTTTAACCTCATTTGTCAAAAATCAACCTTAGCCTTGCGCTGTCATTGTAGTCACACAGTGAGCAGTGCCTCTTGTCGCGAGCTTTGTATTTTGCTACCATATAATAAATATCAAAAACCAGATCGGCGTTTTTAAGTTAAAATTATTCACTACCGAGATTTGCCAGTGCAGCACGCATTCATAATTAGCTGAGTTCAAGGACTTGTTTATGTTTATACATTTATACCTTATTTTCTGCATCAACTCTCACGCCTTTCATTTAATAACAAACACAAATAATTTTTATAGCTTCCGTTGCAAAACTGGTATTATGAAAACAACAGTATTTTATATTTCCTTTAACGGACATGGAACTTCAGCCAACTTATATTACAATAGTCCAAGACAACCAGTCGATATGCAAGTGCTAGAATGAAATAGAAAAGAAAATAGAAATAGTTTATTGGCAAATACATAAGAATCTTTTAACATGTCAAGAAAAGATACAATAAAAAACGATAAAACCCTGCAACAAGTAGAAGACAACAATATATACGTAAATACATAATGATTATGCAGGTTGAAAATAAAACAAGAAACTTTAAAACAATAAAACTATGAAACATTTAAATCAAAGACAAGCAGTGCAAATTTTCAAAACCTATAAACCTTTCGTTCTTGGCGTAGCAGTAACTTTGGTTCAAAATTTCATCAAAACCTGAGCAGTTCTTTTTGACTTAGAGAGTGTCCAAGGAATACCGGACATACAGACAGATAGACAGACGGACCGACAGACCGATAGAAATTAGTCATATAACTTTCCTCGACAGTTGGCGTGGGAAGTACCACACTTCTCATATTTTCTTTCTTGCGATTCATATTGAACGCATTTGCTTCAATAACTGATTTTTTTGTTGTGCAGTCCCAGTTTCTCTGCCTATTTGTTAGTTGGCATGCAAATGTCCAATACACGTGATGAAAAACTTTCGCAATAAAACTTATCTGGAGTGTAAAAATGGCGGGTTGCGTTTCACCGCGACCAGCGATAACAACCTCAGTATCTAATCGTTAATGGAGGAAAACCGAGAAATATTTAATTCATTAGTGTAAACCTTCGTGACAGCATCGATTTCCTACTCTTTTTTTAGATCTAGGTGAAAAGTTGACGGAACGCAAATGGCCGAAGCAAAAAAACCTTGTGCTGGCTAGGGAAACGAATTGCCTTTGGCAAGTAGCTATTTGAAAATATAATAATAATAATAACAATAATAATAATAATAATAATAATGATAATAATAATAGTAATATTAATAATAGTAATAATATAAGTTTATTCACGTATAAACTATTACAATTTATTCATACGCAAATAAACTGAAATAATCCCACAGAAGAATTTAATTCTTGTGCATGGGAAAACATTTTTCATAAGAATTTTTGCTTTGAACATAGTTAAACATAGTTAATACATAAATTTAAAGCCAACATAAAAATAAAGGTGAGTGTACGACCTCAAAAAACCTAATTTCTTTTTATTTGAGTGGGCTTCTGCTATTTCATGTCAATTATTAGATGACAAGAATTTTTTTATTTCAATTTTGAATCTATTTATTTGAAATGGATTTTATATGGCTTGGTAAAAAGTTATAAAATCTAGTGGAGAGGTAACTGAAGCATCTTTGCCCTACATTTTTTGTTGTAAATGGTGTCCTTTTAATATCCTCGAGTTTACTTTTTGTTTCATAATTGTGGTCCAACGAAGTGAGGTTTGTTTTACTTTTGAATAAATTGATTACAACATTGTAAAAAAAAGTTGCCATGTTTTACTAGTAATTTGACTGCTTTTGAACCAACCACTCAACTGTGCGACACGATAGATAGTTGCAATATACCTGTAAGTATGTGGAACGGGCTTGTCAAATGAAAATAACGAAGCGGTACTAACAAGAAAGCAAAGATAGCATGAAATAGTGAAATTATAGGCTGGCTTTCCCAGATGCTATTCTGGAAAGTAGAATTCGCCACATGTTCAGTCCATACTGAATCTTTGTGCCAAATCTCCCTGAACAAACCATACTAGAATTATTGTTGGCAGAATCTCTTGCACCGTAGTTCTTTGCATTCTACCGCGAACGTCAAGAATGTACAAATATTAGTAGAACCGCAATATTGATAAAACCTCCATAAAAGCTCGCATGTGTGTTATTTCCGCAACCCCACAGGGTACTTTTTGCCATTCCGTTTGGAGGACATGCTTGAATCCCAAGAGTCTAGAAACGGAGATAAGCAAGACTCCAACCATCTCAGGTAAGAAATTTAAACAGGTTCATTCAAACCAGCCCTTTTTATCAGCTTTTGCGTGGAATAAATCTTGCAACTGAGTTTTGAAGCCTTGTCAAATTTTTGTACACACGTTTACTTACGTGATAGTACCAAATTCATTATCTGCCGCAATTGTGAATACAATATGGCGGATGTCACAAGATGGCGGTTCATAGTAACCGCTATGATATGGATATAGAATAAAAGTGCTTGGTGAGAGAAAAGCAATAAGCAACGTGACACTATTTTAAATGCAATATAGCGGCCGCCGCAAAATGTCGATTTACATATTCTAACGACATCCCTGCGACATGGGTATCAACTAAAAGGGTTTGATCAGAGAAGCGCAACAAGCAAGGTGATGTTATTGTATATCCAATATGCCAACGCTCCAAGATGGCCTTTGGGCACCCCTTCGATATAGGCATCAAATTAAAGAGATCTATGAGAGCAGCATAACAAGCAACTCCTATATTATGGGTATCAAATGGAAGTGCTTGATCTAGATCCAATATGGCGGCCGCTGCTGAACCGCGATTTATGATTTCCATGGTCATCGCTATGATATGGATATCAAATGAAAAGGCTTAATCTCAACGATAAGCAAATAACGCTATTCTAAATTCCATAGGTCGATCGCCGTAAGATATTCATTATATGATTTATATCTAGCAAAATTGTACAATACAAATAGAGTGAGGATATTAATTGAGACTTGTTATGTAAAATATAAGAAAGTTATATAAATACTGAAAAGTAAAAAATAAATGAACAAAGAACTTGAAAAAACTTGGTAATATTTAAACTATAATGCAGCTCCTCCATCTCAAGTTTAAAAATAAAAACCTGTTACGTTTCGTCTGCAGGATGAATAAAGGGTGTCACACGCTTTTATTTGAAAACTTCAGACGTAGGAGCTTCGTTACCGTTTAAATACTTCCAAATGGAAAACAATATTTTTCAATATTTTACTTCATTTTATGAGCAGTTAAACAAAAGTTTATTATTATCAATGCATTTTTGTCGACTACCTATTGGGGCAACTGATTCGAAAAAACACACATCCGATTCCTAATCTTTATGTGGATATCACAAAAATAGCTTGAGTTATAATAGAGAAATGCCGATTAATTGAATTAAACTACGGCACCCTGTACCTTATTTATGACTGGCATTTTACCAGGTCATAGTAATGGGTTCAATATTATTTTCAGGAGATTAAGCATCCCTCACGAATCACCGTATATAACTAAAATAGTATCTCTCGGATAACATTTTCGCACTAGATTTCAGTTCCAGACGAGAACGAAACAGCTTTTTATTTTTTGCACTTACGCCATAAAGCAGTGAAATTCGCTATGCATGTCAGTGCACGGCATCCTCTTACCCAAAACGATAGAAGGATAATTTGCAAAAAAGCTCCCAGACAATATGCATAATCTCTGGAGAAGATCTTAGCGTGATTCAGTGTAAAAAATATAAAGCTTTCAGTGCCTACGTGCCCATAGTGGAACGGATACACCTTTTTACATCCCCAAAAAAATGTATGTTTCTGTCAGAGCACACACAAATGGGCTAATGGAAGTGCTCCATGAAGAATACGGGACAGTGGAGGCGGGCGATTTTTAGAAAATGAGACAGCACGTTTTTGGTTTTTTAATGACAAAACTGCGTCACTCATTTCCTTCTATCTGTCTGTAACTTTGAAGACACCGGTCTGATTTTGATGAAATTCTGCCAGATACGACTGTGCCAAAGATGAAAGAACTGTATTTTGAAAATTTTTCCATTGGTGGCGGGGCTAGAAACAAACAGACAAAGATAACAAACATCGCTTACGGTCCGTTTTAGTACGCTTCGATTGCTTAATCTTTTCGGAAAATCTATTTTCGGGGTTAAAAATTGGGAGTTGGGGTTGTAGGGGGCTTGAGAGAGTTGTAACACTTCCTTTCCGCAAAAAGTCCAGAAAAGATGGAATGCAATGAAGATTCCAACTTTTCTGCACAATCACAGAAAGGGGGTTACCATTAGCTTCCGGTAGCTCAGTCGGTGGCATGAAGACATCTACAGGCGTGTAGCTGTGTGTCGACCATGGCATGGCTAGAGGATAGAAGAACAAACAGAACACAAAAATTTAACAGATTTTATTTAACAAAAAAAAAAGGCATTTTCATTACATTACAATTTTACAAAAATAACAAAATAAGTTTTACATCTTTGGCGCTGCTATAACGCTATCGACTTATCTTTCGCTGGTCCATTTTTACACGACTGAAGCCAGGATGGCCAGGGGCTTGAAGGGGAGGTCCCAGTTGTGAGGGGTGACCTCACATATAGTGGCTTCGTAACCAGTTGTAGGCGAAGTTAAAGGCGATGGCGCTGCCAAGGCACATGCATGGGTGAAAATATTGGCCAAGGCTAGGCAAAGTGAAAGGGAAAGAGAAAGGGGGTGGCCCCAATCTGAAAAAGAACCGTGTGCATTAGCAACGTGCCCTAATGGCCAAGGCATTTCCAATCTCAGTCTGCCTCAAAAGAGAACCAACGATTTTCTAGGTTAGAATTACATTATATAGTTTGATAAAATCAAACCGAAAATTGGAAATGCCTTTCATAAAATAAAATCATGAAATAGTAAAAAAAAACGTAGAACAAGATGGTGGTCATCAAAAATTTCTCCACATGCTTCTGATATAAAAACATAATCATCGAATATTCATAATCAACGTACTTATAATTTCACTGAACTATGAATATATATACGCGCACAGAGGTAAAATCGATGTGGATCGATTTCCACCTCGATTTGATTAAAGTTATGGCGAATGATCGAAGTAGTCGAAAATGACGTTCGATGGATATTTTAAAATCGTACAAGAAATAAATCACTTACATATCGATTATCTATAAACTACAGGCTGATCCAGAAATAAAACTGTATAGTATTATAAAACTCACCATTTTTGTCCTATACGGACACACATTCTAGAAATCTAGCACATGGTGCTATATAACCTTGTGCTACTGAGAAGAAATTTCTAGCCGTTGTTCGATCGGCGGCTCAGGTGAAAAGAAAGCGCGAGGAAGATCGCAGATCAGGAACTCCGCAAAAAGCGCTCCAAGCGGAAAATTTTCCAAGCAAAAAAAGCTAGAGATGGGATTAATGAAATGATAATCGAGAAGTGATTTAATAAATACGATCGGACGGTGAAACCGTTACACTCGCCCCAACTTAACCAAAAAAAAAAAATCGAAGAAGCATTTAAGAATTTTTTTTTTTTACTAGGAAATTGAAAGTTATCACGGAAGGACAAATGTACAACCATTCGACCAGATAACAAGTAGCAAAAGTAAGGTAGAAACAAAAATGTTAGAAGAGAATTGGAAGAAAAAGGGATAGCCTCAAGTTTACCAAACAAGAGGGATGGTTATAGCACCAACTCGCTGAAAAGTACAGTGAAGTTGCACTTAAAAAAAAACTATCATCATATGATGAAAAACCCAAAACATAAAACATCGTCATACCTAAGACGAGAAAAATAATAAACCAAAAGCTTCAGAAGTAGTCCAAGCACGAATCACAATGGCATCCAAAATGCACGACTGACTACTAAAAACTTCAAAACTAAGTAAGTACCTAAACCATAAGAGGTACTAAAAAAATAATAATCTTGCTCAAAACAATTGCCAGATCATCTCGCAATACTCCAAACCCAAAAAGAATATCATCTACAGTGATATTTTAAACCAATATCCAATATAAAAAAAAGTGCATTACTATTTTCAAAATATGAAAATCAAAAGAAATTAACAAATTCCATTAGGAATTCAAGTCATACAACAAAACAATTTACAAGTACTAAACCAATGAAAACTTGATCATGAAGGTATTTTAATCAAAAAAGATGTTAAGTAAGTGCAGTTCTGATTCCACAAAAAAATTGTCGGGCGCCAGCAGTCTGTAAGACTACAAAATAATTCAAAATAGTTTCAGAGAATTAAAGTATATAAGAGACATTCATGAAATATTGAAGTAAGATTTTCAAAGTCAAAATATAGCTTAAGTTCAATCAATGAACTAGAATTCAAGAGTAAGTTCAATCAAAATATTCGGGTCATGTGACAACATAAGAACCAGACCAAAAAAAAATTTGAAGTACAATATAGAAAAGAGCAAAATAAATTTCCAAAAAAACTAAGTGCAACACAAGTGCAACTGTAAATCTAATAGTGTTAAAATCATAAAGTGAAAGGAAATATTAAAGCTATATGAGCATGATTTTATAAAGGGTTCTCAAAAAAAATTAAAAGTAAGCAAAATATTAAAAGTTTCATGAGTAATAAATGAGAAACGAAGTGAGCATATGTAAAATGCAAAATAGCGAAACGAAAATCACAAGATATTTTATTAAATCATGATACATGAGAGTAATGCCGCAAGCAAAAATTGTATGCAAAAGACTACGATATATGTAGGTGCAAAATTGGAGTTATAAAAAAAATCTAGTGAACAAGAAATAGAAATAAATATGATAGGTAAGAATTCGAATTTTGATTTAAAGCAAAAATATGAGAGAAAGACAACTTTCTAGGGTCACCATAGGTGCATTCCAAAGCCCTAGACAAGAATGTCTATAGTCTATGGAATATTCTCATGTAGATCACTGATATCATCAGCGCACTACACTGAGAATAACCATAACATTGTAAAATGAAAGTTAAGTTCAAATATGAAATATTACAAGATTAGAAAAACTATAATAATTTACCAGTGTAAAGTATGAAAAGGGAATTACTATACTGAATCTATAAGAATTGGCGATTACTTCAAGTCAAGACAGAAATTGAAAGAAATAAGAAGCCGGAAAAAAGATTATGAGAGCAGACTATCAAAACAAATGCAATAATGCAAAAGCAAAATCACCAGATATTTCAAAATCTATAGCGAAACATGAAAGCAATGTCGCAACCAAGCTCAAGACTTAGCAATACGCACAAATGTGCACAAAGGCTGAAAGCATATATGAAAAATCTCAAGAAGGAATTGACAATTACTTCAAATCAAATTGAACTGATTGAATTGAACTGAGACATAAATTACTATATCAAAAGTGAGTTTTACTTATACGCCAGAGGTTTCAAGAGTTTATCAATACGCACAGATTTGCAACTAGGCGGAAAGCATATATGACAAGTCTCAAGAAGAAAATAAAATGCATATGAAGAAAACACTTTCAATTAAAGAAACTGTGGATAGTACAAGACCCTCAAGGCATACGTCGCAACGAATCTATGTAACTATCCAGACTACAAAATACTGTCAAGGTTCAAAACCACTCAAAAATATGTAAACAAACATCAAAAGTTTGAACCAAAAATCAATGTAAGTCTGTGCTCTCGAAGAAAGTTATAATGAACTCAAAAAGAGGATACTATCAATAGACTTCAAAAATAGAAGTACGTAAGTATTTAAAGGAAATTCAGAAAATATACGCATAAAAACATTATAAAATATTATACACAGTATTTGTCACATGATTTAGATCGGGAATGCAATTTAAATTTTGAGTACACTCAGAAAAATGAAATATTCAAAAGATGAAGTATACACATTAAATTGGAATCAGAAAAATAATTATGACTTGTAAATTTTGTAAATGGTGGACTGACGTTCAAAAGGTTGAAAGAACAACGATGACAAATGTCCAAAGTAAACAATCAGCTGCCTCTTACAGCAAATAAGTTTATTCATTATCAAAGGAAATTCTTCTCCGTTCGCATCTGTACTAGGAAATAAATATAGGAAAACCTACTCGCTCCAATGTACAGATCGAAAAACTCGCCCCCTTCGATTGAGCGGATTTTTTTTGTAATTATTATATTTAAAAAAAAATTAAAGTTAAAAACGTGAATACATCAATAAATGACAAGGATCCAAAACACTATAAAAAACTAACAATACAAACAAAAAGTTTCAATACAAAAGCATGAGCAGCCGAATTATTTTATATCTGACATCGATTAAAAAGGTACAGAGACGTTCAAGTCCTGTTAATCCAATGGAAAATCAGACACTAATGTTCTAATTTCCCCCAAAGAATATGCCAGATAAAACTATAAAACATTAAAATTATGAAAACTTATGCTCCAAACAAGAGACAAAATTACTACAATAGTTACTGAGGAACGTATACTATATATTTAAACAACAAGTTGACATTTAATTATCATAAATGAGTATGTGTGTCTTTGTATAGGTATAAATGATTTAGGAGTCACCCCCTCATTGAAAAGTAGCAAAAATATAGTCAAGAAAAACATCATTTGTTTCTTGAAAAAAAAGAAAGTTAAGTATCAAAGTACTATGTCCAAGTGTCAATACTTGAAAAAAAGTAAACCGCCAAAATATACGAAAAATTATGAATATCAATTTCATACAATTCAGACAAATGGATAAATCGCAAAATGATTTACTCCAGATAACTCTAGTCAGTAGATTATTGCCATCAGAATGAAAACAAATGATCAAAAGTTCAAGTACAGTCAAAAATTCAAAAAGGAAAAACATTTGGGGAAGGCAAAAAATAATTTTGAAAGTAAATTTCCTACGTAACAAACATCATGAGAGCTATATCAGTACACCAGAGATCCAACAATTAGGCTATATATGCATACATGAAAAGTCTCAAGAAATCAAAAAACTGCACATGAAGAAATACTTTCAAAAACTAAGAGGTTAGTGATCAAAAATGAAAAGCATATAAGAATATATAAACTATCAACAACAATAGTCACAACCTCAATCAAAAGTTTGATGATATTCGACAAAAACGCTGGGAAACCTAAAGTCCCCAGACTATCAATATTCAACAAAAAAATTATCAAAATATCATCAATCCCAAAAGTACAATGAAAAAAAAGTTATAACTGTCCCCAGCAGTAAATAAAAACTATAGTAGTATGTGATAAAAAAAATTTTTGGCAATGATCTCGCTGACTACTAAACAAGACAATTTAAAAGTTAATAGTATGCCTATGAAATAAACAGGTGGACAAATTTTAATCTATTGATAAAAATTTTAAGCATTAAGCAAAAAGTAAGGATGATTAAAGAATTAGACATTTGAGTACCAAAAGCAATTAAAAATAGAAATGCTGCCAAAAATTGTAAATAATTTTGAAAACTATGTTCTGTCTGCCAATCTTCCACTAGCAAACCACTTGTCGACAAAGCCAAACACCAATCGATGCCCCACGTTGGGCGCCAATTTATGTAACACTTCCTTTCCGCAAAAAGTCCAGAAAAGATGGAATGCAATGAAGATTCCAACTTTTCTGCACAATCACAGAAAGGGGGTTACCATTAGCTTCCGGTAGCTCAGTCGGTGGCATGAAGACATCTACAGGCGTGTAGCTGTGTGTCGACCATGGCATGGCTAGAGGATAGAAGAACAAACAGAACACAAAAATTTAACAGATTTTATTTAACAAAAAAAAAGGCATTTTCATTACATTACAATTTTACAAAAATAACAAAATAAGTTTTACATCTTTGGCGCTGCTATAACGCTATCGACTTATATTTCGCTGGTCCATTTTTACACGACTGAAGCCAGGATGGCCAGGGGCTTGAAGGGGAGGTCCCAGTTGTGAGGGGTGACCTCACATATAGTGGCTTCGTAACCAGTTGTAGGCGAAGTTAAAGGCGATGGCGCTGCCAAGGCACATGCATGGGTGAAAATATTGGCCAAGGCTAGGCAAAGTGAAAGGGAAAGAGAAAGGGGGTGGCCCCAATCTGAAAAAGAACCGTGTGCATTAGCAACGTGCCCTAATGGCCAAGGCATTTCCAATCTCAGTCTGCCTCAAAAGAGAACCAACGATTTTCTAGGTTAGAATTACATTATATAGTTTGATAAAATCAAACCGAAAATTGGAAATGCCTTTCATAAAATAAAATCATGAAATAGCAAAAAAAAACGTAGAACAAGATGGTGGTCATCAAAAATTTCTCCACATGCTTCTGATATAAAAACATAATCATCGAATATTCATAATCAACGTACTTATAATTTCACTGAACTATGAATATATATACGCGCACAGAGGTAAAATCGATGTGGATCGATTTCCACCTCGATTTGATTAAAGTTATGGCGAATGATCGAAGTAGTCGAAAATGACGTTCGATGGATATTTTAAAATCGTACAAGAAATAAATCACTTACATATCGATTATCTATAAACTACAGGCTGATCCAGAAATAAAACTGTATAGTATTATAAAACTCACCATTTTTGTCCTATACGGACACACATTCTAGAAATCTAGCACATGGTGCTATATAACCTTGTGCTACTGAGAAGAAATTTCTAGCCGTTGTTCGATCGGCGGCTCAGGTGAAAAGAAAGCGCGAGGAAGATCGCAGATCAGGAACTCCGCATCAAGCGCTCCAAGCGGAAAATTTTCCAAGCATAAAAGCTAGAGATGGGATTAATGAAATGATAATCGAGAAGTGATTTAATAAATACGATCGGACGGTGAAACCGTTACAGAGTAGACGAGTATATCCATTTTTTATCGTTAGCATATATACCGAGTGTTTCAAATTTGACCCTCACCATGGGGATCTGGGAAACTATAAGATATACGACGTCGCTTAAATGCGAACAGAGTTGCGAATTAACAAGATGCCGCTCAGAAAGTTGAGAAATTCAAAGTACTTCCGGAGAAAGACGAAAAACGCCGAATTGTACCAAATTGGTTTAAATTTTTTCCTGGCTTTATTCGTAGTGGGATTTTAAAATAAATTGCATAGTGACAGCCACTTTTCTCCTCTACATATTTATTTTTCAATATTTTTATTTCTTATTACGGACGACGTATTGGATTTTTGCACAGGTGAATAGAGCTTTTAATTTTGATGCCAAAAATGTGTAATACGTCTACAGTTGACATTGCCATACTATAGTTATTTAAAAAAACATAATTTGTTAGGTAGGCCTTGAAATTATCAGATAGTCATTTGTATCGCATACCAAAATCTGTACAAAAATCCAATATGGCGTATAAGAAAGAATTGGGGCTGGAAGACAAGAGAATGCAATTAGGAGAAAGAGTGGCAATGTTAATGTGAAATTTACTAGAACATTCCACTACAAAGTCATTAAAAAATTAAAACGACTTTGGGAATGTTCATTTTTTCCTGTCTCTCTCCGGAAGTACTTTGAATTTCGAGACTTTCTGAGCGGCGTTTTGTTAATCACCCAAATACCCAAATTTTTCCCTACTATGCGACTTCGTATCTCTTGCCATTTCCGAGATTTCTATGCCGAAGGTCGAATTTAAAACACCCGGTATACAGGGCCAGGGAGAAGGGTGCAGGAACCAGAGAGGATTTTGAATGCGCCACTATTTTTAACACGGCCTTATATAATAAGCTTGGACTGTATCTTTGCATGTATGTATGCAAATATGCATGTAATTATAAAGAGTTTATATTACAGTAGTAGATGGTCGAACAATCAGTCAGAATTAATGACCTCAAAATAAAATTATAATAAGATTTAAGTTATTAACAAACTAATTCAATTCAGAGTAAAAAGCGTGAGGTGAATTTTACTAAATTTTCATAACTCTCCTCTCATAGATGCCAATAGAATGATTGTAACATTTAATGTATGAAGCACCGCACGCTTTTTACTCTGAATATAATTTTATTATAAGGTCATTAATTAGGATTTATTGTTCCACCATCCACTACTGTAACATAAACTCTTTGTAATTAAAAATTATTTTCTACTAGTTGGTTCGGTTAGCTATAGAAGCGTGTTTTTTAGTTTTTTTAAACTATTATTTATTATGAACTCATTACAATGAACGTACATGCGATGAAGTTAATTTTAATAAGCATCTTTGTGTTTCTGCGATACTATGTTATACCCATTCATCAACACATCTTATTCAATTTTAAACATACTATTTTGATATTAATTTAAGTAAGGAGTAGACATTAATATTTTGTGGAAATTGCGTAGGTGATTATAGGGGAAAATGGTCAAACAGTACGCACTTTTTTATCGTCCAAAAAATCTGATTTGTGCTCTAGTCTGAGCATTGCGCTCCTAGCAGAACTCTGGGCCGGACGGTAGAGTCTCCGATCTCCCCTCTCGTCGGGACTGTATACGAGGAGGTGCCAAAAAATAACCGGAATAGCATTGCAGTGGGCGGAGTTTGTGTAGTACACATTTCTGCCCCTAGAGGCGTACAGCGCAACTGATTACCAGTTCAGTGCCCCCTGAGTTGTCAATCTGGCTTGTTTCGTACAGAAACTGTTTTAATGTTGAAAATAGCTTACAAAGATGATGCTATGGGAAAAACTCAGGGGTACGAGTGGTTTGCTCGATTTAAAAATGGCGACATGTCGATTGATGACGTCCATCAAGTGCCCGAATCGACGAAAATTAGGAAAAAATTTGAGAGCTGGTGCTTGTAGACCGTCGACTGACAATCGATCAACTATCCGTAAGTAGTGGGTTGTCCTGGTGTTCGGTTCAGCGAATTTTAACAGAAGATTTGGGAATGAAAAGGGTTGCTGCCGAGTTTGTTCCTCGGGCTCTCACTGACAATCAAAAACAACACCGAGTTGAAACATGTCGTGCTTTGAAACAACGGCTTGAATCTGATCCAAATTTTCTGTCAAGGATCATCACTGGTGATGAGACTTGGTGCTATGGTTATGACCCAGACACGAAACAACAGTCAAGTCAATTGAAGACGCCATCATCACCCCGTCCAAAGAAATGTCGTGAAGTCAAATGAAACATCAAAACAATGCCTGATTTGTCTTTTTGATGTCAAAGGCGCAGTTCGTTCCGAGTTTGTTCCCTCAGGTCACAATGTCAATCAGACGTTTTATTTGGAGGTTTTAAGACGATTGCTAAACAGTGTTCGGCAAAAAAGACCCGATTTGTGGCAGTCAGGAGACTGGTTCTTCCACCACGATAATGCACCTGCGTACACAGCCATCTCTGTTCGACAGTTTCTGGCTAAAAATGGCATGGTTCCGCTGCCTCATGCACCTTATTCGCCCTAAAAACGACGGAAGAGCTGTCAGACATTTCTAAGGAAGCCTTCAAAAAATGTTTAGGGCACCGGTGGGACAAGAGCATTAGTGGTAGTGGACAGTATTTTGAAGGAGATAAGGTTACTTTGTAAGAAAGTTGAAAATAAATAGCTTTTAAGAAATAATTCCGTTTTCTTTGGGTACCCCCTTGTATATATGTCGTAGCCGTATCCTGGAATTGACCATATCATGATATGGACATGATGATATTGGATTTAAAATAACGTTACTTTGCTTATTGCGTTTCTCGCAATAAGTCCGTTTATTAGATACTCATAACACATAACTCGTCATTTTGTAGCATCTGCCATATTGGATTCAAAATGCCGGCGGCTAATTCATTTTGTATTGTCACGCAAACCAAACGCGAATACAAAATTTCAACTAAATTCGTTAAGGTTAACTAGTTCAAAGTTCAGTTCCAAGATTTGTACTAGACATACTAGCAAACAAGCAGGTCAAGTGAGATCAAAGGTTGTAATAAAAAGACCTGCCAAATCGGCCAGCACGTACCATATTAACAACAAATAACCAATATGTCATCCGCTAATCGGCACAACCCCACGTCAACACCATATGTCATCGTAGCGGCGTCTTCCCTTAATCATATCGACGTACGCCGCACCTCCTAATTTAGAATTAGAGATGGCTGCCTATGCCCATAACTATAAATTACTGCCATCATGACCGCCTGCAATTTATAATTAACCAAAACATAACAAATCGCACATATGTTGCAGCCGTACATCATCAGGGTTGTATGTTACGTCTACCACCCGCATTCTGTCTGTGGTTCGTTTACTGGTCCCATGCGATGTCGTTTAGGACCTCGGTCGCGTGAATTTTGGCCCTTCGTTGCATTACTTGGAAGCGATTTATTGAACCTGAACTGCATTCCTATTGTCAACGGCTCAGAAGATTTACCGATATCTGTGGATATCGCGAATGATGTAGGCTTAAGCAGGATTGTTGCGTAACCTGTGGCATGAAATAAAAATAATGATAAAAATAATAATAATAATAATAATAATATGTCAGTCATACCACTAACAACTTTACTGAATGCCTCATACACAGGATACAGAGTCAACAAAAATGATATTCAACCATACGTCGATGACGTCAAACTTATTGCAAAAGACGATGTCGAGCTCATAAAAGAAATAAACGTAGTGAAATTATTTAGCGACGACATTAAGACGCAGTTCGGTCTTAACAAGTGCTCCAAAGTTACGTTTATCGGAGGCAAACTTCTTAGAACTGAAAACGTTATACTAAATGAGGACACATATACAGGGTGTAAGCGTTATTACTGAAAGGGGTAATAGGGGGGTCAAAACAAGTCAAAAAGTTCATATGACCCATGGTCCAAAAGTCAATAGATTTTTGTCTGAATGGCTTTATTGTTAACAACTTTAAGTGCTTTATATCGACCACAATCACCACAATCTTACTAATTTTTATAAGCGTTTTTAAACTGGGTAATTAACAAATAAATGGCATTAAGTTTTTCTAAGTTAAGCCAAAATTTGTAATCAGTAAATAAGTAAGTTTCATTAAATTGAGTATTTAAAGCACACATGACAACAGCGCGCGGTCATCATCACTCTTAAGGTAAGTACTCACTTGGAGACCACGTTGCGCGATTTCCTTTAGGTGGTCTAGAGACCGTCTAGACTTGAGACATAGACATGGTGTAGAGACATCGATCTTTGCCTCGTCTAGCGTCCACACTGTGATGTGAATTTTTCTCATCTTCTCATCTTCGCCAACCACCATGGCGGACCTTGCTTTGTGCGCAATGAGTACATGTTTAGTAATACTTTCTAGTAAAAAAGCGCGAAAACATAAATGTTGGTGGACGCGCGAAGTGTTCGCAGAAGGACCTAGGTTCGGTACTGAACTACTAAATAAATTAAGATTGGAGGACAACATGGGTTTTCGTAATTTCACCCGGCTGGTACCTTCTGACTTTGAGGAATTGCTTCAGATGGTTGTAGGAAAAATAATGAAGCAGGATACAAAATTTAAAAAATAGAATAGATTTAATTCAAAGTAATAACGAAAAACAATGGAAAAAGTCGTGAGGTAAAGAATAAATGTAATTTAATAAAGTAATTTTTACTTCCATCTTCCTTGTTTTGACTCTGTGTATCATCCAAGTCCGTGTTGCGGCTGCCCTTTGACTCATTCGCTGGCAGTAGGAATAGCAAATAATCGTGGGCAAACCATGAGGACTTTTTGGGAGAGGACCCACTCGTCGGAAGAATCTTCTTTCGCTCCCGGTTGAACGATGTTTTTAAATTATGTATTTTTTCTATTTCCTCGATTGAAACCATGTGTTTTGCAGCCAGTGATTCCAGGGCCGCTCTTCTTTTCACCCGGTTGTTGTAATCGGGACTCGTTACATCCCACAAACAAAACGAGGTATGATAGTCTTCAATAAATTCTAAAACTTTATCGTTTGACCTCATGGTAAACAAAAACAACAGAGACCGCATGCACTTGTTTACAAAGCGAGAGAGGGACTGGGAAATGTCTCGTCTATAGACGCGAGGTACTCACTATCACCTTGTTGCGCAACGTATCCTAACGTTGCATCAAGTCTCCCATTTCAATCGGGAGACTTGAGACCTGCAATTTTTAGTTTCGCAACCGCCCCGTAGACCGGATTTGGTCTATAGACATGTCTACCGAGACATACTGAGACAACTTTAGACATGTCTCTGAGACCAAAATCGCGAGACATGTCTACTAGTGAGTACTAGGCTTTAGAGAACCGGCAATCGATCGCAAACGGTGACAGTGGTTAGTATGTTGTTTTGTTTTTGTTCGCGTACGTCGTCGTCTTGATTTACAATGTTCTCGAATCAAGAGTTCGCCGACATGTTGTTAGTTTACGGTGAAGCTCGTCAGAATTCAAATCTTGAAGCTCAAATTGATCGCGACAGATTTCGCCAAAGGGTACTCCCAGACAGAAGGACATTTTTGCAAGTGTACCAAAGACTTCGAGATACAGAAAGTGTTCAGCCCACTAATATTCGCACTCGTGAAAGTCAGGTTACTACGCGATACGGGATATTGAATTTCCATAATACTCACACGTGGGCCTAAGAAAATCCTCATACCATTCGTGAAGGTCGTAGTAAAGCTTGTGTGGAAAGTGGAAAACACCTTCTTTAAATACAAAAAAAGTGCAGTGTGGGTTTTAAAAAGAAAAACAATGTATGTATCAAAATTGCGTTCCCTATTTATAAGTGGATTTTTTTAATACGTTAAATAAACTTTCACACACCAGGTGAGGCGCTGAGACAGTTAGTGGTATGACCGTTTTTTTAATTGTTTGCATTTTACGAGTACATTATCAAATAATGAAATTATACCTAAGAGCCAAAAATAACAAACTCAATCTTAATGTAGAGTGCGTACTGTCATAATTTGCGTCTGGTATTGTAGCGTTGTCAGATTTTATTTTACTTTAAAGCCGCGTTTCTCTAAAAAAATTCTGTTTTGACCTCCATGTTAAATGAAACTTCCCCTTCTATCACCCATTTAAATAATGAATATCATAACGTTTACACCCTGAATATAGGAACTAGACCAAGATTAGGTGTATAAATACTTAGATGTAAATGAAAGTGTTGGCATACAGAATGAAGATATGAAAGAGAAGATTAAGAAGGAGTATTCCAGTCGAACAAGGGCAATACTGAAGTGACAGCTTAACTAAAAAAAATAAAGACTTAGCAGTATCTAATCTAGCTGTTCTTGTTGTCCTGTACAGTCAAAAGAGATAAGAAAGCTATATACAGAAAACTATTAACCACGCATCGACCGTGACTGACACAGTTTGAGGCCTTATTTGACATAACACTACAGGGGCTTTACATGAAACTGAAAAAAAATTAAGAACTGATGAAGGTCTTTTATGACTGTGAAATAAAGAAAACTTAAACCGACAGCAAGAAGTCGAGAGAACAGAAAACACCAACGAAGATAACCAAGACACTAAAAGAGTAAAACAAATAAAGGTTAGAGCAAAAGAGAGACTCCACAGACACCCGAAAGAGAAATGGAGTAGCAAGAACCTGTATGGGCAGTATCCAAATGAAGTGCAAACGGATTATGTCGACGCACGTAGCACATGGTGTTGGCTTCAAAGTGGAGATATCAAAGGCGAAACAGAAGCTCTGATAACGGCATGTCAGGATAAGTCGATATCAACAAATTACTATAAAACCAAAATACTTAAAACAACTGACGATCTAAAATGTAAGACCAAACATGAAACGGTACTACATATAATCTCAGGTTGTTCCATATTGGCAAATAACGAGTACCTCGACAAACATATAGGTATTGTTAATTACCTACATTATAACATATGTAAATATTTTGAAGTCTTAGTACGTGACAAGTGGTATCTCCACAATACAGAGCCAGCGATGGAAACATCAAACGTGATAAACCCTTATGACATGCCCATCCAAAAAGAAAGGCATATTGCCGCAAACAAGCCACATACTGTTATAAAGGACAAAATCAATAAAATCTGCATTACTGTACCACCTGAATACAATGTCATTCGAAAAGAGGTCGAAAAACTCAATAAACACAAAGACCTAGAGATTGAGATACGACGAATGTGGGATATGAAAGCAAAAATAATACGGATCATAATAGGGCTAACTGGTACTATAACAAAAAGCATATCAAAAAAGATAAAAAAAGCTCCTGGAGAGCACAACCTGAAAAGCTTACACACATTGTACGAAAGACAGTAACCTCAAAACAAAACTTTCCTGCCCTAGGAGTATGGTTTACTCTCTGTAGGAAAACTGATATCTTCTCAATGAAAGGGAGAAATAATAATAATAATAATAATATTTATTTATTCAACGAATCATCAAGCGATGACAAGGAATGCGTCATGGTAAAAAGAAATAAAAACTGGTAAAATGGACAAAAATAAAAATCACTTAAAGGACAATACTAGGATAAAAGCATAAAAAAACTGTATATAAGTTTTTAAAATAAACGAGAAACTTGTCAACACTGTACAAGCGGTCTTCCATTAAAATGCTTTCCACTTTTCTTTTAAAGCTGTCCAACGACCTAACCTCCAGCATAAGCTGGATACTTATTATAGTATGTATGGGTCAAAATCAGAGAGGTGAGCGTTATGCTTCTGACAAAGTTTTTCGTAATAAAATAACATGTTATTACTACAAGAATTATTTCAAAATGTAGGTACCGTGCATATTTACCTGGCACTTAATTTTTCTAATAATGTTTTACTTGATTTTAAACAAAAACAGGCCTGAGTAGTCATTTCGGGAACGCGTCCTTATACCATGTTTCATAGTTCAGACAAGTCAAAAATGTTTACAATTAGGAACTAAAAATGTCTTATTTTTATATTAGCTTTGAAAATTATTGAATTAAGGACATATAGTATCTATAAATTAACTTCATATCATTTTAATTTCATCATATTTTGGCTATTCAAATGCTGTCTGACATTCATCTAATCATTCCGTGAACGCTGTTGCGGTTGGTCGATGTAATTAAAACAACAAACACCAGGTGGCGTTAGGGAGCAGCAATGTGAAGTTCACCATACGAAGAAAACGGAGTGTGTCGTGTTTACGGAAATAAAAATAATTCATTTTGTTGCTAAGTACTGTTTAATTTGCTATGTATGTAACGTACCTTAATTCCTTGTCACTACGGGAACGCTGTTTGATGATTAGTTTTTCGCAAATTTGCATACTTCTTTCATAATAATGATAAATATTTCAGCTCACTTGTTCTTAACTTCCAAAACCAAAATCTAAAATGGCGGCATCAAGCGTGACATGCAATTATTTATCGAATATTCATTTTGGGAACGGTCATTTCGGGAATGTTCTCGTCTATGTTGCGCGTTCTCGAAATGACATGCTGTGAACAAAATGATAATCTAATTTGTTTAAAAAGCATTCCTATTATAAATTTTGGTTTTAGGTATCTAGTGAGTATAACTGACATTGAAAACAATATCTAAAAATGAATATAACAAGAATTCGTGAAAATGAATGCAAGAAAACGCAAGATTTAAGATAACATGTGACACCTGAACAACAACAGATGAATATTACCAAAGAAAGAAAGCTGAATGAGATCGAAAACGATATTCGCATGTTAAGGAAGCAATCAGGAAGAAAAGTTAAAAAAGATGAAGCGCAGGTTTACAGAACCGTTAAAAAACAGAAACAAAGAATACAAGACATGCAAAGAACTATAGATAAGTTGCGACAGAAAGTAGAGAGAAGTAGAACACGTAAAGGGTACAGATACGCATACTCGCTAAGTTAATGAATGGACAATAGGAAGTTCGTAAACATCTATTATTTGGCGAGGATTTGACAACCCAACTAAAAGACACCACTGACAAATTAGCAAAAAACTAAAAAATATCGTTTAAATAATATGGCCAAGCCATCTCTCGGCAAAAATAAAAATAGCGACATTTTAACATCTATTCGGAGGCGTCCAATGTATTTAATCACTAATCAGATTCGTGATGAAATTCATAAGTTTTTTGATAGTGACGATATCAGCAAAATGGGTACTGGCAAGAAAGATTGACCCAAGGGAAACAAACAAAAGCGGTTGCTTCTAGAAACTGTTAAAAATTTGCATTCTCAATTATGTGCTGATACTGGAATTCGAGTATATTATACAAACTTTTGAGAGAGAAGCCTTATTGGGTAGTGCAACTTACAAAAAGTGATCGAGATACTTGTCTGTGTGTAAAGCACGAACATTTTGAATATAAGTTAAACAAAACGAATCGATTAGGACACAGCTGCAACACAATTTTACATCTCAATTGATAAATACACAATGTCACACAGCTGTGACAGTTGAAACTTTTTGACTCAAGTTACCTTGTGATATTATACAACTACGCATTTAGTAACAATGTTTCTTATGCCTAATGTCTATTTAGTTAAAAGTACAAAGTTTATTATTACTATATTTTAAGTTTGAATTTTGATAGTGCCCCTTAAGTACAAATGAAGGTGTAATACTAAAACGTGCATATTATTTTCATGCATAAAATATGTCAAAAACCAGGTGTTGTGTTCATTCAGACAACGACAATGTCATTTAGAGAACTTCATTATCATTTTCGGGAACGTCACAAAAACGGCAAATAAATCACTAATACGTAATGTTATAGTTAAATTTTACATATACCAGATGAAATGACGTTTGGGCATTTCTATTTATATTATTACTATACCACATAGTGCAAGAATGTATAAAATAAACTGAAATTTTGGAGCAGAATTTACACCAATTGGAGACTTATGGACAGTAATTAGAAAAATAGGCGTTTTGATTATGAAAAAATACAAAATAACAACATTTTCCGATTTAGGGACAGGTCTATTACAATTTATTGGTGGTGGCTCTTAAATACGTTAGTTACATTACTATTTAGACTTTGTTTAATGACTCACGACTCAGGCATAATTCTTATTAACGGCTAGAATTTCGAAAATACACATTTTTATGCGTGCCTCTTCACGGAAAAGATTCCTGGTGACTGACACAACATACTTCTCTTGTTAGTTTTCTTCAAGAGGAAACTTAATTTCTCGAATATTTGAAAACCTAAAATGCTCACCTCTCTGGGTTGGTAATATCAATGTGTGACATATATATTTGTAGAGTCAGAATCGAAAACTATTTACCTGAGCAAAAAAAGAATATGACGTCGATAAGAAAACATAAAGGTGATTTCTTGACGATAATAGACGAAATATCACATTGTATTTTTAGAGAAAAGGCTGCAATGATTTTATATGCATTTTATTTTGAAATCTCACCTCAGTGTATCGAAATTATGAAACAATATACATGATGAGGTTTTCTCCAGTTTTATTAAAATTCGGTGGTTCCAAAATCGGATTAACAAAGTTTCTTTAAGCTCTTCATAGCTGTCGTGGTGGCCTGACAATTGGGCTTCTGCTGCGTGGCTGCTTCGATGCAAGAAAAATAAATTTGGGAAACAATAAAAACGATTTCGAGGTCTCCGAAATTTCAAAACTTTCTAAATGCAATTTTCTTATGCGAAACATTGCCTCATTCATCCGTATCTCTTACCGCTTCCAAGATCCCAATAGTGAGGGTCGAAAAAACTCGGAATCCATTTTTACCGGCGCGGCGTATCTAATATTCGTTGATCTAACAGGTAGTAAAAGCTACGTCCGTAATGGAGAAGCTAATTTTTCACAATTTTTTCCAATGCCAACGTGACTTCGTTTGTATCACACTGCTCAAACGGATGCACGAGTGATAAGGGTCTCAACTAATGGATACAAGCATCCGCAGCCTGCCAACTAAGCCCCATGACAGACGTACATCGAGATCGCTCGCCGATACCGAGCGGTGGGTTTCTATTTGAACAGTCACCTGCTCGGCGAGATTTAAGGCATATTTTTCTAAATCCGCTTTTGCCACGGGCATAAATAACGACAGAAGAGTTAAAATTGTCACCGCGGATGGCTTCGGAGCGTCTGCTTTTAGCTGTCTCGCGCGGTTGGGCACGCCTATCGGCCCTGTGACAGGTGTTGCTTGTCACCCGAGGAGGTAACAGACGTTAGAAAGTCTAGAGTCAGACGAACCACTTGTTAACATATTTTACCTGGATATGGCCAACCACATACTGTAGCCCTGTTTTCAAAAGGGGATTTAAAATTTACTATAAATATTCATGATGCAGGACACAAAAAATGAGTTAACAGTTAGAGCTTTTGTTCTGCTACTATTTCATAGATGGCACTACTATCTGCTTTGCCTTTTTGGCACCTCTCTATTGCCTATTTTAATTGGTTATCTTCAGCTGAAATTCATTAAAATCCAGATGCCTTATTTCCCTTTTTGACAAGAAATTTTTGATGAATAAATAATTAAACAAGCAAACAACTATCCGACGCTGTAGAAAACATTCACTCAATAAAAACTGCTTCATTATTTTAAAAAAACTTTAAATTATCACAGAGCCTTACTGATACAGCTAAAAATGTTTGATCCTAAAGCATTCAGCGATCTACTATCAATATTAAGTTGAGAATGTGGTGTATGGATGTCGTTTTTTGTATTTCTATTTGTATTTCTAATATGCACGTCAGTGTTAAGGCGAAAACGCTGTCTATATCTTATATAAACAAAACGTGACGACGATGTTAAAATTTGATGTATTTAGTCCAAACTATTACTCGAACTACAGATTGTTTCTTTTGGCTCAAGAATATCCTCAGTGCATCTAAAAAATATATGATACAGCGCATGCCTAAGCCGCGACTCTACCTGAGCGTAATATATGTAGTGTACCTAATTGAGATTGACTGAGAACAGTCCTGATGTACTTAAATAAATAAGACCGACTGTTCAGTTTGGCTGTAAGATAAACATAGTGCTTCTTAAAGTTAAGGTTTTCATCAATATGTATTCCGAGCTATTTTAAGTGGCTGATCTCCATTGGAGTGTCTTTTAACTTTAGTTCTAAGTTCGCCATACTTTTTCACTTGTTATGGACTTGGAGAAATGTTTTTTCTAAATTTAAGTGCAGGTGATCAATCTTGAATTTTGTTGTTAATCGATGTCCGAAGACACCCAAATGAAATATGCATTAGAGAGTGCCAAGAAATAATTGAAGAACCAGACACTCTTTTCACACTGGATTGATGAATTCATTTGTGTGTTCTGCTGCTATCTGGTCTTCGCCTTTTTTGGAAGCTGTGGTGATTTTGGGGCGTGTAAGAAATCCAATTAATGTACAAAAGATGGCATTTTCACAAACTTTTCGACTAAGAAGTGGATGTTCCTAAAACCATCTATTTTTTCATGATGATGGGACCATCCAGTTAACGTAAAGCGGTCCAGTGGTCCTGCGAGTTTACGCTCAATCAACTAACGAAATATAGCGAACACAAACGCCGAGCTGTGATGTTTCTCGAAGTTCTTAAAGTTTTGTGATGCCAAATGAATGTCTGTATGATGTACCTATCTTCTCCTTTGTATTGTAATAAAAAATCAACGCTTAAATGGAGATCCCCTTTACGAGCATATTCACAGGGTTTTGCAAAATATTAATATACATAATTTGAAATACTATGGACGCCATATCGTCATCATCGTCATCACAAACTTACGCGCTGTAAAAGAACCCCGCAATTTTCTTGTGGAAAATGTCTTTTGGATAAATTATCTGAAGTTTTGCATAGAGGCAGCACACTCGTCGATCAAAAGTTCCAATGGAACCAACCCCCAGAAACCGCCGCCCCACCCCAGAGCTATTATTTTATTATTTTAAGCAACAGTATGAGAGAAGAAGAAAAACATACTGTTGTATTAGACTAGCTAATGGTGACCTTGACCATGATCTTGAGGTCAAGTGGACATCCTATTGGGCAGTGACGTGGCGTATTTTGATTGACTGAGCGGTAATGGGTCTTGCTTTGACTGCTCGGTCATATCTTTTGTGACTCCACATTCCCATGCACTATGCCCAAGAGTTATGGTCAAATGCATGCTCTCTATTGGCCAATCTCAATCCGTATTTGATCTCTGTTAATATTACAAGTTACAATAATATCCTACATCTACAAATATACCCTAATTGGGCCGCTTCTGGGTTCTATGGCGATCTGGGGCGGGTTTTCTGATAAAGACCTTCAAACATGAATTTCCGAAATGCTCAAGGACTGCATGGAACTAAATTGTTGGCTTTGTCCATCTTTCTCTTGAAATATAAGGCGTACCACATTTAAAAGTTTACCCGACCTTGACCATAACCTGCAAGGCCACTGTCAAGATTAAATCTACGATCACCATTGGATGGTCTGGGAGACATCATAACAACAGTCCGCTTTACTTCTTCATTGATAATATTACTATAAAAGTTATGTTGTCCTCCCACATGTATCAGTACTTGCGGGCTTTCTGGATCACGTAAGGGGTCGGTTAGGGGTTTCTGAAGGTTGGCCCCACTGTAGCTTTCAATCACCATGTTTAAAACCGAAAACGATTTTTCATACGAAAACTGCAGGATTCTTCACAGCCGCGTAGCGATAGGTACAGAATCCCAGTGCTAGTATGACTGATCGCCTTCCTTGCTTGGCTGTGTTCAACTGCACTACGTGAAGATCAATTGAATAGGGTTTATTTGATTTTTCAGAGAGAATAGTGATTTCCACGGCTTATAAGATTCTCTGGAATATAACGTCTTTGGTCCATCTTGTACACTTATCGTGTTTCGCCGCACCGGTAGCGATAATAATCGCGAAGCGGTGTTTGCAAAACATCTGCTAACACTAATGCGTCCTTAACAAGGTTCACACCGGCTGATGAAAGGCGCTAGTGGTTTAAGAAATGCATCAGTAGTCAATTATGTTCGACTGCAGATAATTGCCTTGTGGGAACACCTGAAAATAGGGAAAGGGTGCGCTATGTGAAGTGCGTGAATAATTCATTATCGAATGGAGGCAAGTCAATGATAAATTGTTTTCTGTCATCAGAGAAGCCCCAGCGGTATCTCTAAGATACCACGGAACCGCACTTGCTGTAAAGAGAATATTGACTTTGAACTAGCTAAAGTAGTAAGTATACCTCGACTAGTAGGTGATAAGCAGCCAGACTTATATGCTCATACTCACATTTGCAGTCAAAACTACGTAATTCAGTGCATACTTTTTGGATTTATTTGCCTACAAAGTTGTCAGGGAATTTGCTTAACTTCAGTAACAAAAGTCATATCGGTGAAGGACCGCATGTTGATTTATAGATAGAACTAATTCTTGGAGTGGGACTGCTTCATGTCCTTTGGTCCCGTTAAAAAAAAATATTGTCAGAGCAATACAACATACAAATACATTCTTGGCCAAAAACAAATTCCTACTTGAAAAGTGTATCGCAATCACTGTTGTTATATCATTGTCACTATATTGCTCCAATGTGATTGTATGTGATTTAAGTTAACATGTTCTTGGGACGAGCTGAGGTCCTTAGCAGAGTCTTGTGGGAAAAAGTACTCACTCTCCAGTTGACGAGAAGGGCTAAGTACGTCTCTGCCTGAAATCGAAAGTTATTCACCCCATTACGCGTGAACGTAGATTCGTCTGTCACCAATATGCACTTCAAAAAGTCCGGATTATTGTCATGTTGATGCAACAACCACTCACTAAACTGCACTTTTGCTTGAAAATCGTCAGGTTGTAGGGCTTGTACACGTTGGACGTTTGCCACACTTTAGTTTTTGATACTTGCACTTCTCTAGCCACGTCTCTAGTGCTTGTTGAGGGATTCTCGTCTACGCGATTCAGTAGTTCTTCCTCAACTTGCACCATTCGTGGTTGTCTAGGTCTCCCACTGTGCCCACCTCGAAATTCCTCAAAATGGCCCGTATCCCTGACTCTCTGGACCAGGTACACAAATCTGGGGGGCCTTGGATGATGTCGTCTAGGGAAACGATCTGCATACACTCGCGACGATTCTGTATCATTTTGAAGACATTCGCCATAAATTAACAACATATCAACGAGTTCATTATTGGTGTATGAGTGTGCCATTATTATTTTTTTTTTGATACGCAATCGATTATACGGGTTCGTTACCTCTATACGCGTGACCCTTTACCGTCGGTTGAAGGTTGACCCCGACCCCCGACCCAGTTCTGTCGTCGGGTTCAGCTAGTAGCCGGTACCAGTCTGAGATATCGCGGCGGGTGGCGGCTACAGGACGGTATTCAGATATTTTCGATGTTGCAGAGCCCTTTATCTCGGTTCCCTTAAGACATTGGTGTATATGGTACTAAGAAAAATTGCTTATGTTTTCAAGATCTACACGTCGTGTAAAGGAAAACCCCAACTTTGCGGACACCCTGTATGTACTGAGTGACAAAGAAAAAGTAAGCAACTAGGTAACATAGGCCGGTCTATCGATAAGAGAGGTTTCTAGAAGGACTAACAACTCGTTACGCAGTATACTGCAATGTAAGAGGGACCACAGAGCGACAAGATCGCCGGTTAAGACTTCTGGCTCTGAGAGACAGATTCAGTAGTACTCGAGCCATCGTTAATCAATGGTTTGAAGAGCATGGAAGGATGGTTTGTATGCGTACGGTATATCGCCGAATACGATAGCTTGGCCGTCTTTCTTATCGCCCACATTGGGTATTACCTCTAACAGCTGAACATCGGCGTAATCGTTTGCTCTGGTGTAGAGAAAGAATTCTATGGGACTGGGAATGGAATCAGGTGGTCTTTAGTGACGAATCCCGCTTCTTTCTGAGGATGCACTATGGTCGGGCAACAGTGAGAAGGTGACGTGGTGGAAGACGTGACCTACGATTGGACAGAGAGCATCACGTTCACCACACCGTGGGAGTTATGGTATTGCTTATGATAGCAGATGACCACTAATTTACATCAGAGGCAATATGACAACCCGACGGTATATTCAGGAAGTAGCGGAGCCTCATCTTATTCCATGCCTAAACACTATCCAAAAAGATAGCAAGATAATGCCAGGCTGCATTTTGCCAGAGCATTGCTAGCCTTCATGAATGAACATCGCCGTTTACCTCAGCCACCACGATCGTCTGACCTATCTCCAATTGAACATGACTGGGACATGATATGTCGCAGGCTCGTGAATTTCCAACACCCTCCACAGACTTTACCAGCTCTTACTCACGAAGTGGCAGTAGCCTGGAATGTGATATCTCGTCTTATCAGCAGGATGCTCAGACGTGTCAATAAGTGTATAAGTAATCGTGGATCCTCAACACATTATTTAACCAGCTTCTGCAGTCAGTTGACAAATCAAGCTGAAAATTCAATCATTTTACTAGAAAGGGACACTAAACATGTATGCCAAAAATTATTGAAATTGGATAAGCATACGTAGGTGTTTAGCTTTTTTTGTCACTTAGTATACTATATCAACACAAATGCAACTGTCTGGAACACCAGAATTGCATGTAAACACATGCTATTATGTATACACGATTTCCCAGAAAACACACTCAACACCTCAGCAGCATAAGGGTAACCACAAGGGCAGTTGTTCTTGTACAAGGGTCGATAATTAGAATGAAGAGTAAAAATTTAATAGTCTAGTATGAACAAGATCTATTTAATTCAGTCAATGAGTGTAAATGCAGTGCTACCACGATGGCGCAAATACTGTTCTAAAAAGTGACAATTGACTAATTGCAACCAATTATATTTCGCTGTTGATGAGTCGTTCTGAGAAATGCCACATGCCAGAAGTGTAGAGCAAAATCTCATTACGCGATAAGGTCTTCATTTTGGTTTAATGAATCGAACAGAGTGTTATGAAAATGGAGAAAGCCTAGTGTTTACAGATGCGCAACAGGGCTATGACAGTAAGGAGACTTAACGCCTGCTAATAAGAAAGATGTAATAAATCATAATTAATGCCTTAGTTGTAATTATTTTGTTAGTTGCTGTTCCAGTATAGAACTGTTGTAATATCGAAGATGAAAGAAGATTGAGTTTGTTCTTTAGGGCAGCGCAGTCAGTCAGCCAGATCACCCTCCTCTTACTGGATTGCGTTTATATAGGGTGACCTGGAGTAAGATGACAAACACTTGGATATACATAGAACACAATAAAATCATAATCTCCTATACTAGCAAGTACTGTCCTTTTCCTTTTGTGTATGCAACGACGCTTTCTGGATGTACACCAATATCACGCTTAAGTCAATTTTCTAAAAAAAAGCCTCACGAAGTGACATAATAAAACTGGCGGCCAGCTGACAACATCCCGAACGTGCAATTTGACAACATAGGACACATAACTAGCCTCGCAGGACATTTTCTCGTAGGAACATGTAGTAAAATTTTATTTGTATTTCATATGCATCCGAGAGGCCTTATTCTGGGACACCTACATAAGCCCTGTATAAAGCGTAAGAAAAACGTAACAGCTAAAAGTAGCAAATATACTGTAGGTGTGTGTTGGACTTCCGTGGTCACTGAGCTTAATATATTCCATTCAACTTCCTCGCTCTGTTGCAAATTTGTATATGAATCTTGAAGCCCAACAATTTACTGCGAAGATCCTAGTTAAAGATGCAAATTGAGGCGCGCACTTAGTCGTCCCTGAGTAGATGATGTTGTTAATTCAAGACTTTGTAATCGGATCTAGTAGCCGTGTGTTGTAACAAGGTTCATTATCGGCCGTTAATACGAGGTAATCTACCGGATTCGACGATTTAGCGGTTTGTAAGCTTAGTCGAAGTTGCGCCACAGGGAAAACGGTATCGGGTGGTTTGCTTTCCACTTGTTACACCAAACTTGGGGAAACTGATAATATTTCAGACACAAACCAGGATTTCTTGAATATATAGAACAATATCTCTCAATGTGGATCGCAGGAATAAGGTACACCGTCAACCTGGATATAATCATAATCTGGCTGTCAACCCTCAGAAGTCTAAAATGTTATTATTTTGTGCCCAAAAAGATAAAGATGATTTAACATCACTCTTAAAGGTCTAAATAACTAATCAAAACTTACAGTTCCCCGAATTTGTAAAAATGTTTGGTGTTTTTGACACAAGGTTGAGATTTGTCGAATATGTCAAAAGATTTTCTCAGAAAACTTATCTAAGGCTAGGTACTCTAATTGCAAACAAATATCTACTAAATTTCAAGTTACGTAAGGAATTTCATATCCGTGGTCATATCTGTACCAAATTACTACCAAAAACCTAATTCAAATTATCCAAAATAATTGTGTTCGTTTATTTTTGGACTTCGGAAATTTGATCACATATCAGCAAAATATCCAATGCTCAATTGGTTGAAAATAAATGATTTGGTTCAATATCACAACTCAGTTTTCATCCATAAATTATTACTTGCGACTGTACCGCCTTACTTGCGAAAAAAATTCATCTAATAATCATTTTAGACCACTTGGAGATAAAACTATCAGGATACCTCAGTATTCAACAACCCCATTTCAGCTCAGTTTCTCCATCAATTGTGCCACCATATATAATTCTTTACCAAAATTATATAAGCTATACTCATTAACACCTTTTCGACAAAAAGTGAAGTTATCATTACTTCAATGTTGTTCTTTCCTCTGCCGATTTTGGATGGTGGACCCTGTGTCTAGTCGTTAATAGATCGGTCTGTGTTTGTATATCTTTCAGTTCTGTCTGTGACCAATTGAGTACACCGAATGTGTAGGCTAATAGTGGTATGGCGTATATGCTGATACCGTTGATGAAGCTTTTGGCATTTAGTTTTGAATTATTTATAATATATTTCCCTAATCACACATTTCATTGTTCTATGATCTGCCACTTTCTTTTTTAATATTCCTAAGTACTTTTATGTATCAAATTCGTCCATGGGATCAATTGAAGGAATTTTTTTTATACTCCAACTACCACGCCTAAGGCCTAAACACCCATTGGGTACCGTGGGGGTATAGGGGGATATAGGGAAAAGGGGGAACGCCACAGGGACTCTGGCGAGGGAACACGTGTGCATGCCACATGCACATATTCTGGCTCCGCCTACGAGATCCGCCGGGTGGTACCTCCATGTTCGACAATCAGAGACATGGAAATTAACTAATATTTTCAGAACCGCTTCAGATATGTCACTGATACTTAGTATGCGGTGAAAGTTAATAAAGTTACATATTGTTCAATGCAAAAATAATTTTTAACTTTAATAGTGGCGTGCGTACGGGTATTGACTTCGATATTTTTTAAGAGAAAATGGTACGCCAATGGTGTTTTGCCAAATAAAAATTATTTTTTAATTCCCTGTTCAATTTAAAACAAATAATCTCTCTTAAATTATTTTCCTTCGATGCGCCATTTTTTATTAAAAAAATAAAAGCCGTTCTATTGTTCTATACTTGCAAAATTATTATTAATTTAATTTGAAAAATTAAACACATTAGGGGTAATGAACAACAACAACTGGCAACATAAACATAACATTACAACGAAATGATTACAAAAATTGTTGACTTAGTATGCATGCTTCCGCCCTCCTTCTCATGGAATTGCTCACTCGTTGAAATATTCCTGGAATTTTTTTTTATTCTATCACAGGCTGCAACTATTCTTTCTCCGAATTCGTCTACAGTGTTAACGGGACTTGTGTACACTAGTGTCTTAACATAGCCCCACAAAAAGAAATCTAAACTGTTGAGATCTGGGGACCTTGGTGGCCATTCTTGGGGCCCACCGCGGCCAATCCAACGATTTGGATAAACAGTTTGTAAATAATTAGGAACCGCTACACAGAAATGCGCTGGTGCACCTTCATGTATGTACCACATATTGTTTCTTATTACTAACGGAACATCATCAAGCAGCAAAGGCAACTGTTGTTGAAGAAAACTGAGGTAAGCTGTCCGTCAAGTCGTCCCGGCAAGAAGAATGGGCCAATAAAGTGCTTGCCAATAATTCCTGTCCATACGTTAACCGAAAATTGGTGTTGGAAATGGGTTTCAGTTACGGCATAGGGATTTTCTTCTGCCCATAATGATTATTGTGGAAATTTTTGAATGGCATTTCGAGTAAAATTTGCTTCATCCGTGAACAGAATCATTGATTCAAATTGCGGATTTTGTGTAATTTTTTGAAGATACCACTGACAAAAGGTCACACGCCTTGGAAAATCAATGGGAAGTAATGCCTGTACTCTTAAAATATTGTAAGGATGTAACAAAAAATCCACTAAAATTCTCCAAACAATTTGATGGCAAATATTTAAGTGTCTAGCGATCTTCCTCGTACTCGTTTCAGGTTATTCTTCGACTTTGTGCGGCACTGCTTCCTCAATTTCAGTTGTTCTCACACTTAGAGGTCTACCTTCAGATGTTCCTTTTCGGACAGAACCAGTTTCAACAAGACGGCGATGAATACTAGAAAAGGTTCGACTATCTGGCAAAGCACGATCGGGATATCTCTGGTGATAAATCCGTCTGGCTTGCTCACCATAACCGTCGGCAAGGCCGTATACGTAATGCATTTCCGCCATTTCTGCGTTTGAATAATTCGCCATTATTAACAAGACTGTAAAAACTTGTCAGATGTCAAAAGCCAGTGATATATTCTAGAGCAACTAGATATTTATTGCTAAATTGCATTTTTCAATAATTAATACATTAATCTCTGACAATAGAACGGTTTTCATTTTTTTAGTCAAAAACGGCGCATCGAAGGAAAACATTTCGAGACAGATCATTTGTTTTAAATTGAACAGGGAACTCAAAAGTAATTTTTATTTGGCAAAAAACCATTGGCGTACCATTTTGTTCTTAAAAAATATCGAAGTCAATACCCGTAACCACGCGACTGTTAAAGCTAAAAATTATTTTTGCATTGAAAAATATGCAACTTCATAAACTTTCACTATGTACTAAATCTCAGTGAAATATCTGAAGCGGTACTGAAATCATTAATTAATTTCCGTTTTTTTTCCTAAAACTTCAACACCTCGAGTTTTTGTAAGGAAACATTTTTGGACCATAGTTTATAAAGCAACCTAACATTAATTTTTCATGTAGATTCTCACCCTTAAATATTCGCATATCATTAAGGAACACCCTGTATACAGGGTGACTTTGAAGTTGAGTCATTAATTTTCAGATAATGATTGTAGAAGGAAGATAAACCAAAATATGTGTAATGTAAAAATAAAAAAAAAATAAAAAAAAAAATTTTACCTTGTTTTATAAAGTATCCTCCCGACAAGTATTTCAGTGCGGACCTGTATTTGATCGTGAGGTACCCTGTGAGGTCTGAAGTCACCTGATTCACGAGCCCGTTGTACTACTATTAACAAAGGCACGAGGGGTTGGTTGCACTCGATTGGGAAACCGATCCGCATAAACATGTGCCATTTTTTATTTCGTTTGAGCCACGCAACAGATACTATTCACACGCGACTGACACTGATTGTATGTATAACTGAACTGAATAAAGTAAACATCGTTCCAAATTCTTTCGCTTTTTTGTTTCCGATGCGATGAACCGATAAGGTGGATTATATCCGTTGTTGCCAAACACCAGCACATGATGTTATTGAGACAGGGCGGTACCCAAACTTCCAAAGGGCTATAACTTTGTTACTTTAATTTTACCAGAAAAATGGTAAAGGAAAAAAACATTTCTTTTGATCAGATCTACTCACTGTTAAAATAAATGACTCAACTTCGAAGTCACCCTGTATAGTAGAGATGTGTAACCTCCCTTCGATGTTTAATTGGGACGCACTTGTTTGTTCTTCTTAGGATATTTGATATTTGATTTATTATTATTATTATTGTTATTATTATTGCAACTCCAAGGATTGTTTCTGGCTTCAGAATAGTCTGTGTTACAAGTTAACGTTTCCAATCTAACAAGTTTCAGGTACATGTGTTGTATAATGGAAAATCAATTTCTTCTTTTTCAATCTATGTAGGTACGTTGATTTTTGGAAAACTGATTCAAGAAAAAAAATCGATTCAGTCGAAAAACTGCGTGCTTTTCTACATAGTAGTGTAGTAAAACTAAGAAATAAACATTAACAATTTATCAGAATAAAAATTCAGTAAGACAATAGGTAGGTATAAAAATAACCCACACGACAACCTTCTGGTTTAAAAACTAAAAAATCCTTACACTGATGAGGCAAGTGCAGTATTATGTTTCTCCACAATAAGTCCCTTTCAATAGTATACTGTGGTCTATTTAATGCCAATATTGAGGGAATGGAAATTCCTCGTTTTGCTTGTACCAGCATTACAAGAGCAGTGCAGACAAGTGCAATAGAAGCTCTGCTGGATCTCCCGCCGTAGGATCTAGTGATCCTTGGAGAGGCGAGAGTAGTTGCATATCGTCTTTGAAGTCGGGGCAGCTTGACCTTTATGAATGCTGTCAAAGGTTGCAGTGCGGCCTTAGTCAAATTGCAAAGGGAGGATGCCGTCCTTCTGAGCAGGGGCGACCCGATAACCTCTAAGTAATCCTTTAACAGCAAGTGCAATGTCGAGTATCCCATGAGGATGGAGTGGGATTCCGGAACCCGGATGGCCTCCGAAGGAAGTGGCCATGTCTCGTACCAGGACGGCTCGGTTACCGGAGGGGGCTCTGGCGCCGGGGTCCTTGCATCTAGAACTAGGCTCTCTCGGAGGATACACCACTATTTTCCAGATGGAAATCTATGCGATTGTGGCTTGCGTATCCCGCATTTTGGAGGGGATGGACATAGGAGAAAAATAACAATCTTCTCCAACAACAGCCAGGCATGAAGGCACTAAGTGCCTGCAAGATTACTTCGAGCGATGTATTGAAATGCAGGGAGGCTCTGGGTAGTTTAGCAGCGAGGCACCCGGTATCGTTAGTGTTGGTACCGGAGTAGGATAGGAGAAAAGCAGGATCAGCGGGCAAGTTTGTTGGTCCTGAGTCTGCCCTTTGCTAGAAGAGCGGAGCTTCAGGCTTAGGCAGTGTGGTGGTGCATAAGCGCCGGCTTCTAATGGTGGTCGGTATGCCTCTAATTTCTTTATCAATTCATTATTATTTTCTAATGTTATACTACTTAATTCTTATACCTTTGCCCCATTTATCGGTTGTGTATGTTTGTTTCATACATGCGCGGGCGTGCGCACACGCGTCTGTTGTCCTTTCTTTACTAACTGTGATGCTTACCATTTTAACCGCTACTTTTTCGACAAAATTATATAATTATACTTGAATGCATTGCCAAATTTTGGTGATAATAATGTACTTATAGAGGTATACTGACGAGTCTTATATGAGGGTCACGCTATATACTTTGATATACACGAAAACTAAAAACTGTTTTTCGAAAACTAGCAACAATGCACCTCTGTTACCTGACCTTCCACAAATGAAATGCTTCTAACCAGTCAGTTTTTAGACTTTATTCACATTGTTGAAGAGCCAGAAGTCACATATTGCCAAATCTGGCGAATTATTCGGATGCTCTAGCATTTTGATTTGGCGCTGGTGTAAAAAGTCTACAGTTAGTTGGGCAGTGTGGCTAGATGCATTGTCGGGATGCAGGATCGCACGCAACCACTTTTTTTAAATGAAGATGATCATGCAAAGTGGTGTGCACTGTTGAGGATCCTACCCCAAGAGTTGCCTCTATAGTCGCATATGTGCAGCGAGAATCTTCTTATTAGCCGCTGAACTGTAGCAGTGTTTTCTGGATTCACACTAGAACTTGGCGTACCACTACGTTCTTCATCAGCCAATGAAACACGCTTTTAAATTCGGCATACGAGCGAAACATACTTGCCCGGCACGGAGCTTCATTACCAAATGCCTGTTGTAACCGTTCGATACATTTATGTTCAGTTGAACCGACTTTAAAGTAATAAGCGCGATAACTCTCTCGAGACAACTCCATGTTTAGTCTTAAATTTATTTACACCACGTGCACTGTAAGTCACCTGCAAATGAACTGAATTCGGCGACTTACTAATAAAGGACTGCTCTTTCTAATATTGCACTGTTGCCGGTTTCAACTAGTGTAGTTAATGCGCATCTCAAAGTATACAACGTTCCCCTCGTATCATATAGTCTATGATCCGAAGACAATATCTATCTATCTACCTTTCTATTCATTCGAGGGTATGGAAAAATATTTGATACTGTATTTTGTGGTAGCGAAGCACATCTTGGATTTGTTAATCTTTTTATGAAGTCAGCCAAGATCCTCCATTCGATACCCCTATTGAGGGAGGCTGATGCATGGTATCTAATACACCATTTTGTAAGGGCGGCCATTTTGGATTTGACATTTTTCACAGAGAACTGCATTCTTCTAGTTGAATCTTTCCATTTGGTAATGCAAGTTGAAAGGGCTGTTAAATAATATGTAATCCGTAATTTTGTGGCGGCGGCCATTTTGATTTCGAATGATACTGAACATACATAACTGGATTGCCATCGGAACTAAAGACGTGTACCAAATTTGAGCTCAATCGGTTAACAGAAACGTGGTAAAACTTTTATTAACAAATATGTACGTAGTCATGCCATAAGTTCTGTCCCTCGTTTTCAAACAAGTGTAGACCTGTTAATACTTGTCCGATTGTTTACATTGTGGTGTCAGTTGATTAAGCGCTTTTCGGGTAATTACATATACCTCAGTTTGTATTGATCTCTCGAAGCATAACGATGGAGTGGGGCAAGGCAGAGAACCGTATTGCAGTGATAGCTTTACATAAGTGTAATCACAGTGCTAGTCAGATTTTTGAACTCTTACGCGGCCTTAAAATATCGCGTAAATTTGTGTCTAGGACCATTCAGCGGTACAATGAGACGTCCTCTGTTGATGACAGGCCAAGAAGCGGAAGACCTCGTCAAGTAAGGACTCCAGCAGCCATCAAAGCCGTAAAAGCCAGGATTCAAAGGAATCCACTCCGGAAGCAGAAGATCCTATCCAGGGAAATGAAGATTCCTGTCCGGACGATGTCGCGCATCATTAAACAAGACCTAGGGCTAGGGGCTTACCGGAGACGTACGGGCCAGCGACTTACGGCCACCTTGCGACACATCAGGGCGACAAGATCCAAGAAGCTCTTGGAGAGGTACGCAGCTGGGGGATTCCGAAAGATTTTGTTCACGGATGAGAAAATCTTCACCATAGAAGAAAAATTCAACCGACAAAATGACAAAGTGTATGCAAGGAGTTCACAGGAAGCTTCGGAGATCATTCCGAGAGTTGAGAGAGGCCACCGCCCTGCGTCAGTCATGGTTTGGTGGGGGGTGTCCTACGAAGGGGTCACTCAGCTCCATTTCTGTAAACAGGGCGTGAAAACAAAAGCGGCAAACTATCAGAGAGATATACTGGATCCTATCGTCAAGCCTTTAAGTGGTACATTGTTTGCCAACCAACACTGGGTCTACCAGCAGGATTCCGCCCCCGCTCACAAGGCTAAGAGTACGCAGCGCTGGCTGGAAAGCAATGTGCCAGAGTTCATTGCTGCGGAAGATTGGCCCTCAGGGAGTCCGGACCTCAATCCTTTAGACTACAAGTTGTGGGACCTGCTAGAGCAGTTGGCCTGCTCCAAAGCCCACCGTAATATCGAGTCCCTGAAAGCGGATTTGATCCGATCAGCGGCAGCTATTCCTTTGGAAGCTGTGCGTGCAGTGATAGATGAGTGGCCCGCGAGATTGAAGCAGTGTGTGAAGGCCAAGGGGGGACATTTTGAATAAAACTGTTTGATTATGAATTCTAAAAATGTTGTCGAATAAATAATATCTTTCATATAAATATATCTTATCTTGTTTCATTTTTATCATGAGATTATCATGGGACAGAACTTATGGCACGACTACTATACCCCTCAACCTCAAATTGTAAAGAATCGCTTACACACAGACACCTTCGTCTTTTATCGACTTGTTTATGTTCAAGATCTGTAAAGTTTTTGCACCTGTTGCTAAAAATCGATTATTATGATTAAAATAATTGTTTATTTAATATCGATTATAAGCAAAAATTATTGATTAACCGATTAATCTGTTTTCAACATCGCTACAAACAAGAGTCATAACCTACATCGTGCCTTGATGTTTAAGCAAGTTTTCCCTGGCAATAGCTGGATTCAATGCTCTACAATAAAGCCTTAATGTCCCCATCATCTCATTAAATATCGTCGTACTCATCACCAATCACCACTTCTTGGACAAAACAACCGAACAACATTCATCACTTTGCCGCCCAGCAAAAGCACACACCGACTCCTTTTAAATGGAGGGTAAACGAGCCGAGCGGCGGCAATATTTTTTGAGTAATTGTATTTTTTATAAAGCTGTCGACAGGTCTATGCGAGCTACTCACGCGAGCTGTGTTATCTCCGCATCTCAGTCACTTGCCCTTTTAACGTACCCACCATACGAAATACATTTCCAGCATAGCGACATGCGAATGGGCTGAGACCTGTGACCACGTTGCCAGCTTTACGTCAGTATGTATGCGGAGATAATACGAAAAAATTTACAAGATCCTGGAAAAAAACAGGCTGAAACCTTCACAGTTAACAACTTCGACATTTATCCAACGGGCACAGAATGCAACATTGCAAAAGTCTTAGCTAAGTATTTTTTGAATGGCATGTCTTCCAGGATAACATCACAGCATGCACTATTTTTATAATAGTCTTTCTGCGTGACCTTTTGGTATTCTGTCATCTCACCCCAGTAAGGCGTTACCCTTTGACTAAACTTTTTTTTAGACAGGGGAAAGATCTTATAGTCACACTTAGGCAAGAAAGCTCAACAGATTTATTCTATCAGTCTTTCCTGCTTGAAGTATGAGATTCTCCAAAAACGGCATACTCAATGAAACCACTTCGTCGTCCGCCATGGTGGGCAGCGTTGCGCTACAGTTCAAACCAAAGGTATTTATCTCAAGCCTTATCATCCTTACATACACTTGTACGCATCAGCAGACAGAGAAAGCTATTATTAGACCTTTCCCGTCCTGCAAGGACCTGTGCATTATAGTAAAATATCTGCACTGTCCTGATCGTGTCCTATCCTTGGTGCCACTTAGTGTATAGCGCCTCCATTACATCATTTCTAGGTGCTGCACTTGTTGCAGAGTCCATCAGCAAGCGGGGTTCCAGCGGACACCAATAGCGACTCCATCGACACCATTCTGTAGGCGCAGGTCACGCTTTTCGCTGGCATTTAAGCATCAACTGTCTATATTTCTTGGATTGGGGATTGAAATCTCATACAGCATGACCAAACTTAACACACCAACCAAGATCCCCCTTTTCCCACTACTAGGCCCACCATCATTTGGTATCAACCGAGTCAAGGGGGCAACGGCTCTATTTACTTTTTCCACTGTGCTCTTTATGTGTTCGATCATCTTTGGGTCTTTGTCAGGCCATGCGTCCATTTACTAACAGACAGGTCAGCTCTTCCTACCACAGTATTACGAATGAGCTGGCATTAGGCCATTTTCCTCCATCCATATATTGATCTAAGTTATTCCATATGGCAGCAGATTTCTGACGTACCTAACTCCAGCATTGCCAAGTCATTAACATATGATATCAAGTGAATTTCTGCATTAAAGCTCCAATACAACATGTTCCACAGTAATGGCCCTAAGACAGATCCCTGTGGACTCCCATGGTAATATTCATAGCTTCTGCAGTTGCCCTATCAATGAACTTACCACCTGCGATTTGATCACAGCTCAAGTTTCTTTCAGGTACAGAAAATATTTTATAGCCCTTATCATCTAGGAAAGCGGGAAGAAATATTTCCACTAGAGTAAGGACATACTGTGAGCGAGCACCGAAAAGGATATTTCTTCCAGCATCGCGAATTGATGAGAAAAATCTTCCGCAATACCACGAGCATCTCCATACCTTTGTGTAGCGGACGGTTTGCGGCAAGAGTGCACCTAAACCCTCTCAGCTACGCGCTGTCATAGTACATCCACTCATTTCTGGCTAGCCGCGATAAAATGCTCAGCTCACTCTTGTGCGAATGAGAGCTGAATGTGGTTGGCGACAGATGAGCGGATGTATTCTGGCAGCGTTTAGCTGAGCGAGCTTGAGTGCTCTCTGTCGCCATACTAATGCCTTTATCTCTCTCTCTCTCTCTCTCTCTCTGGTATGGGGATCTTGCGGTATAGAAACGCATGATGTGGGATCCTTTTATAGGTGTCATCGATAAGCCGCGGCATAATACTTCCGCCAGACTAAGTAATATCTTGAGGTGGCGAGATGCTGCCGTACCTTGTATATGCTATTATTTCTCTTACGAAATGTGAGATTCTCTTAACATGGTAAGGCGCTAAAACTTTTCGGTCTGCCGTACGGCAATTCTTCTCGCCGTTTTTCGTCCAGGTAGGTCTCACACTGCTAAACTTGGAGCATGATCCATCTAACTGTTTTGAGGTACCTTTCCAACATGAAAAGTTAGACATACGTACTAAGCGCTTATTCCGCAACATGCCTACAGTTTGCTTAAAGGAAATATTCACTAGCCTCAAAACATTGGAAACTGTCGAAACGTCTAACACAAATTACACGACATGCCTTTGCACATCTACTTTGAAATCTGCAACATGTTGTCCATACAAAGGTCTCAAGCTCATGTTGCAACCTAAATATTCGCGATGCGAGTTACGGCACATGTTACACGCCGCAGTAACTCAGCAGATTCTTGTCCTCGGACAATGTTGCAGATTGTTCGCATTATAATAAGCTATACCAGACTAGTTTGTTTAACGGCAAGTTTACAATGTAGCCAGAATGGCCAGCGATCTAACGCTCACATGGTGACCGAGCTATTAAACTTGATGGGAGATATTTTTTTTAGGTGGCGCTTTGCGCTGTCTCATAACAAACTGGCACAAGTATCGACACATGACTCGCATGTTTTTGGGCAAAAACAAACCTTTACCTGGTAAGATAACTTTGTGGCAAAAAAATACATAGTTTTATATCTTTTTTCGAATTTGTAAGTGCAAACTCCGATTGCATTAGCGAATCACGCATTTCATTTATATAACTTCTAAAAGAAAGCAGCAATCTGCACGAATGTCCAATACGCAAGTGTTTCTGACTAATCTAAGCTAAAAAAGGACATTCAGAGTCATCTCTGTATAATGCTAAATTGGTTTTTTATGCTAAGATTTGCGCTGTTACCAAGTTAGAAGGCAAATGGTATTTTAATCCATTCACAAGGTCATTACTAGACACATATGACCGGTTTGATACCACATTAGGGTGTGTTTCAACCCTTTCACTGTATCTAAGGACCTCCTACAATAGATAATTGTAGGAGGTCCTCATGGCCTCCTTGATTTTCACAGTTCTTTCTCTATTTGTGAGGTTATGTTTTACTTTGAATCTCAAGAAATTTCAGGCTGACACAACAGATGATAAAAATTATAATTCAAAAAGGCAATATAACCTCAAAGTTGAACGCTTACACAAAACAGTAGAAATCTGTAAATATCCCTGCATTTATGAAGGACAGCGTCAGCGCTCTCCCATTGTGAGGCTATGTTTTCTTTTTGAATCTGAAGAAATTTCAGGCTGACACATCAAAATGGAACGCTTACACGAAACAGTAGAAATCTGGAAATACCCCTCTCCTTATGAAGGACATAAAGGCGTCCTACAATTAATTGTAGGAACGACTGATGATATGGCCCTTAGACTGAAGTTGTGGGTCGCTGAATCACTTAACTGGGAACGTAGTATCATGCAGCGACGATAATTCTGTAAATCTTGTTCTGGGGATTTTTTTTGAATTTGGAAGTGGAAGCTCCGATTGTTCCAGTGGATCATGCATATTATGCCAATAAATCTTCCACTACTGTTCATCACAGTTGAAAGATCTATGAAGAGCGGGGGTACATTTAGATAGATATGACAACAATGTACGTTCGAAAGGCGTATATTTTTTTAGTCCGAACAATTCAGGTTATCTATTTTGTTCAAGGGTAAGCCATGATGTGACCTGGATAGCTTTCATATAAAACATGTTTCACGTGGCACACCAACAAAAAGTTTCTAGTGCGAATTCACTCCACTGTCGCTACTTTGTAAATAGTTTGATATTACTTTTCATTTCGTTATTAGTTCTGTTAGATCATCACAAGATGGCACAAAATACGTCAATGGAAACAAAAGAGTGAAAAATATACAGAAAGACATTGAAATATAAAATAGACAAACATTTAACTAAAAACAAACATTCAAGAAACAGATTAAAATACTGATACGTTTGAATTGTATAAATAAAATAAATAGGATTCAAAGCTCATAGATTATTAAAATGAATAAGAACAGTAACTGCTGAAATTGAGATATAGGATTCCACAAGGAGGTCTATCATAAACCGTGTTGTCAGAATTACTAATATTACACTGAGTATTACACTAGACTGAGTCAATGCTTCAGAGAGATATTTGGTAACACAGTACGCAAAAATTTTCCAAAATTTTCTTTTGCCATTATTATGTTAACTGTATTGATTTGCCGTACAATGCTTCGATTTTTGATTTCCATGGCCAGAGCTAACGAAACTTGAACAATTAAGCCTTCGGTAAAAGATGCAAAGTGCTTCAAATCCCTCTTACTAGTAAGTAAATAGGACTTTTGATTTCTCCTGTTGATTTTCCATTTTCGTGTTGTTGTTACATATCTAGGTAATTTGAGGCGCAGACATTAACTTTGTGATAAACTCACCCGGTTCCGCCAGATGGCAGATACGAAACAATTTTGAGTCTAGTCTCATAGAAAATGAGCCGCTTGGGAATGCAGATGTTTATGAAGCTATGACAACAATAAATAAGAATATCAGATGCTCCCAAAAGAAAAGATCAATGTTATTCACGCGCTGAACACAAATCTGGAGTCAAAATTGGGTGTCGGCGAATAGGAAAGTAATTCAGGGATTAAGATCACACATTTTGACATTTTTTGTAGATGTGCATCTCTCAGAGACCTCTGCAGGAAAAATACTATTTTTTTTATTTCTTATGTCCAATTTACTTTCATATTTGTCCATCTTCCTCCAATTTTGACTTCAGATTCGTGTGTAGATGGAAAAACATGGAAAAAATATAGTGGGACACATCACTTTTTATCTTTTTGTGTACCTGCAGATCGTCTTTATGCGACATAGTCGAACCCCAAGCATTCACCACTTCTTTATTTTGTGGGTCAGTGTACTGTACGTAACTTAGATCTGGAATTATATTGTCTCAAATGAGCAACGTTTTCATTATACATAACCATCTGCTCGTATTATACAGGCTGCTTAAGAAAAACGAATATTACGCGGAAAACCTTGTTTGTAGCGGATGGAAAGGCATGCCTTGAGCTCATTCGTAATTATAACGTCGTTAAACGTTAGGGATATATCTTCATACCATTACAAACGTCAACATTTGCTCTGCTAATCGCTCGAAGAGTAATTGCTGCCAGTAGCTACCAACAAAATAGCAGTTTCCTACTAGATGAACATTTTTATTCCGTTCTCTAAAAAGCAACTGGGAGTATGACGGATAACGAGCAAAGTGAGTGACAGACAGGCTTATGATGCTCAGAAGCCAGGACCGTGCACCAGAGCGAAATAGGTGTATTTCACTTTAGGGTTATAGGATGGAGAGTTTTACACCCTCTTTTTAAAAGAACAATGATTGTAGGATTCACCTTGTTATTGACGTTGCAACTAGACTTTCTAGGAATCACGGGTATTTTTGTCTATTACAGAAACAAGTACGTGGCACATAACTTTAAAAACTATATTTCTGTTCAGAACGTCAGGAGACTCAAAAATGTCTGAGTGGTGGACATTTTCTTCAATGGTTAGCCATACAGTTGCTTTTTATTGTTGGTCAGCTAGACATTTCACCGAAGCACCTACCTTTGTATAGAAGAGGAGTTGAGCACTTGCTGTGAGACCATCTAGCTATCTTAGATCCAGTTTTTCAATCGTAATTTAGGTTTACAGACTGCAATATGTAAGGCTATTCGATGTAGTCTACGAACTTAAAAGAGAAATTACGAGGACGTTGTCCAACACCTAGACAATGGAGACAAGTTTTAAAAAGAAGAAACAATTTGGACTATTATAACTGTGCTACTGATATAGTTGTAGTCACCGTTCTTGGCGGTTACGTCATCAACTCCATATTAAATAAGTAAACAGGTCGAGTCTCCGTACCATAGGTGGATCTTAAGCTTCAGCACATCTGTTACTCTCTCCAGTACGCATGAAGTGGGTAACAGGGGACCGTTGTTTTCATTCTCTTCCTGGAAATACTCTAGTAAATATAGCACGATCTGTCGGCCTTCTCCATTGATCGTACTTCTGATCATCGTACAATTTTGAAGATTGATAACAGGACAACATAAATTGCACGCCGATGTCAAGTAAGTTGTCACTCTGACAAATATGATTGAAGGGCACTCATACGTAACGACAGAGTTTTCGAGACGGAGACACACATGCATGTGTACGTATGAGGGAGATGGAGGTATATAAAGGAACACCGGTAGTCTCACTTTGTCCCGCCAAGAACAGTGACTGTAACTATAAGTACATCACTTGAAATTTCTTGTCTGTAACAGAATAGTTTTGGTTGGTAAAAAAATCTAAAGAATTTCGATTGTACTGTATGTATCTTAAAGCTAGGACTTTCCTCTGCAGAGCGTATAGGTCGTAGAACAATTCGAAAACTTGCTCTTTAAAGTGTTGCCTGCCATTTTGTAATTCGTTGAGTGCGATCCTGTTCTAGCTGCTACTGTAATTGCAATTTGTCGCCGGCAGTGTAGTCAGGAACGCAGGCGGCTCGCTTACTTGGCTTATTGCCTTGACATAAGAGGAAACAGTTCATCTACTACTGCTCCTGAAGCTTCCTAGTTTGAGAATCGGAGCACATTAGAGGTGTACGTTATTATATTTTAATCTTAGCTTGTTCATTTAGTCTGACAGAAATGTTAAAATACATAGGACGGTGAAGTGTGAATCATACCTATTATATCGTCACTCATTTTGCAGATGCAATTATAGATATGATTACTTATTTTTCTGTTCTAATCTATATAGCTCTTCAGGGTTGTTAAACAGTTTCGGTGCTGTTGAAATGTTTGCAATACTTACAGGGCTTGAGAACGCCTTCACCAGGATAATTTTCTCTTCGTAGATCTATTGGGAAAAGTGCGGAGAGATATACGATCAATTAGGGTGATGTAATCAGCAGTGTCGTAATGATTTAAAAAAGTGACCGATTATGGGGTACATTTGAAGTAGTTATACGTATGTTTGTCTGTAGCGAAGACTGCTGAGTACGTAAGGGGACCCTGCTTCAGAGTGAGAACCACTAACTGATTTGTCGTCGAACAGTGACCTTTGGTTTGGAAAAATCCATATTCTGATAGCATTTCAGCTAGCTCATTCTATTGCTTAGACGAGTTGACAACTTGGTTCTTCTGCAAAAAAAAACAGTGGCGTCAAGTAGGTTGACTCTGCACTTCTCACTTCATTCAGGATCACACTTGTGAAAAAATTAGCTAAGAACATGTATAAAAAATTGAATGGGCCAAGTCAGCCAAACAGTCCCATACAATAAGTCCACAGTCCTCACCCGTTTGAAAACGCTGCTATCTAGAAATTCCTTCCCTGCCCTACCGACAGTTTCGACCATCTGGCAAGTTTACTGATCTGTACCAATGACCCATATTATGTTGTTTTTAGATAATATTTAGATTAATCTCCCCCAGCCCCCTACAACACACAACCCTCAATTTTATTCCACTTCAAATTTTTTTCTGAAAATAATTAGGAGGCGTTGAAATGTCAAAAAACGAGTTGGAACGCTTTTTTTCGTTTTTTGCCCTGACGGCCACTGTCATTCAGCCGATTTCCAAAAGCTACAAAGATCCTTCGTTCTAGAAAATTTCATCCAAATCCGAGCAGTAGTGGCATCAGAACTAAAAAACACAAAATTCCCCAATAAGTAAAAGTACTAGGAGGGCAAGGAAAAATAACAATCTGGAAGTTCACCTCAAAATGATGGGGAAAAAAGAAAGATATATACATGAAAGCAAATCAAAATATTTTGATAAATTTTGGATGTAATGATTGGATGTTAACTCATCTACCTCTTACTAATCTTTAATATATTAGTTCTATTTAGTATTAGAAATAGGTATAATAATGTTATATAGGGTGTTCCTTAACGATATGCGAATATTTAAGGATGTGAATCTACATGAAAAATTAATGTTAGTTTGCTTTATAAACTATGGCCCAAAAATGTTTCCGTACAAAAAATCGGGGCGTTGAAGTTTTAGGAAAAAAAATGGAAATTAATTAATATTTTCAGAACCGCTTCAGATATTTCACTGACATTTAGTACGTAGTGGAAGTTGATAAAACTGCATATTTTTCAATTCAAAAATAATTTTTAGCTCTAACAGTGGCGTGCGTACGGGTATTGACTTCGAAATTTTTTAAGATAAAAATGGTACGCCAATTTATTTTTGACTTATCCGTTCAATTTAAAACAAACGATCTCTCTTGAATTGTTTTCCTTCGATGCGCCATTTTTGAATACAAAAAACCGTTCTATTGTCTAACTTGCAAATTTATTATTTATTTAATTGGAAAAATTAAACACATTAGGGGTAATGAACAACAACAACTGACAACATAAACATAAAATTAAAACCAACGATTACCAAAATTGTTGAAAATGGCCCCCTTTACTTAGTATGCATGGTTCCGCCCTCCTCATGGAATTGCACACGCGTTGAAATATCCCTGAAGTGTTTTTTATTCTATCACAAGCTGCAACTATTCTTTCTCTTAATTCCTCTACAGTGTTAATATGACTTGTGTACACTAGTGTCTTAAGATAGCCCCACAAAAAGAAATCTAAACTGTTGAGGTCTGGGGACCTTGGTGGCCATTCTTGGGGCCCACCGCGGCCAATCCAACGATTCGGATAAACAGTTTGTAAATAATTACGAACCACTACACTGAAGTGCGCTGGTGCACCATCATGCATGTACCACATATTGTTTCTTATTACTAACGCAACATCATCAAGCAGTAAAGGCAACTGTTGTTGATGAAAATTGAGGTAAGTTTGTCCGTCAAGTCGTCCCGTCCAGAAGAATGGGCCAATAAAGTGATTGCCAATAATTCCTGCCCATACGAACATTGCTGTTGAAAATGGGTTTCGGTTACAACATAGTGATATTCTTCTGCCCACGGATGATCATTGTGGAAATTCTGAATGACATTTCGAGAAAAATTAGCTTCGTCGGTGAGCAGAATCATTGATTCAAATTGTGGATTTTGTATAATTTTTTGAAAACTTCACACGCCTTGGAAATCAATGGAAAGTATTGCCTGCACTCTTAAAAATATGGTAAGCATATAACAAAAAATCCAATAAAATTCTACAAACAATTTTATGGCAAATATTTAAGTGTCTAGCGATCCTCCTCGTACTCGTTTCAGGATGTCCTTCGACTAGCAGCGTGCAGCACTGCTTCCTCAATTTCAAGTGTTCTCACACTTAGAGGTCTACCTTCAAATGTTCCTTTTTGGACAGAACCAGTTTCAACAAGACTACGATGAATATTAGAAAAGGTTCGACTATCTGACAAAGCACGATCGTGATATCTCTGACGATTAATCCATCTGGCTTGCTCACCATTACCGTCGGCAAGGCCGTATACGTAATGCATTGCCGCCATTTCTGCATTTGAATAACCATTATTAACAAATTGTAAAAAGTAAATAATGAAAAAGATGTAACAGCGAACAGATTTGAATAACATAGACTTGTCACATGTCAAAAGCCAGTGACATAATCCAGAGTAACTAGATATTTGTTGCTAACTGCATTCTTCAATTGTTACATTAATTTTCTGGGACAATAGAACGGTTTTTACCTTCTCGCCAATGGAGTGGAAAGTAAAAGAAATGTCTGAGTCGTAAAACCAAACCTTCAAGCTGCATTTTGATCAATAATATGCGATCACCATCGTCTATGTTGCACGTAAGGCCAATTGGGCTTATTTTCCAGAATTTCCCGGATTAATTTCTCAGTAAATGTGGAAAAATCTTGTTAGCCATGCTTCGCCAGCGAACCTAGATAAGAACGTGTTTGATTTCTGAATGCACGACCTATTTCTACTTGGAAAAGTTTTCCCTATGGGATATTTCAGTAAGTACAGCATCGAGCTCCATGCTCGGAAGAGATTGTGAACTCTACATTACATTTCTAATTTTGACAAAGGTTATTAGTAGCGTGTTTTGATCGATAAAAGTGTGGTGTTCTACGTTTCCTCATGCATTTTTCTCCTTGAACACAAATCTGTAGTTAGAATTATGGGTTAAAGTGCAAATATGGACGTTACTCCGACACCAAGGAAAAAAAATACACGGGAAAAATATAGTGAAGCGCCCAGCACAAACTCCATTTATTTCTTTTGCCCTGCTTTATGATTATCATTTTTTATGGGAATTGTCTAATATAGAGATAGTATAGTATAATTGCCAGCACACAAAACTTTTTTTTGTGAACCTGTGACCTTAGATGAAGGTGGCCCAGCTCTACCCACTCCAAACCCTATCAAAGTCATGTTAATAACAGCTACGTTAGTCTATAATAACGAAGATATTCATTCACCCAATGTACAAACAAAACAAGCATGAATATAGAATAATAACAGGTCCAATAGTAGGTAGTGGACCAATAATTTCAAGCTGTAAATGTAGAATACAAATGATGAAAAAGGACAAGAATTAGTAACAGTGGATTATGAATTTCAGTGCTAGATATAGAATATAGTGACTTTTTTATTTTTTTTTTAAATAATTTCCAAAATTTATATCTTTTAAATCTTTAGGTATAATTTCATAAAATTTTGGTGCGAAGTAGAGATATGACCGCTGCATTATAGACTTATATCGCTGAGGAAATACTGTGCCACGAATTTTGCACCGTGTATGATGATGATGTTTAATTTTTTGGCCCAAGGTATTTTATGTTTGGCACCTTATTAATTTGCAGCTCTTGATCATTTATGTTTAAGGATATATCTGAGTAATTTAGAAATGCCTAACATAAGATGCAAATGGTAAAGAATGAATTTTAGAAAGTTAATGCTCAATTTTCTGCTATTAACCTACTGAATAGTTTTGACAAAATTATTTTCAATTACATTTTCTAGATGAGAATTGCCTTCATATTTTCTTCAGGGTTAAGTGGAAGAACAGATGTGGGTCACATCAGTGGCGGGCATCTAAACTTCGCCCTTCGCCAAACTCTTCTTTTTATACAAATGTATGTTTATTGGTTGATGTTTGGCGAATAAAGACGTTTATTATGTAATATTGCAGTACCGCTGGTTATTTCGGCAACACAATCGATTTGTAAAATTTCGTTTAAATATATATTAAATAACAGTGGATCTAAGACTGTTCCTTGTGGGATACCGTTAAAGCGGCTCAACGATACTTAATGAAATTGATTAGGTGTTATTGCGAATGGATCAATCGACAACACCCCAATACGACTCCTTGATCCTTTATTATCCAAAATAATATCAGACAATAAAATTTTCTACTGGTTATAAGTAGTTCCAATCGTAAGATATCGTCACCGTGCCCCAAATGAATAAATATCCTTCTAATTCCTTGTGATACCCCGAAGCAACCATATCGCCATACCCTCCAAATCTCATCAAAGGCTAATCTCCCGCTTTTATTGACGCCATTTATCAACCGCACAGAGTGTTTTGACGGCCGGCCAATCCTCGTTGTCCGATTGCAATAAAAGTGCATCAAAAAGAGATTTCCGGAACGGGGATTATATGCACGGTTGTGCTGTTCGACCCCCTACAGAGCGACAGATGTTTATGTTTAAAAAATGAACCTGGGCGGATCTTCCCTAGGCGTAATGCGACAGTTTATTTGCAAATTGCGTCATGGGGGTTAGTTGCGATTCATGGACGGGAGGGTGGGTACAATGGCGATTTTGAAATCGGGTGTGTCGGTGTCCATTAAATTTTGCAATGAACTCCCTTTTAGTTTTGTAGCCCCTTCCATAACCACAAGTCAGCAATTGTTTTCATGTTAGCTGTGACTACGATGATTAATACTAATTTGGAGATACTTCTTATGTCATGTTTGTCCTTAATTAAGGAAGGAGTAGCGCGAAGCACAGTTAAAATATTTCGACAAAGATCGGGCACACAATTACATACTATACGCAGTTCATACCCTACTTCCCAGCTAAATATTGCAAAAATTCCGTCCAACCTTGTCTTAATGCTACTTAAGCTTCAAACGAAGAGCAGGGAGAAGAAACGAAGTATCGGTAACGGGTAGCGAGAGAACTGATTATGTGACTGGGCTGGGACCCAGGGGCTCCTGCATTGGTCCCGATGGTACAAGCAAGCCCCAGCTCAACGCCGCACTTAATGAAGGAACTAAGTTTTTCGCGTGGCCGGACTTTTGTGATACCCGATTGCCCGGGTCATTTCCGGGTAAACTCTGTGGTTTTACTCCGTACTAACCTACATAAGAATATTTGGTTTCCTAGGCCTAGGCCACTCATTTAACTTTCTTTTATGAAGTTAGGTGTTTTGCGCCAGTCATTTTCCAGTTGAAATATGGTGTATCAGTCCTTGTTTAGTTTTCAGATTTTAGGATATTTGGCCCCCAATCACCAGTTTATGGAATAGCACCCTTTCTTGTACCTACCTTACTTTTAGTTGATTTGGTTTGAGTGCTACATCCTCCATTTCTTATGGAATTTTAACATCTTCAGCAGTTTTTTAAAACCATCTGACCACGTGCATTAATGCATGTTCAGAAGTTTATTCAATATCTGTTTACTTTTAGTGAGAACGCATTCAATAAAACCACCATTTGAACTCCCCTAGCTTTATAGGTGTCTTGTAGCCGATGTTACTGGAAGCCACCCGGAGAAGAAAACCCTGATGTAAACAGGTGAAATATCATATTAATTAACTCTTTTATAGATATTTATATATTGTTATTGTAAACTGAAATTCTCAGAGTGTACTTGATTTTGTTTGTCATTTTTTAGTTGAAATATGGGGCAGTGCCTACATGGCACTTTCTATTGAGCTTACTCATACATTGATCATGATTTTGATTTTCGAGCTGCCATAGCTTTTATTAGAACAAAGGATAACTTTCTGAGGGTATATTACTTTAGTACATTTTTTTGCCTCTGCTTTACTTCCCTTGTGAAAATGTACCTGGTTTTTCAAGTTCGAGTGTGTGTAGTTTTGTCTCGAACTGAGAATAAAGCCTTAAGCAGTCTTGCTTGATACATTAAATGTTACAATCATTCTATTGGCAACTATTTATGAGAGGAGAGTTATGAAAATGTACGCTTTCAACTCTGAATTGAATTGTTCCGTTAATAACTTAAATTTTATTATCATTTTATTTTGAGGTCATTAATTATGATTGACTGTTCGACCATCTGTAATTTAAACTCTTTGTAATCTAAATTCTACTTTTTAGTTCGGTTAGATATAAAAGCGTGTCTTGTTAGTTTTTTCAAACTATTATTTATTTTTCATTTTTCAGTTCCATTTGTCAATTAGTTTTTTGTGGACATGTGGTATTGAAATGTCATACGAATCATTTCGCAATCTAATCATTTCATTTAAAGCATCACTGTTGCATGGGGTTTCTCCTGTTAACTTAGAGCGATCAAGTTCTGCAATCAGAATACCGTCTAAAGATCTTACTCGACTAAGTGCTACATAAGCTTGTCCAGCAGCAAACAGTCGCGAGCCTAGATAAATGTCTACATGATCGACTGTACAACCTTTCATCTTGTGGCTTGTAGACGGTCGAAGTCCAACTCAGGCTTAATGACAAAATTCGCAATGAACAAGGTGAGAATGCACCACCTTGAAAAAGTGTCTGCCTCCATTGTGCTATGTCGAGTGCCTGAACCAACAAAGAGTAAGTTAGAAACTACACGCATGCGCACATCGCGTGCTAGTTCTATCTCTCTTATTCCCCTACAGAGGATCTATATATCAATCCTGGCGGTCCTAGTAAGGGTAATGGAAAACTGTTATCAAATTACTGCATCGGTCCTTGATACAAACTAATCTAACTTCTGGAAATTGGTGAAAAAAGGCGTGGCGGGGCACCAAATAGCGTCAACAATTCTTGGAACAATTTGGTAAACAAATACCAAAAATCCTTTTGTTAGCAATGCTCATAGTTTTTCTAGGTTTTTACAAAATTTCTCTAAGGCGCTAGTAGTTTACTACGCTGAAAAATGGAGTTTCCTAATTTTATTATTATGCGTTATTGATACCCGATTATCCGGGATTTGCGTTGAGTGCTACAGGGGTCCAAAATCTCTTGTATGCCCGGGTATATCGACCCGGATACGAAAACCCTAGTACAGAGACACAACGGTGGTCTTTTGACTGCCGATATCTGAGTTTTTTACATTTAGAGCTGGGTCTACTAGATCTACAAATACGTCCTAAATATCAGGTTCCAGTCTCCAAATTATCAAAAGAAAGAACTTCGCAGTATCGCAATTGTTTGTATTCACAGTATCCCTATTACCAGGATGCGCCTTCCAGGAAGTTGCATTGTGGACTTGCCAAGGGGCCTTTCAAAGGAAGCCCTGGGGCTGAGATATGAGAGAAAGTGATCCAAGCCGCGGGCTTTGATCGACGCGCTTTGTCTGAACGCATCAGACGAAACCGCATGCCCTTAAACTCCCGGAGTCGGTCATCCGGAGTTTCCGGGCAAGTTTCCTATTGTGACGTCGATAAGTAGACAGGATCGGATTAAGCTGCAGTGTTGTTAATCGAAGTTCAATCTGGATGTACGTTAGAGATGGCTTAAACAATGGATAGCTTTGGATCGCTTCAGATGGAGTCAAGTGCAACTACTCACACTATATTGGTCAGGTGCCGAGCATATAAATGCTATTATTTGGTATAATAGAGAGTTAATTTTATGAGGTTGCCTCTTAGTGTTTGTTTTTGGAGCGTCCATGGTGCCCGAATAACGAGGCTGATCAATTTGATCAACCTTTAACTTTTCTTATTACAAGGTAATGCGTATCATTAGACGTAGTCGATTGATGTCTTTCAGATAGTATAAACGTATGATTAACACGATAACTAAGAACTCTCGCAGATGCTCTGCTTTAGGCACAAAGAGCACTACTAAAGTTCGTAAGGCTGCCTGGGTAGATCCGCTCATATCTGGCCAGCCGCGACACAACCGTTCAGCTACAGCTTGTCCTAAGGCATCCGCTCGTCCTCGGGATGAAGAGCTTACGCGTAAGTTTTTCAGGACGCGGCTTTGAAAGCTTACCTTTTCGAGACGATTCGATGTTACCTTGCATTTAAGTGATGTACGTACTTTTGTGTTGCGTAAAGTTTGTCCAGATGTTATCCATTCTCAATGCAACTCAATTAATCGTAAATTGATGTGTTTTCCTGACAACCTTCAATTCGTGGTTTATGTTGTTTGTAGACTCTCGGCAGAGCGGATAAATTCTCATAAGCTATAGCTTAGCGGTTGCATTTCGGCTGGTCAGAGGTGAGCGGATGTACGCTGGCAGCGCGTAGCGGAGTGAGTTCGAGTGCTTTCGGTGGCACAGACCAAAGGTCAAGTTGAAGTTTCGGGATGAACAGCTGCTGCATTGGGGTGTTGGTGCAGCCTTTCTTCGTGCATGGCAGCTACTTCCTTTCGATCAAATTACGATGCATGTTCCTATTACGACAATACCAAGGAGCATTACCCACGTTGCTCAGAACTTTATTTCAGAGTCAGTGAATTATGTCAAGATCTAATTAGATCATGATTTTGTTATGGCGTGGTAACTTTGAGAATCTTCCCAATAACTAACAGTATTGCTTGTAGCAGAGGCTCACTTCTTCCGTCTTTCTTTGAGAGACCTCTCTTGAACATCTTTTGTAAGAAGCAAAAGGTTGTGTTGCCTCAAATGGAAACTAACACCAGTGAAAGAATTTTTGCGATATTCTGACTGCTTGATACAATGAATCGTTTTTGAGATAAACAGCCAATGTTCAAGTGGTTGGAAAAGTGTCTAAAAATTCTGAAAATCCATATGTGTATTGATTTTGTAGTCAGAAGTGATTTTAGTAATAGATTCTTAATCTATTCTTCGTGTGGCTTCTTCTTTACGAACGGTGGGTATTAACATGGTTACTCTTAATCTAAAACCTTATATTTATCAGGTATATATAACATCTGAAGTTTATCTTGTGACTTTCATGTCGATGGTCCCTCAACCTTGTCTGGCCAGTCAAACCACATGTAATGAAAATTCTTCTTTATTGTATTTCTCGGTACCAACGGTGACCTTCTTCAGTGTAATTGATACCTTTTTGACAATATATTTTATTTGTCCGTATTTCAGATGACACTTTTGTTTTCATTTTCATGTTTCTATACAGAATGTTACTACAGTAGTCTGAAGGGTCCATAAAATGCTGAGATTGCTCGAAGGCATCATTCCAAATTTGGAGACGGCATGTCGTGAAATCAGCATAGCCTAACACCGCCTGGGGTAGCCATACCCCTCTCAAATGGACGTCAAAACCCACTAGCCGTATATGTGATTTTTTCATTTGTACAAAGAAAGGTGGTTAAAAAATGTTTATTAGACAGAGCTAATCAAATTTCATTAAATCAGTCAATCTTCGATAGAGAAAAAGTTTTCCTGGAAAGCATACTCTTTACAGTGACTGTTATACCCAAAAGCTTGGTAAATTTCAAATTAAAAAACTTAAATTTCTACCTGTACCCCAAGAGACCAACGACAACTGGTACGTGAGAGCTTTGTACGAACGACTTAGAGATATTTGCAAATAATATCATTACCGTCATCAAAATTAATAACCATACCAAGATTCCTACTGTGCCACACAAAACCGACGAACGAAATATATAAATATAGACATAAAGAATTCGATATACACGTCGGTAAAGCATTAAGACCTATATAGTATTAGAGAACATTTCAAATTGAGAAAACTCGAAATTAACACTGAGGAAACATGTATGGGAAACAATACTATGTGTAGTAACAGTACCAATTACAAGAGAAAGGTAAAGGAATCAGCCTATGTAAAATTAAACAACAATTGTCCTTCTTAGTTCTTCTGTGGACTGTGATCCAATCTGGCTAAAAAATCCTTGAAGGAAATATCCAAATTGATATGTTTTAACCCAACTAATGGAGCATGAGTTTTGCTCAGGTCAAAAGTGGGCATGTCACAAGGTTGGGGATGCTTGCCTCGTTCCCGAAATTTACGGTATAAAAAAACCCTAGAGAGAGAAAGACTGCTTGAAAATCTACTATCTACTCTCTTTCTGAGTCAAAAATACTCATTGAAAATACTCAAACTTGAAAAAAGCCATGTTCATTTTCTTACAACAAAATTATAGGAAAGGTAAAAAAGATAAAAATATACTAAAGTGATATACCATCAGAAATGTATCCTTTGTTCACAAATAAAGATATGGCAGCTCAAAAATCATAATAATGATCAATGTAATGAAATGCCCAATAGAAGGTGCCATGTGCCCCTTATCTGAATACGTAAAAACTCAAATAAAATCAAGAACACTAAGAATTTCAGTCAGCAATAATCAATATATAAATATCTATAAAATAGTTAATTAAAATGATGTTTTATCTGTCACATCGTTTTATCTGCTCAAGGGGAAGAAGTGGCTTCCAGCAATATCAGCTGCAAAATAGTTACAAGGCAGCTACACAAAAATGTGTGAATGGTGGTCCTCCGCAATCCCTTCCCACTAAAAGGAAGCAGATATTGGAAAAATTCTTCAAAATCATTTGGGATTGGGATGATGCAGTGGTTAATTTGTGTTTCTGTAACTACTTGAAACGAAAACTAAAGCCTACGTCCCTACAGTAACACATCGGTGGGCACTAGGCGAAATAAGTTGGAGAATCTAGGCTCTTAAATATTTTGCATTCAGTTTGAGTCATTCTGCTCCAGTCGCTAAAAACAAAACTATATCGCAAAGACATCTGCGCAACCCATTCAGCATACCTATTTGGGCATGCTCGAAATTCTTCAAGAACGTTATACGTGCTACCAACCTAACCACAATGAGTCTTTGTGGGTGCGTAACGTCGCGGTCGCCTAACAAGGCACCTCATACCTCCAAAAAATTTACATCGTCCGGAAAGCCATTTGGTCCGTAAACGGTGACTGGTTACCGGCGACCACTTTTTAATTTACTAACTTGGAACGCTTCATAAAAGAGTCAATATGGTTACCGAATCCATAAAACTCCGAGTTTACTGAGACGCGGCTTTTAGTGTCTGGAGAATTTACAGCTGGACCACGGACCTGTTTTGTCACTCGACGTGTATGTGTGTGTGTGGTGGTATGCGCGTTCGGCCCGAACGGATTTTTTTACCAATCAGCATTGACCGTAATTTCCAGTTAAATTCCGTCATGAGCACAGGGGCGTACCTGCACATGTAGCAGCTTCACTTGGGGTCGTGTTCATATTTAGCAATTCTACTATGTTGAGATGGGAGAATATACATATAAGCTACCTATCTTAGAGAATCTCATACACTACTCAGAAAAATTAAGACAAAAAAAATCCAAATGTTTTGGCGATCTTTCGGTGAAAAAAGGTCATATCTAGAGTCTAAAAAACGTTTTGAAGCTTCAAGATTCTAGTTTTCAGGTTGACCAGCGCAAGAGAGTTTTGCAAAACTTGTACCTTGTTTTTTTTTGTCCACGGGCTTGAAAACGTTTTTTCTGATTGCACAGCCCATATATTCCGCTTGAGCATCCTTTTTTGAAATATCTCTTGAATTATTTTTAGTGCGAAGATATCTGACTTTGAATGAAAAAGAATCCTTTTGTCATTGACCACGATATCTCGGTAACCGGTGATCGCACAGAGAATGTGTATTTTCGAAAACTGGAATAAGCCTCCTATAAGATTTGATGGCAATCTTTGAGGTTTTTTTTTTGTTCTCTTATTGTCGATTTAAAAAAAAAGTTAAAAAAGATACTTTTTGTCTTGTTTTGGAGAATCGACTGCATTTTTGGGACTGCTATATCTTTAGTTTTTTTATACCTGAATGTATCCATAATAACCTTGCACGGCGGCAATCGATCTATTGTACAGTTTCTGGGAATCTATTGGTCAAAATTTGAAAGAAATCGAAGGAGCAAAATTTTTCTATCAAAACATCCTGTAGTCTGGTTAAAAAGCTCTTATTGTCACAATTTTTTTTTCATTCTCCAACTACCACGAAGGCCTAAGGGAACCGTGGGGCTATGGATAACGTCTCTAATTTTAAAAAAGCAACTGAGAAAATTTGTATTCTCTTATTCGCGGAATATTCCAAAAAACAAAAATACTGACCAGGGGCGGATCCAGGAAATATATTTTGGGTGGTCTCAAAGGCGGATTTTGCATGGTTTATTTTCCAAAGCAAGCACTTTTTTGACGTTTTCAAAATCAATACGAAAGAAACAAGGAAAAAATTCCTCAAAGATTGCAATCAAATCTAGATATCAGTTGTTCGATTACAGAAGGACCTTTTGTCATTCACAGACAGATATTTTCGCGCCAAATGATCGCATAGACATTTTGAAAATAGGATATAGAAGCTGATTAAACGGACTATCTGATCCATATGATGTCCCAACAGAAAAATAGTATCAAGTCCGTGGACTAAAATGAAGGATTTTTTTTTAATATCTGTTGAAATTTCATGACAACTGTCATTGTTTTCTCTTGCTCTCTTAATGTATCTGAGTAGCTCGAAAACAGACGGGTAGGTGCCCACATTCGCTTCATTGCTTCCCGTTGTCGGCGTCCAAGGCCAACCCAAACCTTACTGATGATTATTTAAGCATAAACACGAAACAACGTAGTAAACGGTTAGTCATGATCAGAGAGTCAGAAGAGAGATGATATATTAGGTGTAGGTATATTAGAAGCAAAATAATGTTACAGCATGCTGGACGTTGGCCATTCAGATGAAATCCGACACTAAGGCTAAGACACTTGCAATGTCGCAACGATCTTCATGTCGAGCTTTATCTTGGATACTACCAGGAAGATAACCTTCTTTTCCAACAAGGTTTCTGGTTCGTACACGACTCTCGTCATCGTGTTGAAAGATGTATGGACGAGTTTGTTACGTCGTTTGTCTTGTCCTCTTTTTTGTCTAGTATTTCAGGTGCCTTACTGTTCTGGCATTTTGCCTGAAACCTTTACTCAACCCATCATAACAAAATCTTGAAGACCGATTATAACAACTATTGTCTGTGGTCAGCAAGTTGACGGAAGGCTGTATCAATAGCAGCCTTAAAAATATTTCAAGCACTACGACTTGATTAAAAACAGCCAGAATCGTTTCTAGTACCAGAGATCAACCAAGAATCTCTCAGGTTATAGACTTGTAAATGAGTCTTCATGCAGGTATTTAGAGTGTGTGAGGGTTGAGACGTATTGAGATAACTCAGAATTAGTCACCGGAGTCGTACCATCTGAATGCACCCCCAATTCGACTTGGCTACCACTGACACATTTTACGTCACCTGCGTCATTGCGTATGAGCTTTCACTTGGCAGTAGAATATCAGAGCGACTCACTCGGCTGAACTGGTAGCGATGACTTGTACATCGAATAACTTTGCCAACACAGAAGGCCCCGGCTCACACTGTAATCAAAATAAATTCCCGAATTTAAAACAATGAATATTAGAGACAAAATCTGCATAAGAAAAATCAAAGACTGTCAAGTGATACTGACAATGCCTAATTTTTTGTTATCCTTATCCTCTTTGCTCCATCTATTCCTTCTTCCTTTTCCTCTTTGTTTTGTACCCTCCCTAACAGTATCTGACACCGACTGATACTATAACATAACAGCTAAGATCCTACCTACCCCTCTGACAACAAACGATGATTTGAATTGCACCATCTACAATGATGGTAGACCTGAAGGCTATGTGCAACTAAAGATGCCATAATTTGAAGCATTTTAATTCTTCTAAAGATACAAGACCTTAACCCATAAGACGTGCCTAAGCTCGCCACCGGCTTTGTTGGATGGTCAACATTCACGATGGAGATATCTAAGACAGCAGACAGACAAAGACATAGTTTGACGTTCAAAAATGCAATTTGTAAATAGTCCAGTCATCGTTTTGATGTGAATATCAATAGGTACTCTTAAGCTTCATATTTTCGATAGCACTACCTACAGTAATCGAGTTTAATAATTTGATAATTTATTGGTGTTAGTGCATGTGATGTTCTTACACAGGTCAGAGCAAAATATAAAGATATATACACAAAGAGATATTAAAATAACAAACAATGCACTATAAATTAGATAAACAAAGGCAATATACAAATATACTTAGTGACATATAAATCCGAACACCCAGTTTAAATGGTTTTATTTTAATAAAATTTTGTATAAGTACTTAATGAAGCATAATAAGTAAATGATAAAAATTTTAAAATGATTGCACTGCTTTAAAGCCCTTTGACCTTTAATAATGTGTGGATGCACCCTGATGTGCTACGCATTCTCCAACGCACCTAGGCATGCTTCTGATCAGGTGGTCAATGTCATCCTGTGGTATCTCATTCCAGGCAATCAGCAACTCCTCTCGAAGTGCTTCTAGAGTCTGAGGAGGACGTTGCAAATTGGGCAATCTCCTACCCATCATATCCCACACGTGCTCAATTGGGGATAAGTCGGGAGATCTTGGTGGCCATGGTAACAATGTGACATCATTATGTTGAAAGAAGTCTATTGTGACTCTTGCAACATGTGGTCGGGCATTATCTTGTTGGAAAGTTGGATCTGCCAGGGTGTCAAGATAGGGTAAAAGATGGGGTTCTAGAACTTCGTGGATATAACGCTGCGCGTTCATGTTATCTCTGATGAAGATTAAAGGTGACCTGGAACCATAAGCTATAGCACCCCAAACCATAACTCCAATAGTGTGATGAACATGTCTTTCAACAAAAAACTGTGGATTCCTCCTTTCACCACGTCGCCTTCTAACCCTGGCACGACCATCGTGCATACCTAAACAAAATCGAGACTCGTCACTAAAGACAATACTGTTCCATTCCTGATCCCAGAGTGACCGTTGTCTGCACCACTCAAGGCGATTACGTCGGTGTTCTCGAGTTAAAGGGAGGACCCAGTGTGGCCGGTATGAAAACAAGCCAAAACTTCTCATTCGTCGGTAAACACTTGGCATGCCAATAGGTCTTCCGTGTTCTGCAAACCATTCATTTGCAACGGACCTAGTAGTGGAGAAACGGTCCCTTAAGGCCAATAATCTTGGGCGGCGATCTTTACGGTCTGTTGTTCTACGGCGGCGTCCAGTGCCACTTGCTCTTTGCGTACGACCTTCTCGAAGCCATGTCTGACCACACCTAACCACAGTGTCTACACTTCTTTGCACTCTAACTGCAATTGCCCGAAAAGAAAGTCCAGCTTCCCGAAGTCCCACTATACGGCCCCTATCAAACTGACTAAGTTGACGAAATCGTACAGGTCTCCGTACTCTAGGCATCGTAACCGATCGTAAAGGATGTCAAGAACCAAAATCCGCCAACGTTGATTCTTTACTGCGGCTGAAATATTCATTTTTAGAGCGTTAGTGAATTAAAAAAAAAGCAGTATAAAAACCGGAATGTCCAACTGATAAGGCTGAAAATTTTTTCACTTGTTATTTACAGTAAGATAAATATATTCACCAACTTTTATTAAAATAAAACCATTTAAACTGGGTGTTCGGATTTATATGTCACTTAGTATATGTTGACAAGAAGGGCAGCAGCAAAGCTAGGTCAGGAGTTATAAATTCATGGATGTGAAGGAAAGCCCTTGATTAAAGGAAACTCTTCATAAACCAACTTAAATCATCAATATCTAGAGCTTTTGTCTATTAAAAAGTTTTAAGCCAAGACAGTTAACGCCATTGGTGATTCTATGATGTTTTATATTAGTAGTTAGACTTCATTCGAGTACTGTATGAAAGAATACATTGGTGGGCGTGAGAGTTAGTCTTGTCATAAATGAGGCAGTAATAAATGTAAGAATAAGTCAGTCATGATCTTTAGTTTTATAAATTCTTCTCTACAGGGATCTCTGTACATCAGGCTGGCTATGCACCTAACACACCTTCTCTGCTGATAATTTGCTAACATAATTAATATGTTCATTCCAGTTTAAAGAAGCATTTATGAATATACCAAGAAACTCAACTGTTTCCAGATAGTTATTAGCAATATCATGATCCCGTAGAGTAAAGGTCGTTAATTGAGTTTTATTTGAATTTACTAAATTCTTGCAAACCATTCAAGGACGTTAGACTTGAAAGTAGAAGTCACATTGCGCAATTAATAAAGTCTTGTGTTCTTTACTGTGCATGGCCCAGCATCGACAACTGGAAAAGGTTTCATGTAAGTAGAATAAAATGCTTGGTGTCGTCAGTTGTTGATGCTGTTTAGATATTACTATATAATCAGAGTATCTACCCTTACCTCATTCCAAAACCTCACCATCTTTTCTAAATCCGCTTCTGACCATCGGCCAGTGGGCATAAACGTCGCAGGAATGGAATGTTACGAGCCGGCATCGAAACCTTTTTAATTATATTAGAGTCTACCAGGTCCCGGTCCGTTTTTCCTTGATATTTATTGTCGAGGGCTAACATTGGTTTGCACTCGAACTTCGTCCGGTCCGGTGCCGTCTCTGTTTTGTATATGTGGGTCCGATGCGGTCTGTTTGCCACAAGAGTTAGGAGACTCATGGTCTGCTTGTTTAACTTCATTTTGAAAACGTTCATTAATATACGAGGTTCAAAAATGTTAAAGAAGATCTAAAGCTACGATGGTTCGAGTTAAAGGAGTAATTTCATCAACGTCAGAAGATGTGTTAGAGTATTAAGTGAAATAAAAATGTTTAGTGACTTAAATCGCAGCGTTTGGTAAGACAAATGGCAGATGTTCTTTTTTACCTATGCTATAAATTTGTCTATATTGTTAATTCATTTACTATACTGAGCGACAAAAAAGGTAAACACCTACGTATGTTTATCCGATTTTAATAATTTTTGGCATACATGTTCAGTGTGGCTTACTAGTAAAATGATTCAATGGTTCAATAATGTGTTGAGGATCCGACGACGAATTGTCCACCAGGGATGACCGTCCAGATAGTGTCTTGGACACAAAAAGAATACCTACCGAGGTGGAAAAAGGACCTGCTCTTTACAACAAGCAACTGAAAGAGTATCGTGACGGGAACTTGAAGGAACAACTGTGGGGCGAAGTTTGTATGAATGTAATACCCAATTGGATGGAATTATCTGCAACGTGAAAACAAAAGAAAAGTATTTTCATGCGGTTTACTTTCTTTATTAGTCTCAGGTGTTATAAAACGGTACAGTTCAAATTTTATCATTTCTCCACGGTCTTGAGCCTTCTGGGGATGTAAAGTAATTTGCAAAGTAATCTCGGATTTTAAGACCACACATGTTAGCCTGTGTTCCAGTCGGATGACAGCTTCGCATAGGAGATTCGTATAACTCACCCTCAACTCGTATACCATCCTTTTTCCGCACAAAATTATGCAAAACACAACATGCTTTGATAATATGGTCAGCAAATTCGATAGCTACATCAATAGGCCGATGGAAAATTCGCCATTTGTTGGCTAAAGTGCCAAACGTACACTTAACCATCCGATGAGCGCGAGTCAGTCTGTAATTGTATGCTCGTTGGTTCATTGTCAGGGTTCTTCTGGGATAAGGCCGCAAAATATGTTCTGATAGTGCGAATGCCTCATCTCCTACAAGAACGTACGGCATAAGTTGTCCAATTTCATAATTAGGTAGCTTTTGTGAATTTGGAACATCTAATAGCTTATTATTTAGTCTTTTGCCGAAATTAAAAGTTCTGAAAACATTAGACTCACTGCCTGCACCATATGCTCCCAATGAAACAATAGTCGGCGTCAACTACACCCAGAAGAATTGTCGAGCAATCATTTTTATAGTTGTGACACTTTGCGCCGGTCTTATCAGGTTTCTTTAAACTTATGTGCTTCCCGTTCACAATTTGGAAAATCAATTCTATCATAAAACTGTGTGGCAATATTCAAGCAACTGTCTTCGGATCCGTCTGGCATAAACTCTGGTTGTACACATATCCAAATTTGTTCACAGATGCCTTTAACAATAATTGGTTTAATATTGCAGGAAAAGAAATACAGAAAAAGTGGAAGAATCTGAAGGACTGCTTTGCAAGGGACCTTGCAGCTCAACGAAAAGTGGAAAATGGGTAACAATGAGGTTTTTCCGATTTTTTCCGCAATTATTCATGATTTTGTTAGGAGATATAACAGGAGCGTATTGATATTTACCGGGATTTGGAATTTTGAGTATGCGAAATTCTCATTACCTAACAAAAAATTCGAAAAAAGGTTTAAAAGAATGATTTCTGGTACATATATGTTCCACAAATCTATAAAAAGGCACGGTCATATAGGATATAACAATTTTTTCAAGAACTCGTTTTTTTGGACATAGTGATTCGCCCCAATATGCCTTAATTTGGATCGATTCACCCAGGTTTAGATAACTTCAATGGCAATCTCCATATGTCTAACCTATATTCTATAACCTACAGTCCTCATTCCCGTTTCATCACGGCGTGCAGCGATGATCGCCATCGAACGGAAGGTAAAATACGTTTTTCTACCATCATGTGGAAAGTAACAACTGCATCTGCATGCAGAAAGTATCACTTTTCCGCTCGCATAATTAACGCACGCTTTTCATAATCCAAATAACTGTCCTTTTACTTTTAGTACTGTTAATAATTATTATAAATGACTCATTAATATATATAATATATAAACATAGTACGTATTTAAGATTCTGGATTTATCATTTTCTCGCTATGCGCTGTTAGAAAAAGTCTAAGACCTAACTCTTGCTGAAAGTGATGCCTTCCACAGTAACCAATGAAATAGGCATTAGAGTAGCCAAAAAGGAACTGAAGTTACTACGTCATCTATGAGACAGTGGCAGAACCACGTTCTGCGACTGTAACGTAGATGGCGTTTATACCTTTCAGCTCTCTTTTTGGTATGACAGAATATAATATATGGATGAGTAACACCTGCTAGAAAGCGTTAATCAATGCTTCAACCTACATCCTTAAATAGGAAATCCTGTCACACCGTTCGTTCTAATTGCTCCCCATCGGTTGAACGCAAAGCGATGCCGGAGGTTTTCTCGTGAACGGACGGAACGCACTTAAACTAATTGCTCCTAATTGCAACCGTATACTCAACTTTATCTAAATTTAAAATTTGCGATGCCGCGAATGCACACAGGCCGTGCGGCTCTCGGAAATGAGAATCAGTCTCGGCCAGAGATCAAAGGAAGCTAGGTGGGATGTCGTGCGCTATTTCGACATCAATGCCTCTGCATCCAGGACATTTTCCAGATTGACGGTTAAGGATTCATTAGCAATGGATCTGTACGCATTCGCAATCTGCCACACTGTTGACATCCAGGCCTCTGTCAATCTGATCAAAAGTCTCTATTGCACTATCGTCCTGATAACAATGATCTTTGAGCTACAGGCTGCTCAAACTTATCCGAAACACTCATTGACGAACAAAAAACGTCCTAGCCTTCATCCGGTTTCGATGGATGGCCCAATTATGTCAGAGAGCCGTTCATTTCGGCTAGTCGGAGTCCAGATCACCAACATGACATTTCGAATCGGCAAACCGTCACCAACGGGCTTTGCTCCTCAGAGCGCCGAGCGATGTGCCTGCTAGACCCGCCTAACCGTGTCAAACTTCATACATCCGATACGATCGCTCCTTTGTCCTGAGGGTGCCGAGAATGTGGTACAATCTACAAGAGGAAGTTTTTCGCAGGCCTACTAACCTTAGGCAGTTCAAAAATCGGATTAACAGAGTTTCTTTGGGATCCTCATACCAGCCGTGGTGTACTGGCATTTAGGCTTCTGCCTGCGCGGCTGCTTCAGTATAAAAAAACGACACCTACGTGACTTGTTCTTTATTACCCATGTTTAGACTATGTCCACAAAAGGAAACTACAGAAAATTCAGAACAGCTGTTGTAGGTTTATTTTTGGATTGCGCAAGTTTAGTCGCGTCTCAGATAAAATCAAAGAACTCAACTCTTTGCGAATTGATATATTGATTTTTATATCTTTTGACCGTCTTCACGCATAAAGTTCTATTATCTAACAGACCAGCTTACCTTGCTAGCAAATTAGTTCCCTGTGGTAGTTTTGTTACCAGAGCTCTTAGATTTAATGCTAAATTTAACATGCCTCCTCACAATACCTCGGTCTTTGAAAGAGGTTACACCTATAATGCTGTCAAGCATTACAATGCAGTCAACAGTGGCTATCGATCCAAACAGGTTGCTTCTTTTGAGAAACTAATGAGAAGTCAGCTGCTGGAGTCCATTTAGTTCAGTTTTTCTTGTATTCATGTGCTTTTTTTTACTATTTTCTACTATTTTTGTTTAAAATTTAAAACTCTCACAATACTGTCTGCATTTGTCTCGTGCAGTCAATGTTGTCATGCTTATGAACTGTATTTTCTTTTTGTATGTTATTATTTTGTTTATGTGTTTAAGTATCTTTTTTTCTTCTTCTGTTGTGGGGTTGAGTAGCCGTCTGGCTAAACTTCACCTCACTGTACCTAATAAAGGCATTATTATTACTTTATGATTTCTCTTGCCATTGAACTTAATAGCTTCTGTAAAGGCGAATTGGCCTATTAGTGGATGTTTGCTGATTCATTTTCATGGGTTTCCTGATGGTATCAAAGATTAAAATCTTAATAGATAATTAATATTGGTCATATTGGCTGATAATTTCGAATGAAAAGTCTCTAAGACCAGAAGATTCGAGTATCAATGGGTTCTGAGTTACAGGCTGCCCAAGTCATCGAAATATTTATGGGAATAGTTTCCAGTCAAATAGGCTTGAATTTTAGTATGCTATTCTAGAAACCGTTTCGTCAAAAGTTTTAATGAGACGGAAGCTTTGATAGCAATTGTTTCCGCGTTACACTAAGCTTGAACACCTTGAAACTCAGGAACATGATTAGGATTAGGAGACGTCTGACCGGATTGTCATGGAAAACAATACCAGTCACTTTGATTAGGAGTCCTTTGCCATAAAAGTTTTGCCATCTCCTTTGCACCATATTTTGTCGACTTGAGTTATGCAAGGTTACTCAAAAGTCCGGAAACGGTCACATATCTTGGGGAATTTAAAACAGGGAAAATTATATTCGACTCTAAATTTTGTATAAAACTTCTACATCCAAGCGGTTAACGAAGAGATTGAGGTACGTCACTTTAATAATATTAAAAGCGTCTGGTACGGCAGAAAGTATCTGATAGTGCTAGTTATTTCTTTGCAATAATGAACCCTCATGCTTGTCTGGCCAATAAAACCACATGTAAACGTTTCAATCAGAAAGGTGATCTTCTGCTGCATAATGATTATTTATATTTTATGTAGATGTCTTACACGTAAAATTTCGTTTGTTTTTTCTTTTCATTCATATTCCCATACCGTGTGTGACCACATTAGTCTTAAAGTCGTATAACTTACTGAGACTGCGCGATGTCATCATGCCAAATTATTAAGATGGAACCTTGCGAAACCAGCATAGCCCAGGATCGCCTGGACTAGGCAGTCTGCTTCCCAAAAAAGGAACGTCCAGCCCTCCAAAACGACAAGCGAGCATTAAGCGATCTGTCGTTCTTTATGTACCGGAAAAGTCATAAAAAATCGCTAAAAACGTGTAGGTTAAAATATAAGTTTTAGATCACGGGTAAAATTAAATGCCAGACATAAGTTGAATTGTTCTGATTTTTGTTATACATGCAATATGACAAGGTAGCATTTCGTTGTAGTTCTGTTGGTTTTGTCGTTCTGTGGTTCTATCACTCTAAACCTATTCATTTCTTGTCGGGTTTGCACACAAATATTACTAAAACTTTTCTGTGAAAAAAATTAACAAGGTTTTGAAATTTCAGTGTCAGCTTCAAGTCAAAATCGTACAAAAATAAGTAACCTTTCATGACTGTCAGTAGTCAGTACTGTCAAATTACCACGGTTCACTTTAGTGGTCCTAACAACTGTGTTTTCGACGACATCTGTTGCTGTCAGAACTATCGGCAGGGGTATTTTGTAAGAGAACTAAAAAGCATCAAAAAAAAATCTAACAATAGTTCATTCCATGTTTGCTTGCTATGATCGCTGTTCGCTGACGTTTAAACAACACATACAGCTACAAAACTATAACACAACTGTACAACAGCTTGTGTTAAGTTAACAGCTTGTTGAAAAACCTACGAAATGTGGAAAAACCTACCAAACGTAAAAAAAACGCCGAAATGTCACTTTTTAAGATACGTAATACCCGTGCCGACTGCTTATCGAATCTTTATTTTTTGCACTAAAAGCTGTTTAACATGTACATACATTACGAAGGAACGTCACTAATTTCCATCGGTCTGCCTGTCCGCTAATCCTTGGCAACGCTATAACTTGGGAAGTACCAGTTTAGTTTCAAAAACTTCCCTTCTTACCGTTTAGAGGCGAGATTATTTCCAGAAAAAATGTTTGGGTTAAAGGTTAGGGGATGGGGGTTGTGAGAACTAGAGGGGTTTCTCCAAGATAAAATGTCAAATAATATTTTGGGAATCCTGTCATCTTGCACTAAGAGTTTTTATATTGCAAATAAGGGCGTTTAGAAATATATTTGGCATTCCTATAAGGAAGGATAGAATGAAAACAGTGGTTCAAAGAGCTGTGCATTCTATCCTCGCCATCTATTCATATGATTGGAGTTATTATTCACACAAGAAGTAATATGTAGAATTTTACTAAGAAATCTGACCTACATTATTATGGAACAAGAAATAAATATGCAGTTGTTGGTCCTAATGATAATTTAAGTTATACGAGCGAAGTCCCAATTACATGGCCATTAAGTTATATGATAAATTACGCAAAAAATTAGAGAAATTGACAATTTTGGCAAGTTCAAAACCAAAGCTGCGAACTTCTTTGTGGATGGGCTTATTACAGCAACAATGAACTTCTAGATCAATAATGCATTTGCTTCCATTTTTTAAAATGATCGACCATGATTGTGGTGCGACATAGCGTAGAACATCGAGAAGTTATGAGCCAGGGGACCTAAGGGTCTCTCTGTCATCTTCATCGTATAGTATGAGGATGAGACTTAGTTTGACAAACCACTGATAAGTGGTGATTAACAGATTCCTCATCTGTTTGCTCACAATGTTTGGAGTTTTCCAAAAGATCATACCCACTTATCTGCTTTCCATTCATCTGTTTCCAAAACTAGACCTATACTGAACTGATATGTTGCTAACGAGTACAAAACACCGCTGCCTGCGGCTGGTCATGCTTACAGAGACGGAAAGCAAACATGTCCATTTCAGCGACTTCCAAAGTTATTTGAGTCGCATGCACAGAGAATTAGGCTAATTTGTAAGAACAGTCAACCAACTGAGATTAATGCGGCAGAGACAAATAGGCTGCAGCAGTTATTCCAACGACCAGATTTAACTTCTTAATGAAAGAATCCTGTTGCAAGGGGAATCTCAGCGATCTGAGAACGTTCACGGCCACTATATCACTTTAACGGTTTGTGTATCCCGGATTTTCAAGAGAATGCACTTGCGAATTCCGATAGTGCCATTTAAATATATCGGAGGCTTACTTTTACGGGCGTTTGAGGTTTGTCTGGTTTTCGCAGATCCAGTTCGCTACTCTACTTTCCTGGTTGTTTAGAAATTGAGTGGTGTTGTGAATCCATCTAAGTCATAAACACAAACAGATGTAAGCATTTAAGTAGGTTAGTTTCATTTACACATAAGCAAGTATTAAGCGAACTGTACTGGATTTTGTATAAAGCTTAAAAGACAGCGTTAGGTAGTGTGACTGACCTTCCCACAAAATTTGGGATACATGGGATGGGATCAAAGTCACTTTTGCACAATAGGGCATCTATATTATTTGACGGCTATCAAAATATTTATAAAAAAATTATAAAAAATAAATCATGGACTTATGCACTATGTATAGTATCTGAGTCAACTCTCGTACGTTCTGGTATTTTAATTATTGGCCGGATGTGGAAATACGTACAGCTGACTATGTCATAGAATGAATCAGGTCGGTATGTTAGCTTTTGATAGCAACATCTTTGATTATGCACAACGTCTGCACAATTTTCCTATACCCTGGTATCACTACATAATCGTGCGTCGTCGACTTCGATGTCGCTGCAGCTAGAGCATCGTTGAACTAGGATCGGACCCTTCGCAGGTAAAGGACATCGCGGGTTGCTGTGTATCTGGCGCTGATGGATCCATAGGCGTAAACATTATGGGAAATATGTGTGATATTATATCGAACGGGTTTGTAATACTATAGGGAACACAAGTCTCTGAATAATAAAACGTCACTGTCACCAATGATGCAACGCTCACAACCTTTGATTTGATACCTACAATCTTCAGCCCATCAAATTCTTTTCCGAAAAATTAAAAATTGAAAAAAACGAAGTTTGATTTCTTTTTGCCCATAGCTCCGCCGCCACTGCACCGATCTTCAAAAACCCCAAGGTTATTCCATTGCTGGCATACCAGTAATCTAGTGAAGATTTTGTCAAAATCCGACCAGTACTTTATGCGCGATTAAGGATTAGCAGACGGACAGTGCCGTGGTGTTTCTTGATATGTATCATCCAAAAATCATAGTTTCTCATTTCCGAAACTCTTCGAGATTGCAATAATTCTCCATCAGTACAGTGGCGTGTGGCATGGGGATAAAGAACGTATTGGAATAAGACAGAGCAAAACGCCATCTGCCTATCTAGCTGTCTTATTTGGAAAGACCGTACGTGCGGGACAGAAGAAAGGTGCGATGCTTTCGTTCATTGTACCAGAGACGATAAACTAAGCCTAGACCATACTGATGAGTAGCCGAAAAGCACGAAACAGCTATCGATGTTGAACCAAAAAAATGTTCAAGATAAGTGATGTTAAAATAATAGATTGAAACCTATAGCAACGTATTTTTTTGTGAAAGTATGGATATTTGATTCAAGAAACCGACCCACAAAACTTGTACACGGTCTTAAACACTCCGTGACAGTATTATCGACAAACCGCCACAAAAGTTGTTATGTCAAAGGATCCAGTATCACGAGGGCGAATGACACAGGATCGTATTTGCTGTGGTTCGTACCATCAGCATTTATTGATCATCTCGTCAGTGTCAGTGCATTTCTATGGACTATGTTATATCAATAATTACCGACGTCCTGGAAACACGGTTAAATAATCTGAATCTATGCTAAATATGGACAAAACACAGTGATTTGACATTTGCCATATGGGCATGAAACATGTTCTCAAAACTCAAAAATAAAATATTCTTAGTTTAATCCAGAAAGCCAGGATCTTGTCCTCATGTTTAGGAAGCACATCGCACGGTGAATAATGAGTAGCGAATAGATCGGCATGAAGATAGAAATATTGTCATGTTTCCCTGTGTTCGTGATGTAAAGATCAAATAAAGTCGTAAAAAGGTAATAGCCGAAAGTCGTCACTTTCCTCTAAAGCAATATTTTTCCAATAAGGAAAGTGGCAATACGGATATATGTATCATATATGTTTTTCTTTGACGCCGCTGAAAAATATCAAGTCCATTCTTGAAATATTTTGATTGTAAACTAAATTAATTTTTCACGTATGTAAAAATTTATGTAGAACATACTTTGCCATTTTACATCTTAAAGATGTCCTAAATAAAAAACTCTCATCATATTTTGGGCTGGCTTATAACCATAATTTTACATTATGATATGGGGAAACCTTCCAAAATTAATAGAGTATTTGTTCCCCAAAAAAAGGAATCATCAGATTAATTTACCGAATGAAGCCACTTGACTCCTGCAGAGAAATTTTTAAATCACGTGATATTCTTACATTACTCTGTATTTACAGTTTGAAATATGTAACTTACGTTAAGAAGTTTAATAGCCTGTTCCCAAATATTAATGCTCATCATAATTATAAACAGAAATCAAAATTTAAAGACCATCCATGCACATACAACGACACATTTTAAAAAATCACTCTACTATAACTACATCAAATTATACATACAATAATTTACCAGCTGAAATAGAGTAAACCAGTAATTATTTTCGATTTATAGACCAAGTTAAAAAATTAATAGGATCAAATGCATTTTATCACATAAGTGTGTACCTAGATGGAATGTACAACCTTGAATACGTAAAGATAGAATTGAACATTTATATGAACTGTTTTATCTAAGTGGTTAATAAAGATAAAGATAAAGATGTATATAAGCCGCCAAGCAATGAAAATGCTTGTCCCAATGACTTAAATTTCAAAAATCTGCTAATATCAAGTGACACATAAAATCCGCGGTGATCTCGTACATGACAGACATAAAACAAATGCTTATTAATGCTAAGAAATCTGTCTGTGCCCCTCAATGGCTTTAAATTCCGAAAATTCGCTAATCTAAAATGCATAACAAAGTAAGGTTAATGTACTCTAAATGTCATCTGCAGTGTCTGCTCCTTAAAAATATGACCAGACGAGATTACACAGGACGTTAATTTGCAGGGAGATCATTTTTTGATGGTACGGTACCGAGAAACAGGACATAAAATTAAATATTCCATTTATTTAATTGGTACATTCTCGTACGGTGCGTCAGTAGCTCTAATAAAGTGAGTTTTTTCTTTTGTGTCATCCCAAGTACGCGGAGCATAAGCACATGCGTAGTGTAAATCACAGATACAATATACGACATAGAATAATAAGCGAGCTTCCTATAAATATAGGTGGATCATGATTCTTCAATCCACATCTTCGTATCAGTAACGTCTCTAATGTTATGAAATATATGTTTGACGCTATTTTCAATTATGTAATCAGCAACTAAACTACTTCACGGAACTGGTATTTTTTCTCACATAAACTGCAACATACTTTTTTAATGACATAATTAAACTTTGAAATTATAAATCTAAATTAGCGTCATTATAGGGCTAAAGAAGTAGCCCACATTTTCATAAACGTGTTTAGTCAATTATATCTCAAACTATCAATCTTGCATAAAAAAGTGATAAGACCATTTTGATCGCACACAAGTTTTCTGTACGGTAAGCAGTTTATCAGAAATTTAGGTTCTTATTGCTACAAAAAATGTGATGCATTTTCAGCCGCTTGATGCTTCTCAAAGTGTAAGGAATGGAAGTTGAAAAATCGTATCAAAACATTTGTACGCCTTACTCTGTACGCTATATACACTATACAACAAAACAGAATACAACACTATTTCTGTGGGGAGTACCGCCACAAACATCATCAGTGATCAAGAAGATGCGTCATTGACTTCCATTATTCTGTCTTTTGGCCAGCGCGTGGCATCAGCAATCTTTACATCGATTTAATTGGAAGAGGAGCCATATACCAGCATTATCTACTACATCTTCTTTCATTAACATCGCTGCAATGGTTACTCGAATCACGCAGTGACAAAGTTGCTAACTGACAGTCTGATGGAAGTGAATTACTTTGACTTTGTAATGAAATATATCAGCCAAAATATTTAATTTTTCATATACGTCGCATTAAAAGCGGTCCGCTTTAAAATCACATTCTTAATGATAGAGAATGATTGCTATCCCCACTTTAAACAGTGTTGCAGACCATCAGGCTGTCGGAAAAATGCAAATTTCTCTACAAAAAGATAGTTCTATATGCTTAGATGGTTGGTTTATCGATCAAAAGCGAAAATATCATCCATGTAGCTTTATGGTTGAATTTCTCCTAAACTGTTGACTATTCGGAAGCATTTTATAGAGGCAGGATGAGAGACAATCTAATTTCCTGCAAAATGGTTTTTGTTAATTTTTTACACAGGATCAACAGTCTAAGAGGATTTGATCAAACGCGTTTATCAAAATGACGGCTGATGCTCATTGTTCTCATGGCGTCAATTTAACTTATCAAATAAAATCTTCCTATTCTCCGGCTTCAGGCCAAGACGGAGGAAAAAGTCACTGCTGACTGTAACCGTAAGACTACTTTCGCGGGGAAGTCCAAATTGTTATCTTGAAGTTTTGCCTTTTCAATAAACCATTTGTTTCAATATTTTTATATAATATAGTCTACATGGGATCCATACCGAAAGTGAGGAAAAAGTAACACATACTATTCATCTTTGAAACTATATACAGAAGCTTACTAACCAAGTCAACAAAAATAATATTGTGCAAGTCTTTAGTTCTTTCTCACCTCTCAAGTTGGATCAACATTGAGAAAAGAAGATTTTATACCACAAGATACTCAATGCTAAATCACCTTTACAAGAACATCAAGACCCGAATCGAAGTGCATAGTCGTAACATAAGCTTTAAACGTCGTATCTCGCTCTTTTTCATATGATATAGTTAAGGTTTGCAACTCGCTGCCTGACTTATTAAATTAAAGGCCTACGAATTTTTAGGTTTAAACAATAAGTGAAACTCGAGATGACTTAAATTTTACATTTCACGCAAATTTACCGATTATTTTTCTGTCTTTTTCGATTGATCATTGAGACTTTACCATCATAAAAAATTAGCTTTAACTTCTAACTATTCCATTCAAACATCAACTTGCCTTTTATTATAGTTTCTACTAAGCTGCTTGCAAACGGTTATATGTCATCTATGCATTATATAATATGTAGCTCTATAACAAAATATTGCTATTATTACTGATACTTTACTTTTTTTTTGTTAGCCATGATTTACAACCAATGGTTGTCAATCAAGCGAACTTTGCCCCTTGCTCGCTGCAACAGAATTATTTTTTCTGTACTTACATGACCCATAAAAGCAATTTATTATTATTATATGAGGCAAACTTCTGTCAAAAGGTATATAATTTTTCATGTGTACCTCGCTTACCCGTTTTTAATTACCGACCTACTAATATCTACAAATATTGACAGCAAAATAGCCTTGTAATAAATTAGTTTCTGCTGACATGGCACCATTCTGGAAGCTGTCGATGAACCACCAAATTTAACACCAAATGCACTTAGGTAGTAATTTTCAAGTAACAAGGCTACCGAGTACCCCATCATCATCCAAAAAAGATTTATGGTCAGGCTTTTAGCAGCGCACGCACGAATTTATTGTCTCACATTTCACACTTGGCCATATTCCGCAGAGCATCACACTTCCTGTTTAACCTTGAAACCACAAATTATACCTCAACATGACAGCCTTTAAGTGCCTCGCCGAGAATTCGAATTCGCTTTTAACACTTTTGGTGAGAAAATACAAACGGTTTCTAAGTATAAACATGACTGTATGAATTCGGGGAAACATAACGAGGTTTAAAATGGAACGTGACAGAAACAACGAATGTTTGTATGGTCTTTGCGAACATAAACGGGTGATCTTGTTCACGGGCTTTATTTAGGAAAAGGTGAAAACAGTAAGTTTTATTAAACAAACTAGTAATATAGCTTTTGTTCGTCCGACCATGGACGGCCAAATATTTATTTATTTAGCGTATAAGGTCCATCGAAATAGGACCACATAAAGTACCTTCTATCAACAAAATCGACCACTGCGAAAGTGAGAACAGCAAGTTGTCATTTAGAAATTTATGTACCAGTAGCTATTATTATTATATAGCTATTGTTGAATTGCATTGGCCGTCTATAGTCTCATGAACGAAAGCCCTATTACTCGTCTGTTCATTGGCGAGTATAACGTCAGAATCGGCGGCATCTAGCAGCCATGTTGGTGACCCTGCTGGCAATGCGATTCTGGTAACAGATGTCAGTTTGTGCTGTCTTATTTCAGTGGGTTATATCTTTCATTTGTGGCTCATTGCTCACCATTACCCCGCCTATTCGCTAGTTAAGACATACGTACATAGTTTCTCTACAACAAAAGGTCCTGGTCCTGGTTCCTGCTAAAGTATTAAAGATATCTCTTACATTTCCTGTATTTTTTCATAAGACTGAACGTTTGCGCATTAATCGATTCGTATCAAAAAAAGTATCTAGCATCTCTAACAACTACAGGCTTATACCCGTCCAATCGAAGCCTTCATGGTCTAGTTAGTGATTTCCTACACCAGCGATCAGATGGGGGCAGTCCAAGCATCCATCAATGTTAGTTTACTATCAGAAATGTGATTCCCTGATATTTAATGAAATGCAATTCCCGGGAGTATTTGTTGTCCCTTGTTATGAGCAAACTGAAATCCTTCACAGTATTTTTTGCCATGAAGGATATGAACGTAGTCTTGCCAATATTGATAGTCAAACCATTCGCAATACAATAGTTATGAAATTAGCATATACTGCTATTATGTGAACAGAATTTGCTAAATTCTTATGGGATATTTCGAAGCTTTCATGATCTGCATTGGTCGCCCTGATCTGAGCAGAGAGACTTCAATCAAACATGTCATTTATAAATACTGTAAATGGTATAGGGCCAAGAGTAGAGCCTTGCGGCATACCGGTCGTGACAAAACAGCTGCTTGATTGTACGCTATCAATTTGAACTGTATGTTTTCTGTCTGGCAGATAACCGTTTATTCAGTTCAGACCAACGTATCTCACCCTGACCTTTTCTAATTTGCTCATCAGTAATTTTTGATTGACTGTATCAGATGTCATTTTTTTGTATTCCAGTGAGAGGACGTGAAGTTCCTTTGGGTTTTTCTCCTCCGTTTACCCAGTCGGTAATTACAAGCATCTTTTTCAGGTAAAGGATTCTCAATATATTGCTTTTGTTTATACACATCTGTCAGCCAAGACAAATGCGACACCAAGTGCGTTTCTCAACGAACGTGTGCCTCAGCTTTCACAGGATGCAGCAGTAGCAACAGTGAGATTTAAAGACGACTGCACCACGTGATTTATATTATAACTCATAACAAACTAACGAGAAAAGGCTCATCTGCCATAATAACTTTATAATTAAAACGTTCGAATGTCACGAAATTAGGCACACCTTATTTCCTCTCCTTCCTCGGCCACAAATTGAAGAAACTCGAAACGTCAACATATGTGTATCTTTTTGACGCATCGAAGACATAGACGTAGCTGGAATGGCCCAGGGTTCTCACAGTGCCAACACTGAATTACTCAAGTGGTCTACAGATAGAGACAAGTGTCCTAAGATGGATGTCCCCCCTAAATCGGACCATTGGTTTCATTGTTTATGCAGTCTCTGAAACTCAAACATCTTCAAGTGTAAATAGTAGCTTAGGTCATTAGTATTTGCAAGTGAGCCTCAATACCTATATACATACCATGATAACGAAAGAAACCGATAAGAGGAACTGGAATCCTTCTAGTGTGGTCAGTGGCGTATATGGAGCTTGAGTTTGGGTGGGGCCAATAGGTGCTGAGGGGGGTCGCCATGTCGGAAAAAAGTATTTTTAAGCCTTCAATGAATCAATCTAGCAACGGGGGATGAACACAGCATGTTTTATTTTCATGAGCTTTTGATCAGAATTTTGGAGTAGCTAACTACAAAGAGTATTGAAATAAATGTCAACCCCCTTAAAAAGGATAAAGACGGTACTAGCTTTATATTGCTTTTCTGGGAGGACTTACAGTTCTTCATTTGCAATTTATAGAGTGAGAACAATATAACTTTTGTGTTTCATTGAGAATTATTAAATAAAGAGAGCAGGGAAAGAGGTGCATGTTATGTTTGCGATATTTGTGACTGAGGGTTTGGAATCTGTGTCGGTTTTAGATATAAAGGTGCAGGGGAAAAAGATTAATGTTACAAATTTGGTGTTTTGTAGTTAGATCTAGCAAGATGTAGTATTAACCCAGTACAATCTCACGAGGTATCTAAAACAATCAAAAAAACAATGACAGTCCGTAGTTATATTATACCCAATTGAAAACTTGCTGTGCAGAGAAAAAAGATGAATATCATAGCCAACAAATGAACGCCCACTGATCGTCACCGAAACTAGTAGCTAGTAGAAAAATTTACCATACACCAATCTGCGATAAAAGAAATAAACGTTAAGTAATTATTTTGAAGCATTAATTAAATTTTGTTTGTTCTATATTCTTTTGAATAAAGCTTTTTATGGTTCATTGTTTCCTTCCCTGTTCCAATTAAAAAAATACTCAGAAATAATTCTGCTTGAGCTATTGTGGTTAGAAAATCACTTTTTTCTCATGTCCTAGGCCGTGTGTAATAAATTTCCTGTTAAGGTAGCTCTCACACTAGAACAAATCGTAAAACCTAAGATAGGCGTTTTGCTGGTCAATCAAGCGTTAGATTTCACAGGGTGTCAGATATGACGAAAGGCCCATTTCTAACCTCAATATCTGAGGCATGGACACAAACACATAAAAAGTCTTTAAAATGAAAATACAAAAATAAATAGGATGTGTCATTAAAAAATGTTTTGACTTTGAGGCTACCCTGTATATCAAAAAATATTTGTTTATTTATAATTTAACCTCTTTCAATTTCTTATAATAAGGAGTCTATGGTACTCCATCAGATCTTGACCCACCATGTACGAGTCTAAACTGAATCCAAATTCAAGATGAGATGTAAATAATAACAGTTAGCGCGTGATCTCTCGGTAACAGGTGGGGACAACGCCTCTTATTGGTCAATTCGCCATTAAATTTCAAGCGGTCGCCTGGTGGAATAATGCGCGGGGCAGGAGCAGAGCAGGCAGAGTTGCATTCAGGCCACCGACCGTCGCGTGTATCACTGTGTGCTCGTGCTTTCGTATTCACCTTGCATGGTTGTTGCTGTTGTTGTTAAATGTTTTTGAGTAATTTGTTAGGTTTCTGTTTGTTATTGTTATTCCTCGTTATTATCTGTTTTTAACCAATCCTGAACATGTCCAGTACAGATACTGCTGACGAGGCTGTATGCTACTCCCTTAGCCCTCCTAGAAAGGGATAAAAAAATGAGATCTTAGCGTGGACATGAATGACGTCATATTGAATACATTCAAGATAGAGCGGAAGGAAGACGAAACATCAACTAACCCGAAAATAGCTCTGAAAGTGGCAGATAAAATTGGGGTATGCCAAGCGACAGTGTACAATGTTTTGAACGAATATAAGAAAAAGCATGCCTTTTCCAACCCAAAGACGGGTAAAAATCGCAAAAGTATCATAAGATCGTTGGATGACGCTGACAAGCATGCAATTCGGAGGAAAGTGCTCGAGTTCTTCTTCAGAAACGAAGTACCGACAGTTGTTAAAGTACTACGGAAGGTTAACGAGGATGATATGTTTCCAAATTTCAAACGTTCGACTATTCATAAACTTTTGAAGCATCTTAATTTCGAATGGAAGAAACGAGATCGTAACAGCTTACTTATGGATAGAGAAGAAATTGTTCTGTGGAGGAGAGAGTACCTGATCAAAATTAAATCATTCGGGGATCAGCACAGGAAGATCTATTACCTGGACGAAACCTGGATTAACGCTGGGCACACTACTCCGAATGTATGGGTTGACAAAACTGTGACTTCATCCAGAATGGCATTTCTAGATGGACTGTCAACCGGATTGAAAAATCCAGCAGGTAAATAGATCTAAGTTGTTCACGGTATCAATTTTTGCGCACAATATCTCTCTATCTTCGTACCTACAAGACGTGCATGTGTACTTAGCGGCAAAGAAAAAAGGCTCATTATTTGCCACATTGGGGGTGTAGATGGCTTCGTGGATGACGGCTTATGGTCTTTTGAGTCAAAAAAAAACACTGACTAACATGAAGAGATGAATGGGGAAGCATTCGAGAAGTGGTTTTCAGGCATTTTACCACGTCTCGAAGACAATTCTGTGGTTGTTTTGGATAATGCTCCCTATCATTCTCGCAAAATAGAAAAAATCCCAACTTCAGCTTCTAAGAAATCTGGCTCCGCTCCAAAAATATAACTTTCGATCCTTCCTTACTGAAATTACAACTATTAGATATTGTGAAACAACACAGACCAAGACATGATAAATATGTCTTAGATGAAATGGCCAAAGCACACCACAAAACAGTACTCCGTTTGTCGCCTTACCACTGTGAGCTCAACCCCATTGAGCTTATATAGGTAGATGTTAAGAATTTTGTTGCTGCACACAATACAACATTTAAATTTTCTGACATGCAAGAGCTGCTCAGAATTGTTATACAGAGGGTCACACCAGAAAGGTGGCAAAAATGTGTGCAGCATGTTCAGGAGAAAGTGGAGGTAGCAATGTGGGAGCTGGACAACATAATTGAGAGAGATTTTAAATTCATCATCATTTTTTTTTAATGACGATAGCTCTTCAAGTGAGTCTGAGTAAGTTTCGCGTCTTGGTTTTGTCACAGAATACATATTATTGGAATCCTAGTTTTAGTGAGATATTAACTTACAGATAAACTACAGACAATGCAAGTCCGAAGTGCACCTTCAAAATCTATTTTCAATTGATTGAACAGCCTTATATTTATTCCATGTACAAAAGTGTCATCCCTACCTCTCGTTGACTATGGATTCATTGTGCATAGTGAGCAGCTGGTTACCTCTGGCATGTATTCCTCCGTGTTGTCTAGTTTGAAAAATCTGTAGAAAAACTTAGCACCCCTTCAAGAATGAAACTTTGATTTTGCGACACCCTTAACTATAACTACTTCACTATATTAGATAATTTCGTTAAATACTGTCATCTTTGTTTTACAACACTTTGGTGGTAGTCCATCATTCGGAGGTAGCCCTGAATGCGGCCCGGTATGTCGTCCTTGCTTTTGGCAATCACACATCCATTCTATCTTGGGTGTAAATACACTATAGGAATCTTCAAACGTTTAAATCTACTGTTCTCGAAACTTACTTTTTGTGACATTAATATTTTTTCCCCTGTACCCTTCGTATATTATGTATTCTTGCTTGAGAATAAAGTCTTGACTGATTGACAAGTTCTACTAGAGATTCTTCAATAATGATTTTCAACTACAACTCGTAAATGAGTATTTACAGGGACAAAGTCCAATGGGGCTAGGTATTGTTATGACCCTTGGTCCTCTACGTCCATGGGTAGGCCCGCAACTTATTAGCAAAACACGGGACGCGCATCCTCCGTGTTATATTCAAAACAAACATCAATCCCTCCGAAAATTTGTAACCATTAATGGGATACAAAGTGCGAGAGATAATATATCCAACTGACAGCTACCGGATGTTGCCGCGTCGACACATGGTCGCCGCATCTAGTCAGCCATGCTCGATGGCTCCGCAGTTGTCAGAAATATTTTAATTTCTGACGGGAACGACAAATTGGGCTTTTAAGGTATTCCAGAAATGATGCGGTGTCCTGGGAATCGACGGGAAATTGCGGAGGATTGATGGGTAAACAGTCATTAGAAGCGGGACAAATTGGAGAATATGGAAATAGAAACATGTATGGGACGCATATCTGGAGCAGGGTTCCATTAAAACTGTCTCCGTTGGCGTGACTGACATTTTATGTACCGAAATATTCTGAATTACAGCAAGAGACAAGACTTCTTCTGTAATCAGAAGAGTCTCGGCGCACGCTGAAACCTCTAAAAACGACAATGTAAATATATGTACTGCAATCCCACAGCTCCAATGGCAGTCTGGATCGTATCGTCTTTTGGTCAAAACCGGCTATATAAATCACAAATATAATGCTAGTGTTTTACGAGGGCTCGAAAAACCTGGAAATGTTCATACCTCAAATGGGGATATGGATACTAGCATTTTTTGATGGCCATATTTGGACCAGTGACTCAAATTTCTCTAGCATACCCATTCTGATTCACTTATAACAAAGGAAGACGAAAAAGAAAATTTTGCAATTATAAACTTGAAATTTGAAGTTATTTTTCAAAAGTTTTTGCGAATCTGCAATTTTGGCAGAAACATTTTTTTGTTTTTCATAAGTCGGAGTCACACTAAATATGGCTTTGCGATACTTAGCAAATTTATTCCAAATCTGCGTCTCAAATTACTCTTGTGTATACTAGAGCTGTTTCAAGTTCAAACAGAATAAAACCGAGGCCGTCAAAGAAAAGGGTTAAACCTTATATAAATAGTGGTGGTACTGCAGAGCATGAGAACTACCGAATAGTGAAGCTACGACTCTTATCTATATAGGATTCCCTACTTTTTTGAGGCTCTGTGTTTTTCGCTGTTTAAATCCACATTAGTTGACACCAAGGATGGAGTTTGAGTGGATATAGGAAAGGGTATAAGCCGAGTTTGTGGTCATGGACATCGAAACTATGAAATCCTTGCTTTTGATTATTGAACATATCTATGCATTTTAAGTTTCCATCAATATATTTTTTTATTTCAGTCCTCGATTATTTGTTAAAAGCACTAATCGACATTTTTGAATTTTTGTCCAACATTCACCCATTTTTTGAATATTTAACTCAGTATTTTTTAGTAGAGTATCGTCGCCAGACTTTCTATTCCAAATCCATACTCAACCACTTTAAAACACAGAACATTTATCAAAAGCGTTGTTCCTCAGCGCTGCTAATAAAAAAAAAGTTGAAACAAATCAATACACAATTATTATAACGAGACTTTTGAGGTTATGTTACAAGTATCTATCTGCATCAAATTGTTCAAGCTTTTGATTCATATTATGAGTTATACCAGCCTGAAATTACCTACAATTTAAAAAGAAAAATAGCCTCAAATTAGGAGAGACAGTAGAAATCTAGAAATACCCCAGCCCTTGAGAAAGAGACTATGAGAATCAAGGAGGCCATAAAGGCGACCCACAATTGTAGGAACGACTGACCATACGGCGCTAAGTGTGTTTTATTATTATTGTATTATTATTGTGTGCTTCAGAGCTTTCAAACAGCAATCAGGCATTTAATGAACAGAAAAGTGACAAAATCTCAAAAATAGATATGCAAGAACTTCATACAAATAGTTACGATCATTGAATCATTTCCTGTAAGTCGGATATGTAGATCACAAAAGGCTCTGTCTCTCTACCACCAGATTCTAGTATTTTTTTGACTACATTCAAAATGACCTATCTGTAGTCACGGTGGACAAAAATGAGAATTTTGTGTAAAGGCAATTTTAAGGTAAAGAGGTAAAACGCCTACTGGTATATCTTGCTATCTAGATAAGAGAACATCAGTTCTTGGATAAATGGTGACCACAGATTATGATTCTGCTATTAGTTTTTCGCTAAGTGCGAAACACCCAGAAACATGTACTTAGTTTCCTACTTCAACTGCTTAGATCACCTGATCTCACTCTAATTGACTTCTACTTCCGAAATCACATTTCTGTACCTACCTTAAAAAATATCAGTAGAGCATCGACACAATTGTAAAGATTGAATTGCGATATGCCATCATACTGATTTGCAAGAGATAAGGGTATATTGCGATAAATCTCCTCTAAAGCATTCCAGAGTAAGCTTATCTGATCGGTTAAAAATAAACGGACAATATTTTTAGAACCGATGTTAAATATAATGACACCTCAAGCGCATTTTCCCCAATCCACATAGAAAAAACAGAACAGCGAAGGGCTCGTAAAAGCATAATGCATAAAAAATACACGAGAAATATTTCTCACTGCTCCCATAAAAATCTTTTGAGATGTATCACAGACCCGCTGTCAAGACATTTCCACGATTCTCTTCAGACACATTTACCCGCGTTCACTTCTCAAGAGGTATCGCTTACAAAGAAAATTTTCCCTCAAATATTTGCGCAGACTGCGTCAATATGGGAACTCCACTTGAAGAATAAAGGAAAATATATGTTAAACCAACACGAGGCGTGTTTATTTTTCTGACCGTAGGTAAGTATACATAATGGAATTGATTTTGCTATACGTTCAGTACTTTTATACACATATCATTTCATATTTCGATAGAAGAGCAAAGCAAAGGATTTCAGATTGGTGAATCGTTTCACAACTATGAAAAGTTAGAAAAAACTTCTCATATACGTTGATCTTTAATTTCACTCACTAACAAATTGAAATCGCTATATATTTTACTACGCCATCTGATTATCAGGATGTATTAAAATCTCGAGTAAAACACAGCAACAAGGTTTGAGAACGGTATGAACATGTATGTCTTTCGCTAACTCCAACGTTATTGCGTCGATTTTCGAAAATCAAGCAACTCATCTATTATGAACCCATGCCATGCTCTTGTTCAAATTTCATAAAAAAAGACCTACGGCCGAATCAAACTACATATATGTTAAAAGTCATGTCTATTGTACGACGTTCCGAAATAGTGGTAATTTTCAAGTACAATGACAATAGCGTCAGTAGATTTTTTCTTTCAGGTGACAGTTTACTATTCTTCTCTCGTCAATGTATTATTTCTTACATTTCAGATCCACAGACAAAATGCATAACAGTTCTGGGTTGATTCTTCGTGGTCTCGAAATACTTTTATCGTTTTCGGGACGATGGACAAGGGAGACGTGTCTGGTACGTAAGAGAATAAAAAAATATGCACCTGGAAAAAACGCAATATGTCGTCATTATTGTAATTATATTTGAAAAAGTCCACCGTCGGGGTCGAAACATCTTACAATAAGATAACAATTAAACATATATGTGGTTAGATTTGACTAGGCAATGGAGTTCTACGAACATGAAAGTCACAGGATAAGTTTCATGACATTAAAAAACTGTTTTAATATTTTTGTGATGGTTATAGCTCCCTCGTTTTCGCGTGGAAGGTAAACAAAGGCATCGAGTTATTTGAAACTAGTCATAGGATAACTGACCCCATCTCCTCTTATCCTATTGGTTCTATAGCAAACCTACTCGAATCTTCAAGTATTCGGATCAAGTTGATAATTTTAAGGACACGCCCCCCATACCTGTCTCAGAATTGGCTTCAATAATTGGAAAACTTAATCTATTGTGTGATGTGTCCTCCTAGCTTAGTTTGAGAGCAATAATGGTAATCTTGTCCTTAACAGTTTACCCATGAACAATTTTGACGTCACTCTCATGGTCATTTACGACATTCTTGCGGGATACAATGTGGCGACAGATTGGACAAACTAGCCTGTCCAACACCCGGAGTGGCCAGATTTTTCTGATTTGCGCTCATTTCCAACAAGTGTATTTTGTATCCGAAATCGTTGCCATAAATTCTGATCCTCCGCTATACTGTAGAACAAAACTAATGCCTCTGATGATATCTGCCTGTCGTCTGGCATATGACGCATTCCCTGTGTCCAGATGAAAAATCTGTCCGCACCTTCCCGACCGGTCCAAAATCGCGGCTTGTAGAGTCCAAGGCACACAAACGAATGGTAGGTTCACTCAAACCGGACGGTCGACACCTTCCCGCGCTTACACAATTTATCAGGCGAAAAAAGGTGACTGAGATGAACCAGCGAACTTTCAATGGAAGAAAGGATTTCAGAATAGATAGTTCCATGGCAATCCTTGAATGAAACCTCTATATTAATACAAATAAATAAATATATAGATACATTTATTCATCCTTTAAATATTTGCAGATATTGGACATGCTATCATAATAGCACAAATAGGTTTGAAACATTGGCATTTATGACGATTGATAAAGCATTTCTTGGATACACAAGAACATTACAGAGACAAATAATACACAATAAAACGATTTAAAAATTATTGAACAGCATAAAAGCATCTGTGTAACAAAAACTGTTTTGATGAACATCATAAAAGCATCTGTGTAACAAAAACTGTTTTCATGAATTTTATTGAATGAGGTATCATATTTAGTAGATTTTACAGATGTTGGCAAAGAGTTGCAAAGTTTTTGGCCAATATAAAACGGACCACTTTCATATAAAGATGTACCATTCTTGATAGATCTTGAGTTGCTACTGCTGGTAAAATATCCATGTGCATCACAGTTTTTTTATGTACCCAATGAGCCTTTCCCGAACATACTTCGTGTGTAAATGTACTCCGTGGCAGAGTGAGTATCTTATCAGTCTTGAATAATAATAATAATAATATTTATTCACTCAAGGTACAAAGATAACAAACAATATGAGTAAATAAATATTAAATCAAAACAGGCCCAATAGAAGGCATCGCCTGAAGATGGACCAATAAATTTAAGTTGAAACTGTAGAATGCAAATGACAAAAAAGGACAAAAATTAGCTACAGTAGATTATGTATTTAGTTGATGTTCGTATTTATGAGTTTATGAATTTCAGTCCTAGATATAGAATGTGGCCACTTTTTTAATTTTTTTTGAAACAATTTCCGAAACGTAAATCTTTTAAGTCTTTAGGTATAATTTCATAAAATTTAGGCGCTAAATAGAGATATGATCGCTGCATTATAGATTTATGCGGTTGAGGAACTACTGCGCCACGAATTTTGTACCTGGTATAATGATTATGTTTAATTTTTTGGTCGGTGTTTACAAATTTATGGTAGTGAGTGATACTGTGTAAGAAATAAAGCTGTCTTATATCATACATTCGAACATCTGCGTATAATTTTTCAGTGGGATAAAGTTTCGGTTTTTTAAATATCATTTTTAGAATACTTTTTTGAAAAACATCTAAATTATAGATATGTGAGGAACATGCAGCTCCCCATGCTAATATACCATATGTGAGATGAGGCTCAATCAGTGCATGGTTGCAGACATGATATATAATAAACAAATATCCGCATGGCCATGGAAAAATTATATTACATGGTACAATGGTATATCTGTGAATATATCAAAGCAAAATAGACGCTCAATAACTGACCAATATCCAGTCATTCTCTTAAGTGTAATATAGCTTAATAGTTTCTGTCCAATTTCTTGCAAATGACATCGATGTTAGAAGATAAGCTCATATCGCTGTCAAGTGTAGACCAAGAAATTTTGATACTTTTCAAAGTTGAGTCATTTATTTTAACTGCTTGTGGGTGCGACTCGTTGAAAGGAGTTGATATACCAAAAATCACCTATATAAAAGCTGCAGTTGAAATGTTACAAATTGAGGAAGACATTTTAGAAATGGTCGAAGACGACCCAACAATGGGTACTAGAGCCATAGCAGCTCAAGATGTTGAAGTTTCTCATACTAAAGTGTCGAAGACAATACGACCGGAACAGCATTATCCTCAACAATATCAACGGGTACAAGCGTTACAACCTAAAGATCATCCTCGAAGAGTTGCATTTTGCCCGTGGCTTACAGATCAATTCGGCAGAAATCAAGATCCACGCAATTATTTTTGTGTACAGACGAAGCCACATTTACACGAAATGGAGTGCACAATTTCCACAACAACCATGTTTGGGCAGTATAAAATCCGCGTGCTGTAAAAAGAACTCATTTTCTGCATAGACTTTCTTTAGATGTTTGGGATGCATGGTAAATGACATGCTTATTGGACCCTACTTTTTTCCACCTCGACTGACCGGTGGTTCCTACATGATGGAGCTCCACCACGTTTTAGCCGAGAAGTTCATGAACATCTAAATAATGAGTTTCCGAATAGATGGATAGGGCACAATGGACCCACTTCAGGCAGTTCCAAGATGTGAACTCACCTGCTATTGCTACCAGCTTGGTCTAAAACTCTTCAGGGGTTTCAGCGTCTACAGCTATGGTTAGGTATATTATCAGCGTAAATGTTATTTTGCATGCAGTGATGTAAGATGGCAGATCAATACAGCCGATGAACAATATGCTAACGGCAGTACGGCTTAGAGGCGTCATGAAAGCTGCTATGGGAGTTCCGCAAGGATCACTGCTGGGGCCGTTACTGTGAATCGTGTGTTGTGGTGGGATTGTAGGGCTCAAACGTATCTGACATCTTGATAGAGTATGCTGATGACTTAGTCATGATTTTGACAACCAAGGAGGAATCTTGTAAAGCTTGGAGCTTATGGATATACTGAAGCCAGTGTATGAATAGGATAAAATAACATGAAAGTAGTTCATGCAAAGATAGAGGTGTGATGTTTTGGTAAAGTGTGAGCTTGCTGACACCAAAATGACGAAACAGCTGAAGCTCATATTGAAAAAGCACAATAGGAGGAATTTTAAAAAGCTTGGAGTTTATGGATGTACTAAAGCCAGTGTATGAATAGGAGAAAATAACATGGGAGAGGTTCACCCGCAGATGAAGGTGGTGATATTTTGACAAACTCTGAGCTGGCTGACACCAAAGTTACAGAGCAATTGAAGCTCACAATGAAGAAGTACAATAGGAGTCAGAAGAGTATGCATGTGGAAGGAGCGTCACTTAAGAAGGAACATGTAACTGATTCTCTTAAGTTAAAGGAAGGTGGTAATGTACATATAGAATCGTATCGACATATTACCAGCAACGTTTCTAACTAATTGAATCCATCTGCCTCTTATTTGCACCTTCTTTGATTCTCTGTGGCTCCCTATCTTCCTCTACTTAAAGACAGTGTGCTTTGCAGTTCCTTCAGTCCCTTAGTCAATGATTCGATGCACTGAACCCTATTTTCTGTATGTGCGATTCAAGTAACCAATGGTCAGCTTACAATCCAAGTATTCTTTGTAGCTCTTTCCTGAAAAATGCGCATGGCAGAATCTTTCGAGCATTCACATTCACGCAAACTTTTAGGCAGACGCGTTTATATGTTGTGTTTCTTCTATTTTGATGACCCGTGAATTGGAAGGTTATATGAAATGCTTTATGATTTTTAAAAATATATGGACTTTCTTGGCACACTCATCATAAGAGTCAAAATACTAATAGCTTCTTGAGGATACAGGTATTTTTAAGGCAACGTGGAGTGGACATAAATGACGACATTTTCAGGTTCTTGAATGCAGCAGATTTCACAAATAATTCAAATGTCTTTCTAGTAATAATTGAGAAGTCGCTGGTCAATTTTCGGAAACCGGGCGGCAAACACCTTCCGTAGCCTTCTCGATTAATCAGGCCTAAAAAGTGTCGCCGTATCGCATTGGAAGCGATCCATCGCGGCTGGCCATGCCGCGCCGTGGCGCTAACTGCTTACAAATTGTTTTGTTAGTGCGTGCCCACCGGGTGACTTGATCCGGCGGTTCTGAGAACCATCATTTTGTCGCGTTGGATATACGGAGACTGGTACTTTTTTGATTCACTGGTTGGACGAGACAGATGTTGGCAGCAAAAGGTTTTGTGAAATGGGCGAATAAGATTCGTTTGTTTTATGTCTCAGCAACCATGGCCAACAGCAAATGGTTTGCGATTCATATCGTCAAGGTAAACTAGTCTATTTTGCTATAAAATTCCCCTTTGAACTAACCCTGTTTATTTCTCAATAAAGCAGTAGTAACGACCGGAAAACAGGAGTTTTGGGATAGACAATTCAAAAACTACTTGACCAATTTACTTCAATTTTGTTATGGTTATTTAAAAGTAAAAATCCTATGAATTTGAGGAATTTCAACTATCTGCGAGAAACCATCGTCGCATTAACAAGTGCCAAAACCTGCAGTTTGCTTCGGTTCTCTGCCAAACCTTTTTTGCTATTATTCAGATCTTTTCACATGTGATCCCATTTTGTAGGTCCCATAAATATCTAAAAATCTTACATACAGAGTTTTTTGTTCCTACCAACACTTTCGATTGAATCCCAAAAAACACGTTTTCTCATTCTTTGATGTGGAATAAAAAGTTTTCCCACAAAAATTGGTGTACCCATTTTATGCGACCATGTTTTGAATACCCCCTTGAGCAACCTGCAGCAATAAAACCAGACTTTACCCACTGTCTGGCATTATTTCCCAGAATTTTATCAGCAGACTCGGTCAGAGCTTTCTCGAAATCGATGAAAGCTATGTAAGTTTTCAGATTAAATTATCTACATTTATCTATGAGTGGCTTCACCACAGAAATATTGTCATTATATGGGCACCCCTGTATAAAATGGTATCTCTTCTCTTATTAGATTGTTTTTATTAAAATGAATATGATATATCGTATTTTTGTATTTTAAATCATTTGATACGATCCTGTCTCCAACAAAGAATTAGGTAAAAAGACCACGCCCCAAGTGTCGGGTCAACTAAGTTGTTTGTTTCTAAATCGCTTTTGAAATTTCAGAAAAATGACAAATTTGCCAATGCTTCTCTAGTGTATTTGATCGTTTCCAGGAACGTTTCCACCCTGAGCCAAGTAGGATTATTTATTTCATTAAGCAATCTAGGACCATTTGCAGAACGCGTATGTTACAAATTGTGGAGGATATTAACGAATCTGTGTTTGTGAGTCTATTGATATATATTTGAGCAGTATTTACAAGAAACATGGTGACAAATTACTTACACTTTTCGTGCTACTTTACGATATCATTAGCTCTGTTATGTCAGGTGCATTTCTTTCTGAGTTTGCGTGATTTCTCATCAGTAGGATACGTCACAATGTTTTATTCTTTCCTTAAAATATAGTTGGTAATGAGGCTTTGCTGGCCTAGCAGACAATACGCACTGAGTTTAACAATCTAATACTTTATAATACAAAATAGACGGTTCATACGATTTTAATCTGTATTTTTTCCAGTTATGTATACAGGGTGGCTGACGTAGAACTGCAGCGATCGTATGTTCAAAGGTTGACGTAAAAATGGTAGCACATCCGGTTGTACAGCATATTTCAAATAAAACATTCTTCATATTATCCAATTTTTGCTTTTTACGCAAGACTTTAAATTTATTTCATCTTACACCTGGGTCTAGCATAACTTTTTTCTCGTACTTTTTTGTTTTTCACATGATTTGCAAAGGGTTTCTGGAGAGAAAAATCTATTGAAGTAGGTCACCTACTGTAATAAACTCGTTATAAATCATATGGCATAGACAAACGGGGAAAAATGTGTTATACTTCATTGTCCTGCATTTGTGATTTTTTACGCGAAATTTGAAGTATTTCAAAAACTTAGGTAAAGGAAATGAATTTATAGTCTTGCATAGTACCTGAAAGTTGTATAATATATAGTATGTTCTATTTATGATAAGAAAGTTGGTATCTACTTACGGTACAACAACAAGTGTAACCAGTTTGGGTTACTCTCTTAGTATAGATCGAAATTTTCATAACTGCCTTATGTCAACATTCGATTTCTGCAGTTCTGTGTGGAACATTCTGTATTATATTGTATAACATATTATGGTTTTGGTTCACATTTACATGTAAACAGGGTCCATTTTGCTTCCGTTCTTCTAGGAGAATCAGAGCCAGCCTCAACGCAGAATTGTTAAAATCGCATGCTGCAGTTCTGCGGAGTTACGCAATTCACTGCTGCTTATACAGGTGATCTTACTGCAAAAAAAAGAAAGAGACAAGTAATGAAAAAGGAGTTTTTACTGAGAGCATTGATTAACGTATTCTCCAACAACCCACTGTATGTGGACATACACTTCCAATTATCGTTATTACAGCCATGTTGCCAAGTCGGATCACTCTAAATCTTTCTAAAATAATGAAATTAGACACCTTCCTTCTTTTAAAGAAAATGATTTACTCTCAAGCATGACATCAACCATCTAAGAAAAAAATAATACTTAACCCTTCTCGTAACTACTACTAATATTTCGATTTCTCAATGTCAAAAAAAGAAAATCCCATAACCTGTAACAGCACCCGAGAGATGCGAATCCTGACACCTGAAAACGGTGGTCGACAGGCATGGGGTCGTAACCATACGAGGTTCCTAAACCCCTCTATGCACTCTATTTGATACAAATGGAAGCTGATACGTGCTAAGGAGCAAAGTGCTATCGCTGCCTGGTGATGTCATGTGATTGTCATCTACAACGTAGACCGTACTGATCAGTCTCGAAAAATGTGAAACTTCAATTATATAAAAAACACTTACCTAGGGTTCTAAGAATAATTTTGCTGTACTTAGTTTTCGAACAATTTTAGTTAGTTTAATAATAACGCATATCACCAAGCATTGCGGTTTTTATTGTCCGTCCACCTTGGTTATCAAGCCAATTATTTCAACATTTTAAATAGATAGCAATAATAAGATACGACATTCATGAGTAAACAATAGTAGATGTCTTATGGGGATTCGGTCTCAAAACTTCCAAAATCCGCCACCAGAGGCGCTGGCGTCGCGCGCCATTGACAGGTTGTTGGACGGAATCTGTAATCATGAGTTGGGGATTCCGCCGCTAGATGGCGCTGTCAAACCAAACGGAATCTGTGTGTCATTGGACACCTGTCATGCGTCATTGGGCATCTCACGCATAGATGGCGTTACACGTCATCTGTCATACGTCATTGGACACCTGTCATTGATGGGTTGGGCATCTCGCGCATAGATGGCGCCGATTTGTTTGGCGCTGTACAAACCAAACGGAATCTATGTGTCATTGGACAGCTGCCATTGATGGGTTGGGCATCTCGCGCATAGATGGCGCCGATGTCGCACCTGTCTGGTGTTGGCGTGGATTACGGGGGGCATTCAGAACGTGTATACAGGGGTGCATCGAAAAATAGCGGATCGATGGACCGACGGTATATCGTTAAATCGTATATAGCAAGGCGTGACCTAAATAGCGTGGTGGGCTCCTCTGGTCGGTCGGTCGGTCGGTCAGAATGTCTCATAACCTGTATACGATGTACTGTTATTATTATACAGGATGATACCGTTCAAAATGAAACTTTATGTAGTAGAATGATGGTGGGGGGGTGGGGAGTCGAAGGAACCGAATGTTTTTTTTTTGTTTGACAACAGGCTGAATACGAAATAAACATAGCTTTCAGAAAAATGTATTTTTTAATGATATACAGATACAAGTTTAGATAACAGAGTTTTTAGTTGATGTAACAAATCCTCGCTGGGGCATGGTACTCCAAATAGAGTCCAATGAAATGGTCCGGTCGCAACAACTTTTCTTGTAAATTCATTAAATTTATAGTAAGTTGCGTGACGGAAAAAGTAAATATGGCCATCAATCCATCGAAATGCGAGAGAAATATCTTCAGGTAATTCAGGAAATATGTCTCTTATCCGTCCTCTGTTCAACACATCAGTAAAATCGTTAGAATCCGCTAGAGAAGTTGAAACAGTACGTGATCCTGGTATTGTAAGTACTGTCCGAGCTTACGTATGTTACAGTGAGGAAGACTCAAATCATATGGCTATAGCTGGATGGAACTATCCTTCAACACCTATAATGGCGTCAACACATAACAAGTCTTTTAGCTTGCTAATGCCGCTTAAACATATTTTCAACATTTTCAATGATTATCCTATGATTACGTGTGGCAGACAAACTCTCAGATTTGTGAGAGCTAGAAACGATAACGATTGTATCATTATCAAGGAAAAAACTGGAACGACGACGACAGCGAAAATAACTATTGAAAGCATGGAACTGAAAATCAAACATATTTACCCGAGTGATGATGTGAAAGAACAACTTTTGAAAGCTATTCAAACTGATAAGCCGATACTTATACCGTTTAGAAAATGGGATCTGAATGAACTGCCTGCAATTACCGCAGATGCGAGAAGAGAAATATGGTCAGTTAAAACTAGCACCGCAATCGAAAGACCACGTTTCATTATAGTATGTTTCCAAACCGGTAAACGTGACGTCGCAACCTCAGACCCTACCCTGTTTGATCACGTGAATGCTGCTAGTATTCGAGTATCTTTAAATGGTGAATACTATCCCAACGAACGTATGCAATTGGACTTTGCAAACAATCACTTTACTGAAGCTCATTTCAACTATAGCGACTTTCAAACCAGCTATACAACTTCTTCTTCTCCTCTGAAGAGATGTCTTTTAGATTATACCGCTTTTAAAAATCGCGCTTTGTTTGTTATTGACTGTTCCAAACAAGAGGAAACCATGAAATCATCAACTGTTGATGTTAGATTGGATATCGAAGCCGATACTGGCTTTCCAACCAACACCAAGGCCTACTGCATCATTATACATGACTGCTTAATCGAGTACTTCCCCCTCACGGAAGTTATTAAAACCATCTCGTAAGCAACGAAGGACTCTCAGTTCCGCATCAGACATCATGAGGATCGCGTTTGTTGACATTCAAGGCTTTACAGTTGACGGATTATTCGTACCTAAAGAACTATGTATCGAAATTGGTTTCAAGAAAAGTCATTACATCTTTACACCTCCGCAACCTTTTTCTACATTAAATACTAAAGACAAGAAAACTGTCGCTTACTTGGAGAAGAATTTCCATGGGCTTAAATATTCTTCCGGCGACGTTAAATATTCCAAGTTAAATGAAATAATTAAAAATAAGGTGATATATGCGGCTGACTATGTCTACGTTCGTGGAGAACAGAAAGCAAACTTTTTACTCAAGAAATGTCACATTTTTGGTGTTTTTCCCAACATTATTGATGTTTGCAAGTATGATGGTACACCGTGTGCTACTGGAAACTTTGTTGCTGATTCCAATCCATGCCACACCAACGGACAATTTTCCTGTACCCAGAGAAATGTTGAACGTCTACGCCACTGGTTTTCAAATATCATATTACCTATGTAGTTTTTTTCTATTTTCAATAAAATATTAAACGTATTATTGTAGTTTTATTGAAAATACCTCTGGTTTGCGAAATAATTGTCAGAATGTCTATACTATTTTCATTTTGAACGGTATCATCCTGTATAATAATAACAGTACATCGTATACAGGTTATGAGACATTCTGACCGACCGACCGACCGACCAGAGGAGCCTACCACGCTATTTAGGTCACGCCTTGCTATATACGATTTAACGATATACCGTCGGTCCATCGATCCGCTATTTTTCGATGCACCCCTGTATACACGTTGCCCCCCGTAATCCACGCCAACACCAGACAGGTGCGACATCGGCGCCATCTATGCGCGAGATGCCCAACCCATCAATGGCAGCTGTCCAATGACACATAGATTCCGTTTGGTTTGTACAGCGCCAAACAAATCGGCGCCATCTATGCGCGAGATGCCCAACCCATCAATGACAGGTGTCCAATGACGTATGACAGATGACGTGTAACGCCATCTATGCGTGAGATGCCCAATGACGCATGACAGGTGTCCAATGACACACAGATTCCGTTTGGTTTGACAGCGCCATCTAGCGGCGGAATCCCCAACTCATGATTACAGATTCCGTCCAACAACCTGTCAATGGCGCGCGACGCCAGCGCCTCTGGTGGCGGATTTTGGAAGTTTTGAGACCGAATCCCCATAAGACATCTACTAACAATTTTTTCAGTCGACCGCAAAAAAACGGTATACCTAACTAGGCCGGGAAATAGGGAGAGAAAGAGGAAATCCTACAGTACGGGCGACAGGAAATTTTGTTGGTGTTATATTTAGTATATCGCTTCCTAATTATACGACTTTGAAGTTGAGTCATTAATTTTCAGATAATGATTGTAGAAGGAAGATAAACCAAAATATGAGTGTAAAAATTTTACCTTGTTTTATAAAGTATCCTCCCGACAAGTACTTCAGTGCGGACCTGTATTTGATCGTGATGTCTTGGAGCACCGGCATGCCGTCCCCTGTGAGGTCTTAAGTCACCTGATTCACGAGCCCGTTGTACTACATTAACAAAGGCACGAGGGGTTGGTTGCACTCGATTGGGAAACCGATCCGCATAAATATGTGCCATTTTTTATTTCGTTTGAGCCACGCAGCAAACACCACTATTCACTCACGCGTTACCGACTGACACTGACTGAATAAAAACATCGTGATAAGCGTTTCAAATTCTTTCGCTTTTTTGTTTCCGATGCGATGAACCGATAAGGCGGATTATATCCGTTGTTGCCAAACAGTATATAAGTTCAAATTGGTGTCATGCAAGTGGTACTAAATTCTTCATTTTGCTTCTATAAAAATTGTTTGTAGTAAGTTGTAATGATATTTCTGCTTATGATATCCAAACTACGAATCTAAGGGCGGCAAGCACCAACCAAAAGAATTGAATACTAAGTTAAAATAATGGTGCCGGTTATCGAAACGACAGTCGCCTCGTCGGAGCTCAACAAACTCCGGAAAAATGAATTAATCGATATCATTCTGGACATAAACTTCGAATGCAATTTCAACAGCATGTGTTAGCTTCATAAATAATGCTGAGATTACAGCACGGTAGTGCCAAAAAGGTCCTCGAAGAGGTCTTTGAGTACAGTGTACAGGCCCAAAAATTTCATAGATATTGCTCGCTTCCAGACATTCATTCATTTACTTGACGTTCATCAGAACCACGATGGCACCGTCAATTGATATTCCCACAAAACCATTCAGGATTTTTGATATCCATATACCCATAAAGTCAAATATTATTTGAATAACAGCTGATTATTACAATTCAAAACTCCCCAACGAGTGACACATGTGTGGGATCCGTCAGCCCTTGGTCCCAGTGGAGTAAGCTCCGCCAACTGTTGAAATATCCTCTACTTTGCTTTATAAGACTATTCGTGGAATTTTTCCCAAAATCGTTGCACAAAACTTGAAAAAATGCAAATGAAAATTTAAAATTATTTCCTTGACGCCGCAAAATAGCTCCGTCGGTACCTCGGGTTATATACCTTGACAGTAGGGATGTTCGATACGATCCTATATTTAGAAGTATCCATACTTTTGCTTCCAATACCCGATATTTTGAATCGATATTTTTATATACAACATTCGGGTGTCGATACATTTCACGAGTATCGTCATCTTTCGATCCGGACTGTGTCAGAAAGAGTGACTAACTTGAGATTACTTTTCTTCTTTTTTTCCTTCCGCTGGATATCGATAATTTTATTCCAATACTTCGGAGTATCGATACTTCCTAAAACGATAAGAATCGATACATAACGATACTCTTCGTGGATCTAAACATCCCTAATCTTGACAGCTTGTCCTTCTTGTCAACTGGGCTGCAGGGTACAGTGTTGCCTTTACTATCTTACATTTTGTTAGAATTTTATGACAAATAAAAGCTTCAAATGAAATATTGACGAATATGAACGGACGTGCATAGAATTTAGAATATAAATTCAAATTGCAAATTTCAGATTGTCTATGCATGGACTTGAACCGGATTTTCCGGTATTTCTACCGAAAAGAGAATATTGACCGATAACATCACTCTCCACGATTTTTCAAAATAATTTAAATATTTCTATACTTGCCGAAAAAGAGCTGAAACCAAAAATAAGGCTGAAAGTTAATTTTATGTAGTCTTCATAGTTTTATGCCACATATCAATCATACATATGTATACACACTCAGGCAGGCGGGCACATGCGAGGCGAAGATTTGGGTTGCCTATGATTACGAATGCACATCCTCATCTCTTACTCCGCTTGCCCTGAATTGATTTTTGTGCATACAAAAGGTACAGGCTGATAGATTACTATCATTACCTCAACACCGGACAAGCAATAAAGAAACCGGAAACCTGCCTGCTTTCAAAATAAATAGTTAATTAAAATGAGACGTGTGTTCGGGGGTAAATTAAAAATATTCACAATTCCATAAGCAAGAATCGAAAAAGGACTTTCCAGAATGGTTGCGAAGTACTTTGAAAGAGCGACCAGTATGCACATTGTAGAAGTTGTAATATAGAACTATGCCCTCAAAAAACATATTATGTCCGCGCCCAATACAATAACATACGTTTTTCATGACTCAAAGGTGTTTGATCTACCACTGATCTTGGGACGGCATTTACCGTATACCGAATTCAACTAAACTATTTACCGATTCCGTTTTTTTGCCGGTTCGGCAACACTGCATATGTGCAGATCACTTTAAAAGCAATTGATATCCCGGACGTGTTATAATAATAGAAATAATAAGAAAATATAACAGGGTTTGGAGATATATTTTCATAAATATCTATCTTTGAATCTGACTTATAATATCTACACGATGAATAATAGGTGGATGTAGATACTTTTACAAATATCGATGTTTTAGGGCCCAGAAATGCAGAATGTGCTGTTTGCATTCGGTGTGGATTTAAAGATCACAAATTGGCAAAAATTGTTTTTGGTGTAACAAAAGATGATTAACCAGTTGGAACACGCTTTATATATTATTTTTTGCAAAATAACAAAAATCGGTACATTTCTGTAGGTACGTATTATGTACAACACCCTGTCCGTGATATACAGACAAAACTAGATTGCCATGCGTAAATAGTCTTTAAAAATAGTGGAAACATCTTACCAAATATAATAACTAGAAAATCGACCTATTATTTCTCTAATTTTCATTGGTCCATTTAAATAACTGACCGTCTTTTCTGAAATGATAAACATTTGAAATTCTATGAGAGTTATGCTAATTCTAAAGCTCAAAGACATATTACTTATATAATGTACCCTTATTTATTAGGCAACCGTTTTTTCACGACTTTATGCAACATTTCAATAGAAATCACTGATAGTCAGAGAACTATGACAGCTTCCGTCAAATTGCATTTCGATAAGGTCTTTTCCTATTGGTCCAACTGACTTAATGTTGGTGAAATTGGCTCTCAGGGAACTAACACTACAATCTTCAATCATTAGGAAATTGCTTAAATGAGCTGGAATTTTCTATGTATCACAAAGCACTGTCAAGAAGAACAGCAGATTCAAGCTATCAAGATTAAAAATTTTGAGCTCATCTGATTTTTCTGCCGTGCGATATTCTGCAAAAAAGACAGACTTCAAGGAAGAGCGAAAGTGCGTGAAGATTTCAACAACATTTCTCAGTGCGGTGTGTTTGAATGTGCAGCCCTTAAAATAACCTTGAAAGACCTCGTTTTGGTCGTCGTTTCTATATATCGCCCATGGGACAGTTAAATCGAGGCGTTTCTTGAGAAACTTTAAGTAATTCTAGATAAAACTAGTAATGAAAAAAATAAATGTACCATAGCCGGCGATTTTAATATAAATCTGTTGGTGATAAATAGGAAATCATCAGACTTTATTGACGTAATTCATTCCTACGGTTTGAAACCAACTGTTACCGATTTCACTAGAGTAAACAACGACTCCAAATCATGTTTGGAAAACATTTTCATTAACTTTCAGTCTAAAATTATCGATACAATTCTTTCTGACCACAAAGGGCAACATACCCTCTTTTCACTCGATACCAATATCGATCATGAATCGAAATTGATTAGAGTGTTTTTTGACTAACATATAGCTGGTTTTCTACAGGACACGGGCGGCTGGCCCTTAAGTTCTGCAGAGCTGGAGAACTGCCAAAACTTTTGTCTTAATAGAAAAAAGCAGTAGCAATTTGATCATTATTTATTTCCCATGTTATCACACAAATAGAAACAATACCGGCAACGCAAGACACGGCGTCGAGTCAGTTCTGTACTGAGAAAGCATTATAATCGACCAATTGTGTACTTGTCGTTTTCATCGCGACCGCAGCGTAACATTATTCATGGGCCACTTGAAAAGGGTCTGTGCACTACTTCGACACAAGCCGCACGCGCTTGCTTTTGTCTCTCTCTACAAAATCAAATGAGCGATTTAAGCATAAGCATGTGCTGCAAGTTATACAGATCCGTACAGATCTAATGCTAAGTACGATACCTGATTGGTCGGTCGGTGCTCGGTCCTCGGCGGTATTGGCATATTGGTCTTGTCGCGTGACGTAGTTTAAAATTTGAATGCGAACAATTTTTTACTTAGGTATTTAGGGTCTTGCGTTGAGTGACTAGTGACTCATTGACTGACTGTGGCTGTGTAGAAGGGTAGTGCAAGACAATGGATGTGGTTTACAGACTTACCAGCGTGAAACGATTCTGAAAACATACATTTGAAGAAAAAATTGAGCTGAAGGTGTCAGGTCGACCGCTGTCGGACATATTTATAGAATCACAGGGCGTTAGTTGGGGCAAGTGCTATACGCGGCATTTCAGGAGGGAGATTTACACCAGAAATGATTTGTGCGTGCAAAAGGAAGAACGCCCTTTGCCCTTTTCTGCTTTCCTTGCATACTTTTCAGTGGTGACAAAGCTTGGACGGTGGTAGTTGTTACAGATTTAGTGCACCTGAGTGAAAAAATTAAGAAGCATGAAAACTCTAAAACACATCTTGATAATTCGATGGAATTGGCTTTATTGGAAACTGTTAACATCAGAGCTAAGTTAGATTCAGCATATTGGAGAAATATGCTACTGTTTCACAAAAGAAGGGACGTTCTATCAAAAATGATCGATGGTATAAAATTTTGCGGAGCATTTGAATTGGCGCTACGGGGCCACGATGAAACCGAGAGCTCCCAAAACCCGGGAATATTCCGTGGACTGATCAATTTTTCTGCTGAGTTTGATACAACCTTAAGCGAACACATAAAAAATGCTTCAATACTTAAAGAAACTTCGAAAGAAATACAAAACGATCTACTGGATTGTATTCTTGAAGTTTGTCATGAAGAAATAATAAAACAGATTAACATAGCCTCGTATTTGGCGATAATAGCAGATGAAACAACGGACATTTCGGGGAAATCTCAACTGGTAACAATTTTCAGATACGTATTTAACGGCGAACCAGTAGAACATTTTTGGAATTATATGAATCCCGAAAAATGTGACGCTGATTCTCTCACAAGACATATCTTCAGCGTCGTAGATCCATTAATAGGAAATTTCCCTAACAAACTGATTTCACAAAGCTATGATGGAGCCGCAGTAATGAGCGGACATAATGCTGGAGTACAGGCAAAAATTAAACAAAGGTATCCATTTGCTCACTATGTGCATCGCTATGCGCATCAGTTAAACCTGATTATGTCCCAAGCTGCTTCCGCAAATGCTCAAGTTCGGTTTTCTTTAGGGATTTGAAAGATATTCCAGGATTTTTCAATAATTCTCCTCAACGCGTAGAAGTACTGAACAGAATTGTGGGGAAAAAATTCCCCAAGGAGCAACAACTCATTGAAATTTTAATATTCAAACAATAAATGTAGTGTTTGAGAACAGATAATCACTTATTGAATGTATGGAAGAAATAGAAGAAAATTTCACTAACGAAACCGTTTGTAAGGCAGCTTGCGGTATTCGCCGTATGTTAAACGATTCTGTTTTCGTGTTTTGGTTGACATTTTTTCATCATGTCATGCCTCACGTCGACATCTTGTTCAACCAGTTGCAGAAGAGAAAAACCGAGCCAGCGCAAGTTAAAACGGATATCGATAATTTTGAAAAATGTATTGTCGATGTGAGAAATAAAATTGATGACATAATAAATGAAGCCAAAAGTATTTGCACAGAGCCGCAAGGCAAAAAAGGAGACGACGTAATAATAGCAGTCACGATCACCGAGTTGCCGCATTAGAAGTATGCGACAATGTAGTGAATTCTGCAAATGACAGATTTCAATTCAAAGATCATTTGGTAGCCGCATCCCTTTTTTTCCCCAAACACGTTGGAGAATACTGTGGTAAGTTTCCTGATGACAAGTTGGAAACTACCTGCTTGGCTTATCCCGAATTAGTAAAACGTCGTTTAAAGACAGAGTTGTCTGTTATTTATGCACGGAATGATTGCCGAGATTTACATGGAATTCTGTCTCTTTTGAAATTTTTTATACAAAATACTAGAAGGAAACACTAAAAGAAGCAAAAAAGCTATTAGAAATTATTGTTACAACTCCTATTTCAACATCAGAGGCTGAATGAAATTTATCAACATTGAAAAGAATCAAGGCCTTTCTTCGAAATACTATGACCCAGGATCGTCTTACAGCGCTGTCGATTGAAAAGGAATTTATTGCGACCATGGAAAATTTCAACGCGAAGGTGATCGACAAATTTGCTGCCAAAAAGGAGCGCAGGATCGAACTGATATGTAAAAAATAGGTAAGTTCGGATTTGCAGAACACCTGTTTTATTTTGCCACGAGCCGCCATTGCTACAGGATCTAAAATCAGCATCACGGAACGAAATTTGTAATAGTGTCAAGGTAAATAAAAAGTGGGATATATTTTCTCAGATAATAGGAAGCAGATTCAATTACCATTTTCCTCTGAAGATAAAAAAGCGATCTACAAAAAGCAAGAAATCTCCTTGGATTACCTCGGAATTGGATCGACTCAGGAACAGGATCAGTGCTCTTCAAACGATTTCTCAAAACGACATAAAATATAAAGATGTTTTTAAAAGTTATAATCAGTTATATGAAAATACTCTTAAAATATTCAGAATCCCATTACCATTTACACAATGTAAGCAATCATGGCAATAGAAGCCTTACCGGTACATAATGATGGAAGTCCTTTAGCCAACCATTTCAATGGAAGCTTTATCGAAGCTGCACCAAAACTCCTCTCAAAACATCCAAGTTTGAGTTATGAATGCGACTTAGAACCAAAAAATAAAACAATATTTTTAACTTCAATTGCTCAGAATTGTATCCAACCTAAAAAACACACAATGTTGTGGTGCCGACGACATTCCAATTTTCATCGTTAAAGGAATCATAACCATAATATCTCTACTCTACTTAAGATGATAAACGCATCCCTTAGTGAAGGAGAGTTCCCAGAAGCATTAAAAACGGCACTTGTGTTAGCAATCTATAAAAAAGGCGTTCCTAATGATATGGAAAACTACCGCGCTATAAGCTTACTGATAAATTTCTCTAACATTTTTGAAATTGCTTATAACAACCATCTTATAATTTTTTCCGAATCAACCAGATACTTTCTCAATAACCAACATGGCTCCATGAAACGTATAGGTGTTAACACAGCACTTTGATTTCACAATATCGAGAAACTCAAGGAGCAGCATGTGGTTTATTTGTGGACCTATCAAAAGCATTTGATTGCATTGATCACGAAATATTGCTAAATAAATTATATAAATATGGCATACGCGGGAATGCATACTTCTGGCATTAAATCTTACCTCTGTAATAGACAGAAAGTAATTTCGAACAAAACAGGGAAACGAATAACATCTAGTCTTCGGACATATAGTACTGGTGTTCCTCAAGTACTGGACCCAACACTGTTTATCATTTATATTAATAATATATCCACCACCACAAGGAACATGCAAAATGTAAGTTTCATCTATGCAGATGACATAACTGTTCTATACCATAGAAAGGAACGACTGATATCCGAATCTTGACAGAGACGCAAATAAACCATATTCAAAACTGGCTCCAGGTGAATAAGTTAGTATTCAACATACAAAAAACGTGCTGTGTTCTACTGTAGTCAAGTCGTGCCACCAAAGAACTACCCTTAATTAATGAACCTCTATGGGTCAAAAGCGATACAAACCTCCTGGGTGTTACATCGATAGCTGTGTTAGGTTTCATAAGCACAGTGAGAGTATGGCGTCAAAACTTAATCAAGCATGCTCTGCACTACGAGTACTCACTTGTCATCTGCCCTTGCAAGTTGTGCAGACTGCTGACTGCGGGCTGGTGTATTCTATTATGTCTTATCAAATAACAATTTAGGGTAATAGTTCCGCAGCCAATAGGATCTTTATCATACAAAAGAGGATAATAAGAACCATGTTCAAAATGTTACCTAGAGAGTCACGTAGAAGTATTTTTAAAGTCAACAGCTTATTAAGATTGCCGGAAATTTATATCTATAACACTGTACTCTTTATCTTTAACCATAAAGAAACGTTTCCAAAAAACGTTTTTAACCACAGTTACAATACTCGCAGAAGTTAGAAATACCCATCACATAAGCTAAATTATACCGAAAAATGTCCACGTTACTCAGCACCGAAACTTTAAAATGCTTTACCTCAACATCGTCAATCCATTTCAGCACTCCCTAGATCTGAAAAAGCATTCATAAATGTATATGCGAAATGGAACTATACAGGGTGTTCCATAATTATTGCGACAAAATGATAGGGGTTGTAGAGGGCATAAAAATATGCAATTTTGCCTTATAAACCCCTGTTCGTAAATATGCCGTTTGAGCACTACCGCTAATTTTACCTTAAGAGAAACAAAAAATTCAACAGCTGCAAAATGTTCGTCTAGCACATTTCATGGTCTCGCCGATTTGTGAAAAAAAGCCTGCTGTGTTTACATTTTTGTTATCGTAAATTCTCCACACCGATTCATTTAATTTATCTGAGTGGTGCGTCAAACTAGATGCCAATCCGCGTACAAGCGTGCGTGCTATTGCACATGAAATGGGAGCGTCTCAAACTACTGCTTGGCGGGTTCTCCATGACCAGCAACTACACCCATACCACCTTTTGAAAGTCCAAGCCATGGGTCCAGAAAACTATCTGCCGCGTCGACGTTTTTGTCGTTGGTGGCTGCAGCAGGAGTTGAGGCAACCAAACTTTGGTCGCTACGTTTTGTTCACTGACGAGTCCTGTTTCACAAAGGACGGTTATTTTAATAGCCGTAACAGTCACATTTGGGATGAAGAAAACCCTCATGCATAGCCATCCATAGAGACCAACATAGTTTTCAATTAACATCTGGTGCGGCATTGTGGACGAGCATATCATCGGGCCATATTTGCTTCCACCACGTTTGGATGGGCATGCTTATGGTCGATTCTTACAGCATGTGCTACCGGAACTATTAGAAAATGTGCCACTGAACATAAGAGCCAACACGTGGTTTCAAAACGATGGCGCTCCAGCCCACTTTTCTTTACAAGTGCGGCAGTATTTGGACGACAAATAGGTGGATAGGCCGAGGTGGCCCTGTGCCTTGGCCTGCGCGGTCACCCGACCTGACCCCACTGGATTATTTTCTCTGGGGCCATCTGAAAGCGTTAGTGTACGAAACTACTGTTCCCAACCAACAAGAGCTACTGGGAAGAGTGATGGCCGCGTCCGCACATGTTCAGGACATACCGGGGGTATGCCACAGAGTTCGCCGATCATTGAACAATCGTGCACTGCTGTGTATTGAGCAAGGTGGAGGACACTTTGAGCAATTACTGTAGGTAAGCTGTTTCAAGAAACTGATCTTTTTTTTTGCTGCATCCCAAACGGCATATTTCCGAACAGGGGTTTATAAGGCAAAATTGTTCATTTTGATGCCCTCTACAACCCCTATCATTTTGTCGCAATAATTATAGAACACCCTGTATATTATTGAAGATACTCTAGTGAAACCGTAACTTTTACCAATATCGTAGTGTTATATGTCGTCTATGATTGTTATGTTTGTTTTGTATGTACCTTAAAAAAAATTACATTCTACCACAATGACGTGTTATCTCTGTTGTAAATTTCTTGTTGCATTTTATAGCTGAGAAACCAATAAATTTCTATTTCTATTCCTATTTCTAGTAGATTGCTGAAGATATATGGAATTAGCGCCTTCAGGAGTTTTGTGTTCGAATCATGAGATAGTATTCTTAATACTGAAGCTCGCAGCTGTTCTACATTGGTATACGGAACCAATTTTACCAGGAATTTCATATGTCGGCAGCAAAAGACGAATTTAGTTTTGAATCATCCTGGTTGGTGTTCTCCGCCCTCAGTGTATAAAACACTACCGTTTTCTTGTAGGGAACGAAATTTTCTTCATTCTTTACATATTTCCGACACATTGATGGTTTTTGGAGTATGAAGCAAAGTTGTTATCGAAACCACCTCGCAGCATACTCCACACGCTACGTATGTTGTCCACGTAAACAAGATACATTTCTTCACGTTAAAATAACTTCATAATTATGATACATGATCAAGAATATCATCTTAAAGTAAATCCAGTTTTGTTACCGCGACGCGTGACTAAGTAAGATTTATGGTATTTATTATGTAGTCCAAGTCACCTACTCCCACAGTCTATCTGTCGGTGATTTCATCATTCATCATCACTGAGTGATTCCAGTAACCGGTGCAGCCATCTTAATGGAAGGGAAGATGCAATAGATAATGCTGGTTTACGGCATCACCCCCTTTCCGTTAAAATCAACGTATTAAGTCAGACAACCCGTAGTTATTGTCCATCTGGCAACTTTGCCCATTCTCGTGTCGTTAGACGCGGCAAGTTTTAAGACAAATATATGGGAAAACCTATGATGTGTGAACATGGCTAGTAGGTGTGTAGGACTCCTGCAGGATTCCTTGCAGTTAGCCCCTCAAGGGGTCTTGAGTATGCGTCAGCAAGTTATGTCTGTTTATCTGAATGTCTGTAGATAGACTGTGAGATGGTGATGGAGTGATTATGTCAATAATAGGTGTTTCTGGTAAACTATTGCCTAAACTATTGCGTATGGTGGGTTGCTTTTTTCAAGCAAATTAGCTTATATTAAAACCTTTACTAGATAAACAAAATTACCTAAACTAATTAAACAGATTGCTGGAACAGGCGCATAGTTTGCTATTTTCAATCAAATTAGCTTAATAACGCATGTTTTAAATGTTGTGGCACAAAATCTATTGGCCTAACAAACACAAAATAGCCTCAAGTTGCCTTTGGAAACAATATTATTTACTTACTTTACTGTCAGTTGACATTTATTTATTTTGAAGTTTTCGCTTTAAGATGTCGTATAAATTAGAAACAAGAAAAAGTGCCTACAAGTTGGCTGGCGGGTACCCAAAGCTGGAATCTGTCGAATATTCCAGGATGAAGACATTCCACGCATAACCATTTATCGAACAATAGCAGGGAATACCATGTCTGAATCTCCCCAAAAGTGGAATACCACCACAAAAGTCAGAGAGAAAAATCAGGTTGGAATGTCAACAAGGAGACTGGCTGGTCAATACAGATCTTATAAGAATACGATATCATTGGAATTGAGGAGGAATGGTCTTACATACCGAAAGATACTTAAGTGCCACAAATACTCTCAAGCGCAACTCCTTTGTACGCCAAGATGCTGTCGCCAACTGAGACGCACTTCGAGTAATTCTGAAATGAAGGGAAACGTCGGATTTTATGCGGACATCGTAGATGAATGTCCTGACAAACACAAAGCGAAATTTGCAGATAAAATCATTGTCTGGTGCGCAATTTCTAACACGGGTGTATCACAACCTTTTGTAGAAAGAGGTAGGGGTGAATAGTCAGAGCTATATTGATACCTGCCTTTAAAATTGCTTCAGTTTGTCCATGAACATCATGATAATGGCCAGACTTAACGTCGTACTCAAGAGAGGCCCAAAACATACTTTTTGTTCTCAAAAATTATAAGATTAAGAACAATTAAGACGACGAATTCACGAAAAACTGAGAGAATTTGATCTGAATTCCACCCAGGACCTCATGAGAGACATTCGAAGAAAGTAGCGTCTGGTACAGCAGAAGCCACATATTTCGATAGTATAGTTTAGTTAAGTATTGAGTCGTAATTTATTATAACTAGTTAGCGTTTAAATAAATGTCTTCATTAAAAAAAATCCGATAAATTTTTAGCACATAGGTTAGTATATTACTTTCAATTGAACTGCTTCCACAAAATCCAGTTCAAGTAAACCGAATAACCTAGTTACATAGAGCACTTCCGAAAAATATAGCGGGTAACAAAAACTTTCCAGAACAACTGTTAAATTGATCAGGTTTTCTCACTGATGGGAATTGGAGGGTTAATACTAAAATCCTAATAAAAAATACACAACTTATAGGATCTCAGGCTATATTTTAACCTTATAACTACCCATTGGTATGACATTCACATTCACCCTTGTAACATACTACTTTTGATCCTGTAGGGAAAGCAGCGGCAGCACCGGCGCAGGACTTTTTAAATTGCTTACTGCAATTTCTGGGAGACTTACATTTTTCTGCTTGTACAGTTGGCGTTGCTGTAAAAAGAAACATACAAATAATAAAAAACAGTACTTTCTAAAAACATTGAATTAACGTATTCAACAACCATGAGCTGGATTTACTCAAAATGTTCATTGTTACAGCCATTATCGCATAAATTCATTTAGAACAAAAACTGAATACTTTTACTTTTCACGCTAGCCTTCCTGGAAGGTCTCTCCGCGGGATTAAAAAATCCTTCAGGGAAAGGAAACGGCCAATTATCTTTCACATCGGATCTGATACTGACTTCGTGGAAGACGGACTATTGGTATTTGAATCAAATCAAGCAGGAGACTACCACGCCGATACAGATGCCAATTTATTTGAACAATGGTTTGAGAATATTATTAGCCGTCTAGAAGAGAACGCTGTCATTGTTATGGACAATGCTTCTTACCATAGTAGGCGTATTGATAAAGCACCAAACAGTGGAAACAGAAAAGGGGAAATATAGGAATAACTACGACGGTATCCCTAAACATACTTATATAATTACCATGTTTCTTTTGACGGCTCTATCCGGATAGACTTCAAAGTAGATTATCCGAATAATGTGTTAATCCTGATCGCTAATTTCGAAGGAGCCCCCTGTCAAAGATTTTAACGTTATCAGTTTTGGTTTGACTTGTGGATTGCCGAAATAAACGGTCAGGATTACACTTGATTAAAGTTAACGAATCACAAACTGGGGCAGCATATTTGATATATCAATGTAATAAACCTTATAGCACCTTGAAATTAATGAAAAGGTAGAAGAAACAGTGAAAATAAGTTAAATGATACCTCAATTAACTTTAAAACCTACACGCCACTGGCGATAACGCATCTTCGGCTTTGCAGGTAGTGATGCGGTGTAAATCGAGCTAACCTGTCACTTGTTTTATCACACCGTACGTTCGTTGCGTAAATTGTGGTATGTTTCTTGACATGGACATCGCGAAAGACCATGTTACTCATTTGTCTGACTGTCAGTCTATACGCAAGGTTTTGCCAAAATGTTTACACAAGATTACTACTATGCCAAGGCCAGAAATGGCACTTACACGCATCGCCGTTATCGGTTCATTAAGGATAATGCTCAGCACAAACTTGACCTTCTGAGAAAAAAGTTACTCAAACAGGTTCATACAATTAGTCAATAGACATTTTTCACCTGACCCGGTCAGTCGTCACGGCAATATCATAGGGATACACAATACCAGAGGTACGCTCACAATATTTTGTTTTATGAGCTAATGTACTTGGGAATGATGTGTCAAATATGTTTAAAGGTAATGACAAATAATAATATCAGAGTAAGTCCAATTTTGTAAATAGCAACAAAAAAAACCATTTAACACAAAGCACGCCACTGTTTTTTACCGTAATATGAATTTTTATTAATATCTTAATCTTTATATTGAGCTTATTCCAAGTTAATAAGAACTACTTGATTTTTGGACTTTCCTCCAAATTTCTAGGTTATGTGGACATCACCTATAAGGTGCCTGGCAGGCATATTATAGTGTTAAAAGCATAAAACAGTTGTCAGCTGCACAGTATAGGTACAGGCACAGATTTCAATAATTGGTTTTTTATCTTTTGATAAAATATGCTAATCAATGCTAGAAGGAAACCATCAGATTATCTACACTGCCAATAATGTGTGATTCAATGAATGCATCCAGATAATTGCATGTCAGTGGCCATTTGATGAAAATAGCCGCTGACATCTCAAAAAGCATGAAAGCGCTAACACTTTGCGAATGTACATCAATAACACTGGCCTGTTTTGTTAATACAACTGTTGTAAGATAGCCACAAGCAGGTGATTTATGTATCCATCTGAAATAATCAATGGTTTTTTGGATTGATGTGATTGATGTACCGGAATTCCAACTGTATTAAGAATTCTTACCTAAAAGGATTGCAAATATCAGCGAAATGGCAATGAAGAAGACACTGACGCACTTCATTCTTCTGGACTTTGCGTTGGAGTAGCTTATAGTTTAATAATGTTGAATAATATTACTAAGTATTGCAGTTTTTATTGTCTGCCTATGCTTGTTATCAAGCCAATTATTTTGAAATTCCGAATAGGTAACAGTGATAAACTGCAAAGCTATATATCATAGAGGCAGCTTGTCACCGGACTGCAAAATATTACAAATAAAAGACGTTAATTATTATTATTATTATTATTAAGTATCTTATTATCTAAGGGAGTTACCTGGGTGGCCTCCCAAAAGTTCGGGAACTGTAAGGTAGTAACAGCTAGGCCTTGGGGTATACCAAAGCCTATCGAATTGTCAGTTGAGTCTTAACTCTCAGTTTGCAGTGATTCAAAGATGAAATTTTTGTTTCTCTGCTATTGGAAACTGTATTCAAATACGCAATTATTTCTTTTTGGATGAATACCAAAAGAAACTCTTGGTAGATTACTTTCTTCATAAACCTCAACTCCAAATACTTGTTTTCTAGGATCATTCTGATAGGTATTTCTGAGTTTTTATAGAAGAAAGTACAAGACTTTTATATAAAGAACAACCATATACATACGTAGTAATTATGATTTGCAGATGTAAATTTAGATATTTTTTGTTGGCCGTCAAATAAAACGACATATGTTCACTAAGGTTTCGCTCACCTCGGTGGTCTTCTCCAAGGTACAAATGGAAGAAGACAATGTCAAAGATTTGTACCTGAAACAAAGGTATCGAAACATTGGCAACATTCGATCCAACACATGTAATTTCATTTGGTGGTCAACAAGACGTACACCTCAGGGTACGTTTCGGATGTTATGTTCACTCTATATGTTTTCAGGGGTCACAAAAAAAGTTTTATTGTATGGGTAAATTGTATTAAAGTTTTATAAACTCATCTCCCTATTGACCTGCAAGTTTCAGTCTCGAGCCTCTTTCGCATCGACGGGCTGTCGGCGATCTGGCTCTGCTCTTGCGCTATGACAACGGGCTTTGCTCATCAGAGCTCTCCTCCAGGAAGCCGTCGCGCATTGAGCCTGCCACTGGTTTCGGCCCTGATCCTAACCGTGTCGAACTTCGTACGTCCAGAACTGGCCAGTACGACCGCTCCTTTGTTCCTAGAGTTATGAGATTGTGAAACAATCTGCCTGACGAGGCTGCTCGATTAATCTTAGGCAGTTCAAAAATCGAATTAACAAAGTGTCTTTAAGCTCCTCATAGCAGCGGTGTCTCGATATTTAGGCTTCTGTCTACGCAGCTGGTTCGGTTTAAAAAAGGTATATATACGCACTGCGGTTTTTATCAGATCAACAGGCTTGTTACTGTCTGAAGTTGACGGTATCTATATCTTCAAGGTACTGTGTCAACGGATAGCAAAACTAATTAATGTACAAGTATCTTATGTATTTGTTTTTTGCGCGACAACATTACATTAGTTAATAGTTTATTGTTATATAGTTCCTTATTAGTGCATTCGACGGTGCCATATCTAGACAGCAGATGACCTAGTGGCATTCTTCTTTTCATTCTACCCAACACATGACATTCATTAGGCAGGCAACATTATTTCTCAGGTGTTAAATCGGAGATTCGGCCATCTCGGTGAAATTTTCAAAAGTACAAATCAAAAAAAGCCGATGACGATAAACTTTTTGTGTAATATTTGTAACACAACGGGGGATGTCCAAAATGTTAGTGAATCTTTGAATTCTATATCTTTAGTTTTATTTTCGCAATAAGTTTTAGATACCCACCTGTTACAAACATTACAGACTAGGTTATACGAAGCCCGTAAATTAAGTGATGAGACTGTTTTTTTTTATTTTCATTTAGGTGTTTTTTCAACTTCGAGAAAAGGAAAAGGTTATAAGAACTCAAGTCAGGAGAATGAGGAGGATAGGGAGCCACAGAAATGATTTTAATGGACATTTATTGACATTGCTGTGTGACAAGGAGAACTGTCTTGAAAAACGCAGTTGTTTTTGATCTGGTGAATGGTGGTATTATCCAAATTTAACTCTTCTCCGATCATTCTGACTGTCCCACCAACGATCTGAATGTACAAGATCCCGGATTCTGTCGATATTTACGTCGGTTCTTGAGGGTGAAGGCCTTTCGCTTCGTGGTTCATCTTCAATCGACTCTCTCCGTTTTGAAAATACCGTAAACCGTCAAAACTCCTGGGTTCTTGACTAAACAATACCTGCTGAAGTTTAGCAAGAGTTTCCTTTGCACTGTGCCTAAGTTTGAAGAAAAACCTGCTAGCATACCGTTGCTCCAAGTTGATGTCGCTCATTTTTAGAATACAATATCAATCAATCATTACTTAACAGACCTCGTATATCGACATAAGGATCCCTCACTCTTGTAGCTCTGCAAGCTAATAGACAAGTTTTGACTGGTTCAAAGACAACCGCACAATATATATATATGTATATATATATATATATATGTGGCAGAAGGGTCTGCAGTGGAACTGGCAAATTTGTGTCAACAACAGCTTATTATGGATTATTTCGTTCCATCATCTGTATCATATGCTATACTGATCTGGAGTTGCGCGAAGCAGTCACATCTTGTCTTTGGACTGCAGAGGAAGGCCATCCAGATAATTGCGAGATTGGTCTTAAGGACTGATTGTAGGCACACTTTTAATACCTAGGGATTTTAACATTCCCATCCCAGTATATTGTTAATTGCCTTCTCCATAACAACAATCTCACCATGTTTAGAATGGACAATGACGCTCACGAGCATCATACCAGATACAAGAGTAGACTAATGCCAGGGTGCCTTCGGCTAACCTGATGTTCGGAGTCTACAGAGTAACAAGGTCTAAAATTTTCTACCGAAAAGTATCAGAGACATGTCAATTCAATGGCAAGGTGGAAAGCATTTTTAAGAATTTCTCCAGAATACATAACATATCAAAACTTTTATATTGTTGTTTGTTGTCTTATTGTCTCTATTGTTTTAAATGTGATTTTTTATTTTAAGTTCGATTTGACTTCTATGTCTTTGACCTGTGCAACCACATGATACATATTCGCAGCAATACATTTGAATTTTAATTTGGCTAAATTTGTAGAGTATTGCTCTGATAAAAAGTGTACGCAATGGAACAATCCTCTAAATATTTTAAGCAGAGATGACTTTCCTCAACCTGTCATACCACTCAAATGATAAACTGACTGGAGATAGGTGGTATTTGAGAACGCAATTCTTATTAGGTGGTGAGATATCTCAAATGATAAATGCATGTCAATGATACGTAACAATTTTTTTCGTATGTTTGCCTTTGTCGTATAATTTCCTTAAGGTACGAGACCTACTTCGAAAGATTCAATCCAAGATTTGGATAGCTAGTACAGAGTGGAAAAAAATTGTATAGAAATCAGGTTTCAGTACAACCAAAAGGTTTATGTGAATTATGTTCCATGTTGGGTTCCAATTAATTTAAGTTCTTTGAATTAACAATAATAATAATTTATTTTCCGTAAAACTCATAACAAATGTCGACAGTAGTCAAAAGTGAGTCTGATTTATCCGACACACACAAAAAGAACACTTTGAAAAACACGAATTAAAATGACTGTGATAAATCCTCGTCTAATGAGTACAACTGATATGCTAACAGAAAAGCGTGTACTTTGCGTTTGAATGATGAGATGCTTTCAACGATGAATATCGGTAAGTGGTCGAACAATCTTAAGGCACGATACTAGAACCCTTCGTTATTGAAGCAAGCTTGTGACATGGGTTGACAATGCTAAAATACGCTTATATCCGGGAGTACCAATAATGCCACTTCTAAAATGGAAGTGTTTATGGTGATATCTACTATCAATAGATATAAAGACAATTTTTTTTCTAAAAATGATCGCGATTCTCTGAAATGTCAGAAAACGAACTATAGATTACACTCCAATAGATATATAATAAGTACACAGTCATAATACTCATTCGTTTGAGCAAATCTCTGCTTGGATGACTTAATTTTTTTTGAAAGTCTGCTTGGAGTCCATGCAAGTAGCAATATATTTACCATAGTTATCCTGCCTTATATTATAGCCGATTTTCCATTAAAACGCACGCTAAATCTTAATTCATTTTTCTTATATAAGACCAAATCCGTTTCCTGTGCGGATTTGATCCTATTTAATCCTATAATGTCATTCAAGGGTTATTTGAGAAAACGAATTTCCAGCATAGTCCTTTAGAAGCCTGTATGTCCGTAGTGGAGCGCTTAGGACATTTTTAGAGACCTTTGGCATTATGTTTTTGTGTTGTACATGCATGCTCGAGCCTGGAATGCTACTCGGAAGCACCCTGTATGCAAGCGATATAAAGTAGTTTCAACATTCTCGATTATCGATTCTACAAATGTTTCAACCATACTCTGAGGCGTAATATTAGCCAGGCTAACGCTAGAGTTCCGGCCAAGTGTTTCGGAAGCCCTAAAAGCTCCACTTGACGCTATAAATGTTCCATGGCAATCCTGGATGCAATACAAAGTGACAAAAATCACTCTCATATACCTCCCTGTAGCGTACAAATTGCCACGTTAGCGACGACCTGCTGCCTGTCCGTTTCTCAGAACACGATTTTTATTCATGATATGCTGTGATGCTGCCGCCAGGTGTCACCTGGATGACGCGCAGGCAATTGTTTCTCGGAGAGAGATGGATGAAGGTACCTGTCGCGCTGCTACCGTGTCAACCCCCAAAATTCAGCAGCGTCCGTTTGAAGGGTTATACTACTTCTAAATTATCACGAAACTGAGCCCCCGGAATCCTTAAAGAATATTCTGTTACTATTATTCAATTTGAGGTTTGTTCTGGTATACAAAACAAAGGACTATCTGATAATTTCGAGGCCTACCTAGGACATTCCGCTTTTTTTTAAATAACTATTATATATTATACATTTTTCGAATCAGAATTAAAAACTCTATTTATCTGTGCTAAAATTAAATATGGCGTCCATTAAGAAATGAAGTTATTGCTGGAGAACAACAGACTAAACGTCATATTGAAATTCTAATTATGCGATCTCATAGAGGAGTAAAAGTGGCAATGTTGACGAACAATTTATTTTGGAATCCCACTACAAATAAGGTCAAGAAAAAAAACGATATGGGACAATTCGGTTGTTTCCGTCTCTTTCCAGGAGTACTATGAATTTCGGTAACTTTGCCCCCATTTAAGCGACTTCGCACAATATTTTCTCGTCAATTGGCGTGGAAACCAAAATCATAGACCGCCACTGAGCTGGTCACCAGGGCTACCTCAAAAATTTAATGGCTCCCGATTCGAATCGACTATTTGTTTCCGTGTGTGTATGTTTGTGGAATGTCAAGCCTTGCTATTAATAATTTGGAAAAAATGGCCCAGCCACCGTATGACGGCATGGTACACTCGAACTGATGGATTTTTTGTTTTCGGTCAATGGCGAAGCATATTGTTTTTTCCATTGTGCGCGACAGTACGTGCGTTCGCAAGAGCGACTAAATATGAATGTCAGAGTACGTTTGTCAAACACTGGAAACGGCGAACGGCTGGATGTATGGCATGTTATACTCGTATTAGATCGAAAGCAAACTTTAGTATTGCGGTCTGAATGCTGACTGGTAAACTGGAAAAGGTAATCAAGTGCAGTATGCATCCACAGCTACCTTTACTTTCTATTAGAGTCTGTTGCCACAAATTCTGAACTTAGGACTGATTTCACAGGGAATTAAATCTAACGGGGTCTTTGACCAACTAGGGAGCAACATATCGGAATGCAATTCGACGGAAGCTGTCAAGGTTCTCCTAATATCGCCAATTTCTATTTAAATATTGAATAAAATCGTGAAAAAGCGGTTGCTTTATATATAAGGGTGCATTATAGATGCAATATTATGTCTTCGAGATTTAGAATTAAGATAAATTTCATAGAATTCCCAATTTCACAAAAGACGGTCTGTTATTTAAATCGACCAATGAAAATGTGAGAAATAATAGGTACATTTTCTAGCTATTATATTTAATAGGATGCCTTCAATGTTTTTGCAGACTGTCCATGACTTGAACATGAAGCTCATTCGCTGTATTTGACGGACTGTTACCCTATAGGTGGAGAACAACGCACTGTTGATTTGACAGCCCCGGCAAAATCCACCCTTCGTCTTATAGATCATGGAAAAACGTATTCAACTTGAAGATAGTAAGTACAATTTTCCATGGGTAGAAAGCTCAGAGCGGCAGCCTCTATTCTCCCTATAGAGACGTGTGCTTCATACTGTATGTCAGTTAAAATTTAGAGAAGATGGAACTTAATGAAAACAAGGATACTCGCATTGTCTGCAATATACATATACCAAGTTTTAATGTATCCTAAACAGTGTCTGAAGACAGATGAAAACATTCATTACGACTACGACAGAAGAAGTACCGGTACCTTGAATATTCCACATTTTGGGCTGCCTAAAATCTAAAAAAAGTATAAGATATATAGCACCAAAGTATTTTAACAAAGTTAAGTATCAGATCTTTAAATATGGATGCTCACAAACAATCAAGAATTTTCTAATTAGGAAGGCATCCTACTGAGTTTTTTCATCTTTTTCATCTACATAGAATTTCTCTCTTTCTGTTAAGCATTATTGTGTATATGTTTTTAATTTCCCACTGTAATGTACAATGGCACTAATAAAGGATTTGTATGATTTGTATTAGTAGTAATAGTGGTGAGGAGACAAAGGCTGGCAGCACGGCCATCTTTGGCCCGTTTCGTCGACACCGTAATATCAATAGTGTACTACTCCATATGCCATCTACTGATAAATGATTTTCGAATAAACCAGCTCCGACGATATGATGTACATCTTGATTTTGCGCCGATTTGTTGCGTGATATAGACAACACACAACACAGCATCTGCGGCTCGAAATTAACTTCCGAGGCGGAGACTAGAATTCGCGGGCCTTGGGGCGACCTATTAGTAGCACTAAGCGCTAGCCACTCGTTATACCCAGGACCTCTTCCACCTGAAGTTATCTCGATACTATATTTCGCCGTTCTGAGGTGTCTCGACTTTTGTATTTAATACATCTACAGCTGCAAGACAGCCAGTTGTACTAGACTGCGGCGCCTCGTAACGTCACCGGTGACCTGGGCAAGGTAAGCCGCCAAAATTCACCCATAGATCGCGCACTCAAAGCACTATAAACTATTTTTGAGGACTCGACTTTTACAGGTCGGCTATTTTCTCTGGACGATTATCAAGAGAAACAATAATTTTAATACTTTCATAGAAGACTTACAGCTCAGATATTCCGACAAACTGGATATCGGTTCCGTTTTAATGCCCCATCAGTAGCACAATAAAATGAGGTCTTGATGATTATCTAAATGACCTCTGTCACCATCAGAGATGCCGACAAGTGCAAAATTGTAGAAAGATATGGGGTGATCTAGATGAGTAACAACAACAGCTCCAACTGGTGTACTCGGATTGCCAAGAAAAAGGAAAGGCAGAATTTCTACAAAAACTGCATAATAGTGGCGACGTTTCGGTAGCAGGTAGACTTGTAGGACTCTCCGTTATCAAAGTACGAACGAAAGCATGAAAAAGGTGCATTTAGTGGCGAAAGCTGAAGAAGCTAACCATGGTGTCTTCAAAGTTAGAAATAGAAATACAGGGCTTACGAGCCCCTTCCCACTTCAGTTGGCCAACTATTGAAATCTTAGTTTTTTTCTTATCAAACACAACTAATAAAAATGTAGCAGGGTGTTATAGGTTTAAAATATTAACAATGAATATTTTGATAATACATATATAGTATAAAATACCAACTTTATCACTCCCTAATCAAATTTGCAGCATAAAAATAACACATGTTGCAATTACAGCATATCAACCTATTTTCATTTCAATGCAAAATAAGTCTATAACGCATAGGTGGCTGTGAAAAATATAAGCCATGACAATCGTTTCTATTAATCACCGTTGTCAGAATACGTTTAAAATAGTTTTGGGTAGTTAAGGTTTTCAAAATGGGTAGAGGAAAGGTTATTAGTGAGAAAATTCGGTTACTGAAAATTAAATTTTTTAATTCTGGGAAATCAAACTCAGAAATTGCAACTTTGTTAGACCTATCGCGGTAGAGTGTGAGAAATATTGTTAGATGTTATAACGTAACTGGTTCAGTTAAAATTAAGCCACGATACGTGAAGAAAAGTAATATCACAAATGCCGACAGAAGAGCATTAAGAAGAATAATCGTGATAAACAGGCGTGCCAATTATTTACAATTGAGTGCTCTGTAGAGTGACGCTGTTGGAAGGAGAGTTTCGAGGTCCACGACTCATAGAGAGGCCCAGAAACTGGAATTCAGCACTTGCAAGGTAAGTTTTCTTATAAAAAAAGTGAAGTAAAAACCCTAAAGTTGCACAACTTGTTTATAGGCCAAAGAAAAGCCACTATTAACTCCACTGCAAAAGAAAAATCGGCTTGGATGAGCTAAAGAACATAGACAATAGACACCTCAACAATGGTGCGCAATACAATGGAGTGATGAAGCTCGATTCGAAGTTTGTGTTGGTGACAGTCGCAGTAGAGTTATTCGCAAAAAAAAATGAAGCATTCCATGTTGACTGTCTGAAGAGAAAAGTGAAATTTCCAGCAAACATTATAGTGTGGGGCAGTATGTCATCAAAAGGGGTAGGAAAACTTCATTTTATTGATGGAAATGTGGATACAAACAAATATTTGGCAATTTTAGAAGAATCGCTTTTACCAGTGATGGAAGAATGTTTGACATCCGGCCAAGAGTTTGTGTTTCAGCAAGATGGTGCAGCGTGCCATACCTCAAAAAACGGTATAAAATGGATGGAAGAAAATAATGTGCCACTTTTGAAATGGATTTCTAGCAGTCCATATCTGTCACCTATTGAAACTTTGTGGCACGAGATGCAAAACGTTCTACGACAACATCCTGCTCGTACAATCACCGAACTGAGACAAAAGCTTCAAGAAATATGGGATTATTTTACACCAAAGTTTTGGCAAAATTTGGTTAACACTATGCCCCAAAGAATTTCAGCCGTAATAAAAAATAAAGGTGATGTTACCAAATGGTAATATTTCAATTGTTGCTTTGTTAACTTCGCGCATTTATTCACACATGGTTTATTTGTTCAGATGTTCTAATAGTTATAGGTCTAAGTGATTTCAAATACGTATTTTTTACGACTAGAGTGTATCTAAAATGTTTTTGAGAAAATAAATTTAGAATTTAGAAGTAAATAGTTTCGTCATGTTTAGTTCATAAAGGCATATGGTACAAATTTTGAAGTTTGCCAACTGAAGTGGGAATGGGCTCGTATATTTGTGACCATTTTGCTAAACTAGATGAAATGTTTATAGGTAGTTTCATGGAAGGTAAAGTACGAAGTACGTGTACGATCATTTTCTGAATGAACCTTTTTCACTCTCAGATGTTGATATGTCTACCATAAATTCCATCTCCCAACATTCTCAGTCAAACCTGCATATGGATGAACTCGACCGTTCCGTTAACGCTCACACATCTCTACCTTCCTCCTCTAATTAATTGCCTATACTCCAAACATTACTGTGTCTAACCCTCCACTTTATAATTGTAGCCTAACATACTCCTTAGGCAAGGGGCGCACCCATCCCCTTCCCTGATATGGACATCTTATTGAACATGTCCTGGGACCACCACCGCGCCCCCTCTAAACGAGTAAGTACATGGTACGCCACTGTGTGCGATAATAAATCATAATTTCTATGCGCCTGAATAATGATTCATATTTCACACAACGCCGCTATAACTCGAGATCGAGAACGCCAGCGATGCAGTCGCACGCAGGCGGTGCTGCATGTATGAACGAAGAAGGCTCACTACCGGTTATAGACACACAAGAAGCGTCCGTGAATATTTTTTTAAGGCAAATGTACGGGTAAATCTATGATGTATGAAATATGTACTAACAGATGTGCAACGGGGCTGGAAGCGTCCCAACTAACAATTATCACTTCTATTAGAGTTGCAAGAATGATTATACAGTATTCCTTAAGCAGCATTGTATACTGTAAGAACATTAGCAAAACTTCTTATAACTGCTATACAAGCGGAATGGGCACACTTAATAGGACACTTCAGTCATTTAAGAGGTTGTATAAGAGCTGCAGCTATCAGTTATACAACAAAAGTGTAATCCTCATGCAGCCGCTATAGAACATTTGCGTCAGTGCAAGATTCAGTTTTTGTCAACTATACAAATATTCTGTTACGTGATTCTACTTTATTGCAACCAAAACTATTTCTTATGTATTGTATAGATGAAGAATAATACATAACTAACACATTACAGTCGTCTTCTTTACTTACATATCGGCCATTGTGAATTTCATACACAGGTATATGATAAACTTCTACACTGTGATATAGGGCTATTGAATTACTTACGCAGCAAATTTTATTGTGATTAACGTGCAAAGTAGTTACGCAATTTGTACGGGCATCCTGTTTGATTCATATTTTAATAATGATCAAAAGTATGTTTAGATTTTTAAGATGAATAACGGAACTTATCTGCGTTAAATCTTCCACAAATCCTATATTTAGACACAATTACACTAGTTTTTATCACTTTATATCTGTAATGTCGAACTTAAACATAATTAATTAATTTTCAATAGAAGAATATATTTTTGCCCAATATGGCGGGTGATTATGTATAATCATGGCATCGTCCATGTTGTCTCTGGTTTATTAGAATATTTTGGTGTTGTCTGCAAGTGTTATACAACAATTTGACAAATGTCTGAAATGAAATACCGACAGAGTCGAATGATTCACCCAGACTTTGTACCAGATCTATATCTTCTGTTTGAACAGTTGATAAAACATTTTGAACCAATATGCATACGGCTTCGTTCCAACAAAACCGTGTACCGTACAGCGAACCATCATGAGCGTGCGCAGTACGTTTTTAGTGTCACTTAAAACGTACTGCGCATGCTCATGACGGTTCAAGGTACGGTACACGGCTTTGTTGGAACGAAGCCGTTGTTTGTCTTAAAACATTGGTTATGGCATTTTAAAAAAAATATGACAGTAGAAAGTTAGGTTATGGTGAAGTTGTATACCAACATAATTAGCATATGTACATCCTTTAACAGTTACTAAACAACAGTTGTATAAGTGGTTCCGTTGGGAGCAATTTGTTGGCTAATGTAGTAAATTGCACAGCAAAACAACAAGGCTCGGGTTTGTTTTATAAACATTACCATGGATGCCACAACACAACCATTTTGACTAACGTGCAGATGTGCTGTATAAAATAGTTGTATCAACGTTTATGCAACAGTTAAAAATTTGCCCTATAAGGTGTTGTATAGCTATGGTATAAGAATATTTTAAACACCTCACTTTAGAGCAAATATGTTGCAGAAAGCAAATTTGCATTCCACACAACATTAAGCCAGCATTTTGGTGTTCAGGCAACAACAATAGAGAGCTCTTATGGCTGAACGGTTCATTTAGCAAAAGCTTAAACCACTACTTTGCTAGTTGGGGTCTTAATATATTAACATCAACAAATTGAGATATACCTTTCCTAACTCCCTACAATACCCTACCTCTAGTTTTTAACCCTTACGAGATGCTTCTGGAAATGATCAGGAGCCTCTGAAACATAATATCTCGTTTTTCACACTTTTCGCGATTACAATACTTCCTCGCTAGTCGGCGCGGGAAACAAGACAAAGCTTTATAATAACAGAACCTTCTAAAATGCTATGGGATCTTGTTAATGGATGTTTGAAGAATATTCAGGATCTTTGGAAATATTGAAATTTTCGTTATCCATATTGTTTTTCGGTGTCGAAGTGGCAGCTTTTGCACCTTTTCAAGTATTGAAATCGCTTTTAGCTTGAAAACTATTAGCTTTAGAGAGCAGTCCTTATAAAGCTTTTTTGTAAATAATGACTCAAAAAACTTAAAAGGATTTTGCACGGAGGAAAAACTATTGGGTTTATTAAAATATTTCGTACACGACTTTTGACACAATTTTGGAGCTGGCAACATCCAGTTTCGTTAAAAGGGTAAAGAGTAAACTTATACGAGTTAGAATACGTTTTCAAGCAGATGAGAAGATACTTCCTGCACTATAACGCCCTTGTCACTGTAAGCTGCTCTAATCCATCTGAAAACAATATGGTTGGAGAGTGCTGTGTATCAAAGTAACATTTGACCCAGTTTCTGCGTCCGTTCAAATCTCCAAAGTGCGATATACTTACGCCATGTCCACATCCAGGATAGGCACTCAACATAAACGCATTATTACACCGGCTTAAACCTTAAGCCATTGACTGTTCCCGTTGCGTAAACCTCTTTAATTGGATTAGATCTACTCATCCGAATTGGCTCCGGCCAAAACCGGAACCGGAACTGGCTGACTAATTGAAGAATGGACTCAGTTGAGGATTTCGCTCTGTATTTACCGATCGTTTGCACTTTTCAAGATTGCTCCGCTACGTTGTACCCCGCTTTTTGTTCGGCTTTGATACGCGGGGATTTTAAACTGATTGGATGTCAGGATGGGAAAGCGATGCGATTGGTAGGTATCTGCGTCAAACGGGTTCAGTGCGATAGATTGTAATTAGCTGGATTATGTTTTTTTTCGTTGCATTCATTTTAGACGATAAGCTATCAGCATGAAGCCGGAAAACTTTGGCAAAAGTAGAGCAAAGTTTATTTACCAAAAATAATGATAATATATTGTAAGATGAGTATGATAGGGTACACAGTCCAAAATAGTAAACAAACAGGAAACCCGTGAAAGCAAGCTTGTGCGTGGGCTATTACAAATCACAAAAACTTTAATCTACTATGGACATTATTGATATGGATATGGCGTATATTTTTTTTAATTTTCAGTCCGTCGCTACTCATTGTGAAATGACAGTAGCTCAGGTATTCCACTATAAAATAGTTCACGCACTTAAAAACAATTCGACTACAATCGGTTCACAATATGGGTCATGGAATCGGTAAGGTAATCCATAATCGGTAACTTGAAGATGTATGATTAATTCAAGCATTTAAGTTTCTTTAAAGTCGTCTACAGTCGGTTAATGTATCTATCTTCAACTAGAACATGTAATGTTATTTAAATTCAGTGTCGATGAAAAAAGATAAAAGAAAGGTAAGCATACAGGCATCACAGCAACAGTTTCAATGGATTTATGAGTCCTTTACAATCATCACATATACTATATTATGTATGTTTTGTCTACTACTATTTGAGATCCATAACTCAAGTTGTTTCTTGAAGAGAAATTTTTGACTGATTCTCCTAATATGCTCCGGCTAGCTGTTAAAAAATAATTGTCTGATATCATATACTCCCACTTCTTTGTAAAGTTCATCAGATGGATATCTACGTGGCCAGGCATTATTTTAAGTATCCGCTTATTTGTTTTTATACTCCAGCTATCATGAAGGCCTAAAGGCCTAAACACCTATGGGTACCGTGGAGCTATGGGGGATACAGGGGGAAAGGGGGGACGCCACACGAACTCTAGCTAGGGAACACGTCTGCATGCAACATGGTCACATTCTGGCCCCACGTACGAGATCCGCCGGGTGGTACCTCCGAGCACAACAGTCAGAGACCGTCTATCACCTACGAACAATCACAACATCCATAGCCAAGAGAAAAGCTTCTCTTGGGACAGGACTCGAACCCGCGCAGCGCACGGCAACTGATTAGGAGACCGTAGCGTCTACCGCTACGCCACTGGTGCTGCCTACTTCCAATTTATTGAGATACATAGTTGATAGGCTACCCCATGCAAGAATGCCTTAGTGACATGAGATTGAATCAAAGCAAAAAACAAAGATTTCAGAATGTCTGCGCTGAACATATAAAAGTATTATTTGAATTTTGAAACTAAGCTCCGTATTCTTGTAACCATCTGGCCGACATGTTCCGACCATCTAAGATGGCTGTTCAGTACAACACCTAAATAAAGCTCTTCACAAGGGTGTGTGAAACTGAGGCCAAAGGCTTCAGTAGCCAGTCAGAGCAAGGTCTTTGCAAATATTCCCTCCAATTCCGTAACATCTTCAACGAAGCTCCGAAAAGGTACTATCAAACCTCCAAACTGATCATAAGTGAAACTACATATAAATTTTTGTGATATCACGTTTTTGACACTGGTACACTGATGAATCATAGATAAATTTTGGGTGGATCTTCTCTATCAGTTAAACTTCGACCTGAGCTCCTGTATGATAAAAAATATGCTGAAATAACAATACTTGCCTAAAATATTTAGCAAGGTGTCGGAACACAATTTCTCTCCTTTATCTTGCATCCACGTACGCAGCACTAATTTGTCATAGTCAACAGCTCTGTACACATGAAACAGCCACGCAACCCACTTCCGAGGAGATCAGATGCCGGCCATCGACTACCTGTGTAGTTATAGTACAGAAACTATCCTCCTATCTGTTTAAAACAATTATTATAATTGTTTTTTTGCTTAACCTCATTCAAAAAGACCGCTTTTGTTGAATCTGCCTGTCGCCAGACCTAAAATTGCGTCAAGAATTGTTTTTTTTTATTAAGAAAAGATTCGAAGATGCTTCCTGGACTATTAACGCAGGTAATGAATGGGTGATCGCATCCAAATGGCAAGTAACCTCTCAGTCACCGTGGCACTGTAGTTCTTCTACTCTATTCTTTGGTTCAAACTTAGTTTAAAACAGCCTGTTTTTGTAACACGGCTTCCTTACTAGTTTATAATAATGCCTTGCTTGATTGATACCTAGGCTTGACAACCGCTCTTACTGAACCTAAATAACAAGAAGCGTAGGTGCACCACCTTTGGACGACAATGATACAATCGCTGCAACTGTCGTTGATCGTCCTAACAGGGGCTGTTGGCAGCAGCCGTATCCTAACCACGCGTACCTATAAATATTTATTAATCAATTATTGTTTTGCAACGTAGATGTGTATCAGGAAATTGTTGGATTAATATTAAACAGTGTTAGCCGGCAGTGACCATACATATTTAAATGAATCAATCACGACTCTGGGAGATAACTTTGTACGAGTAGCGATCCATCTTGTGATAAGGTGTCAACACTCTTTTGCCGTCTGTTCTTCTTTTTGTGTGGAACAATGGTATAATTGGGTGGGTGAATGGAGGAGAGGGCCGATTGGTGCGGTAAAAGTGGGCACATTAGACAGCACCGGCAATTTTTACACTCTTCGTCCTGACAATTTTTTCGTTAAAACCTTTTTTTTTTATATTCCAACTACAACGAAGGCCTAAGGCCCAAGCACCCATTGGGTACCGTGGGGCTATGGGGGATACATGGGAAAGGGGGCACGCCACACGGACTCTGGCGAGGGAACACGTGTGCATGCAACATGCACACATTCTGGCTCCGCCTACCAGAACCGCCGGGTGGTACCTCCGCGTTCGACAGTCAGAGACCAGCTACCACCTACGGACAATCAGAACATCCATAGCAAGAGAAAAATGTCACCTGGGACGGGACTCGAACCCGCACAGCGCACGGCGACTGATCAGGGGACCGAAGAGTCTACTACTGCGGCCACCTTGCTCCATTGCTCGATTATTATAAATGTTATTTACAAAAATTGGAGGCAATTCACTTAGAAAATATGCCTCTTCCTGTATGGTGATCCATCTCCTGTATTCTTCAGTATATTCTGAAAGGTCCCTTCAAAGAAAGAAGATTGATAAAGGATACTGTAGGGTTGTTTTGCTCGAAAAAGCTTTGACGCCTTGGCAGTCACTTCTTCAGATATAATAGTGAATTTTTCGTCAAGGTAAGCTTGATATCCCATTGTATTTCGAGATTTAAACGATTTTTAAATGTTATACATAATCCATATGTGCAACACAAAATGTACGTTTTCTTCAAAAAATCAAATGGAACACTTTGTATATTTTTACGGTTTTGGGTTATCTTCATTGTAAGCTTTATTGAATTGAAATCTTTGGTGGTCAAGTTGCTAAATTTCCCGGTTTCCTGGCAATTGCACAGTTGAAAGTAAATGAATACCTCATTATTTGTGAACAGTAGGGAATAATGTGGTATTTATTTGTTTTATATTGTAATTTCTGGGAAATTGCAAATTAGCGATTTAACCTCTAAAATTTTGATACATGAAAAAACTTATATAGACGATGACCATACTGACTTATAGGGTGTTTGATTTATGTTCTTGAGAAAAAGTACATTTCGCGTTCATGAACATCCTGTATCGATGTTGACCAAAATTTAAACAACCTTTGAATGCCTATAATGAAGGATTACTTTTTTGTGGAGAAGATATCTCGACTCATAAAACCTTGCTGTGCTGAGTATCATACAGAGCATTTCGTACTTAAATGGATATAGTGAAATGAAAGGTACTAAGACCAAGAACTTTCTATATCGGAAAATGAAAAATCTCTAAAAATTCAGTTTTTACGGATATACACACGGCAAAGCGCATTTTGTTGAAATAACTATAACAAAATGACTTGGAAGTTACGTGAAACCATAAGAACGGTTAAAAGGTTCAGGGCCGTACTGGATTTTTCCACTATTATATATAATATTGGCATGTTTTACTATGTACAAAAACAAACCGATGGATGGTGCCTACTAATTAGTAAGATACTCGTATATTGATTGCGCCTCTTTTGATTCATATTTAGAAATTTTCACTTATTTAATATTTTAGTTTTAGCAGCCTATTTGACACAAAACCCAAAATTTCCAGGGGTTATCAACTTGGTATTTCAACATTTTACACAATATTGCTTAGAATTGAACAAATGATGTTTTGGATGTTAAAAATTTCATGGACGAATTCAGATGCTTTATCCCCTTGTATTTTATCAATAGCAGCGCCCTGTAAGTTGTCTTTTGAATTTATTATTATTTCACAGAAAAAAGAGCAATAAATGGTACAGGTAAATAGGAAATCTAACGTTATGTATACACTCATTGCGGTAATTTTTTTAATGATTTTATCCCAAAAACTGAAATTATAAATGAGTCATGCTTTAAAGCGAAACAACATTTAGTATGAAAATTTACGGAAGCGTAGTATACAGATCTGGACTAGATATTTAATTTTTGGTGTATCATGTGTGCATTTTGTAACTAAATCTAACGTGAGAGCTCGCAAACGTAACTATGCTGAACCTGTATATTAGGTTTTTCTACATATTCATCGTAATCTTGAACTGGTTTGTAGATTTTGATTCAGTGAATTTACAATGCCGTCTCCTTAAATCAGGACTTATGTTGTACAACATCAGTTGGTAAAACTAAATCACTAAGACTTACTGAAAAAATGAAATAGTGTGCATAACATTCATTTTCCCTTGTATTTATATCATTTATTGCTCTTTTTTTTGCGAAATAATGTTAAATTCAATGTATAGCTTATGAGGCGCTCCACTTGATAGAGTACAAGGACATAAAAGACTGAATCTGACCCTGGAATTTTGGCTTCCAAAACATGTTTGGTTCAAATTTCAAGCATTATTTTGTAAAACATTCATGAAACCAAATTGATAACCCGGCTAGCTTTACGTCACTCCTAGGTAACTTTAATATTGTGCAGAATTTGAACAAAATCGTGCTCGAGATATGTGGTTTTAATGACTTGGCGTATTTAGATGAATCATCGTATTTATCCATTATCCATAATAGCTTACTTAGATCTTTTTCATTTTCGGTTATGAAAAGGTCTCGCTCTATCCTGCCTACTATTTTACTATGTCCATTTAAGTACAGAACACCATATAAATATAAGTGGTGCAGAAATTGACCGCTGTGGTCGATGATCCAACTCTCCTGATGGTATGATGTCTTAAGATGGTGATGAAGTGATAACAACAGCACACAGCACAACCACCACACCATTTTCCATATTGTTTCTATACGTAGCTCTGACCGATTTTTTCTCCATTGGCAAAAAAAGCTTTTTGCAAGCTGTAAAAATCCGAGCTGGTTCAGCACCAGCCAATCCTATGAAAACAATCCGAGTGAATGGAGCAAACAGAATTTACCTGCTTATGTAAATATTTTCCCACTAATAGCTACTCGGCAGCCCAAAAATATCGAATGTACTAACAAATTTTTGTTTGGTGAACAAGAACAGTGGCGCCCTCTGTTCAAATACTTCGCTGTTTGTTCGGCATTTGTTTTAGCTTCTTCTCCGGGTGTTTACGCTATCTACAAAGCCGTCAAATATTTGTCTTTCTTTCAAGAAAGTAAACCGGCGGTCTAAGAGGATGACATTCGATATTTTGGATTCAAGCTCGGAGGAAGCTGAAAGGGACTGATTCGTAGAATTGTTTCGAAAAGGCTATCGTACATATTTTTTTCACAGTAGATGAAGGGTAAGTTATTTATCGGGAATTAGTCATTTATAGGTCTCAAGGAAGAAAAGTGAAAAACTGGCATACTTATATTAAAAAGTCGCTTCAAAGCATCTAGACATTAAATTAATGAAGCTTTATCAACGTATGGTCCTTCTTTTTTACTAGTTTAGAGTACGTGTAAGGCGTCCCGCTATAAATTAATCTAGCTGTAGCTTTTTCGCATGACTGTTTAAAAAAGGTTTTATACAAAGGTTGTAGCGTATAACATGAAGTACTATTTTTTCAAACGGAAAACCTTCTATGATTTTATTGAAAATGTTATCTGATTTTTTCTGATACTACAGATATTTTAATCATATTTATTTTCATAAGTTTGGTCAAAAACTCAAATTGTGTGTGTCATTTACTTATATGTATCAGAGTATACCAGTATGCATTTAGCCGTCTATGCAGTTTCATATAGGGCTGGATATTGATTACAGGTATGTTCGTTCAGTGGTCGGTGACTGTGTCTGGCATCCGGCCGTGAGAATTCCGTCTATACTGTATATACTATACAGACTGAATGTAGTTTGTGTGGCGGGATCACTGACAGGTTGCCGACTGCTGTACGAACAAGATTTAAACAGCTCATACTTCAATTTTTGTCTAAAGCAATGAAAATAAGCGTATTAAAATATATAAAAGGAACATTGTTCGAAAAATTTTATATTAGGGCATGCAGCTTCTGTTCTAAAAGGTTCTGCAAAAAAGTTAAGAACGAGGTCATAGCAGGTACAGCTATTGGAGCGACATTACTTTGTATTCAATTCAGAAATGATGGCTTTTTGGTAATAATCTGGAAGCCTTTTTTTGTTTGGTTGGCTGGCCTGGTTGGTAGGTAGATTTACTCCCCTGGTTACAAATCTGCTCGTGGGACATCCGTTGTACCTGAGGGTTTCCCTCTCTGTCATACAATATGAATGCCGAGGAGCAACAAAGACAGATTTTGACTTTGAGTCTCTCATAGGTAGAGATGACATTACTCTGCAGGCATAAAGTCCAGGAAGTATTTTTGCATCCATTTGCAAAAGTATTCTGTAGCTCTTGTTGCGTTGTATGTTGGCAGGCCCAAAATAGCACCAAATTGTGCAAAAACCTTTTTCAAGTCAATTCCAAAAATTGTTTTTACGTTCCACACAAGGTAGGTTAGGTAGATTAATTGGTAATCCTGTGCAAAAAAAGGTTCCTATCATCCTTTTATGTTTTTTTCTAAAGCTGAAAGTTTTCGAGATATAAATAATTAAATATTTGGTATACCTGCTTATTTAATGCGATGTTTGTATTTTAAGTGTGATTGCGAGTTGTCTCAATTTCATTTACTCTTATATTTATCTATTCATATATATAGTCTTTTATCTGAAACTTTTTAATGTTCATACTGGTCTTGATAGCAGAATACCTAGTTTCTTTTATATAACTTAAATCCTACATTATCTTTACTGTGTCTGTTTTGTAGTTTCTGCTGATGAACGGTGGCTTATGAAGGAAACACCCGCTCAAAGGAATGCGAATTTATTCGCGAAGATTGTACAAGTGACGTCTCTGTCATGAATTGCAATGGCGTCATATCGGCCTCGCTCTCTCGTCGCGCATGCGCTTGATGTGGAAACAAATATTAATAGACACATGGAGAAAAGTTATGTTGGCGTAAACATACCCCCGACCTTGAAAGGGTCAACTTTCAACATACCAAGAAGGAAATACATTTCACAATATATCTGAATAATGATAATAATGTCCAATCGTGAAATAAATATAAAGGTTAAAAGTCACATACCTGTAGAAGTTTATACATCACCAACTTCACAATCGGCTCTCTGCACTGGTTCAGTTTCTATTGGCAACACACAAAGTTGAGTAACTGCACGCTTCACTGCACCAGAAGATGTCTGCACAGTAGCAACTCGAACCTTGCCGTGTGCTCCGGGATGAAAGGTAGAAACCCTTACAAGTTTCCAATTCAAAGGAGGTAGGTTATCGTCTCGCAGGACTACTAGTGAACCAAGTTGAAGATGGTCTTGATGTGTTCTCCATTTGGTACGTTGCTGTAACTCGGTTAGGTATTGATGAGACCAGCGTTTCCAAAAGTGTTGCTTGTAAGTGCTGTAGCAACTGATACCTGGATAGCCTTGTTATCGGTATCGTGCTGAGGTCTGGATAGGGCAACGCAGTAGCTGGACGCCCAAGGAGGAAATGGGATGGCGTTAGGGCCAAAAGGTCATCAGGAGAACAGGACATAAGAACAATAGGCCTTGAATTTAAAACTGCTTCTATTTGTGTAAGCACGGTGTAAAATTCTTTAACTGTTAGATCTGACAAGTCAAGGATGCGGCGCAGATGTTTCTTCGCAGATTTTACCCCTGCTTCCCAGATGTCTCCCATGTGAGGAGAAAATGCCGGTATGAATTTCCAGTTTACACCGGTATTGCATATCCTTTCTTGTAAGTAAAATTTCTTTTGGGCAAGGAAGGACGCGAGGTCGCGTAGTTCCGCTTCAGCCCCTCTGAAATTCGAGCCATTGTCGCTCCAAATTTCCAGTTGTTTTCCACGGCGGGCGGTAAACCGGCGCGAATGAAAGCATCTGTGGTCCAGCTACTGACAAGTTCCAAATGAATAGCCTTTGTGGCAAAGCAAACGAATAAAGCTATGTAGGTCTTGGTCAATTTCGCACCTCGACCGGGTTTATCTTTCATTATGACAGGACCCGCGTAATCTACTCCGGCAGTATGAAATGGTGGAGCTGGAGTGACACGCGCTTTGGGAACTATTCCCATTATAGGCGAAATAACTGAAGGGTTACAACGAAAGCATTTGACGCAAGTACGAGTGATTTGTCTGGCAAGATTTCTACCACCAGTGATCCAGAAGTTTTGCCGTAATGAGTAAAGAGTTTGCTGTGGTCCGGTATGTAGTAGCCATTTGTGCTCGTACTCACACAACAACATTGATAAGCAGTGTTTACCAGAAAGGATGACGGGGTGTTTAAATGTGAAGCAAGAATTTGAATTTTGAATTCTTCCCCCGACACGAATTACACCTTTATCATCCCTGAAGGGATTCAATGAAAGCAATTTTGAAGAATTAGGTAACGATTTACCCCGTTTCAAAGCCAAGTAATCATCTTGAAATGATTGCCTTTGGGACGTCATTGTCAAGTAAGTGCAGGCGGCTGAAAGCTCTGACGCCGATTGATCGGTCTTTCTCAGATAGTTTACAGTTTGAAGTGTACCTAAGTACATACGCTGTCGCGCGCTGAAGTCTTGAAAAACTAGAACATGATGAAACATTAATAACGTCGGGCACACATGTAGCAGGAAATGATACAAACTTTTTCTTTAATTCGGGCAACTCATCCTCGAGCTTATGTTGCGCTATGGGCCACTTGTCGCATCCTTGTGATAACCAAGCTGGTCCTTTCCACCAAAGTGGATCGGTTAGGAGGTATGTAGGTGATGCACCACGCTAAAGCAAGTCCTCTGGGTTTTCACTAGAGTTTATTTAATGCCAACTTTCTGCCTGTGTTTGCGTTTGTATTTGTGCTACCCTGTTTTGAACGAAGGATTGAAGTCTGTTTGGCTCGGTTTTTATCCAGGCGAGACATACCGTGGAGTTAGACCAAAGGTAGGTAGCATCAAAGGGAATACTCATTGATTGTTTTACCTTAACAACAAGTTGACTAAGCAAGAAGGTCCCGCATAGCTCCAGATTCGGAATAGTCAAGGACTTTAGAGGACTAACATTGGATTTGGCTGTAAGCAAATGTACGGTAATCTCGCCGCAAGAAGCGATGCTGCGAATATAAAGGCATGCACCGTAGGCCTGTACCGAAGCGTCCGAGAAACCGTGCAGTTCTATTTTAGATGTATTTAGACATAAGACCTGCCTCGGAATTTTGAGGGTGTTGAGAACAGGAAGTTGTTCTCTAAATCGACGCCAACGACTATCGATATTGCTAGGCAGTGATTCATCCCAATGAAGTTTCAACGACCATAATTGTTGGAGTAGGATTTTACCAATGATGATACATAGCCCAAGGGACCGAAGATTTGAGCAATGTTAGAGAGAATAGAGCGTTTGGTTATGGCTCTTAGATTGGAAGATGGTTCTTTGCACGTTGATCTGAACCTATGTTTATGATGGTTTCGGAATTATTAGATTGGACATGACTAAGACTTGCTTGCTGTTTAAAGACCATTTTTGAAGCTCAAAGCAGTCAGTAGAAAGAATGCAGGTGAGCTCATCACATATCTTTACTGCCTCTTCTTCGGATTGACAGCTAGGAAGAAGATCGTCCATGTAAAAATCTTTTGATAAGATATGAGCTGAATGTGGGAAAGTGTCACCATGTTCTAAAGCAAGCTGCTTAATGCACCGCACTGATAGCCAAGAAGCTGAGGTGGTTCCGTAGGTAACCGTATAGAGTTGAAAGGTTTCGAGCTCTTGTGAAGGATCAGCTCTCCACAGAATCGTTTGCAGATGATGTTGGGTTTCGTCTATCCTGGTCTGTCTTTTGACCAAATCAGCACCTAAGGCGATAGGACCCTGACGGAATCTCAGAAGAATTGAAAATAAGCTATCTTGAATGGTTGGACCTATGTACTGAAGGTCGTTTAAGGAATAGCCAATGTCAGATTGAGATGACGCGTCGATCACGACTCTGAGCTTTGTCGTTTTGTTGTTCTCATTCACAACTGCGTGATGAGGTAGGAAGTAAGAAGAAGAAGGTACTTGAGAAGAAGGTATCTTGACCAGGTGACCGAGACTGTGGTACTCCTCCACGAATCTAGTGTAAGGTTCGCGCAAAGTAGGTTGCTTAGAAAGTTTATTTTCCATTGAGTGGAACGTTTTTATAGCACATTCGCTGGAGTCCCCTAAGTGGAAGGGGTCTAGTTTAAGAGGAATTTGGGCAATGAAGCGACCACTTTCGTCTCTGCGAGTGGTCGTTTGGAAAATATCCTCACAGATCTGCTCTTCCGAGGAAAAGTGAAGATTCTTTGTGACGACAGGTTCTTCAACCTCCCAAAATTTGGGTAGGAGATTATATTTATATATATATATATATATATTATATTTCTTGACTTGTTCTCAAGTTGCATGAAGTTTGGTTAGGATTACCACTACAAACAGGAATAGGCCCGGAAAGTACCCAGCCAAGAACGGCTTTCTGTAAGGTGGGTAGGTTTTTCCCAATGCGTATCTGTCCAATTCAAAGCAAATTGTAGAAGATTTCGGCTCCCAGAAGCATGCCGACCTTGGAGCTTTCGAAGTAAGTAGGATCAGCAAGATTTAAGTGACCTGGAATGTTCAAAGAAGAAACATCAATGGTTTGATTAGGTAAGTTATGATTAATCGTTACCAGGCAATGAACCGTTGCAGTGTAAGAAGTGTGTGCGGATTCGAAGGTAACCTTGTAGCTTTTGATGTTAGGAGAGACTACTGGATTTATCCTTAACACTGAGATTTGAAAAGCTAAGGCAAGTGATCCTGAATCAAGTAGCCCTACCTGTCTTTGACATAGACCACGGATGTTGAATGAAGCGTTTGCACAGGCCCAGGAGATTCGCGCTGCCACTGAATGTCCCGACCACAGGATTTCTAGGAGTAGGAGCTGATGAGGTATTTGTTTTCAGAGGATCTGTGGTGAAGTCGTTGTGGAGCAAAGTATTATGCCGTATCTTGCATTTTCGGCAAGCGCCGGCCATGCAATTCCTAAGTGGGTGAGTGCCCCGCAAATAATTTAAGCATAATTTATGATTTTCCAGCTGTTTTAGTCTATTTTCGCTTGAAAGTCTAGTAAATTCGTGACAGTTTTGTATGAAATGTCCAAACTTGTCGCACAAGATGCAGTTTTTTGCATCACTAGAAGCGCTAGCTTGGTTAGTATCTCTGCCGAGCGAAATCGTTTCCAAGAAGTCTGCCCTGCCTTTGAGGAGGGCTTTAAATTGATGTAAAGAAACAACCTTGTTTTTAGGCGACTTCAAAGAAACGTTTCTGTCCTCCCATTCCCTAGAGGTTATTTAGTCTAGTTTTTGGATCAAAACGAAAATAAGAAGGGTATCCCAGTAATCAACAGGTTGACCCAAGGCTTGTAGAGAACATAACTGTTTTGATAAGTTATCGAGCATCTTACGGAGATCTGACGCGGACCCTTTCACCATGACAGATAAGTTAAAGATTGACTTGAAATGGTTTTGAATGAGCAAGTTATCGTTGTTATAGCGTTGTGTTAATGTTTCCCAAGCCTTGTGGTACGTTTCCGCCGAAAATTCGATTGATCGTATCACTTGTGCTGCACCACCCTCTAGAGCTGGACGCAGATAATGATATCGTGTCATTCATTGAACTATTGTGGTTTATCAGAGAGTCAAACGTGTCCCTAAGCTCTAGCCAATTTTCATAACTACCGGAGAATTTGGGCAATTTTATCTCAGGTAATTTCACATTAAATTGGTTAGAATGCGTATTTTCGAGAGATTTGGTAGCTGGGGCTGCAGGGAATCTGCCAGAACCCGTGTCCGATACGCCACTGTTTACGGCGTAATAACCGGAAATTATTTTCTTGCAAGGTGACATAAGGCTGTAATAAACTGATTTAAGGTTTTCTCTCTCTTGTAGCTTAGCATCGAAATCGTCTGAAGTAGATTCAATGTCTTGATTGCACATGCTGAAAGTATTTTTTCTCGTATTTCTCTACCCAATTCAATGATAAGAGATTTGTCTAAAGTCTGCAAAGGAACATCTTGTATCGCCTCCTCTAGCTGAAAAATACAGAGTGGCGCATCGAAAACGAAACAAACGCATTTACTGGCAGCTCAGTTTTTTTTTTGAATTACGCTCACACCCGTCGATTTTGTTTTTCGAGGGGGATACAAGTTTGGCAAAAAATCACGTTAACCCGTGCAGCCCCTGGCTGGGGTGACACCAACCCTAAAATCTTAAATGGAAAGGGGAGTCGAGTGATACCTTATTTTAAAGGTCTTCCAATTCCCTTTATAATGATGCAAAAAACATGAGCTTCAGTTCAGTAGTTTTGAAGATCTATTGATTTAAGGCTTAAATAAAACTAATACATCATCATTAGTGGAGATCAATACATTTGGCAGCAAAGTAATTTAAAAATGAAGAATGAACTAACCCGTTAGGGAAGTAAATGTTGAAAATGGCCACCAAGACTCTCCATGCAATAATAAAGATTTTGCTCAAAACGTTGCCACACAACTTGCAATATTTGAGGAGTAATTTGAAGGCACCCATTCACAATTCTTTGTCGCAGGTCTTCTAATGATGTTGGCTGAGTAGCATAGGTTTTGCCTTTTAAATGACCCCACATAAAGAAATCCAAAGGTGATAATCCTGGCGATCTTAGGGGCCATTCAATGGCACCTCTTCTACCAATCCATCGATCTGGAAACGTCTGATCGCCTGAGCGGGGGTGACACCAACCCTAAAACCTTAAATGGAAAGGCAGGTCGAGTGATACCTTATTTTAAAGGTCTTTCAATTCCCTTTATAATGATGTATAATACATGAGCTTCAGTTCAGTAGTTTTGAAGATTTATTGATCTAAAGCTTAAATTAGACTTTAATAGGTACATCAGATTATTTTGCACTACTTTCAGAAGAAATTTGACTAAAAGAATTTACTACGCCCATGTTTTGTTTATCATTTTGTTGTTGAAAATAGCTATTGGAGCGTTTTTTGTGACAAAAAAGTTATTTCTTGAAGAAAGATAAGGAAACTTATTTTAAATAGGAATTCAGTACATAGTTTGCGATTGATTTGACCAAACTATGTTGCTAAAATAACTTATAACGTTTTATTACATAAATTGACCATGGCATATTCCGCAGCAAAAATTATCGAAATATTTTTCGGAAATAATCAGTGCGCTAATAGAACAGCAGACATATTTAATGAGCGACATGAGAACAGTAACGTCCATCGAAAATATGTTCTAGAACTTGTAGCTAAATTTCGGGAAACTGGATCAGTCGGCAGTAAAAAACGCAACATTGAAAATCCCATAAGGAACGAAGCAATAGAAGTGGGGGTTTTAGGGTAAGTTTATGTAGATCCTACGTTAAGTACCCGCAAATTGGAGACTGTGTGGTGTTAGTCGATGTACTGTCCAACGGATTCTGAAGACCCATAGTTTTCATCCGTATAAAATTCACCTGGTACAAGAACTTAATGAAGACGATTTTGATCGGCGATTACAATTTTGTGAATATATGAGTGAACGAATTATAAACGATGAACATTTTCTATTCAGCACTTGCTTTTCCGACGAATGTTACTTTTTCTTAAATGGCGTAGTAAATCGTCCTAACTGCCGATATTGGTCCGATTCTAATCCCAGAATTTATCATGAGGTTCATACACAGCAGCCACAAAAATTAAATGTTTGGGCTGGTATTTTTGGCGATCATTTAGTTGGTCCTTTTTTCTTACCTGGAAATTTGACCGGTGGAATGTATTTGGAATTACTGGAAGATACCATAGATCCTGCATTAACAGCCATAATTGAAAATCAGAATGACCGGCGGTACATTGCGAATAGGTTGATGCTCCAACAAGATGGTGCCCCACCACATTACGCATTAAGTGTTCGACAATATTTAGATTAGACGTTTCCAGATCGATGGTAGAAGAGGTGCCATCGAATGGCCCCCAAGATCGCCAGATTCAGCACCTTTGGATTTCTTTATGTGGGGTCATTTAAAAAGCAAAATCTATGCTACTCAGCCAACATCATTAGAAGACCTGCGACAAAGAATTGTGAATTAGTGCCTTCAAATTACCCCTCAAATATTGCAAAATGTGCGGTAACGTTTTGAGCAAAATCTTTAGTATTGCATGGAGAGTCATGGTGGCCATTTTCAACATTTACTTGCCTAACGGGTCAGTTGATTCGTCATTTTTAAATTACTTTGCTGCCAAATGTATTGATCTCTACTAATGATGATGTATTAGTTTTATTTAAGATTTAAATCAATAAATCTTCAAAACTACTGAACTGAAGCTCATTTATTTTACATTGTTATAAAGGGAATTGAAAGACCTTTAAAATAAGGTATCACTCGACCCCCCTTTCCATTTGAGATTTTAGGGTTGGTGTCACCCCCGCCCAGGGGGCTGCACGTGTTAATGTGATTTTTTGCCAAACTTGTGTCCCCCTCGAAAGCAAAATCGACAGGTCTGAGCGTTTTTCAAAAAAAAAAACTTAGCTGCCAGTAAATGCGTCTGTTTCGTTTTCGATGCGCGACCCTGTATATTTTTTGAACAATGTAAGTTGTGCTTTAAATGCACCTCGTTTACGGATAAGCTGTCGAAGAGTTGAATCTTCCATGTTTATAAAATGCCCAAAGGCAAGCAAGAAAGACACGCACAAGAAGGTACGCGTAAAAAATGTGAGTATAACGCTTAAAGCTTAAAGTAATCCACACAAGTGAGTGTAAATTGAGATATAAGTGATATGCACCGTTAACTGAGATATGAATTAAGGAAATGAATGAATATGCATGAAAATAAGCAGCTAGTCCTTTGGTAAGTATGGAGTGTATGAAAGGAATGGGCTCACAGCGTAATCTCGACGTAACTTGTAGCTTGTAGGGTGCCTTGGAATTTCTGAAGGGATCGCCCAACTAACCTTACTTCTAAATTTGTCTGTTTCTCCAAAGTATTTCGCTTTCTCAGGGAACTCACGGCACTGATGTACATCCGGCTCGAAGGACCAAAATGTTTTGTAGTTTTGCTGCTGATGAACGGTGGCTTATGAAGGAAACACCCACTCAAAGGAATTAGTGTTTATTCTCGAAGATTGTGAAGTGACGTCTCTTTCATTAATTGCAATGGCGTCATATCGGCCTTGCTGTCTCGTCGCGCATGCGCTTGATGTGGAAACAAGTATTAATACACACATGGAGGAAAGTTTTGAGGTGTAAGCGGTGTCTCCTACAAATGTCTTACTCATATTGTACATATGTTATTTTTCTATACGACAACCATAGTAAGAGCAACCTTGAATATGCTTCGAGGAATGGAATGTATGTACTTAATTCCAGCGACGACCTATCTTACATCATTTCTTAATGGATCAAAGGGATTAACAAAGTAATCTACTTATCAATCTACCTATTTTTCTGCCTTTATATGCATCTATATGCAGGGTATCCGGAAGGCGATACCACTCTTTCAAAGGTTAGAATATACCCCAATTGGAACACATTGAGCCAAAAAGAGTTACGCGCAATTTTGAGGAACCCTAAAGAAACGCCAAAATCATTCAATAAACAATTGCTTGTTCAATAACGAAGGGCAACAGTCTTGATCTTTTATTTTTATCATTCATCTTAATTATCTCCCTTTATAGATAAATTTCAAGTGATTGAAATATCGCGTGCACGTTATAAAAAATAAAGATAGTTTACTGAATTATTCTATTTTCCAGTGCTTCGTAATTTGAAACCAATTAACAAACTTCCTTCACTTTTGATCTTGCTTATTGCATGTCATATAAGCGAATCAATAATAATGTTTTCCAGCAATAGCCCAAAATATTAGATCAAGCAGAATGTCATCCAAATTACCAAAAACATGGCAACATGCAGATTTGTCGTCTTTCATTACGATTATGCAAAAAAAACTATCAGGATATTTTATGCTAGGATACCTCCTGGACTGTAAGCAGGTCCAAGATGTCCAGGATCTAAGGTTCAAATGTAATTCAAGCTAAAGCTCATGATTGCTAAATCTACGGATTTTTCATAATGTTATCCAATTTCCGAGAAAATGCAAATAAGTCTGAGCGGAAAAAGCATTTCGCTCCAATAAAGTGTCAGTGGCTAGTGGTTAGCCTCGGTTATCGCTCCTTTTGGAATAGAAAGATGTCTAGTCAAAAACCCAATCTAGAATACTGCTCTTCCGTCTAAAAGCTGGCGTGTTCTGAGCTTGCTGGACGGACACGCTAGACTGCTCACGATGATTGGTAGTCGTGGAAATCAATAAGTGCTGTATGAAACCTAAAAGGTTTCATTCTAACCTATTTCGCTGGATTTAATAAATGTAAACGAAAAATCCATAGTCACATTAGTGTGTTTACAAAACCACTCACTGTTCATTCGATAATCGTGAGCGGATTATAGTTCACCAGTGTATCCAAAAAACAGAGTTTTAGTTAAACGAACCAAAGTAATGCAAATCTATTTACCATTAACCAGCTTTTACCATTAGTGTTATAGATCAGTGCTAACTAGCAAAAGTACGGCCTTTTTAAAAAAAATTGTAACGATTTTTTTTACAACTAAATTATATTCTTGAGAACTAAAGAAGAAAACCTTTATTTATCAATACAAAAAGCAATAGTGGATACCCTTATTATTTGTTATGCATAAAAGTGGAGACGAAAGAATCACTTTTTCAAGTAACTTCCAAAGAACTATGATGTGCCGATCTAAGTGGTCTACAGAAAGGCTAGGGAATGAAACCCGGATTGAAACGACATTGAAAACGATGCCTTACAAATAATATACCTAATTTGCTGCAGAGGTTGTGCCGCTGGACAACTACTTGACAATGACAAAAGAACCAACAATTATAAACTTGTAGAATGTAACATTTACTATTTTGCACTTTGCGCTAGAAAATACATTTAAAAATCTAAGTCTTTATATAATAGAAAAAAATCGCTGAATCAGATTAAGCATACAGAAGAGTTCTAAAAACTAGAACTGACTATATTATTCAATTCAGGCGTCTTGTAGGTGAACCGAACTCTTTTTCTACAAAGTTGTTACTGCATACTCAAACGGCAATGATGGAGTTAGCTTACGGTTTTCTCAGGTTACTGTTGAGACTTTGCAATTATATTCACGTCGGTTATTGTTTTGGATGTTGAGGTATTCTTAGATAATTCTAAATTCTAAATAATAGTTTACATAACCCCTTGATTGAAATTAAAAGTGTAAAACCTACAGGGCTGCATGAATCTCACAACTGTCAATTTAATTATTATTTGCTGTTTAATTTCATCTTAGCAGCGTGACTATATGTGAAGAATAGTGCAAGCGATAAAGATGAGCTGCAGGAGTCAGCTTGTATGGTGCCAAAAGCTGCAAAAGTATAGCCTTACTTTGTAGCAGTCATCAACCACGCAGTGTTGCCAATCGGTACCTAATTGCGGAACGTTCTGAATCGAGGAGGAACTTTTCTGGAACCTAAACCTTAGAGGGACTTTTCGAAACTTTCTGAAAAAGTTTTTATGAAAAGAAATACCGGCAATACCGTAAAGATACACCTTCGACTTGAAATTCAAATATTTCAACACGACTGAGATAGATAATACTCTGGTCAGCTGGGTGACTTGGATTCAATAAACTCTTGTCACTCATCAATAACTAAAAAATAAAAAGACCTATTCCCCAGTCGCAACTCAACATCTACCATCCTGTTTGTCTAATTATGGTAGCCGCAAAAGACGAACTGTAAATCGGTTATTTTAGGTTTTTGTTAAAAGGCGTGTCAAAGTAAAAGGGTCATCGACAAAAGATGTCACAGCAAAGATCAGAAGAAATCAACTTGAAAAATTAACGAAACTATTTTTTTAGATACTGAAGTACCAAAAATCACCCGCACCCCCCTCTCGCCCCGGAGATAGTGTCACATTTTTCCAAATAGAAGAATTTCAAGAACTTTTTTGCTCTTCAGTTTACAATCTGCGATACATTTCTTTTGATGCCCCCAACTCGGTACTGCTGGCTACGCCCATAGTCTGCCTGGGTGTTTCCATCCCAGGCCACGTATTTTTATTTCGTACAAAAGCGTAGGACACAGACTTGTTCCTAACTTAAAGTGAAAGGCCTACATAACCGAAATGTTGCAAATGTCGAGCAACGTATGTTTTTGAAATTGAGCATCGACAACCTTGAACAGTATATATAAGCATCAACGAAGGAAGTTACTCAGAATTTCTTTGGATTTCAAGCATAACTGTTCCTCAGAAGCCCTAACTACAAAACACCCTGTACAATGACTCATTATGAAAGGCTTTTTATCCTCTGTAACTCTTCTATGGACCACCTTGGTGGTATATTAAGAAAGTTACACAAAGATACTGTATTCTTAGATTCCGATTCACTTCTTTTGTCCCAAATAAATAAACTCGGTGTGAAATCAGTGAATATATAACAGGTTCTAGATATCCTGGTCTAACACCGTTGTCCAGCTTTTTCCATCAGTTTTAATGGATTATTTATTGTCTGCATTTGAAGCAGCACCAAGCTTTATTAACAATTTCACGTTTCAGAATCAAATTTCATCCGGAAAAATAAATATAAGGTTTTTCATAAACGCAATAATACCGATTTTATTATCTGAATGGATTCGGAAAATGACGTTGAACGAAACATTTACAACATTTATAACCGGAATAAAACTGTCAATTAAAGCAAAACCCTTGATCAGTGTAGCTTCTAAAACGGGTTTGTGCTTTTTTATATAGATACATCCTGAAAACAGCTAAATTTCGATATATTGTAGTAGCCAAATGGCAAACAATGCGTTACACATCCAAGAAGAACATATATATATATATAGTAATGTTTGGAGAATATTGACCATAGTCCCGCTAAAACCTCATTCTGAAAATCTGAGAAATTCGTGTACAAGAAACAGCTGACGGACGGGGTTGATGTTTTTCTCCCACTGAGAAAAACTACATCTGTTTTCAACCACCCCTCCCCGAAATTAAAACCAGATTCAAATACGAAACTTTCAAAGCATCTTGTTACATGTTCCTAATACAGCACTCTATATTAACGCCATCTGGTAGCACACCAACTGTGATACATATGTCAATGAAGAACTTTTCAAACAGCGTCACTCAAATTCAAGCTGACGTTCATTAGAAACAATCAGATTCCCATTAGAGTAACATTAGAATAGAAACAAAATGTCAATCAAAAATATATTTTAGGAAATATTGCTTCCTAACTGATGGGAGACTTGATAAGGGGAACAAAATTAATATTTTTACAGTTATAGCACTTACATACATACTATAGATTAGTATAAGCAGCTGGATACACTACACTTCTCAATCCATGTTCTGTGCATACTCTGCTGTTCCATATCGTACGTACTTGAGAAGTTGATACTTCAAAAGTGCTCCGATTTTCAAAAATTCCAAACCTTCGACAATGCGATATAAGTAAGAACTTTTAGTTGAGATAGTCCATTAATCACGGATACATTGTTTTCAAAATATTCAAGGAAATAAATCCAGCTTCGTCAAAGGACTGAATCCAAGATGATCTTTCAATATAATCCAATAATAGGTAGCAGCCAGACAGACGATCGGAAACTTAAGAATTTTACAATTGAATCTAAGGCTACGTTTGTGATTTTTCTGCAGATGATGTAGCTAGAGTTATTGAAAATGAAGACTCGCATCCTTCCATCCTGCCACTGAATCTTGTATTTGTATTTAAATTATAACCTGTTTTCTTCAAATCACACCATCATTGGCGTCAGCATTTAAATGAATACGGATATCCCTTGCGCCCTATCCCTATCTCTAGTTTGCGTGACTATCCCCTCTAACATTCTCCTACTGGATGTTCGGTAAAAAGGAGGGAATTTTTTATAGGATAAAGAGCAAAGGTTCTGGGAGGTCTCTCCTGAGATTGTCTAGAGATAATCGTCCGTCAAATAAACGATACATCTTAAACAAGCAATTTTTTGACCACACACAAACACACGTGTACCTCCAGGCTGATTACTACAATGTCGGTATTTCTGAAATGCTGCAGTGACAGAAACAAGTTCAGAGGTGTATCTGCATCGCAGTACAAAAGCGATGGCCATCAAGATAAAGCGGAGAGCGTGAATAGGCATTCGTGAACTGTCAGTCATGCTTATGATATGTTTCAACATATTGGGATATGTTTTTTAAAATATTTTTCTCACGTGTTTGAAAAAATCTTTACTAGTGAGCCAGAATGGCTGGTATCTTCTTGATTTCCGCAATATGTCAGTTGGGGACTTATGGTGATGTAAGCGCGACAGAAAATGTCTTCTCAACCGCCAGCTGGACATCCACACAGAACGCGCATGATATCAACGAAATCAGACTGTAAGTGGTAGAGATAGGCGTTCTTTTTGAATAACTGTGATATCTGATACCGTTCTTTTTGATATCAGTGATTTAAAACCCTGACATGATCATGACTCTTGAACCACGATGAGATTATGGGTACACCTGAAGAAAAATACTGCAATGAAATCGTATGGAACCAAATATCTAAGTCTATAAGGCTTTGGTGGCTGTCGCGAATGGTGCATCTGACGCGCATTTAAACATTAAACCGTGGTCCGATGATACTATTCACTGTGGCCGAGAAGCAGCTAGTGTCTGAGGGCGTGATTACGTCACTCCTTTTCAAATTCGTGATTCGTGATTTAGAATATTGGTTACTAAATCACAGTTTGTGGATCGTGCTCAGCTTTTATACCGGGGCACTGAATATAATACAAGCTAGGAATCCTCCTTAAACTTCTAAAAAAACTCCTTGGAGAGCTTCCTTCCAATCGTGCAGTAAAGTCTAATGATGTTCACGTTTCATATTGCCAGTATATCGGACGTTTGTACAATTGTTTACCTTTGGTACATAACATGGGAACACATTAACATGTCGGAAAGAATGGACATCATCTTCCGATCCAAGTAATCCAAAAACGTAATGCTGAAAGTTATTAAAGTTTTAGAGTAATGCTACGATACTTTTTGCCGAGCCCGCAGTACCATTTTTGCTTCCATTGTTTTAGTGGCATCAAACCTGGTCACGCCTGTGGTTTATCTCAAAAACAAAGGGGCGAAGAGAGAAAATGTGGAACAAACTGATCTATTGGTGATTTTAAACGTGACCTTGACTGTGACCTCCAAGGTCATTTGAGCTTCGAAACAGTTTCCTTATACGAAACTCAGATTTTTGACACAGGAAATGTAAAGAGCGAGAAATTTCACGATACAGAATTCTTTATCCATAATCTTGACCATGATTGAGTATTTGACGGTGTCTAGAAAGGACAAAATATCAAGTTTCATAAAGAAGAATGTTGTGTAGTGATGTTGTAATGTTTGAAAAGATTTATCTGAAGGTGAACTTGAACGTCACTTCAACTGTGACCTTAATGCTCATTGTTGACACCGGATATACAAACAGGAAGAAGATTGATGTCCATGTTCTTGAATATAATTTGAAAGTCAAATGAAGTTTTAACGGGAATCTTCAACCTTTAATTTCTAAAATGCAAATTGCGGTCAATTTTAAGTTGAGTGTATCCTTGCCAATGAACCTCACCATGTTCTTGAAGGCAATTTTAAGAACAGATAGATTTTCAAGTTCACCACGTATCCCTGTAGAGGATATTAAAAAGCAAAACATTGAAATCAATTTTCAGTGCTCATTGCCAAATTACCTTTCTCCTTAACCAATCTCTTTCATACTAATAAGAAAGGAATGACCTATACGTTACATGACTTCCACGCGAGTGGAGCCGTGGGTTCAGGCTAGTGTTCTATATTCACATTGACCTAGAAGCAAAATGCTGAAACGTTTTGGTCGTAACACGTCTTTGCCGAATTTCACAGCCTCCTCAAGGAATATCCTGAAGTTTACACCATATTCTCTTGAAACTGAAACTTGGAGTTACAGCACTAGTGAGAGAATAATTAAGTAAGTTCTCTCGCCGCATGTGCTAATGTTCATATCCCAAAAGACGCTAGTGACTACGTGACCACCAGATTCCCCTATGAGCTGCTTATATCACTTACCACTGACCGCCTAGGATATTCTTATGATAGAGCGGTCACGCTGGACATTAACGCTGCTTCAATACCCACATAGTCACTGATCTGCAGCAAGGAGAAATTGAAAGGTACAGGTAAATAACCGGTAGTGTCATAATTGAGTGACTTTGAGAAAAATGCAATTGGAACTTTGAAAGTATATTTTTTTATTGAGATCAAAGTATGCAGTAACTTTTACTTACAACCAATTAAATATTAAATACTATCTACCTAATATAATCTTGTTGTTGACATTGGACCTTTTGATTATTAAACAGCTTTAAATTGAACAAAAACTAATTGAATCATTCTGAAACAATTAAAACGCAAGGAATTTCTAATTTAGTTATCAGAATCTTTGGTTTCTGAATCATATTATAGTTTCCTACTGTCTTTTAATCTGTAATGACTCGATCTTGCTTTAGATGAGTTAATATGATTAAAACCTCTTTCCTTAATCTCTGATGCAATTTCTTTGAGATCTGAATGCGTTTCTCTTTGACCTACTGGAGCTTTCTCTGTTGTTTTTATGCTTTTTTTGTATATATTCAACCCTCTCTTTGTTAATTGCAATCGATGCTAAAAATACTGGCATATCTTTTATAACATCCTTCCTGCTTATTCTTCGTTTTACGTTATAAACATCTACAGGCGCTGACAACTATAAGTTCTGTTCACTGACACTACCGAATGTATTGAAATATTTAATAATATTTCTTTGTTTGTGTCCATTTATATTTTCAAAACTTTTGAGCCTTGACTCTCGTTCATGAGACGAAAGATGCATCTTCGGTTCTAGCAGTTTCCCTTCTTTTCTTTGGTGATTTGTTAATATTACACTGGTTATTTTCATCATTATTTGAATCAGAAAACATGTTCAACTTCAATTATCCTGCAAACTTCATAAAAATCCCAAAATTACAACTGTCATTCTTTGGCAGTATGACATGGACATCACCAGTTCTTTTCGTTTCCGCTATAAACAAAAATGTCTTTTTGGCGTTGTTCACTAATTTCAAAAGCTAACCATTTGCTTCCAAAGGGAAACAGCAAAAAAAAAAATTGTGACATTCCCTATTCTGGTCAAACCCGTGAGTTTTTGTATATAGTTCTTTTCAAAAAAAATCTCAATCCTGCTTATGCAATGGAATTGATTTAATTTTAGGATAAAAGTAGGTGCTGGAAATTTCGGGACGGCGGCTGGTACCTCATTTTGAAGTACTGCATAGATCATAAAACTGCCATATTTACAAATGGCTGACTGTCATCTACATTATATCAATCTTTGGGTATATTCCAATATGTTATAGAGGACGAAACATTCCATCCTAAAAATCTATAATTTTTTCAAACTGGTTGTCTCATAATTACACTCAGATATACACGTCCAACAGAAGAAGATTTATTTAATATAACGTTTTTATTAGTTATAATCGATATATAAAAAAGCTCAACTTTCAAAGCCTCCCAGACCGTAATTTTGAAATACAACGACTTTACATTTTTAGGCGATAAAGTACACCGAATGTATCACACAGCCCTCATTTAATTTTAGAAATAGTTATTTTCCAACTGTTATTTTTACGTCATTTAATCATCCCGCCAGGTCTCAGCTTGCTAATTTGTCTGTTTAAAGAATAGGCAGGGGAGTGGACCTTTCTGACAAGCGCTGTAAAACGATATAATGTCCATTGATAAGTCTTTGATGTGAGTCTGTGGATCTCCTACAAATAGTACAAGGTCGTGTGCCTTAAAAACGCATATTATAATAATGTAGTAAAACGACCCGCGATACGTTATAGCCATGCTTACCCTAGCAGTTATACTTCATCCAATTGAAGAACCGCTAAGCTCTTAATAAGTCATCAGGTCCTAAAAATAATCAGCGATATAAATTATGGCCCTGTCGTCAACAAAGGATTAGAGAAAAGGGTCAGTATCGATCACAAATCGGCTTTGAAAAAACGAAAGGGGCACATTCTTACAAATGCCGTTGGTAGGGACGTCGTGGTGCTTGCTGAGCACAGCAGAAGTCCTAGACAGCCCGGAATGTTGAAAGTTTAGAACAACAAACTTGTGCTTCTGAATGACGCGGAGACCGAACAATTCAGAAATAACTTGTCACTAGGCGGTACTTGAAATTAATTTCCAGATAGACAGTGAGTACTTTTGTATAACTGTCTTGTGCCCTTGCTGTTTTATCACATATAAGCTTTGCTAATCCAAGCGCAGTTGCTTTTGAAAAGAAGTCTCATGTTTCAGAATATCCTCAAGGTCAATTTTGGGTCGGAGCAGCAGTTAGAGAGATGACGTAATAATGGGCTTAAGGATACCTTTTTGATCCTGGTTTTGAATTACCTACGGTTAGCAGAACTCGGAAAAGCCTCCTAAGGTGACGAAGACGAATTCTGAAGGGCAAAGTCCGTTGACATAGTGGTAGATTAGAGCAAGATTGCCGATCAACCATCAGTACAAATGGGTTCCGAGTATGTCCGTTACAGAAGTGTCATACATCCTAGCCCTAAGCAAATAACCTAGCTGCTGTCCCTCCAGAGCAGATTATCGACAAAGTGAAACATTATTCCATAGCGATTGATCAAGAAGAATATGGATGGAGTTATAGAGATTCAAGACTTACTGATTCAGGACTCAATTGCAGAGTCCAAGCATTGCTTGTGAGTTTTGAAAAATATGCTCTACACGAGTGAGCTGCAGCTGTACTCGTTTTAGCATCTTGTGAAATTAATTCGACTGAACTATTTACCCTTATATGCTGCTTTGTATCACTTACCGTGCGACGCTCGTTAAGACATCGGAGTATGGGGTGGACGTTAGAACCTAAACGAGGGTGTGTGGTGGTAATGACGGCCGTGCTGGCTGAGATTGCGAATGAATCCGAGAGGATATGGAGCTAACTTAGCTTAGTTGTTAGCGAAATGACCATATAAAGAGGAGTACCGGCGAAGATAGTTTTCGTCTATTATTAGAGATGTGTTAATACGGCGATTGTTGCTCAAATTCTTCGACATACGCTATTGGAGGTCATATCATCTGCGAATCAATCCTAGAGAATACCAACCGAGTACCGAGGTAAACTAGCTCAGTTGTTAATGAAATGAGCATGTCAGGGGGAGTACATACACTGAGAACCAAATTTTTATGACGGCTTGAGTTCAATGTGCTCGAGAGAGAAGTGTATATAGGCACATATGCAATAGAGAGAAAAAAAAGGTTAGATAGCGAAACTTGCCTAGCAGGGCTATCTACCTTGTTGCCAATATTTTACACCAATTTTTTGAATTAAGATGCATGTTGAAAATATCCGTAAGTTTATTCTCTATGTCCAAATTATGGTTTTATTTTGCGCGTAAACATTTTTGAATTGTGCCGAATCCATTTAGGATCGATTCCAGATCGGTTCTAACGGCGGCGGCGTCCCAATTCAGATCGAGATGAAAGGTCAAGATCTCCACAAATTCTGCAACATTGCATCACTCGTTCGCTTGATAACACCGCATCTCGTACATTTCAAGGCAAAGTTTCCACCTCAACGATCATAGATGAGCGAGAAATGTCTCACTTATTTTCAAATTGTGAACTATAGAATCTTGGTAATATACGAGACGCTAGCAAGTCTCTTTCAATACCAGCGTTTCTCAACCTGTGGGGCGCGCTTCCTTAGGGGGGCCTGTCAATATTAAAGGGGGGAGGGGCGGCGAGCATATCAGAAAAAAAAAATAACAACAGAGGAACAAAATTCTGACATAATCAAAAATAAAATATACTACATTAACACTGATATAAACCGGACTTTATTTATCAGTACTAAATAAAAAATAAGTTTAATAATATTAATTGTAAAAAATAATAATAATTACTAGTGAGTCCCTTGGGCCTGTTTTGCCGAGCAAAGCTCGTCGAAACAAGGTTTAATATTTGAAATAGACACTCTGAGTTCTTTTTCTACATTTAGCTGCGATATATATTTGGTCTTCAAGGCAGCCACCGCCAAAAATCCTGTTTCGTAAAGGTAGGATGCTGAAAATGGTAATAGTATACGAAACGCTCTGGTTTTCAGTGCCGAAAAGTCATCGTTCACGCCTGCCCAAAATTCAAAGAAGGATCTATTAGTAAACTCTTTTTTGATTTCGGCGTTTGCCGTCAACCATATGAAGTTGATTCGTAACTAAATATTAATTTGTCGTGGGCAAGAAAATACCTTTTTAAATTCTTTTTCAGCATCGCTAAATAATTTTCAATGGATATAAAAACAAATTTCATGTGTTGTTTTTCAACCTTGTAACTTTTAATACATTCATCCACATTTGCAAACATTTCCAGGTTTTTTTGCTTTAAATTTCTGCCCCATAATTCCAATTTTCTACAAAAAGCGTAAGCTTTATCATCCGTATCCAATATATGTGTATTTGCTCCTTGGAGCTGAAGATTCAAGATATTTAGTTTCTCCAGAATTGACGAGATGCGTCGTGTATCTACGTTAGCGCAGACAGCCGATAATGTTCGGAATAGCTCAGAACTTCTCGCGAAGAGAGGCATTGATTCCGGATTTGCCAATGCAGCAGATCGGCGTGGCCAAATATCTAAAACTTACTTATTCTCGGTAAGTTGTAGTATTTGTAATTAAGGTACTACTGTAAGTTCCGCGTCATAATACTATTATTGTATACATGCATTGTTATTGTGTGTGAGGGGGGGATAATAATTCTTGAGAATTGGGTCGCGAACGGTGAAAGGTTGAGAAACGCTGACCTAGACCACTACCAATGCATGCAAACTACAAATCAAAACTACTTGATGTCTACTCCCGATTCCTAGAATACCCCAGCATGCCGCCAACCACTACCGTATCTCCGATCTCGTGTAACAGTGAGGCGTCAAAGATGAGTTGTTTTGAGTGGAAGGATGCAAGCAAATAAAATTGTGTTCATCGTCGTAGCTTTTATTAGCTGTCAATCTGTCAATCGTATTATACATTAGGTGTAGGTCCAAGTTCAACGCGGGAACGGCAACATGCCGTCAGTCCAATCAAGGTTTACAGACTGCCGATAGTTGGGTCGCTGGCGGAACAAGCCCTTCATGTTCGGCCGTTAGGATCACTTTCTAGAGGTTACTGCTGGTATGCTTAAAGCAACGTTTTTAGATCTACTAATTGTAATTTCCTGTCAATGGATTGCATTAAGTAATATTTTCTATTCACTTGAAAATATGTAGCCGAAGTATCATACTAATAAATTAAAATAATATCTATTAGCAATTAGAGTAATAATGTTGAAAGAAAATAAGAACTCATACTTTATCTTACGATCTCTACCGTATTCCTAATGTGTTTTGTTATATGGTAAATTTGAAGCAGAAACTCTTGCGGCACAGTGATCATATAAAAATACTAAGTCAGATACTCGAAGATGTGTGGATTTTGAACAAAAATTCCGAAATTACAAACTTATTGAGATTTGATTTATTTTCAGGGCCGAACTTTTTTCGCGATGAATAATCTTGGTGGCTTCAGCAATTCTTTGTTACTAAAAAAATACTGTCGATGGCCGTGCAACCTGACTGTGAATGACATCTGTTGCTAACTTGACACATATAGAAAGAAACTTCTCTGTCTGCTACGTGAATCTACTATTAGTATCTTGTAGACTCTGGTCAACCGAACGTTGGTTGGTTGGCTGATATTCCATATTATGTATCGTCTATCCAATCGAGTGTGAGAGCTGAACAGGAGATGGTTTTCGTTTATTTTTGTCGGTCGTTACGTAACGAGGTAAATATATGATGCATCACACTGAACGTGAAGTGTCCTGCACTAAAGCTCCCTTCAGACAGGCGCAGGCATGTAAAATACGCAGTCGTATCTAATAAGTGGTAATAGTAATTTGCTGTAAGAAAAGAAATAATTTACGATTTAGATTCTAATTGTACAATTGTACAATGAACACGGAAAATCCTTAAAAGGTAAGCTTGCTGTTAACCGATAGTTAGCGACAATTAAACGTTGACACGTCCTAACTTTAAATAGAAGACAGTTGATAACAAGGTAATTCATGAATATGGAGGGTCGTACATTGCAGTTTCTTTCAAACTGGCATGGATATGTCACAACCGTAACCACAAAAAAATTGGAAGGAAGAAACTGATAGTGAGATGGGGACTAGGCGAAGAATTCTAGATATTTTCAGAGATTGGATTGAAGAAAAAGTAAAACCACGTTTCCAAAGGAAAAAGAAGACACCGCTTTTGATTTCTTTTTCGTGACCATTGGCTTGAGTGGGGAGTAGAAAGTGATCCAGTGAGAGTCGTGAACTGTCCACATGGTCACGATACAGGTCATTCGTTGAAGCCGACCATGAGGCTTCTTCTGGTCGGAAGTTGTGCAGATGACGTTAGACAAAATATGGTGGTGTTCAGCTGTTAAAGGACTGAAAAATCCAACTGCGTCAAATTAGTTCGTTCCCGTGCAATAATAACTACTAGGACTTTTGACAGGTATGAAGCTTCTACTTGTCTTCTTCTTCCCAGCTTAACCAAAGCTTGATCTCGACACTCCATGTTTGTTTTTACAATACAAATAGTATCAGATCACACAATAACATGATAATTATGTTACTTAATGCATAAGCGATTATTTTACCTGAAAGCGTGTGTAATACAGAAAGAGATACAAGATGGTTTCCACCGTAAACGATGACGTCACATAAACAATGTGAATTTGCCAAATTTATTTTTTTTTTGTGTAAAATCTCAAGACATAATATGGAAGAACCGATAAAACATGATTTTTCATGTCGTGATACTTAACGCCCAAACTAAGCTCCAACAAATAGGTACGTCTTCCCTAAAACGTGGCAAGCGAAGTAAAAATTTGGGGGAACTATGTATTTCGTTTAGAATATGTCTCGTTTTTATTCTTTTTATTCTATAATTATATTATTTTTCCATCGGACTTCAAAATGAAGCTCTTTTAATGTACTACGATGATCCAGATAAAATTCAAGACATCCATAAATCGATCGAAGAATTCAGTTCAGTGACATAATATAAATCTAATGCTTCCTTGTGGATGCGTGACACCTTGTAAAATAAATTGCATAACAAATTATGTAAAAAAAAGAGGTTCACGTGTCACATATCAGAGAAAAAGTAAATAATAATGTTACGATAAGTCATGTAATTTTTTTTTAGTGTGCGCCATCTGCAATTTCTGTTGGCATCCACAACTCAAAGTGAAGGTGTTAGGTCTGCTGACACTCTCATAGCACTAGCGCAATTCTTCTTATACCCAGAATCGGGATCGATTGGATGTATGTAAGCATCCAATAAAAATGCGGCAGGGTAACACAATTCCACATTGCATTATTCAGAGTACACCGAATTCTCCCTTGGTGTTCCAGCTGTGCGACAATAGAACGCCGCTTACACGGTACGAAACGATTCATTAGATTCTCTAATTTACCTCAGTGGCGATGGGCTCAGTGGTGCCACGCTAAAGGATTGTATGTTCAGAATTGGCGATAAGTTCCTAGAATGGTGAATGGATCAGTCTGCGTCCTTACCTTGTCACTGCGATTATCACTGTTAGATTGGAATTTATATTGTCAGATGAAGATTTTTGGAAGACTCATACTACGTACCTTAAGACTGTTACACTGTTCCAGATATAGCACCCGCTTTGCTATCCCTTTTGGAACCTTCTCAGCTTATGGACAGCATAAACATCTTGCTCATCGGAAATAGTGAGCAACTAGCACTTATCCAGCTATTGCACAGACAAGCCGCTTCTGCGAGCTTTATAAGTTCCTTATTGTTCCAAAGCTATATCATACTATAGTTCTATACACGGGTTTTGGCGCCTACGTTACAATGCCGTGCAATGTAAGTAAGCATATGCGTAGGTAGCTTAACTTTCCTTCCCACTCTTACACACACTTTGTTCAAAAATACTTCTAACAAAAAATATTTCTAATTCAGACTTTCGACATTGTAGCTCTATCTTCAAGCACTGCTATGCTTTAAACCAAACATCACCATGGGTAAACAGACCCATGATGAGGAAGCTGTCATGCTGGCAGTGATCAGCATAAATGTGGAAGGTGTGGAAGACTCATACGATGATGAGAAAATGTTGACTGTGAGACAAAACTAAAAAATATGTGTTTGTACAAGGTCATCACATATATTTAAAATCCTTCTTTAATGTAGTATACGTTTCGGTGACAACGGTGACCTTCTTCAGTTCATTATTATCGACATGAAAATCACAGGATAAGTTTCAGATTGAGTTTACACAAACAAACGTGCCCCATTGCATATTTCCGCATTGCATCTATATAAGGGAGATTAATGTAAGAAAGTAATTCCTGTAGTTCGGCTGTGACCAGTCAGAAACTTTAACCTATAGGGACCCGCAACCTTCAGACCATGCTAGCGAAGTGCGGGTTGCAGTAATCTAGGTAAACGTCAGCAAAATAGCCCTCGCTTCATTAATCCAGAGGTGACACTTGCGATGCGTAGGGTGTGCGCTGTCTGAACAGTGTAGAGTTTTGCAATCCGAACTGTCAGATTGCAAGGGAAGCTTGCATTTATAAAGGATCTGTTCAGATATAAGGGAACAGTAATAAAAGCCGTGGTAGGTAGTCTAAACGTTAGCTGTTAAAGATAGTACCTACACCTATTGTGTTACTGCGAAAACTTCGGAACTGAGAATTAAAACCTTCGTCTGTTGTTTTGTGTTGGATGGAATTTTGACATTTATTTTCAACAAGCTGCAAACTCGTCTGCCTCGAAAACACGCTGAGGTATGATCTGAAAGTAACGGCAGTTCATCTGCGTGCAAGCAAGCATTTATTTTTCACGTCTGGTAAGCGTAGCTGACGAGTATTTATGACAGATTCTTGTAGAGATGGAACGGAAGAAGTCTAGCATACACCAATGAGAATTTTGAGTACTGTTTCCTGAAAATTCGGTTTGGAAGCGCATGGCTTGCGCCACATTTCAGAAGCTGTCTTGCGTATAATAAAATTTTACAAATGTGAAATGGCAGATTTAAGAAAAATCAGACTTGAATTTCCTATTTCACAGGCTACATCTTAAGCAGTTTGGTGGATTTTGACATATGACATTTGGTTGTACTCGTCTCAGCAGTGCGAGTGACGCTAGTTATAATGAAATCTTGGAAAAACTTAATCCGATTTTAACAACAAAAGTCGGCCAAGATCGCCACAAATTCCGCAACATTGGTTCGCTTGGCAACACCGCATCTCGTATATTCCAAGACAACGTTTCCACTTCCATGATCATAGATAAACGATTTCGGTCAGTACCCATGTAGCGCCCATTGGGGTGTGTCGTCCTGCTTCGAAATCGTTTTCTCCTGCATACACGCAGGCAGCGATAATTTGTATTGCGTAATGGTATGTGTTACATTTTTCGACCAGTCGCTATTGCAAAATTTAACAATAACTGAAGATGTGCTGACGTCGCATAAAAATTGAAACAAATAATTCTAATCAAAATGAAAACAAAATAGTATTAAATTAAATGTTCGAACAGACTTCCTTCTTGGGCTTGACAGTAACCTAACCTATTTTAGAAGCCTGTGCGATCATTTTCTGGTGTAACATATTGGCAACGCGGCAGACTGCACGACCTTCTGCGCCACCATTACTAGGTGATGTGATGATGACGTCCGCTCGACAGCCGGCTTCTGTCTCTTTCTAACATGTGTTGATACACATTTCTCGCGCTTGTCACACATTGATTGATTTTGACATGTGAGAATTCTCTAGATTTATTTCTCTTGGTAGCACAATTAAATTTTATTTCTTTCGCCTTAGGCCCGTATCGTCAGCCGTTCCTACAATTGTAGGGCGCGTTTATGGCTTCCTTGATTGTCATACTCCTTTATCTCCTTCAAAAATTTCTAGATTACACTTGACCCGTGTCAGCGTCAGCGCTCTCCTATTGTGAAGATATGTTTTCTTTTTAAATTGTAGGAAATTTCATGCTGATAAAACATGATATAACTCAAAAGCAAGCACAATTTGATGCAAATAGATGTTTGTGACATAACCTCAAAATAGAGCGCTGACCCGGAGAAGTAGAAAACTATGACAATCAAGGAGTCCATAAATGCGCCCTACAATTGTAGAGACGACTGACGATACGGGCCTTAGTGTCAACAGTACTTTTAAAAAATCTGCTTGTTACAAAAACTGCACGCCGTATAATGTCTGGAATTTTAGAACACCCAGTGTACCTCCTGAAGCAACAAACATTATTACATATAAATTATTAGGAGTCATTACAACAGCTTGGAAGCACCGAATTGCCAGATATGCTTAATTACCCTCTTGATGGTTAATTGCATATCTGTTGAATGCAATTACATTATAATTGAATTGGCAATTGTATGCAATTTTTCCTCGGCCGGCCTTCAAAGAAAAGACTGAGCGCGATCTGAGATAAACTCAGACCGGCAATTACTGAAGAGAACCAATTAACGCTGAGTAATTAGTGTTCGAATCGCGACGCGGTAGATCATTCTTCTTTCCGGTAGAACATCAATAAAGACCCCCGTCGTATTTTCCGATCATTATCTCTTTATCAGATCATTATTGTTTCATTGTGCGAGCATTGAGCGCTTCTATATTATGTTGTACGGGCGCTTTTACAGGTTGGTCATACAAGAATCAAGTACACGCAACGTTTTGTAAGTGAGTATTCTCATTTTTTTCGTGGATGATGATTTGTAGCGCGTGCTCAAATAAAAAATTGGTTCATTATAAATTTGTAGGTGATCCCAAAAAGGTACGTAAAGCATTTGTTTTCAATAATTGATGATTTAGTGCCATATCATCAGTTGTTCCTACAATTGAACACACAAGTGGGTAAAGGTGTTTTTTTTTAAATTGGTTTTTTGCATTAAACTAACACAAAGGAGTCACTGTTTCATTGTGTGATCACTTTGGTTGCAAAAACAAGATAATAACAAACTAATTAAACTAAATATCTAAAATATCAGTAAAGTAGAAAGTCCCAATAAAAAATATTTAAATTCAATTTTCTCCATACAATGATTTTGCTACATGACACCTTTATCCACTTGTGCCTTCAATTGTAGGACGGGCTTATGGCCTCCACGATTTTCGTCGTCTTTTCTCCCCTTCAGAAAGGCTGGGGTATTTCTTTCAGCGCTCTTCTATTGCGAGGTTATGTTTCCTTTATGATTATTTTTTTGATCCGATAAAAAACAAGTTTAAGAGCCTGAAATTTCTTAGAATTAAAAAAAACAAAATTAAAAACAGAGCGCTGAAACAAAACACTAGATATCTAGGAACACCCTGCCTTTCTGAAGATACTGTTCAGCAGCGTTACTTGATGTATCCTAATAGTCTAATCATATTACACGGAAATACACCTGGTTTGCGAAACAATTGTAAAGTCTGGTTTTATTGTCGCAAGTTGTTCAACGATGGTTTCACGCAGATACTTGAAATTCTTCAAATTCGTAGGATACTCACTTCTAAATAACTACAATAAAATTGGAGTAGATTGGTCAAGTAGTTTTTGAGAATTTCTAATTGTTTATTCCAAAACACAAGTTTTTCGGCCATCACTACTAGTTTATTGAGCAATATACAGGGTTAGTTCAAAGGGCATTTCATAGCAAAATACACTTGTTTACCTTGCCGATATAATTCGCAAACCATTCCGGAAGATAAATGTTATTTTGGTGCAAAAAGAATAGGTTACGTAATTTGCGACAAAAGATGACACATCCGCTTTGTTTAACAATGTGTATAGTAACGTATGCTTTTCTAATATCGTATCCCATTTGTTCAATTACTGACAAATACGAAATGTTTGAATTTGTTTAGAAGAAAAAAACGCAACCCTTGTTTTTCGTATAAAAATAACATTTATCTTTCGGAATGGTTTGTGGTCGGCATGGTAAACACCTGTACTTTGCTATTTCGGGAAAATGTACTAAGATGATTGTTTGGCATAAAGATTGTTTGGCATAAAGGCATGTACTTTAAATTAAAGCAACTGAAATCGTGCCTACCCGACAAAACGGTACTTCTTCGTAAAGCATGGTACTAAATCCACATCCATTGAGCCTATCGGTTCAGAAGTCTCACAAGGAAGTGTTTTAGGATCCACTACCTACCAACTGCATCCCATAAGAATCCAGACATAGCGTCGCGAAATTCACAGAGAAACTTGTTCCAAATTCAATACTGGCTGAATACATGGCACATAAAGGTTTAATGAAACCAAGTTCACACATGTGACATTCACCTAATATAGAAAAAGTTGAATTCCAGTAACTATCAATAATTTACAAACTCGGCATTCTAATCATGTTAAGTATCTCGGAATCCACTTAGAATGGTTGCATGGCAAATGCACATTTTCTCAAAAAGGAAACAAATGGGCGTCAAACTCAAAGAGGCATATTGAATTGTTGGTAGCAAAGCAACAGCAATACTGTCATCCTTCAGGAAATCCAGAACAAGTTCCAGAGAATAATCGTCGCCGTTGCCAAATCCTCGAGTTCAGTGTGAGATACAGTGAAAGGGTTGAAACACACCTTTATGTTAGCAAACCGATTATTTGTGTCTAATCATAAGTCATTGTATGGGTTCAAACACCATTTGCCTTCTGACTTGGTGATAGGACCTTGATATTAAGTGATAGCATAAGTAATCAATTTAGTGTAATATACTCCAATCTTGTCTTTGTCTTTTTTCATTAGTTTAGATTAGTCTGAGAAACATGCTTATTATTGTCAAGACGGGAAAATAGCTGCTTTCCCTTGGGAGTCATATAAAAAGCTTTATTCAGCACAAGCCTTGTTTTACACTTACTTCACATGGCAATTGGCAAGAAATGATTTTATGGGAAGCAAAAGGAAATTTAGAAAACAATATATTACGATTCTTTCTGTTAAATGGCATAGACATTACGAGAAACTGTTTCACTCTTTTCCGATGATCTGTCTGTTTGTCGGTTTGCCTGCCAAAAAATGTGGCGTGAAGTAGGTTCATCATCAGTTTATATGGGATTATGTTCTGCTCAGAAAAAATGCTACCAACATGTATAACAAAAAAGTTAATTGAGTCAAGTCAGTTAGAGACGCTAACCTGCCCACCCATTTGACAACGTGGCCATCTAGAAATTCAGACCGCGATGCAGTATATCCAGATACGCGTGTGTTGAGAATAATTCTCTATTATTCTAAATTTAAGATCAGGGTGAGGTGTGAGAATCACGGTAGTTGGAAACGTCTAAATGGGGCGACTTTGAGGCGTTACACAACATAACGTTTATTTTATTTATTTTACAAGAAATTTGTCAGTTTTAATGGTACCGACTCACAGGATGTCATCTACAGTCCCAAACACATGGGAAAAAGGGAATTCAATAGACTGCCACATTATTATTTAAGAAAAAAATCAAAAGCCTACTACTCCGAAAAGCATACTAATCCCGCAATGAATATTTTAACGATGACAATATAAAGCTCTCAAATGCACAGAGAAGTTAGCGATCACTTTCATTTTCTTTTATTTCATTTTATCTAGCTTTTATCAATTTTAATGTTATTATGCAATCTGTTGCATTTTATTTATTATGTTTATGCAATTTTTTGCAACATTTGTTTTCTTTTTATAATCATGGTATGAATGGTGAGGTTGTTCGTGTTGTATTTCAAGGCCGTTTATGTTTTAGTGATGTAACTTTTTTTTCCTTCTTGCATGTCTAAGTTTTTAGACGTATTCTATGTCAGTTTTCAAGATCAACTGAATAAACAATATCTATCTATACTAATGCCAGAAAGATGACATATATGCTCTCCTCAATCACCTACTACCACGCCACTTTTTCCGAAGATCACTCAAATGTGGAATGACTTGGTCCAGAAGTGCCAAAAGGAGGTGTCCATTCGTTCATCGGTAGTGCTCAAGAAATAAAACTACGTTTTATAACTACCATACAATAGGATCGGTAATTGTGGATAATCCTCTCTCCTCAGAATAACTTCAAAGATCTGAGATAAAGAGATCCAATTAGAACTGCAGTAATTAACGCCAGAATCGTACCACCGTAGATCATTCTCTTGAGTACCGGTGAAATATTAATAGAGACTCCCGCCGCATTTTTCAATTACTTACTTGTTATCAGATCATTATTGTGTTATTGTGTGTGTGTGCGGGGTCCCTGGCGGGGTCCTTCCTCTCATTGCTCCGATACCCGCTTATTAATAGCTGTTATCAAGTCCAATCAGTATATACAGCTGCCAGTCCGCTGAAATTCTACTGCCTACTTATACCTTTCAACTATACACATAATTACGGCTGCTCTGTCGACGAATGGCGGTCGAAGAGGCAGAGGCGGTACCTCACTGCGGGAGGTTTGCTGGAAGGCTTTTAACAAGAGGTTATTTTAAGTCCTTGTTTGTTTTGTCGATGGCGGTGCTTTCACATTCGCGTGCGTGCTTGCAAAAAAGAGAAAACTTGATCGAATTGCCGCTGAAAGTAGACAATTATTTGTACTTAAGCAGTCGCGAAGAGAGAGAGTACACCGAAGTTGTAGAGATCTTGCTCTTCCGAGTCCTGGATATAGTGGAACCAAAGAGAGGTTATACCGCCGGTAAGCTTCACTAACAATGAGTTTGGCGCCCATTACTGGTCTGCGATAAAAAAAAGCGATCCATGAGCGGCATCTGCCGAGAAATTTGCTATGCAGTGTTGCCAATCTGACAAAAAATCTTTAAAAACTGCATCACATTTATACTGAGCTAGATAGTAAGTGTAAGTGTAGTAAGTATGTATATTCCTATTAACGGTTTTTGGCTGATACGACACAGTATAAGACGATATAAGTAACCAGATAGTTTTTACTGTACTGCTTGCCTAGCTTAACCTCCCTAGGGAAGTTGCACACTGGACAAGCCGATCCTTAACGGGGCTTCTACTAGCACATACACATGAGTTTTATAATAGACTATATTCTCATTCACTTTGTGTTACCCAAAAAAACACTGTAGCTGTATCTTCAGTCATTGCTACGATTTGTGTCGGAGACCAACAAGAGCTAAACCCAAATCGCTTGCCCATGGCAAGCAACTTGTCGTACCAACAGTAATTATCAAGCAAGAAGGCGGTGAGACAAAACTAAAAACCATATGTCAGTGTGATTACAGAAATTTTCACACATGGACGTCTATTTAGCACACGTATGTGTTAGGAAGATGTGTAGTTAACTGTGTATATGCCGCCTCAAGAATTGCAATGCTCTCGAAACATCGGTGGCGTAGCCAGAGTTACGTGACCGAGCGACAGCGCTTGCAGTATAATTGAGACCCATCTGGAGGCACCTGCTGCCTCCTGGACCACTTCAAATTCAAATTAGATATTCAAAATATAGTTTAAAAAAATAAATATTAAAGCCTACAAAAATACGCAATTTAACAAATAAGAAGCACATGGAAGTTCACGATGGCGCTGGGAATATTTCTCGGCTCATCGATAGAAACATAAATATCCGTCCGGATGACGAAACGAGGCAGTCACAGTCGAGCATACAGACAACATCTAGCCAATGGACAGCGAGCACGGGGTTAATATGGAATAATAGTCAAATCGATATAGTTATAAGTTTGTTATACATTAGTTGTAAGCATTATAAATTAATGTAGAACAATAAATTAGAATTTGGGCAATAAAACCGATGTCTTCGTTACAGTATAGTCCATATACATGCACAAACGTGTATCCTAAAAACCATATTGTCGTTTTCTGTTTATGAGTTATAGTGATTTGGGCGAATAGCAACAAATTGACCGTTAGCGTTAGCGTTTATGGTCTAGTACCATGAAGACTGAAAATATGAGGGTAGAAATGGCTAAAGTAGATAGAGTAGATCATAGACACGATTGCCTTCAACCCCTCTCAACGAGTTTATCCTCCTATTTCTAGTCTTCGTGTCACGTACCTGGTGCGAACTTTGCGATTGGAATTGTCAGATTATGTTGTTCACCTGTTAGATATGTTATTTCTGTTGCAGAATATGTAATAGAAAATATCGGAGGTAGTAGCTGTACGCTGTCAATTTTATATTCCATGTACATTGGAAGCCGATTTTTAATATACGTCACTGCAGGTATGACAATTACCAAAAATCCACTGGAATTAGCGCTTGTTCCTTGAAGGCCACCATGTCTTAAAATTCCATCACATCTCCTACTTTGTGAAATTAAGGGATTCTAAGATATATGACGACTACTCATTTAGTCTATACCGGGGTGAGATTCAGTAACTAGTGATTGAGTAGAAATTTTCTAACACAAAACTCCGTAGCCAGTTAAATATTTTCACGAAGTTCCCTTGTTTTTGTTTGCATTTGTACTTGAATATTCCGTTCTCCATCGATACGCCGCTTTTCCGTTTCCATTTCGAAATAAAATGAGCGAGCATAGAACGGCTACTGAAAGCGATACGCTCATGACGTTACGCACATTCGAGCCAATTTGGCCTCCGGGCAAATTGTAAATACTGTGCTTTAAGTAAATATTCGCATAATATCGAAATAGCAGGTTACACGGGTTACATTGTTAGCGTTTTTTGCAATCGTCGCATTGAAAGAATCTATTTTTCAAACAGCGACTAACAGGGTGTGCTACATCCGATGAAGTTCTGATGATTGTATACAGACAGTGCTTTTCAGAGACCTTGTACTTATTTTTTTGAACAGTCAAAGCTAGGGAGCTGGCGTTCGGGACGATTAAGTTGACGAACGTCACGACGTAAAAATAACAGTTAAAAATTGCAAGATGGCGGCTGACAGTTGAGCGTTTTTAAATATTGGTTCGGTTTCAACCCTAAAGCCCATAATCAAGGTGTGATATCAATCTTCTTCTTTTGGAAGGGTGCAAGATATGAGACATTCACTTTAAAAATATTGACAGATTTTTTGCAACTTTTTTCTAATGGAGTGTTTCATATCTTATTACATATTAAGACAGACTCTTCCAAGAGAAGGAGATTGATATACTGTAGCATCTTGATTATGGGTTGTTGAATTATAAGTGACTTAGGGCCAATTTCACCAACATTAATATTATGGACTGATGGGGAAAATACCTTATCGAAATACAATTTGACAGAAGCTGTCAAAGATCTCTGAATATCAGTGATTTCTATTAAAATATTGAATAAAATCGTGAAAATTCGACTGTATTATAAACAAGACCACTTTTTGATTCCTACATGATGCTTTTGTGCAGAGAAAACAGGTCAACTTTCATGTATTTTGATCTGTGTTTAAATTTACATTTAACAATCAATTATTCCCAAAAGCCAATGGGAATGCGGCAAATAATAGGTCGATTTTCTAGCTGTTAAATTTGGCAGCAGATTTGGATGTTTGTTAATGGATGGCAATCTCGAATTCAAGTTCAATATACCGTTATCATACCTGTTGAATAGTGTGGATTTGTCTGTATTTTGCATGAAAATAGAATATAAAATACATTCCATCCAATTCCTCATCTTCCTTTACATCATAATTGTAATCATTTATTAATTTACGGGTTAATGAATTTCTTCAAAGCAATAAAAACATTGTCCTCTCCATCCTTAAACACAGACAATATGTGTAAGACGTGTCAATCCCTACATCTCCGTGATGCATATTGCAATTACTATGGACATAGACAAAAAATTAAGAAAAATGTCTCACAAATAATGCCTTTTAAGTCCAAAAATCAAAAAACTATTAATGTTTATTGTTTGGATGCCTTTTTCACTAGCGGGGGTATCTATCTGTTACTCGCAGGGTTGCCAAGTCTAACGACGATCACGTCCCGTGATGAAAGGTGCGATATGAATCTTTACATTTGCTGGTTTTGAATTTAAAGTAGGAATACAAACATAGTACTTATGATAGTTGGAGCTAGACTGATAACACTTCTTTAAGAATATTTGAAAAATGTGAACACCGTCATGGTCTGTTGTCTAATTGCAAATGAAGTATCTGAAAATTCTTACATACGGTGGACCTTCGTCATAGTTTGCTATCCTGATTATGATCATTTTTAGCAGACGTGTTGTATCTTCAAATTGATGAACAAATATAAGAAACCTCTTATATACCTACATGCAGAAGTTTTTTCATGTAAATTTACTAGGTATCATGATCATAAGCATCTTCGGTGTATTGTTCGATCCGGAACGGGAAACATCTCCTATTTATGAAAATATCTTTGGTATCATCTAACCGTTGCATTCAGTGCACAAACACTGTGACATATGATTTATAGCATAACCCGCTGCCCTATCAATACAAATTTAACATACAGGTCGCCTAGCCGTGGGGATGCAGTGGTCGGGATGAATATCACGGCAGCAACTGATAATTTGGGCATGTCTGGTAAGAACGTATGAAGTGAAACTCGCTAACCTCACAAATTTGAAGATTTTGAACAATTTCTTTAATAATGATAAAAGATATGTCTGATTTGGTAGGGTAATGTCGCAGCCAAATGGCAGTCACTCTTTCTGACACAGTCCGGATCGAAAGATGACGATACTCGTGAAATGTATTGATACTTCTAAATATAGGATCCTATCGAACGTCCCTACTGTCAAGATGTATAACCCAAAGTACCGACGGAGCTATTTTGCGGCGTCATGGAAATAATTTTAAATTTAAATTTGCATTTTTTCAAGTGTTGTGCAATGATTTTGGGAAAAACGTCACGAATAGTCTTATAACGCATAGTAGAGTATATTTCAACAGTTGGCGGAACTTACTCCACTGGGACCAGGAGCGTGAAACGGGATATTAATGCACAATCTGGTAACCCTGTCGCACCCTCACAAAATGGCCGCTGATAACCACACAAGTCACGTATTGTCATTGAATAGCATGGAATTAAACCTACAGAGTATAATATGTTTTGTGACTGGTACCAAGAGTTGACATGTGTGGATGTGTCACTCTTTGAAATGCAACAATCAGCTGTATTCAAATAATGTCTAATATAAATATAACCGAGATAACGAAAAACGATTCAATTCATATTTTTTAACCGTTCCAATACATTCCACTGATCGCAAATGTATTCTCCCATCACTAACATTATGAGACGCTAATTTCAAATGTCAATTCTGATCTCCTTTGGTCTATTCTCATTGTTATGTTATGTGTGGACAATGGAAGTTTTTAACAACAAATTTCAGTATAAAAGTGCTCCCTCCAAGACTTTTTTGTGAAGAAATACTCGTACGTATTACACTGTCGTGTACGCGTTAAATCTGCACTAACCCCTAAATACGTGGTTATGTTGAATGTACCATGTACCATCACCGATGGTGCGACTGATTATACACTGAAATTAAAACAAAAAACTGCAACTGCAATTGTATGTATGAATGTTGAAACTGTTGAACAGTTTCAGACTAGTGGGGTTAAAATATCGTTGAGGAACTGGTAAGAAGTGTATGAATGTGTTGAAATGCAACACCTAACAAAAATTTGAGTGAAAAGGCTTTTTTATGTAAGGATTTGGAAGTGCAAGTTTGCAATTGTAGGATAAACTATACGCACACAGTAGGTGATATAATCACATATGTAATACAAAAAAAAGCAATAAATATGGAAAAACCTTCAGCTAATCTGAAAAAATAGATTTTACTCAGACATCAAGCATTTTTAAAAATTTTGGCTCAGTTTTACATAATTTCATAATATTTAATAAACTGAAAAGGTTTCAATGGCAAGCTGGCACTTCATATTTTACAGTGTTTTGTTTTCAATACCTTGATGCTATTTGCTGCCAAAAATTTGACAGAGAGATCTTGTGGCTGATAGGGTATATTTAGCGGATTGTTTGGTACTCGTACCCTATTGGTGCAGAATAATAGTTTGTTAAATTGTGAAATCCACCATAAATGTATAAAAATGCTCAACTTAGACAAAATGAGACATCACAGGATCCCTCGTCGCACTAAACAATATTCCAAAAAGGCACCCAGTCGCCATCTTGAAACCTTCATCTGCCACCTACATGCTAAAAGGTCCAGTAATCATGCATCAATCATTTGTCTCAATTTGAGCTTTTTAATTTGACCCATTCAAAGAATGAAGACGTGGAAAGCACTTTAAAAGTTCATGCACGACATTATTCAGGGGTTAAGCCTCAAAATGAATTTGCGATGTAACAAATGACGATGTAAAAAATTGTGCGTTGCTTGATACATACAGGGTGTCCCAGCTCTAACTCTTCACTTTAATATATTTCAGGTAAAATCACAGTGTGTTTATATGTAAGGAGGTGATACTTTGAGAAATGAAATGTATACTAATGTGTGCCCTTAATGACTTATACTTTGAAATACATGCTATGTTTTCAAAAATGTTATACCTATCTAGTTCCTTTCGAGGCATTTTTTGGCAATACACACGCAGCTACCTTGTTTTGTTCCAGTGGCATTGATGCGGTATTTGAGCTAAATAAGGTAATGGAAAACATGGTAGGATTTTTCACGTATCAAAATGTGTTTGGTAATTCTCATTTAGTACTGGGCATCAATATTTTGATTTTCTCTCTACTGGTTTACGGTTCTCGCATAAACAGTAAGAAACATTGGGTTGCTATTCATGTCGCTTGTTAACTTGAAGGAATTCCTAAGCTTCAAATATGTTTCTTGTTTTCAATGCCAAAACCAATAATCACTGAAAATGAAAGGAAGAGATCAAATCTGCTCAAAAGTAAACGAGAATTGTAAAACGAATTTGGTGACGAACTATATTTTTCTTTAAAATTATTTAGCGTGAAAGGAAAGCATTAACAAAGTTTAGTTTTAATAAAATAAACCCATGATTCCTTACCTTTTAAATACCACAATCTATTGTCTCGTCTATGCTTGGATTATGTTAAGCGCTTCAGAAGTCTCCATGAATGCATCACAAATTGAAGTCTCATAAAGCTTTTTCTAGATAAAGGTATTTTCATACTTGTCTGCTCGTTGGTAGATAGTCCACGTAATTTGTTTTAGAAACAAATCTACGGCATCCTAAATAACTTTTTATCCTTGCGACATTTCCCCTAGGATTTCGTTTTTTCTTCAATAACTCGTAAATGCCTTTTATATCCATTTGATCCGTTTCCAATAAACGATATTAGGGATTTGCTTCGACTGATCCTGCCAAATCCGTTCGTTTTTAGCCCCGAGCTTGTTCAACATCAACATTTTTATTAGCCATTGAACTCATATATACAGAATGGAAGAAAAACGCGTACTGCTTAACCGCAGAAACGCAGTGTTATGCCTAATGTACTATACGCAAAGGGTAGTTATATAAAGGGAACATATTAGACATGGCGAATAACATTAGAAAGAGATAAGGGATGACTCCAAAAACATGGCATCCACGAAACAGCTGATGGCACCTGAATACGGCAGATCTTATTTAGCCGTAAATAAAGGCGTTGTTGACAGATAGACCATCCTTTTTCAATAAATTTATTGGTCATGCACGTCTTTTTGTTCAAATGTACTTTTGTTTGCATATTTATCGATGGTGGGATTATTTGTCATCCATTTGCAACCCATGAAATGCATTTTTCATTCAATGAAATTTACTTTTGTGTGGATATTTACTCATGGAGAAGGTATGTATCACGCATTTGCAACATACGAAATATATTTTTCATTCAATAGAGTTATAACACTTTTCGCGAGAGAAAGTCTAAGAAACCTGTAATTTATCACATAGCTACTCAACATTTAGGACCTTACGCGGAATATTGCACGACTTTGTTTAGTAATAGAAGAAGTACCTCAGCATGAAGTTTAATAGTTTTTTTATCTTAAATTGCTTGTTTGGCCAGGTGTCGTCTCTTGATGTAACTACTTTTTACTATAAGCATGTATAACCGTCCTTTCAGTGCTTGACGTTTTTGATATATGCCAGCAAATTGAGTAGCATCTACATGTACCTTTTGAGATTAGAAAGTGAGAGATTTGTCCATCCTCTCCAGGTTATGCACAGTTTTTTTGACAGTATGTTTTCATCAGTTAATACACGGTATACAGGGTGTCCGCAAAGTTGGGGTTTTCCTTTACACGACGTGTAGATCTTGAAAGCATAAGCAATTTTTCTTAGTACCATATACACCAATGTCTTAAGGGAACCGAGATAAAGCGCTCTGCAACATCAAAAATATCTGAATACCGTCCTGTAGCCGCGACATCCCCGAGTGGTACTAGGACACTAGCTCAACCCGACTACAGAACTGGGTCGGGGTTAGTGTGTCAGGTCAGTATGCAACCTTCAACCGACGGTTACGGTCACGCATGTAGAGGTAAACGAACCCGTATAATCGATTGCGTTTCAAAAAAAAAATAATAATGGCACACTCGTACACCAATAATGACCTCGTTGATATGTTGTTAGTTTATGGCGAATGTCTTCAAAACAAAATGCTACAGAGGCGTCGCGACTGTATGCAGACCGTTTCCCTAGACGACATCATCCAAGGCCCCGCAGATTTGTGTACCTGGTCCAGAGAGTCAGGGATACGGGCCATTTGGAGGAATTTCGAGGTAGGCACAGTGGGAGGCCTAGACACCACGAATGGTGCAAGTTGAGGAAGAACTACTGAATCGCGTAGACGAGAATCCCTCGACAAGCACTAGAGACGTGGCTAGAGAAGTGCAAGTATCAAAAACTGTGGCAAACGCTGCGTGAAGAGGGGCTGTATCCGTTTCACATCCAACGTGTACAAGCCCTTCAACCTGACGATTTTCCAGCAAGAGTGCGGTTTTGTGAGTGGTTGTTGCATCAACATGACAATAATTCGGACTTTTTCAAGTGCATATTGGTGACAGACGAATCTACGTTCACGCGTAATGGGGTGAATAACTTTCGCAACACTCATGTTTGGTCAGTAGAAAATCCGCACGCTGTCCGTCGGGCACAATTTCAACAATTTTCGGTGAATGTTTGGGCTGTCATGGTGAACGGTATGCTCATTGGACCATTTATTCTCCCAAATCGATTGGACGGGATGCAATATCTAGACTTTTTACGCAACATCTTGCCTTCCTTGTTAGAAGATGTGCCATTAAGTGTAGGACAATCAATGTGGTTTCTGGACGATGGTGCACCGCCCCATTTTAGACGCGAAGTGCGTGAGTTTTTGGAAGAATTATTTCCGAATAGGTGGATCGAACGTAATGGACCCGTAGCGTGGCCTCCGCGATCTCCAGACTTAACACCATGTGATTTTTTTCTTTGGGGAGAAATGACACGCTTAGTGTACAAAACTGAAGTGCATACGGTTGACGAACTTCGTCTCAGAATTGAACAAGCTGGTGCTTTCATTCGGGGGAGGGACTCCATTCTCAAAGCCTGCACCTATGCTTGACTACGTCGTGCACGCACCTGTGTTTTTGAATCAAACGGCGATAACTTCGAACAATACCTATAAAGTACGTTAACCTAAAAACTGAAAACGCGGCAACGCCGTCTTATGTGTTACCTCTGTTCGTGGTCTGCACCACCGCCGGCGTCTGCTCGGTAGCGCATCAGCTGATTTCATTTTCTGTTGGAGCGGTATGATTTCGGGCAAAGACGTACTTAGCGCTTCTCGTCAACTGGAGAGTGAGTACTTTTTCCTTTATTTTTTTTACTTGGTCGCCCTCGTTTCACTACACATTACCTTTGTTATTTCAAGGGTAGTTGTTTCTGAAAAGGAAAACCCCAACTTTGCGGACCCCGTATATTTGACAATAACTATATGGGTAATTTTTTCAGTTGCTTGATTGAGTCAACCGCCTAGTCTCATATAGCTTGTCTCTTTGTTCTTATAAATAAAGGGCTGTCTCCGTTAGGTAGAGTAAATCACCGTCAAACGAGTGTTCTTCATTTTATGATCTCCTTTTCATGATTAAATAATTTTTACTTCTATTTCGATGTAAGTCTAAAATGGATCTCATTCGTGCAGATGTTCGGCTTTGGCATCTCAAAGCCAAACTGTTGTGTCATACTATTTCCTCTCAGGACGAACAACATGGTTTCCTTTAGATGTCGAAGTAGTTTTGCTCGCGGTTCATATCCAAAATAATTCATTTGCAATATTTTAGTCGAAGATTACATATAAATTAACCGGTATGTTACAGCAACAGTGTTTTGGAGGGGCCTTGGCGTTTTCGGGACGATGAACGAGAATGAAGTATCTGGTACATTGAAAATTGAGAGACAGCCTCATGCCCGCCTGACGTTTTGGTGGGCTGGACGTTCTTTCTTGAGAACGGGAATGCATACTCCAGGCGGTTCTTAAAATTCAGAACGATGATTTTGCGCAAGAAATAGAAACGAACTGTCACCTGGAAGAAAAATAAAATGTATCGTCATTGCAGTGAAGAATATCACTGTTTACAGTAGGAATGATGCGGTCAATACATGTGGACTAAAATATTTTAGACTCAACTTTCAGCCATCACATGTTAGCAACGCGAATTGTTTGTTTTTTGGTAGTCACCCCCCCCCCTACTTCCGAATGTCTACATCACGCCACTGACTGATTCATCCTTGACTTTAGCAACATTGTAAACGGGTCATGCGCTCTCTTCCCTTTCCATCTCTCGACAACAAAATCTATACCTACGAAGCTGCGCAAACGTTTCCCCTGGCTTGACAAACCGCCATACTTGATTATTAATATCCATCAGTATGGAATTAACGTAAATAAGTTTTAATCCTCAGTAACGAATCTTAACAATGATTTGTTTTCCATATGGTTACCTGCGAATTCGTTGATTTCACGTTTTTTGAAATCTCTTGTCCGGAAACAGGATTTCAACGTTGCAAGTAAATTTTTATGATATTTTAATGAGTTTTGCAGTTCATCAGGTCCTGAAAAAGATGATAAACATCCTACAAAATCTAAATTCATATCGTATTTTCTCACAAAAAATCAAGGAAACATATTGTAAGGTGTACAAACACATCTCTAGATGGCGAAATTCGTCAGGTACATGAAACAGTTAAGAAATTAAGTATTTCTCTTGACGGGTCTCTAAATTGCATTCTACAATTCTAAACATCCCAGTTACACCTCACTAAGAAAATGTTAGACTACAAAATAATAAAAAGCTACTCGACTTAGTGATTGTTTTAAAAATCACATACTTGCGATATTCAGTTTTAGAATCGGTATCTATAAAACGCTTACAAAGAATTCCAAATCATTGCTGTAGATAAGTAGAGAACTTGAAAAAGTTCGACTACATTTTGACATCTCTTCTAAAATCAGGCTGGTTGAATGTTACAAAACTATATACATACAGGGTGACTTTGAAGTTGAGTCATTAATTTTCAGATAATGATTGTAGAAGGAAGATAAACCAAAATATGTGTGTAAAAATAAAAAAAAAATAAAAAAAAAATTTTTACCTTGTTTGATAAAGTATCCTCCCGACCAGTATTTCAGTGCGGACCTGTATTTGATCGTCTTAAGTCACCTGATTCACGAGCCCGTTGTACTACATTAACAAAGGCACGAGGGGTTGGTTGCACTCGATTGGGAAACCGATCCGCATAAACATGTGCCATTTTTTATTTCGTTTGAGCCACGCAACAGATACAACTATTCACTGACACTGACTGTATACAAATGAATGAAATAATTCGTTCCAAATTCTTTCGCTTTTTTGTTTCCGATGCGATGAACCGATACGGCGGATTATATCCGTTGTCGCCAAACACGAGCACATTGAGACAGGGCGGTACTCAAACTTCCAAAGGGCTATAACTTTGTTACTTTAATTTTACCAGAAAAATGGTAAAGGAAAAAACATTTCTTTTGATCAGATCTACTCACTGTTAAAATAAATAACTCAACTTCGAAGTCACCCTGTATAACCTACCATGCTATGCTCATAAACTCAAATTTACCTCATTAGCTCCGTTCTTAAAGGTAAAGCTAAGTCGTATGTGTGTTCATTCTAGAGGTCTCCGCTTCCCAAATCCACAGGCAAAACTCCATTTTTCCACAAAGGCTTGACTTTTAATGTGATCTTTCTATATTATCATTTAACTACTAAAATTGAATCTTTGACATTTTATAACTTTAATAAACATATCAAGAATCTGCTTTTACAGTGCCAAGATTTAAAATACTTATATTGCACTTCTGCTAATAAAAATAGTACTTATTCATTTATCAGAAAGGTTACATTGAATATGTAGAAAACTTTTGCTATATTACGAGAGGAAATGACAAATATTTTTGTATGGATAAGTGGAGGAACACCTTAAGCTGAACTTCGGCCAAATAAAAATATACGTTTATTATTTTCGAAAGCTTGATATGCTCAAAGAACAAACTTTCTTTCTGACCCTCTGATATTCAATTATATTATGCACCCTTATGACAGAAATGTAGTTATTATGATACGAATAATAAAAAACAACATCATTTGATGGTTAAGTACGTGATAACCTTCCATAGGCGACGGCCATGACGTACAAATGTGCGACGGCCTTAACACTTTATAACCCGAGGTGTCCCATCCTCACCACCGCATTGTTGATTTTTTAGCTCTTTTCCAAGAAAGACAGTAAACGCCACCGATTAAAATACCACCCAGACAAAACAAAGGATTTATTTAGAGGCCAATTTAAATGCCGTTTGGCGTCTTCCCCAGCTGGTTAAAGGATTCCCGAACAGTCTCAGATGGCAGGTACACACTTCTGAAGGTCTGAAGAGCACTCACGAAATCCATTCTACACAATACGAAAGAATAATTAATGACCGACGAACAGAGCTTCGAGTGTCACCGACCGGCTGCTGAGATGTCAAAGTTTCCACTTTGCGCCCGCGGGATGAAACAAGAGGGCTATGGCGTATCAAGTGGCATAGAGCTTAGAACATAGAATTCTAGCTAGAACAAGGCCAGACAAATAATATTATACATAATCAACCCTTTACTGGAGTTGGAAAATAAATAAGATTACCCACTGAAATCTTCAAAGAGGATTTGTGCGCAGGGTAGTTTCTAAATTTACTTGTCCCACCAAAACCCCATACATATATATATATATGGGATATATATATATATATATGGGATATATATATATTTATATATATATATATATATATATATATTATGCATTATTCTGCACAACCATAAAACTCAAGGCATGAAAACAATAATGCTATAAGGGCTGTTTGACCCAGTCTTTTTTTTGCTAAAAGATATCTATTCTTTTTTTACTTGTGCCTTGTACTGTAATAGTGGGAGATAGGTATCAACTTTTGTCTATTTTTGTACTGGTATATTAAAATCTTTCTTTTTTTGTAGCAAATATATAGAGATACATTTTTTTAGCCATGTAAGTTATGATAACACTGTTATCACATTCTCTTGTTGTCTGATAGGACACCATGATGCAATCAATGACGTTTATCATACCTTGCTAGCCAACTACCTCTTTTTATGTAGCTACAGAATTTCTACGTTCCGGGAATAGACAATTAAGTGTATCGAGAAAATTTCCAGAACAAACACACTGAGGTTGTGGATAAAAACTGTGTTCTTTTATGTTTCGTGTGGTTAAAAATTGGAAAAACGTTTTTAAAAATTTGAATGGATTATATTTGATAAAATTCGGAATAGTTTGTATATAATAATAATATGATATATTTGCAGCTATAAGTACAAAAACGTAATAAGATGCACTAAAACAAACAAGCAGCTACAAAAAGCTCTAGAAAGCAGTATACGACTAATCGAGGAACCACACCTGTCATCATGATGCATTAAAATAGCACATGGTAATTTTAATTACCTATTATCACCAAAATTAAATAATTAAAAATGCAGTAGAACAGATACATAGGCAAGGTGAAGAATCTGAAATTATCTAGCTCATTTACGTTTAAGCTAAGAAGCAAGAATAAAACATAAAAAATCGCTCGAATAACTGGGGGAACCTTTTATGTTTTTTGAAAATTGAGATTGGAACATTTTTGACATCTGTAGGAACTTGGTTATACAATCGACAAACATCATAAAAGACCTAGTGAGATGGCTGTTTTATGTGGTGGCTCTGGAATCAGACTTCTAAGCATAGCATACGAGATACAGTTTTAATCAGAAGTACAAAAAATGCATTGTATTGCATACCTTTATTTAACTGCTGGATAATATGTTAACCATACCTTAAACAAACGGGAGCACCATTCAATAAAATAGTTATACTATACGTTTTTGAAATTACGAATAAAGGTACAATAAACGTTCAAACTTAAAACATCTTAAAAGAAAAACGGCACCAAACCGCTTCGACAAAAGGGCTCGCCAACAATGTCAAAGCATAGTATGGCGTCAGGAAATTTATCTTACCATCGTTACTCACTTCGCAAAAATATGTCTTACGTCTTTTCGCGGTTTTTGCCGTGGTCAAGCTACAGGGACCACTTCCATACATCAGCACCGCCGCAGCTCGAACAAAACAATATACATACTGCTACACCGGGCGCTGAACCCAGATAGCAGAAGGAGACGCCTACCGAGAAAGTTTCTCTGCCATTCTAAGTTTTATTAACCAAATGTACGGGGAAACGTATGATGTGTGCTGGTATTGGGAGCATATAAATATACCAACAACAAATAATTGAGATTTATCCTCCCCCCCCCCTACAACCCCTACTCCCTAAGTAGTAGTAGTAACGTTGTGTAAATTTCAACCATGTTATAAACATCCTATAAACATATTTTCGATTTTTTTGGGATTACTTTTTACTTCCTCGCCCAGTGGCGTACGGGGGAACAAGGTCATTTTCTCCAATAAATCATTAACAGAAATTTGCAGAAACCTTTGCGCATTTTTGAATGAACTTTTTGTTAAGCACCACAAATGATCTAAATTTTCTCTATTATATCAGATTCACCTTGATGCATTTCCAGGTAAAAAATAAGTTGTCGGTTTTTGACGGCCTATATCAATAATTATCCACGATCGATGCTCTTTTGATCGGTGTCCTTTTCCTAAATGACAGTCTCGGGACCATTGCGCACCGCCGGGCCGTCGGCGATCTAGCTCTGTTCTATCGTTACGCCAACAAGCTTTGCTCCTCAGAGCTCTCTTCCATGACTCCGTCGCGCAATGTGTCAGCTAAACATACTCATCTGACTTCGACCTCCCATCCTAACAGTGTGGATCTTCATTCATCCCAACTGGCCGATACGTCCGCTCCCTTGTCCCTAGATTGTAGAAGGAACAGTCTACAGTTCGAAAATAGAATAACCAAAGTTGCTCTAAGATTCTCATCGCACCCGCAGTGGATTAGTATTTAGGCTTCTGCATGCGCGGCTGCTTCGGTATAAAAAAAAACTTAGATATAGGCAAAACGGTGATGTTTCAGCTTTAACGTTCATTAGAAAAGTTTGTTAGCAAAATTGTCTCAATAATATAACACCGTTCTAGACAATAGGTTATCATATTTTTTGTAAAACAGCAACAATTTTTGGCTAGTCAGCTTGATCAAAGACACAACATTCTAAGATGATCCATCAAACTTAAAATACCTTACTTTACAGTTGATTAACCTATGGATCCCGTCGTATTGGCCTTTTTTATATAAAACTCAGGGACGCCTATGCCTCTCTGTCTCAAGATGTCACATCCCGGATTTCGATACTATCGCGCTAGAAAGACAAATGACCGTCCTTCGTGATTTTAGAGGCTTGGTCACTTATTGATTTTATTTGATAAATTCCCAAGCTAAACTGACCGCCTGCAACTGCTATACTCACGGTACTCCTTTTTCTTGATTTCTTGGGACTCGGATGAGGCATGGACATAATATAAAACGAAGTATTAATTTTCGTTAAACACAGATAAGATTTCTTTGGTGAGAAAAAGCTTATAAACATGAGTCCGGCAATGCTTGTTGTCCAAGTACAGGTTGCCATTTTTTTTAATTCGTTTTACTTCCCACGCCTACGGCCGAGGAAGTATAATAATAATAATGATAAACGAATTTTATTTCTGGCGAAGTTCAGCTACAAGCTATTTCACCAGTTAACCCTTGAAAATAGCTATCACTAGAACATTGAACACTATTTTAACAAATTATTTTTCCAAAATTTATACAAAATTTACACATTGGAATACAACGTACACATGAGTGTTCCAAAATAATTATAATCGATTTATATAATATGAAGAAATATGGCTGAACTATAGACTGGGCTCTCCAGATTTGAGCATCAAAGATAATTTGTTTAATTTGCTTTTTGAAATTATTGAAATCACGATGTTTAGCAGTCGATGGTAATAGAATATAATAGACTGATGGCATTATAGGTAAAGCATTTATGAAGTTCTGTGAAGAGACGTAGCTAAAGTGTCAGTGATCTGAATGTTTCTTGAATATATTCACGAGATATCAATTTATTTGTCAGAAATGACGGAATTGAAGAACGTGGGAGATTATGAACATAGCATAATAAATGAAACGTACACAACTTTGCAACATTCACCCAGTTCAGCTGTTCGAAACATGAACTAAGATGATCATATTTTATTCGGTTGGATATGAAACATGAATTTTGAAGTTTTTGTAATCATTTAGCTGAAACTGAATCTAGAAATGGACAGCATACTTAATTACAGTATATTTTTTGGTATTATTAAAGATTCACATTTTTTTTATCTCAAAATCACGTATTTCTTTAAGTACAAGTGCTGTAAATCAGTAAGACAACATTATTTACTTGGGAAATAAATTTAACATTTTCATCTATAAACAAACCTAAGTTTTTAACTGATTCTTCTATCTCAATAGCATGACCCTTTAGAGTAATGTTAAAATTATTTTTAATAAGGTAAATATCGAAGTTGCATACTGCTATATACAAAATAAAGAGAAGTGGTCCAAAAACTGGTCCTTGAGGCACTCCTGAGGAAATCATAGCTTCTGTAGAAAATTCTGAATCAACGACTACCATTCAGGAATCTATTTATCAGAAAGATCCCAAAAATCTTGAGATGAAATTAAATTAAACGTCTTTTGGATGGGCCGGTCTTACCTTGGGCATTCCTTGAAAAATAATTTGGAATCAGTTCTGAACTAGACCGGAACTGATTAAACATGAGGTGAACCAGTCAATAATAATAAGACACTATCAGCTCTATTCTGTTAGAGCTATTGCAAAATAGAACAGACGCCGCTCTCATCACATTACAGTAACGCCCAATACTTAAACGCCTAGAGTCAAAGCTAAAGTTTGATCTAAGGATGAAGTTATTTGGCATTATATATCCATTATGGAGTTTCGAGGCGATATTTACCCAGGCTGCAGTAAGGCAGCCTTAAAGGATGCTTACAAGATATATGCAGCTACAACGAATGCAAACACGCCATGTATATGTAGCGAGTATTAATGTTTAATCTGTCAACATCCCTAATTGAATGTTGAAAGGAATTATTTAACTGTATGGGAGTAAAGAGCTGGTTTGACCTGGTTCAGTAAGGCAGAAAGTCAATTTTGTATAGCTAAAATTCGTTTAAATATACTAAGTGACATATAAATCCGAACACCCAGTTTAAATGGTTTTATTTTAATAAAATTTTGTATAAGTATTTAATGAAGCATAATAAGTAAATGATAAAAATTTCAAAATGATTGCACTGCTTTAAAGCCCTTTGTCCTTTAATAATGTGTGGATGCACCCTGATGTGCTACGCATTCTCCAACGTGCCTAGGCATGCTTCTGATCAGGTGGTCAATGTCCTCCTGTGGTATCTCATTCCAGGCAACCACCAACTCCTCTCGAAGTGCTTCTAGAGTCTGAGGAGGACGTTGCAAATTGAGCAATGTCCTACCCATCATATCCCACACGTGCTCAATTGGGGATAAGTCGGGAGATCTTGCTGGCCATGGTAACAATGTGACATCATTATGTTGAAAGAAGTCTATTGTGACTCTTGCAACATGTGGTCGGGCATTATCTTGTTGGAAAGTTGGATCTGCCAGGGTGTCAAGATAGGGTAAAAGATGGGGTTCTAGAACTTCGTGGATATAACGCTGCGCGTTCATGTTACCTCTGATGAAGATTAAAGGTGACCTGGAACCATAAGCTATAGCACCGCAAACCATAACTCCAACAGTGTGATGAACATGTCTTTCAACAAAAAACTGTGGATTCCTCCTTTCACCACGTCGCCTTCTAACCCTGGCACGACCATCGTGCATGCCTAAACAAAATCGAGACTCGTCACTAAAGACAATACTGTTCCATTCCTGATCCCAGAGTGACCGTTGTCTGCACCACTCAAGGCGATTACGTCGGTGTTCTCGAGTTAAAGGGAGGACCCAGTGTGGCCGGTATGAAAACAAGCCAAAACTTCTCATTCGTCGGTAAACACTTTGCATGCCAATAGGTCTGCCGTGTTCTGCAAACCATTCATTTGCAATGGACCTGGTAGTGGAGAACCGGTCCCTTAAGGCCAATAATCTTAGGCGGCGATCTTCACGGCCTGTTGTTCTACGGCGGCGTCCAGTGCCCCTTGCTCTTTGCGTACGGCCTTCTCGAAGCCATGCCTGACAACACCTAACCACAGAGTGTACACTTCTTTGCACTCTAACTGCAATTGCCCGAATAGAAGGTCCAGCTTCCCGAAGTCCCACTATACGGCCCCTATCAAACTCACTAAGTTGACGAAATCGTACAGGTCTCCGTACTCTAGGCATCGTAACCGATCGTAAAGGATGTCAAGAACCAAAATCCGCCAACGTTGATTCTTTACTGCGGCTGAAATATTCATTTTTAGAGCGTTAGTGAATTAAAAAAAAGCAGTATAAAAACCGGAATGTCCTACTCATAAGGCTGAACATTTTTTCACTTGTTATTTACAGTAAGATAAATGCATTCACCAACTTTTATTAAAATAAAACCATTTAAACTGGGTGTTCGGATTTATATGTCACTTAGTATAGTTTCTTATATATAACTGGTATCTTTCACAAATCTGAAAGAATTTTTCGATAACTTACAATGTAAGGAAGTTATGACATTTTTTGTGTTGTGCGATGTAACCGACCGCTCTCGCGCGACAAGTTTTGCATATCGTATTTGTCCTTATTATCCACTTAAGCTGACCAGTCGCAATATACTGTTTGTATCTTGACATAGACCGCTGTACGATATTCTAGATATTCTAGATATGCAATAAATGAAATGGGTTGCAAAGGGGTTTTCTGCATACCGATTCCAATAATTTTCTAAAGGCGAATATAATAATGACTGACGATTGCTTGAACTATGGCAAACATGTATGCTTTGGCACGCATTTACATTTATAATGAAGCCCATGCGCAATCGACGGCACAGTGCTTCAAAAACGCTAAAATATGGCAAAGTCAGAAAGATTCAATATATTTCACAAAAAAATATATTTTTACGTTTTTCAGGTCGCTGGTAACCAACGTTCAAATTCAAATTCAAAATCAAAATATTTATTTCGTCACGAGTAAAGATTACAATCATGGATACATGGAACCCTTTAAAATGGAGAGTCCATGCGACAAAGCCCTGAAAACCAAAGAAACCCTTAATCCCACCTAACCAAATAAAAACTTAAAAAGTATAATGTAAACCGAAAAAAAATCCCCGGAACCGGCAACGGACGCCAAGAACAAATCTATACAACTTGTCAGCGAGTAGAATTATAAAAACGATATCTTTGCTCACACAAATGCTGCTAAAGTAGCTGCCGATTCTGTAAAAATATTTCCGTGAGTTTGGAGAATATTTTCTGTCAAAGATCAATTTTGCAAATTTAATAATATTTTACGAAATATCTTTTGATTGAGGTTCGTTATAGACTAAAAACTACCTGATTATTTAAAAATTGAGATAGCGGATCTAATATAGAGGCTATGCGTGCAAATGGTGTTTTGATGACGCTCAAAGTTAAACATCTATATGATGGACCTAGTATGACGGCTATGTGACAGGCTAAATGACAGTTTTATATGTTTTGAAGGTATAGCTTATGAATTACTGTATAATGTCACGTAGTTGCGAAACTGTAGTCGCTACAGCCAAAGTTGACATATTTCCTGACTGGGTGTCTGATAAACACTATTGGAAATATAGTGGACTATAGTGGGCTTTTTTAAATTCACTGATGACGAAAAAATATCCATTACATATTGTTGTTGTATAGAGCCGTGGGTCGATTGACAAGTAATGCCATATCATAATAACTACACGTACCTTAGGCTCCGCAATCCATTTTGCCAATCTCAATGCAGTTGATTATTAAATTTTAGTATTATCATTAAAACGTGACAAAACTCGATTATACAAATTTTTACACTTTTGGTCAGCTTCTTCTGTTCCTGAACCATGCCTATGTATCTACTTGTTGACACAGATAAGCTTTAAAGAGTATTTCCCCTCCAGCCGAAACATGATCACTATAAGAACATTCACATAGTCTCGAAATAAAAACAAACTTTAAATCTACCCCCGTTCTCGTTTACAGCAATTAGATCATTAATTCATCATAATAGGCACATAGACTATATATTTATATGATTCATAGTTATTGTCGAAAATAACCAGTAAAGTCTTTGGGAAAATCAACAAATTATGCAAAGTGTACCTTTTAACTTACAACTCAAGCATTCGACAATCTATGCTGTCATCATTAGGAGCTAAAAGCAAATCTAAAAAAAATAAATATCAACCATACTCGTTTTATTGAAATTTTGAAACTTAGTGCGTCAGCGAGATGGTGCTAAAATTTAACTCCATAAAATGTGGATGAGAAATCAAGGTAGGTGAGGATATTCCAATATGCGAAATAGAAAGGTTAAAGAAATTAATTAATCAAACGTTTTTCCAAAACCATTTGTGGTTTTCTTTTAAAACATAGCCATGTTGTTAATCGATTTTCAAAAAAGATCTTCATGAATCCAGTTTTTAATCATCCTACCTTGCGTTCTCACCCATATTGTATAAAATCAAATTTTAGCACCATTCTCGCTGACGCAGTAACAAAATTTTAATTAATTGAGTATCCTGATGATGACAGCATAGACTGTCGAAAGCTTGAGTTGTAAGTAAAAAGAGTACACTTTGCTTAATTTGTCGATTTTCCCAAAAACGAGTCTTCCATTTATATATTTGTATTTTGATCCTTTTCACCATACCAACTAAATACCTAACATCAAAGTGATATTTACAGCAGTCCAATGATATTTCAGTAAGAGGCAATTATTACTCAGCACCACTTCCTCCTAATCCTTCTATTTTTTGTCCAGAGGTAAACATCCTTTTCTAGAGCTGATATGTCTATATTTGTATATCAAGGTACAATGCAGTATTTGTAAGTTCAAGGTCTGAACAACGTTTGCAAATGACGCGTAACCTGCGTGACGGGCGCATCGCTTTGTGGTAGCGATGACAACAGGTGTCATGTGACGTCATCACCTTGTGCCACGCTCCAACAAGGTAATGACTAAAGCACATGAGAAAGCTTTTCCGGATCCGTTAAGCTTAATGTAGGAAAACGGGCTGATTCAACCTTTAATCTTAAATGATAAATACAACAATTTATTTCCTACTGATAAAAAAGGGACGAGCCCAGTACTTCATCTTTTGTCCTACTATCGACGTCATCACGTCAAACCTAAGCGATTGTGAAATATTATTATGAAGGAAAAGGTTCAAAATCTTATTATAAAGAGAACCGTGCCGTAAATAATGCGCCCATATAAAAACATGGGCCTTTAAACATAACGTAAAGCAGCTATTTTTATATTTAGATTATTCACCCCATAAATTCTCTACCGGTATAGCTGTGCTTGGCCGACGCTTCATAAAGATAGTGCATAATGTCTCCAAAATAGGTCGTAGAGACGGACGAGACTCTCTGGAAAAGTAATTGGTGCTTCAGGAGCGGTTACATTCCTTTTATATACATAATAACCTCAAAGAGCTTATTTTGAACTTAATTGTAAGGGATGTTGTACATGGTGGGATAGAACGGGTGAAAACTGAACATTGCCAAAAAACTAAACTACACTCTTCAATAATATGTACCACTCGATACTTTATTCAAAATGTCTCGATATTAGGCTGTTACCAGCTTGCGTTTTAAACAACTGATTTAATATTTTAATATCTCTTAGTGAATAATCTGTTGATGTTTATCCTTGGAGAATTTGTTGTTGACAGCTGTTGACGGCTACTGTAGGGTTATTTCTTTGAGTCTTCAAAAAGCAGATCATCCTGTATAGTCAGAGTGCAGCCCATGTCATAACAGCCTTCCTTTTTGATTTCTGTACTTCATTTTAACTACGCATACTTATAGAGTTTTCTGCGCGTTCTTGTACTCTGAGGTCATTGCCTATGTCCTATTTGACGTCATCGACAAATTGCTTTCTTGATATATTAAAACTTTTCTTAGAACTTCATTCGTTTTGGTATTCAATAAGCGCATATCAAATCTGCGAACACGTCCAGCTTTTATGTTGAGTTAAAATCTATCCGGCAGTATAAAGTGCCAATGACTATTCTAGATTGTGTGAGCTGAATTCCTTAAAAGGTAGGATAAATATTACGCGTCGTCATGTCGTACACATCCGATTTGTCAGTATATCGTTTCTCTCAAGATACCATCACCCACCATTTGTTTTCTGGTGTTGCTTTCAACTGTGTCAACAGCATGGAGGAGGTATCGTACATTGTACAGTTCATGATGCTCGTCGGATGTTATTGATTATTTAAGACCAATATGACAATTGTCTCGTCTCAAATAGCTTCTCAAAATAGGGATTGGGATTTGTGTAGGTGTTTATAAAACGAACTAAAAGCTTAAAAATAATTCTTTTTGACTTCATCTCGAGTTTTCAAATAATAGCGTGTTACATTCTTATTCCAACTCGCTGTCAAACGTAGAATGCTTTTATTTGAAAATATGAGATGAAGGAACTCCAGCGTGGTTTAAGTATTCCCATTTGGAAAAAAGTATTTAAAAATGTTTAGAACCTTTTTTTTAATATTTAAATGGGCTTCAGAAATGTATTTTTTCTTCAAATGTTTTTTCACTTTTCAGTATTTATGTCAAGTTTAGTAGTATCTATATTTGTTTCTCATATATTTTATCAGTAGGGCATCATAAAGTTTCTTATTTTATAAGTATTATAAAATTTCGGCAGACATAAATCACATAATGAACCTGAAAATAATTCACATCGGGGCCAGATCAGCTTCCATCGTTTTACATTTAAGAATGTGTAAGGCTCTTCTCAACTCCTTTGTTGACAATTTTTAATCTCACTATACTGAATAACTTTGCAAAGCTTTTTGAAATAATACTGTATCCTGAATATATTTGGCAACTAAAGACTACTAGTTTGGCCACGTTCAGTCAATATTTATGCTAAACGGTAGACCATAGTGCGCTCTCATACTATCCTCTTGGATATCACATAATACTGATTTTACAAATGCATTTGACAAAATTGACCATCAACTACTTATAAAAAAAATATGCAATGAATTCATCAAAACCTGCATATATCTAGTTCTTACACATACATGTCAAGTAGTTGTGGACCTCCATTTTGGGTCCTCTATCGTTTGCCTTGTACGTCAACTATTATTGCAATTTATCATCATGCAACAAGCTGATGTTTGCTGATGACCTGAAGCTTTACACATCTGTTTCTACCTGGTAAGCTTGTAAAAACCTCAAACAACAAATATTTTTTTTACAAACAGCAACTTGTTTTTGAACAATGTAAATGCCTCATTTAAACCTTCAGCCGAATGTTAATTTTTCAACCTACCCATACATGATTCATTATTGGAAAGGTATGATTCTCTCAAATATGTGGGCGTGTATTTCGATTTTGAGTTCACCTTTCACCGTCGGTAAAATTAACGCAGATATTTATAGGTTTATTATCACACATTGTAGAATTTTCAATATCATAACGCTTATTACGTTATTTTCAGTGCTTATAAGTTAACTAGAGTACGGTGCAATTATTTGATGCTCTATCTATGAACTCTACAAAAATGATATTGCTGAAGTGCAAAAGAAATTTTTGAAACATTTATGTATGCTATAGGAGTGATCGCATCCATCCTCCAAGAGATTTGACTACTCATTACTGTTGAATAGATTTGGAGACGCGCAGAGAGCAGGCGTGGATCATATCTTTATACAAATAACTACATGGTAACATGGACTGACTGTTTTGATAAAAATTGATGTCCTAGTACCTAGTTTGACATAAAAATATTAAATTTCCTTTTCCTGCAATAGGACACAGACATAGTTTTACATTTTTGTGGAAATTCGGGATCGACCATTTTAATGAAACCAAACAAGGATATATCTGTTCAGCTGAAGGGTCAAGTTTTTGGAAAATGTTCAACATCTCCGCACTGGCAAACGGTCCATTAACGTAGAATCTACCTATTGGCCTGGGGTTAATCTGTCTCATTGAATAGAAAAGCTTTTAAATTACGTGCAGTTCCACCTAGTCGCCCCGCGCGTTAAACACGCACGTCTGCAGCCTCCCTAACGAACCTCGCTCCCGTACCGCGGCACATCAAAAAACATTCGTACAAAATTCGCTTATTGTTCTTCTCCAACCGAAATTAAAAGCTGTCCGCGCCCGCCGTGATTCGCGAATTAAATTAATTCGAAACAAAAGACTAACCAGTGACGTCAAGTCGCCATTGTTCATGCCAGACGCGCCGTGTTAATATGGCACGGGCGACTATTTATTTATAATATAAATGTGTGCATGCTGTTTTGGAATTTGGATAGAAGAATATAATGCAGTTGATGGATATGAACATTTCTAGATGAATACTTTATGCCGGTAGACTAGAAGTTTTATAAAAAAGCCAAGCACTGCTCATCGTTCTAGGCAAAAAAGCCTCACAGGAAATACGACTGTCAGGATTAAGAAATATATTCCTCTAGACCAGGGTTTCCTAACCTTTTTTTATTATTTTCATGCCCCCCTTTACTTTTTCAAAAAATACAAAACACGCATAATGTGTAGGTACAAATACCTTTATTTTAATTCTAATGAAGCAACTTCAAAAGTTTAAATAAACTAATAAATGTTTTTATCAAAAAACTTGAATAAAGTAAGAGTAGGTACTAATGAGACACTTGAGATTGATGTTCTGTAACAGTTGGTTGATTTTGTTTTTGTCAGAGCTATCATCAGGTTGCTATCGACATCAAGACGATTCCGCGGTTTAGTTTTAATTAAAACTAGAGCAGAAAAGCCTATGTCACATAAGTAAGTTGAAGAAAAAGGTACTAGTATTCGTAAAGCAAGAGAGGCAAGTGTCGAATTAACAGGCAATCTTTTGATCCAAATTTCTCCAATGTTAAAAGATGGAAGTCATCTTCCATGGACGAATCAGGAATTCTTCCTTTTTTTTTTATACTCCAACTACCACGAAGGCCTAAGGCCTAAACACCCATTGTTTACCGTGGGGCTATAGGGGGATACAGGGGAAAGGATGAACGCCACACGGACTCTGGCGAGGGAACACGTGTGCAAGCAACATGCACACATTCTGGCTCCGCCTACGAGATCCGCCGGGTGGTACCTCCACGTTCGACAGTCAGAGACCGTCTACCACCTACGGACAATCACAACATCTACAGCCAAGAGAAAAATTTCTCCTGGAACGGGACTCGAACCCGCACAGCGCACGGCGACTGATCAAGGAGACCGAAGAGTCTACTACTGCGGCCACCGCTGCTGCCTGCCTGAACTTCTTCTGGTACTTGTGACACATCGACAACAAATGGATTTCTTTTCATGTGCCATATTGGTGACTCTGAATTGATGTATCGATAGTAGAAATGAGAAATGAGGTTATAGGTGAATATCAAGGAGGTTTTAGAAGGGACAGGTCCTTAATAGACCAAATTTACAATGCAACAGCTGTTTTATAATAGCTTTGAACAAAATCTTAGTTTACACGCAATATTTATTGATTTCAAGCAAGCGTATCATTCCACTGACAGAGAAAAATTGTATGAAGCTATGGGACTGCTAGGAATACCAAGTAAATTGATAAGGTTAGTCAAAATGACAATGAACGGGACAATGAATAAGGTCACATTGGAAGGGAAAACATCTAGAGCATTTGGCGTAACCAGAGGCCTGAGACAGGGGGACCCGCTATCTACAACATTGCTTACCTTTACGCTGGAAGCTATTTTACGTGATTGCGGTATACAAACCGACGGAGTTGTTTACTATAGAAAACATCAGTTGATTGCTTACGCCGATGATATAGCAATAATAACCAGATCCAAAGCAGAACTTGAAAAGACGTTTAGAAGGTTAGAAGAAACTGCCAAACGTTTTGGGCTTCATATAAATGAAGACAAAACAAAATACCTAGAAATGAGAGGAAGCAACGAAGGAAGGTTAACAATAAAAAGTAGTTGTAGAGAGTACTGTTTCGAGAAGGTGAATCAATTTGAATATCTAGCGGTCACAATAACAGATAAAGCAGCAGAAGATTTAGAAATTGAAAAAAGAATAGCAAAAGGGAGTAAAGCAATGAGGACTTTAAGCAAGTTGATAAACTCACGGTGGATATATATCAAGGAAAAAAAAGGAAAGGATATATAAATCCGTTATCCAGCCATCAGTATTTTACGGCAGTGAAGCTTGGGTGTTAAGCCAGAAAAACGTACAGAAATTGGAACGCTGGGAAAGAAAAATGTTACGTTAAATATATGGGGGCACAAAAACCAACGATGGTACATGGAGGAAGCGAACTAATAAAGAATTGATGGAGATGTATAACCAACTCAGTATGATACAAAAAAACCCGAGATCAAAGAGTGCGCTGGCTAGGACACGTTTACAGAATGCCGTCTTATAGGAATGCCAGAAAAGTTTTGTTTGGAGAAGAAGACGAGGAAGACCGAAGAAGCAGTGGCTGGAAAGTGTCAAAGAGCATATACGAAGACTAGGCATACCAGACTGGGAGGAAAAGACCAAAAACAGAAAAGCGTGGAAAGGAGTTGTCAAAAAGATAGAAGCCATGGGTTTTCAGGCCTGAAGCGCTGAATTAATAATAATAATAATAATAAATGAGCTTTATTTCGTACCTAAGTAAAAGTACAAAAAAGGCGAAGTGTCGCTAAGATTAGCGTTTTTCAACTTAACCTTAACCTTAACAAAAAAAAATGTATATATATATATATATATATATATATATATATATAATAAAACATTCTACCAACAAAAATGTATCCATAATTCTCAGTAATTACTAAATAATTCACAACACAGAACAATTACAAGAATAGTCCATATTTCTAGCATTTTGTACTCATCATCAGACCTCGACTTGTAGTTTTAGTTTAAGCCTCTTTTTAAAATTAAATAACGTATAGTTTTGGAATGTAACAGGCAGATCATTATATAATTTAATAGCATTGTAGCTGAATGATGTTTTGTAGACAGCCTTAGAATGTAAAGGTATCACTAACATATTCCTATTCCTTGTATTCAGTTGATTTATGTCACTACATCGTGTTAACTTATTATGCAAATATTGTGGTTGTTTGGTAGCTAAGACCTTATGTGTGAGTGTCAATACGTGAAGCTTTTGCATGCCTTTAATCTGCAGAATACCAAATTCCTTAAATTTATGAGAAATATGATCAAACTTTCGTATTCTGCAAGAAAATCTGATGCACAAATTCTGAATACGCTGTAATTTGCTTTGTTCACTATATGATAGAGCCGCGCCATATATACTGTCACAATAACTGATCTTTGATATAATTAATGTTTCACACAGTTTCAGCTTTACTGAAGTAGATGTTATTTGCCTATGTGGATAAAACTGTTTCAAGATGCAGTATGATGACATAACGAATTTACGTGTTTTTTGTATTTTAGTTCTGTGTCAATCCAGAGTCCCAGGTTTTTACACTCACTCATTATAGGAAGCCGGCAATCATAGATTTTAAGGTAAATTCCCGTTTCGATCAATGTTCTTTTGTTTTTTGAGCCGAAAACCATAACTGAAGATTTAGATGGATTAATTTTTAGGTTATGCGAGCACGAGATGTCTACTAGCCTTGTTAAGTCTTCGTTGAGCAATGCTTCTGCAATTTTAAAATCTTTGTGTTGGAAACTAAAATAAATTTGACTATCATCAGCATAGTGATGGATTGTGCAATTATGGACATATTGATGGAAATCCGATATATATAGAGAGAAAAGTAAAGGTCCCAGTATGGAACCTTGAGGAACACCAAAACTTATAGCAGTTGACTGTGACATTTTCGAAGCTGTTAAGACCTTGATTTCTATTTGACAAATAGCAGCTTATCAAATTGACTGCAGCATGAGTAAAACCATAGTAAGACAGCTTATGTAGCAGAATTTCAGGGTCTATCATATCGAAAGCTTTTGTGTAATCCAGTAGAACTAAACAAGTGATATTTCCTTAGTCAAGGTTTCTTATAACATCATCAGTGACATTGGCTAGAGCAGTTGTTGTACTATGGTTTTCCCTGAATCCAGACTGCATTGATGGAACTATTTCATTACTGAAAATATAAATATAAATAGTGGCTTTTCTTTGGCCTATCAACAAGTTGTGCAACGTTAGGGTTTTTACTTCACTTCTTTTATAAAAAAACTTACATTGCAAGTGCTAAATCCCAGTTTGTGGGCCTCTATATGAGTAGTGGACCTCGAAATTATCCTTCCAACAGCGTCACTCCACAGAGCACTTCATTGTAAATAATTGGCACGCCTGTTTTGTGATATTACTTTTTTTCACATATCGTGGCTTAATGTTAACTGAACCAGTTACGTTATATCTTCTAACAATATTTCTCACACTGTACCGCGATAAGTCTAACAAAGTTGCAATTTCTGAGTTTGATTTCCCAGAATTAAAGAATTTAATTATCAGTAACCGAATTTTCTCACTAATAACCTTTCCTCTACCCATTTTGAAAACCTTAACTACCCAGAACTATTTTAAACGTATTCTGACAGCTGTGATTAATAAAAACAATTGTCATGGCTTTTATTTTTCACAGCCACCTATGCGTTATAGACTTATTTTGTATTGAAATGAAAATAGGTTGATATGCTGTAATTGCAACATGTGTTATTTTTATGCTGCAAATTTGATTATATATTATCAAAATATTCATTGTTAATATTTTAAACCTATAACACCCTGCTAAAAAAGTTGGGCCAAGTGAAGTGGAAAGGGGCTCGTATATATATATATATATATATGTTATTTTTAATTGCTTGGAACAGCCGAGAAAAAGATATAACATTTTCAGAAGACACTTTTTGATTCCAAAGTTGAAACGTTGATATGAACCCCTGAATAATATAATCATAATTGCTTATTATAGTGTTGTTTCTGCCATAAAGTTTCAAGTTTAGCTCATTCAAGGGGTCAAATATATCAGTTAAATAAGCCAACCTCCATTGAAATGTGTCATCTTTGAAAATTGTCAAGAAATGTTGTTTTTCTTTGAACTCAACAAAAAGAACTACCTCTTCTTTCACTTCATAGAGGCGAGCCAACATATTGCCTTTGGACAGCCAGTGTACTTCTATATGGAACAGAAGAACTTTGTGTGATTAGAATCGAGATCCTCGCAAAGTAAAGTAAATAACCGACTGTTCAAAGCGCTGCTCTCGGTGTAGTTTACAATCCTTATAACCCAATCCAAAGTCTGGCGTAATTTCTGTGGCAATGTTTTGGAAGCCAAAGCCTGCCGAAGAATAACACAATATGTGCTAGCCATTGCGGAATTTTTTTCCTTGAGCTTTTTAGCTAAGCCCGATTGTACACCTACCATTGCAGGTATGCCATCTGTGCAAAGTCCAATGAGTTTCTTCCAATCCAAATCATTTTTTTCAACAAAATTTGATATTGAATTAAATATACCTTCAGATGTAGTACCTGCTCTCAAAGATTGGGAGTAAAAAATTTCTTCTTGAATGATATCTCCGCCGATGTAACGAACATAAACTATTAACTGTGCACAATTAACGATTTTTTTTTAATTATTTGTGACTTTATGTCTGTTGCAATGTCATCGATTCTACGCTTGACCGTATTATTCGAAAGAGAAATAGACACATGGTTTTATTAATTCTTCCCGATCGTATGAGGTTTCTTTTGCTTTGCTATCACAAAAGCTAGTTTAAATAAAGCTTTGAGATGCTGCGATATACCTACGTGATAACTTCCCGAATTATCCGCTTGAGTGATTCTGCTTTAGAAGAAGAAACCTCTTTCATCTTCTAAACCAGAGTAGGATGTTGTTACTTCAAATGCCTTTCAAGGCGATTGGGCCCCATGCTCAAACAGATTTCTCAACAAAATGTACATCTAAACGTCAAATTTCAAGTTTGTAGGAATGAATGTCGCAGTTGCTCGTCCGCGTCTGGTAGGAAACTTGTATAAACTGCTATTGACGACGCCGGGTTTTGAAACAGCGGTTGACAGAATAAGTGAATATGATATTTAATTTCTAACTCTATGCGTATAAATTAAACATTACATTGTAATGCTATTTGTTAATGCTGTTTGTTTACCTTTTTTGTTTCTTCCTAAAATGCAAACGCTCTCCGCCCCCCTTGACATCTCTCTATGCCCCCCTTGGGCTTTGACTCACCTAAGGATACCCAGTTGAAATAGGCATTAGAGACGCCAAACGGACAGTAGCATTACCAAACACTCTAACTATTGTCAAAGTAGATTCCTAACTTCACTTTTGTGATCTGCTACCGTCCCATAGATGGCACTGGTTCCGTCAAATTTCTTTTTGGATGCTGGAATACAGTATATGGTTTGCTATCTTCAGGTACCATATGCCAGTCAATCACAGTTTGTGAATCTGAACGCTGAAACGCTTGCTAGAAAAAACCAAATGGAATTATAAAAACGGAAGTACAATCGTCATGCACATATGCATGGTGTACTTTTGTGGTTTGTAGGTATTCGTGTCTGATAGAATCTAGACGTTTGGGCTAAAAAGGAGTTGATAAGCGGTGTAATGAGTAAATCGTGTTCGGTAATTTAGAAGAAAAGTAAATGAAGTTGGCAGGGTATAAAATACTGTGTCCGAACACGAAAGCTTAGTTCGATTGTGGCGTCAAGTATATTGACTCCAAAATGTTGATATGTGTATATCAAAGAGCCTTCGCTAACGAACAAGCCTTCGAGGTATAAGGATTAGTGAAAAATATATGCTTTTAGTGTTTAGGAATCTCTAAGAGGCACTATCTTGGGCAATTCATGACAATCTGATGTGTTCTATTCTTTTCAGGGTCCAAGGGATACTTTTGGATCGATGCGACAAAGATGCTTCAACATAATGAATTACGACCTGGCAGAAAATTGTACTTTATGAATAGATTTTTTTGGGCGTTGTGTCCCACTATTCAGCCCACGAACTCAATAGTCCAGGGCTCTAAGGTATGGGAGCTGCGTGGAAAGTCGAGAAGACAAAATGAGTATCCACGTTCAACTGGACAGTCTTTATTTCTTCTTAAGCTTGTCCACTATTCACAGGTTCACAACCCAACTTATAAGTGAGATGAGTGAGTTCAAAAGTGCCTCTTTGCTCTACGGCTATGGCGGTCGGAGTCTGGCTGTCCTCAGTACAGATTTAACCCAACCTCAATTCACGCGAAGCTCTTCGCCTCTAGAAGGTTTCGACCAGACGCAAATTACAATCCCTGTGTCTCAAGAACAATAAGGGTAAATGCGCAAAGACATACACAGTTAGAATACATCCCAGAGCGATAAAGTAACTTCCTGAACACAGTATGAAAACCATAGAACTGTCTTTATTTAATCGTTAGAAGGTAAAGTCCGATGATTTAGTATAGTTAATTTCTCCTCAAAGCTTAAAAGCTGCTCCAAATCTAAGGTTCAAAGCCTCAAACTTTGAATAATTCACCCTTAGTGTAAGAAACGGGTTGGCTCCAGAAGGCGTTCCTATTTTAGCTACCACCAAGGCCCATCTTGAGTGTCTGATTTCATTCTAGGAAGCGAAACGTAATAATTTGAGGAACAGTGTAATAAATAGGTGTATTTAATTTAGACCGAATAAATCCGAGCATCCGGTAATAAAGATCATCAAGTTACACCAGGGGACGAGTGTTAATACCGTCCTCACACCTCGACTCAACTATTTTTGGCTTTATTTATGCCCAAACACAAGCAGTACTTCACAGTCAGCAACTAGTTTAACAAATTATCGGTGCATATCTCACTCTCTACTGACATGTGAAATATAAGCAGCAATTTTTTACAGTAATTTGTAGGAAGTCTCTAAGCAACTAACTAGTCATGATTGATATGCTGGCAATTGGAAATAATAAACAAAAATGTTCCGACACGTTCGGTCATTAGCTATTTGCGTATGGGATTGTTAAAAAATAATGGCTCTATTGACAGTGTAAAAATTACTGCATGGCTGTTGTAATGTATACGATGATTTAACGGTACTTGCTTTCCTATTAATCTTTTCGGAGATTGTATTATCGTTTTTATGTTGTGGGATGAAAGCGGTAAATTAACACTCATGAATTTTATAGTTAGATATTATTGTCTCGAGATATGCGATCACCACCACCTTAACAACTAATATATAAAACAATAAAACTCTTAGCATTGAGCTATATGTACATAGTCTTGAGTGTAGTCCCAGTATTCTGTGGACATAGATCGTCCACATATTTTTAGACTAAAAATAAGTCGATTGGACATCATTTACCTTGACGGAAAAGTTCCCCGTTTGTCCTTCAGAGGAAGTCAGGTTTTCTTTTTAAAACACATTTTTATGGTTGTTTGAGAACCAATAGCCCGATTTGAATGAAATTTGGACCACACATGTTTTGCTAGGCGATATAATGTCTGACTTTTACGAAAAACTTCAAATGGCTTGTGAAGGGTGGAAACTATCCCCACCCCTACATAAATTATAGCAGAAATTTTTGCCAACTTCCCCGTCAATTTTGATTCTTTTATTAGTAAATCTTTTTATTTACTTCATCTCGCATGGTTTTGCATCATGAGGTTCCTAAATGTTTTATAAATTCTTTAAGGGTAGTTAGCGAAGATAAACAAGTGTGATATCACTTATTAAAATTATATTTATAACAGGGAAAAGTGCCAATCTTTCATAAAAGGTGTTCAATATGAGAATTTTTGTTCTTACACATAACAATACGGCGAAACAAATTATAGTCAACTTTCTCTGATATATCATTTATTTTTAATGTATTTGTAGCATTTTTAATCCTGTCCCATAGTTGATTAGCGTTGTCTATCTGAACCTTGTATACCTTGTCTTTAATCGCAAGGAAGAAAACGTGGTAGCCATTGAAGGTTTTCGAACTCCACCAATCCATGTACCCTCAAGTTTCTCATTCAAGTAATTTCTCACAGAACGCCCCAAGTGAGACGAAGCACCGTCATGCATAAAGACATGTATCCTCTCACATTCAGAGGCAGTTTGTTTAGGAAAAATGTATTGTAGAAAATGAAGATAGCAACATTACGGACCAACCAAGGGTTAGCAATAGTTTCTTGATCTCCTTTAACAAGTCTTTATCTATGAGTGTTGATACCTGGACCTTCTTTGACCACTTCAAGAACAGCTTTTTCCATTGTTAGAAGTTGGAATCGACCAATTTCTCGAAATCGACGTTATATCCCAACTAAGAATTACCACTCCTATTAGAGTTGCAAGAATGATTATACAGTATTCCTTACACAGCATTGTATGCTGTAAGAAGATTGGCAAAACGCTCTTAGTACAGCTATACAATCGGAATGGGCACACCTAATAGGACACTTCAGTCATTTAAGAGGTTGTATAACGGCTGCAGGTAACAGTTATACAACAAAAGTGTAAACCTCTTGCAGCCGCTGTAGAACATTTGCGTCAGTGCAAGATTCAGTTTTTGTCAACTATACAACTATTCTGTTACATGATTCTACTTTATTGCAACCAAACTATTTCTTATGTATTGTATAGGGGTATAGTCGAAGTGAAGAATATATAACTACCACATTACAGTCATCTTGTTTACTTTATCGGCCATTGTGAATTTCATAGACATGATAAACTTCTACGCCTTGATATAGGCTATTGAATTATTTGCGCAGTAAATTTTATAGTGATTATCTTGCAAAGTAGTTACGCAATTTCTACGGGCTTCGTTTTGATTCAAATTTTAATAATGATCAAAAGTATGTCTAGATTTTTAAGATAAAGAACTGAACTTATCTGCGCTAAATCTTCCACAAATATAGGAATATTTAAACGCAATTAAACTAATGCTTATTAGAATATTTTGGTGTTGTCTGCAGGTATTGTACAACAATTTGACAAATCTCTGAAATGAAATACGGATAGAGTCGAATGATTTACCCAGAGAATTTGTATCAGATCTATATCTTCTGTTTGAACATCTTATAAAGCATTTTAAACCAATATGCAAGCGTTGTCTTAAAATATTGGTTATAGCATTTTAACTAAAAAGATAACAGCAGAAAGTTTGGTTATGGTGAAGTTGTATACCAACATATTTAGGAACAAATGTATGCCGAGCACAGCAATTTTGTACTACAAAAGTTGCAATATTGTTGCAGATGTACAGCCTTTAACAGTTACTAAACGACAGTTGTATAAGTGCTTCCGTTGGGAGCAATTTGTTTTCTAAAGTAGTAAATTTGCACAGCAAAACAACAAGGCTCGGGTGTGTTGTATAAAGGTTACCATGGATGCCACAAGACAACTATTTTGACTATCGCGCAAATATGCCGAATAAAATAGTTGTATAAACGTTTATGCAACCGTTCAAAATTTGTCGTATAAGGTGTTGTATAACTATGCTATAAGAATATTTTAAACACCTCATTTTAGAGCAAATATGCTGCAGAAAGCAAATTTGCATTCCACGCAACGTTAAGCCAGCATTTTGATGTTCAGGCAACAACAATAGGGAGCTTTTACGGCTGAACGGTTCTTTTACCAAGAGCTTATAGCACTACCTTGCTAGTTGGGATGCTTGCAAAAGTCTGAGGATTTGGAATTTGTCGAATCGGATATCTCTCCTGATACACGCGAATCGACTAAATTGGAATAAACCAAGTATGTACTTACAAGATATCCTTTGAAAAAAGTCTGCTCATCAAAAGAGTATTCCATAATCTCGAGAAAAATACGCAACAACAACAACAGCATAACCAAAAAAAGTCTCGAACGTTGCTCGATATAAAATCTATGAAGAACAAGCAACAAATTAACAATCAAAAGTAAACTCAAACGATACTTATTAATTTTAGCTTGATGAAGCTTGTCAAAAATAATATGACACCCACATTACCTACCACATTTTCCCCAACTATATGTCTACTAGATTTTAAGACTTAATGCAATAAGAAAATGTTTTTTCTCGAAAACTATGCGAGATGGCATGGTTCTATAAGAGACAAAAAACGAGATGTAAGGAAATTTTAAATAAGAAAAAATCAGATCCGCTGGGAGAGTTGCGGAATAGTTCTGCTATAATTTATGTAGGGGTGGGGGTAGCTTCAACCCTTCTTGAACCCTTTTGGGTTTACATGAAAGTCAATTCTCAGATAGCCTTGCTAAGCACATTTGTATCGGTCTATCGGTTCCAAAAATATCTGAAAAAAATGTATTTTAAAAAGAAAACTTAGAGCCTAAAAATATGTGGTACTTCTATGTCCACGGAATACTGGGGCACCCAGTATCAGAAACTAATGAGCGCCTAAGCCCGCGGATCTTATACCAACCAAGTTTCGTCTGTAATGAGAACCCAATTCCTTGAAGTGCCCTCCCAACTGTTTAGGTCATCCCGTATGTTTATGTCTTTACACATGAGTATCATGTAAGAAGATGGAATGTTTGGCTTGTAGAGTGTTTCGAGAAAATTCCGTAAAGCGTTCAGTATATTGAACGAAAAGTGCAAACGGTGCCATATTAGACCCCGAAAAGCTATGTGAGGAAACGAGGATTTAAGTATTGCCAAAGCTCACAAATATTCACACAGCCTGTTTATCAACTGCTCCGCCTATGATGAGGTAATAAGTATTGACGGTGAAGGTTTGGGTGTCTGGAAGCATTGAAGGCATCTGCTTACTTCATATTAGTATGGCCGAGAGACTGCCTGCGAAAAATTTGGTTATCGCGTCCTAAAGCTAAATACATCGTTTTAAAGTCAAGAATTTCCAATAACTCAAATTATTTGAGTATTGTTAGGTCTATAACAATCCATTAGCAAAATTCCAAGGTATCTTTGGGATTAATTTTTATTGTGAACCTTTGTTTTTTCAATTATGAACCAGGCGTGCACTCACCCAGAACACATACATATATTAAGCTTGCGCTTGATTAGCAATTAAGAAACAACGGTTGACAATACTAATACCCCTCTAATGCTTTGAGCTTTTGTTAATGATTGATAGCAAAATATGTGTCACTAAAATCTCTGTCTTTTCATATTATTTTTAGGAGTCGAACATCGCGCATTCTGCACCGTCTCAAATATTAAATCGTCTATCTCGAAAACTGTCAAACTTCATAATCTGTATACAGAAATGAGCCTCGCCGCATGCAGATTCGTTGAAAGGATTTTTTGAATCAGAATATACAAAACATAGAATTATATTTTTCCAAGCTGATGAAAAGACACTTCATGTACTAAATGTATTTCCAACCGTTCCATAATGGCAGCAGTGTTTCACGGCTAAGCATCCCTCGCGATCCAACTTTTATGCCCAAGCGATGATGATTGCATTTTATATAACCCTTTTGTTTTCTGTTTGTCTTTCCCGACTGCTTCATCAACTGTCAATGACATTGGGACGTTTCCATTTTGGACGCGTATCAGCGAAACAATGGCACATCATATACAATAATACACAGCAGTCTGACTGCCTACGATATAAGTGGCAAGTAGAACCAACGAATTCAAATAGATTAAAAGGAACCATGGCTAGATGTTTACATTACATTGTTTGTCGCCAATGTGTAGTTTTCGTACGTACTTTTAGCCAATTTGCCTACCTTTGCCTACCAAAGCGACAAAGAAATACATCGGCGTACATGCCATTGTTAATAATGTTGAAGTTTGCCCATGTAATGATATATATACAGGGCGTCCCAGAAGTCGACGTCAAGCTGGAAACAGGGGATAGGCCATATCGTAATAGTTATCAGAAAAATATAAGAAAATCTAAGTCGTGTACTTTTCAAATTATAGTTTAGGAAAATGGAAAAATCGAAAAATCTACACCATGTGATGGTCTTGTAGTTCCCATTACTACAAATTTCAATTTTTAAGAAGATGTCAAGCTTGCATTGCAGTCCAGAAACGCAGCAATTTTATCACTGAATGCCACTTAACCGCTAAATAAACAATTTAACTGATGAAGCTTAACCTCAATTAGAAGTGCGGATTTAACATTTTTCAAACGAAACCAGGACTATCGATACATTGTATAAAAAGTTACAGCACCTTCACTGCAATGACTTTGAATCGCTCTCTAAAGCAGTCAATTTACCAAAAATGATGCTTACAATAAAGTTCATAAACCACGTGCAATCTACGAAAAAAGTTATTTCAGGTATATGTTTGACTATTTGTGAAAAACGGCATTTGTATTTTTGAGGTCAGAATTATGCCGTTAGCGGTCATTTTAAGAAACTGAAAGCAACTAATATCGTTGCGTTGCCGTATAATATTGTATATACTGTGACAATGGCCAATGTCTGGCGGATGGGCGATCGTTTAACAGTTCAACCCCTTCCTGTCACTCGAACAAATTAAATTATATTTTGCCCTAGCTGGAATGCCTGTGCCGACCGGTTTTGTTTCTACAGCTGACGTTTTTCGGGGGATGGACGGTAATGCATTTGAGGACTGTCATAGCACACCGTGTCTGGACGTGCAACTCGGTATATGACATTGACATGGCACCAATATCAATGCTTGGGCATTTCTTCGTTTTCTAGGGGTGTCCTAACATCACTATAAGAAACAGCTAATATCCTACATAAGACACATACAATCAAGTTATCAGTCTTTGAACAATATAGTATTTGTTATTATTTGAAAATATTGCAAAACCGCTTCGAAGATACAGCGCGGAAAGCTGTTTCCATTATTTTACGAAGATACGAAGCGTTTCAGTCTACATAAACCTGGTCCCGGGCTCCTGGTATTTGTAGTATTGCATTTCAGCTGGAGTTAATTAATCACTTTGAACAGCAATCCCTTCCGAGGGATCTAGATACTGTGTTACAGTTTTTCTATGGTCGACTAAAAATTAATTATATTTCGATAAAGTAAATTATCACAACGTTTTTCTTATTTAGAATAATAATTTTACAGCAGTTCTTAAAAATACCGAATTTTATTTTTATAATAAAACACTTCTCTTGGTCTAAAATTTTATGGTAGGAAATCATACTCTACTCTAAATCTCGTTAAAGGTGATTTTTTATAATATCTGTCGACCGTAAATACGAGAGCTGAAGGTGACTTGATGCTATCTCCGGTGCTCTCGTGTAGGAATTCAACGGCCCGCTATCCGATTTTGTGCAATAGGTTCACACGCAGTGCTGCGCCATTATCGGGTGGTGTAGATTTTAATAGAAATCGGCCTACTATATTAGTGAGTTTTTTGTCGGAGATCCATTTCACACCCTCTTGAGGATTTAGACGTAGACGCAGCATTCTCATCCATCGAGTTGAGGGGCACCGTCTGCAGTTCGAGGCGAATTTAAGTAGGCTCCTGTGAGGAGCAGTTCCCCATTTCTCTCATTGTTCGAGGGTTATAACTTCGGGTATCGAGTTACATCTGGGTCTTCCTGCCCTCTGTTGCCTTCCTGTGATAGCCAGGCACCTTGCCAAGGTGTCTACCAAGACTACTTTTTACTTTTTTATTTCTTTTGTTCAATATCATCAACCATTTGCATCCAAAAACCAAAGTACAAAGAACCTCACCTGTGGTCTCATTAACTACCGACTAACTTTGTTCTCACAGCGGTATGATAATGTTTTCATGTAGTCGCAAAATGTACCTGACCTTCTTTGATTATATCATAAATAATGCGGTTTTGGCAAGAACATTAGAGGTTAAAGATCTTGGTGCTACATCTTCCTGCAGGTTGTTCTTTTCAGCTCACGTAGCACTCATTAGCTCCAAAGCAACAAGGGTACTAGGCTTTGTAATGCGTAACTAACGTTCTTTCTAACGAATCAGCACTAAACGTTTCAAAATATGTCCAAAGAAAACTTATTCAGTGTTGTATATCTAAAACTGGTGACCTGTATCCAGAAAGGGAGCCCAGTAAATTTATTCTGCTACGCCCTTACAATCTATACTTTTTACAATTAAGACGTTCCGTTGCTGGCTTGAAATTCCTGCATAACGAAGTGGATGCACAAGAACTTCTCCAGAAGTTATATTTTTTCATGCATCATTTCTTTTCGAGAGGGACTCTTACATTTTACTGCAATACTTTCGATTCAAGCATATGGAATTCACCGTTATATTCTATATGCAATAATTCTAGCACTATAGCAGACAGTTCTGACATCAGTTTCCACCAAGGAGTAGGTAGTTATACCAAGAGAAAACGGACAAGGCGAATAATTCGGAGAGCGACGAGAGATGTAGCAAAAAATATGCTGTCCACAAAATAGCTGATGACGTCTAAACACGTGCTTGTTCTTATTTGGTTAGGGATAGATCCGGAGTTGCCAGATACATAATACTTTTTGGCTTTTTGGCTGAATTTCACTTTTGTGTGGATATATATTAAAAGTGTGGATATTCTTCAACCGTTTGTAGCCTACGAAAGATATTTTTCAATCAGGTTATTTATACACTTTTCACGAATTCTCTTCGCGTCTTGTGAGCAGACGTTACTCTCAAAAGCTAAAATTATTGCTAATCAACTTTTAGAGCCCTATGTGGAATATAACCAGATTTAGATCAGTAGCAAAAGAGAAATGTCAGCTTACAATTTTTTCTAGCCTCACCAATCGTCGGTATACCTATGTGACATAATTACCAGCTATCTAGACAGCCTGGCCTTGAGACGACGTGTTTAGTTATTTCGTATGACTTTATGATGTAATTCCCAAAAAATCGTGAAGATTTCATTCAACTCAGAATAAATATAGCTTTTTATAAAAATTTTATGAGAGCTTAGCAACACCGCTTCGGTAAGTGCAGAGCTATCTATGAGCGAATCGCTGAAGCTAGGACGGTCTGCTCATAGATCTCTGTTTTTTTTGTAAACCAGTAATATACCCTCGCTCCTTTGTCTCTAAGGTGTCGAGATTGTGGAACAATCTACAAGAGGAGACTTTTCCCAGTTCTACTAACCTTAGGCAGTTCAAAAAGCGTATTAGCGAAGTTTCTTTGGGATACTTATATCAACCGCGGTGCTCTTGCATTTACGCTTCTACCTGCGTGGCAACTTCGGTTGTTCTATGTTGTTGTTGCTGTATGCACACTGTTAAGTTACTTATAGTGTAATTGGATTAGTCTATTGGGCTAAATATAAAGTAGATATAAATAACAGAAATTGAAGGGTAAGACGCGTCAAATGTATTTTTTATAGAAAAAATCTAAAATTCGCCGAAAGCCCCATCGACAATCTCTGGAATGAATGGGATAATGGAGGGAACCCGGATATTATTAAGCTTAGAAGTAAGAAGCTATACAGATCTATGCAAAACATCCCATCATACATGAAACAATCAGTCATTCAACATTAAAATCCTGATCTCAGGCCATCACAAACAGCAAAATACATCAAAATAGATTGCTTATCAGTATATGTGAAAGTATCTAAAAAGAATAACATCACATGACAAGCTGAATTGAAATTTCCTCGGCATTCGGAAGGCATTTCCATTTGAATCGAGGTATCACGCACGACGGCATCCGAGATACGTCCTCCTCCCTTACCTTGAGAACTTCCACCCACTCCACGTGTGACATCGGAGGAAATAAGAGAAGAACGCTACCGTCAAGCGTTCTCGTAACATTGCAAAACACGTCTGGGCCCCGAAACTAAAACAATGCAAATTGTAGAATTTTAAAAATACGCTCTACAATAGTATACTGAGTGACAAGAAAAGGTAAACACCCACGTATGTTTATTAGAATTCAATAATTTTGTTACATATCGATTTATTTTGCCATGAACAACAAGCGATAAAATGGCCAGGTTCTTCTGTTAAGTTTTTGTGGTGACTGCATCTATTGTTGGGTGATAAAGAAGCATTTAATTTTTGTACATTTACGGTGCCAGTTAAATGTTAAATTTCGTGTAGCGTGAAGCCGGTCTATCGATAAGAGAATTTTCTAGGAGGACCAACAGAACCTAACACAGCATACTGCAGTGTGAACGAGCGTGGACTCAGGAAGGCCGAGGACATCGAGCGAGGGGTTCTGAACATCCCAGAGGAACCACAGAGCGACAAGAACGCCGGTTAAGACTTCTGGCTCTGAGAGACAGATTCAGTAGTACTCCAGCCATAGCTAATCAGTGGTTTGAAGAGCATGGAAGGGTGGTAAAATTTAATCATTTTACTAGTAAGGGACACTGAACATACGTATATGCCCAAAATTATTAAAATCGGATAAACATATGTAGGTGTGTTTACCTGTTTTTGTCACTATAATCAGGGGCAGAATCCAATTTTTGGCACCATAATACCTTTTGGCCTCAATGATGGGACTAATGATAAGTTTTCAGAAAAAACAAGATGCTTTCAAGTTATTTCGCAAAATAAAGGAGGTAATAAGAATGAAAATGATAATAATCATAATAGCATTTTATTGCTCAACAGAAAATTCCACTTACCGGGCAAATACTTCAAAAAATAGTCACATTTCATTAACATCTAAATATAGTGATGAACATAACATATACAAGTTATCAACGCAAACAAGTCAAACTACTAAGTTTGAACTTATTCAAGATATTGTTGGTGTACACATTTTTAAGTTACTCTAATAGGTGATTTCAAAGGTAAATTAGTTTGTACACGTTCATAAGAGACTACTGCATTGAGACGTGAGTGAAACCTAGGCACTAGGAAGTTAATTTAATACAGTATGGTAGATGAAACGATTCCGCCATCAAGAACTATATAAAGAAATATATGCTCACGACGAGATGCCAATTAAGCAGAGTCAGACTTAAATCCCAAAAATTTCAAAAATCTCGTCTAAACATAGTATATACGAGTACAGTTAAAATAATATTAGTATTAAGGAGACACGACAGATGCATATTCCAACTTAAAACGGACAAAATTTAAATAAAGTGACTTGAGTGAGGAGAAGTTTAACATATGTGTGGCCTAACATTATGTTTGCATGACTGGTAATATTGTAGATTGACTGTCAAAGCTCAATCGGCAGTAAAAGGTTACAGTGGTACTCAGTTTTTTTTTTCAGGTAAATGTTCAAACTTTGCATTTAGGGTCATTCTTTTGTTTCGACAACATTTATCAAGAACATTAAGTCTTATTTGCTGCCATATGCCGTCCTCTAAGCTACTAACTTATATTATTATATTTCCAAACCATCTGCAAACAGTAAGATGCCGTGATTTAAGATATCACACAAGTCATTGATGAACAGTAGAGGACCTAAATTTGAGCCTTGTGATACTCCTGGATGGCAATAAAACAGCTTGATTGATGCGCGTTGTATGTAACACGAAGCTGTCGATCGGTTAAATAAAAACGCTGAAAGGAACCGGAGTTCTCACCGAAATCCAACTTCCCCAATTTTTACAGAAGCACTGAGCTGTCTAATTTGTCAAAAGCTTTAGTAAAATCTGTGTATATGACATCAATGCATCGTTGTTTATCCAATAACAATATAATATAGTATACCTATAGTAAGAAACTTTATCTCGTGATACAACCTTAAACATGGTTTTTCAACATTTTATTGAAACTAATCGCCATCCTCTTCCTCATGATCCTCATCATCTTTGCAAGTCAATTCAGCGGGCAACAGCAACTGCAGTCTCCTGGGGGATACTGACTCAAGCTGATGATCAGGATATCGGACGAGATCAACATATTATTTATAATGCCCTCATTCTTTTCCTCGAAAGCGCTCACGATATCTCTTATGGTCTTTATTCTTTGCTTCTTGATACTGTCCTGAAAAATGACGTGCAACCTGTAAATAATCATGAAGCAGTGAATTGATAAATTATATTACAACACTTAAGATGAAATTCACGAATGAGACACCTACATATTGCCGTTTAAGTTCTAACATCGCGTAACTCAAAATCAACAACTATTTAGGACAGCAAAAAACCAACATATGCTTGAAATACTGCTTACTAACGACGTTTCGGCCAGCACGGTAGACTTGTTCAAGTACGTGCATGTCTTAGTTTTTTGAGTTACCCGGTATTAGAACATAAGGACGATATACCGTGGTGGCCATTTACCATTGAGGTTGGCCGATTTCAGTGTGTTTGAGAGAAACATACAATACGTATATCAGAAAGAGTGCGGTGAGTTAGAGTGAGTGCCCAATTGAAGAGTGATCGGCTCCAAGAACATCGAGTCTGTGGACGCCTCATATATGTACACTCACTCTAACATAAGTTTATTTCTCTCTCTATCTCGAGGGTACACATTAAATACGGTACCGTGGTGGTAAATGCAACAATAACTATCGATTGAAATTAAATTATTACTTCCAATGCGTTAGCACCATGTCTGAAATGATATACAGGGTGTAAACGTTATGATAGTCATTATTTAAATGGGTGATAGAGGGGGTTAAGAGAAGCAAAAAGTTTCATATAACATGGGGGTCAAAACGGCATTTTTTTAGAGAAAAGCGACTGTAAAGTAAAATAAAATCTGACAACGCCGCAATGCCAGACGCAGATTACGACGGAACGCAGTGTAAATAGAGATGGAGTTTGTTATTTTTGGCTCTTAGGTATTATTTCATTATTTGATAATGTACTCGTAAAATGCAAACAATTAAAAAAACGGAATTACCACTAACTGCCTCAGCGCTTCACCTGGTTTGTGAAAGTTTGTTGAACGTATTAAATAAATCCACTTATAAATAGGGAACACAATTTTGATACATACATTGTTTTTCTTTTTAAAACCCATACTGCACTTTTTTGTGTTTAAAGAAGGTGTTCAAAATGTCGTCCTCCACTTTCCACACGAGTTTCATTACAACGAACCCAGTTTCTTTTTATGCTAGGTCCTCGAAGTTGTCCATTTATTATTTCAGCCGCATTAAAATTTTTTTCGTGAAGTTGTGCTTCGGTTGTTATTAGACCAGCCCCATAAACCATCCCTTTAGGTTCTCCCCAATACCAGAAATTCATCGGATTGAGATCAGGAGATCTTGCTGGCCATTTTCGAGGATCAGGAGCATTTCGACCGATCCAGCGATTTGGATAATGTTCATTCAAGTACTGAATGACGCCTCTAAAAATAAGTGGTGGTGCCCGTCATGAAGAAACCACAAATTCGGTCTCCGTTGTAATGGCATGTTGTCTAAGGTCTGTTCCAAAAGTTCTGGTAGGTTATTGGCTAGATAGCTAAGGTATCCTTCTCCTGAAAACTTTGGGGGTAACTCGAAAGGACCAATTAGCTGATCGTCAAGAATACCCGCCCGAATATTTATTTTAAATCGTTGTTGGAAATGACCTTCACGAATGGTATGAGGATTTTCTATGGCCCACGTGTGAGTATTATGGAAATTTAATATCCCGTCTCGCGTAGAAGTACATTCGTCCGTCGCTAGAATGTTTTTAAAAAAATCCGGATTTTCAATGTTTTTGTGCAAAAACCTGTCTTTCACGAGTGCGAATATTAGTGGGCTGGACACTTCCTGTATATCGAAGTCTTTGGTACCCTTGCACAAATGTCCTTCTGTGTGGGTGTACCCGTTGGCGAAATCTGTCGCGATAAATTTGAGCTGCAAGATTTGAATTCTGACGGCCTTCACCGTAAACTAATAACATGTCGGCGAACTCTTGATTCGTAAATAAACACGATGACGTACGCGAACAAGAACAAAACAACACGCCCGATGCCTGATAACTAGCCACTGTTACCGTTTGCGATCGATTGCCGGTTCGATAAGAATGATGAAAGGTCGACGCTCTGTTGTCATGTGTGTTTTAAATATTTAATTTAATGAAACTTACTTACTTACTGACTACAAATTTTGGCTTAACTCAGAAAAACTCAATGCCATTTATTTGTTAATTACCCAATTTAAAAACGTTTTAGATTAGATCATAAAAATTAGTAAGATTGTGGTCGATATAGAGCACTTAAAGTTGTAAAATATAAAGCCATTTAGAAAAAAATCTATCGACTTTTGGATCATGGGTCATATGAATTTTTTAACTTGTTTCGACCCCCTATTACGCATTTCAATAATGGCTACCATAACGTTTACACCCCGTATAAAGGACCCAAGCATCGAGTTCCTGACTCTCAAGTACTGAATACCTCCAATTATCATAACGTACGATCTTACAAACGCGATTCTATAATCAAAACGGTCACCTTGTAAGGACACCTACGTAATAAGAATGTTCGATGGTGTGAAGAGAAGACGCCAGACAACCAGAGACCAGACCGCAGACAAGCATGCAATTGCTTCATTTTTCTCCCTATGCCGTTCATAAATAACACACCTCCTAATCTGGGTTTATCAAAGCAGCTGCTGTCAACACCCCGCAGAGTGGCATGCTGCGGTTACGGATGAACGTTGAGCGTGAGCGATTTTTCGGCATGCCGATTTAGACGACGCGAAAACCTCGCATGCGCGGGAGATATTTCCCAATACGATTTATGCTCATAATCACTCTTGTTGGATACTCCTAACAGGAGACGGAAAAGCCATGTCAACATACGCACAGTGTGACAAAAAAGCGAATCTGGTGGTTCAATTGTCGCAAAATTACTGTACTCTGTCTCATGTTAGAAATGTTCCCCCTATACAGAGATTTTAACAATAGACAAAGATCGCTTTAAAAATAATTTTGATAATAATGACGAATCTCTCTAGTGCTCTAAAAAGTTTCGGACTTTTAACAAAGATACAAGAAGTTTTTCTGAAGTTTTTTTTTATTTTTCAACCTAGTCTCCTTGTAACTCTACACAATTCTCCCAGCGTGCTCCCATATCTGTAAAACGTTCAAACAGTACTCGGAGTTTTTCTCTGCAAAATAGTTGTTGATGAAGGTGACTGCCTCTTTATTTGAGGAAAATCTATGTCCTCCGAGCGCAGTTGTTAGATAAGGGAACAAGAGGAAGTGGTTTGGGACTAGGTCTGGTGAGTAAGGCGGTCAAGCAATTCGAACAGCAATTCGTGGATTTCCGCCACGGCAACCGCTGAGGTGTGAGACGGTGTGTAATGTAATGATGCGTAATATGCTCCTGTAATGGTACACTCCAAAGAGCTTTTGCTATTTTCGGTTCCCCGGTTCCAAGTTCATCTGCAGTAATTAACTGCGCCAGCAGAGCGATGTAAATGTTCATTCGATCACTTTATTGGTTTAAAGTTAGCAAACGTGGTTCCCAACGGCCGGACATCTTTCTCGTGCGTAAATGTTTAATATGTGACAAACACGTTCTTTTGACATAATATAACCTCTGCTATCTCTCTCACTTTAATTGGTCGTCTAGCATCAGTTGGTGAACTTTGGCGATGTTATCGTAGGTAGTGGCAGATTACGGATACGTTTAAGTTCAGCTGCCCAAAATTTCACTGTGGTAAATGGTGGTGCAGAGTTCCCATACACAGAATTCGACTTATTTTTGATCTGCGTACGACTGTTACATAGCAACTGCGCGTCCATAAAATGGTTGAAACTTTGGTGAGTAAGTGTCAACATATGAACATCGAAATTCACTAGCTTTTTCGTTGAGGTCGGAAACTATGCGGACTGCCCTCGTAATTTTTGTGAATACCAGTGAAAAGAAGCTTTGACATCTTTTACCCTGTCGTAACCTAATGGAACCTGGAAATTGGAATAGTTTTGCATCCACTTGTCGTTTTTTGAAAGCATAGTTCCCAGTTTCCACTGAAAGCTCGACAAAACTATGAAATTTTTCTACGGAGGAAAGTCATTGCGAGACACCTTTTTCTAGAGAAAATGTTGAAGAATATTTGCATGTCATTAAGGAACCCACTGTATAGATATAAAGGTGTACTTTCAAATATCTGGAAATAATAATGAAAATAGCAGCACTCCGCATCACTTTTAAAACATACAGGCTGTTTCACAACTTATTCAACAAATTTTAACCACATATGCACTGTTACGAAAGAAGTTCACTCCTCAAAAAAAAATACTATAAAAGTCCTATAGAGATTAAGCTATAAACCCGGGCTTCAATAATAAATTGAAAAATAAATATCTATATTTTGCAATCTTGATATTAGAACACGCAGTAATAATTTATTGTAGCAAATGTTGAACCAAACAATTGACGAAAACAAAATACCAGGAATTTTTTTCCATACTGATAGTAACGTGTAAATAAGGTTTAATCTGTATCGTGCGTGATCTGAGTGAAGTTAAATAAGAAAGTATTTTGCGAGTTTTTAGTTATTTATTAATAAAAATTGTACAAGTGTACACTAATGAGGAGTTAGTGGACATTGTTTTAGCGTACGGAGAAGCAGGGCAAAATTCGCAAGCGGCTTCTCGTTTGTACGCACATCGATTTCCGAATAGGCATATACCGCATGACGGAACATTTAGTTCAATTGTTTTCGGTGCACGTGCTAGTGGAGATTTGCGCCCCAGACGTGGAGTGGATGGGGCGCAAACACAACGCGTTTTAAATACCGAAGACGAAGTTCTGGATTTTGTGGAAGAAAATCCGGACATAAGGACAAGGCAGTTAACCCAACAGGTCCCAGAAGTGTCACATGCAACAGCGTGGCGCATATTAGGATGAGGCACAACTGTGCCCTTATCACGTCCAGAGAGTCCAGGCGTTGCTACCTAAAGACTACCCCCTAAGAGTAAGATTTTGTGAGTGGTTGTTGCAAGAAATGCCGGTTTTGCAGCTGATATTTTGGACACCGATGAAGCTATTTTTACTCGTAACGAGATAGCCAATCTTCATAATAAACACGTTTGAGAATCGTCTCGCAGTGGTCCAGACACAATTCCAACATGGTTTTTCTTTAAACGTGTCGGCAGTTATTGCCGATGAACGTCTAATTGGACCGTTCATATTGCCAGATCGGATGGATGGTCACCAGGATTTGGAATTTCTTCGGAATGGTCTGCCGGTCCTTTTTGAAGATGTGCTATTGGCACGGATGTGTTTTCTGCACGATGGGGCACCTCCGTTTAGAAGTTCGTGACTTTTTGAATCAGGTACACCAGATATGCTGGATCGGAAAGGGTGGCCTAATTGCATGGCCTCCACGGTCTCCCGATCTAAATCCTATGGATTTCTTTTTTATGAGGATACTTGAAAAACGAGGTATACCGTAATCCAGTTCAGAATATTGAAGAAATGCGTGACCGAATCACAGTGGCTGCCGATAATTTGAGCTTCCAGGCACAGCAGGAAGGAGGTGTATTTGAATTAGTGCGCCGAAATTGGATTAGACGCGCCCAAGCTTGCATTGCAGTCAGTGGAAACAATTTTGAACACCTTTTATAAGTAAGTGAACTGTTAAATGAGATGTGAGGTGCGCATGTGCTCCACTTCGACTTGATAGATAGGTACCTGAGCTAATATTGACACTTGGTAAATTTCAGAAAATTTTTGAGCCCAGGTTTTCGATTTTAAGTATCAGCACATTTGTGTTCAAACTATGATCCACTTAAATGCTATAATACATATAGGAATGCGCTATTTGCTGGTCTCTGAGAAGAAGCTGAACACAGCAGTAATTCACGGGAACCGCTAACGATTTACAATGCCACAGTAGCACGATGACCGCAGCCTCATTCATTGATCTAGTGCTAAAGGTGCAAAGGGGAGATGCGAGAACTGGCCAGAAACGAAGCTGATCTCGCCAGAGAGCCGTTTAAAAATCCCCAGCTGCAGCAACGTGTGCTCGCTGTTGAAGCCAAGCAGGACGTTGCGTCGACAAATTGTGTCATTACTCACGCCGAACGATGGAGAAAAAACGTTTGCCAATTCGGATGCAAATGTATCACGCGGGCGTCCATACTGCTGTTGCCCAGTTGCTTTACGATACCAGAAGGTCAAAGTTGGTGATAGTAACAAAGCCATTGACTCTCATTTCTGAGCATTTTCTCTACAGGATGTCCCACATTCGACCCTCATATTAATGTAACACCTGAAACTTATTATTCGGTCAAGTCATCGTTGGTTATCAGTGCGGTCCGTGGGATCTTAGCTCTTGTGTCATAGTGTCAGTCTATGAGTCGGTTAGGTTTGGTAACCCAGAAACTAGACAATGTTAGGGAGAAAGGGAAGAATTGGAGAGAAGGAAGACGTTTTGACAAATTTTGATATGGTCCAAAAATTGATTTTTGTAAGGGATCTGATAAGATGCTCTAATTTCGATTGTCTTAAATTCATGAAATAATTCTGATTACAGTGTGAGCCATGGCCTTATGCGCTCGAGGACCTAACGGCCGACTGTGTAGTTCACTGATTCGCGCAACAGAGGCTTGATGTGCGATTCCGCTTGGATATAGCGTCGCTGCGTCTGTTGCTTAGTGTAGTCCCTTAGGTGACTGATAACCAGGTTCTTGTGATTTACAGAACATGCAAACCGCATGTGTTTTTTGACAATAAAACACCAAGCCGAACAAACCTAGTACTTAACATGTGATTTTCATGCACATATGAACAAAGCACCTTTTACTGACGTCTCCGTCACATCAGTAGCCTTTTCCAAAGTTAAAATGCAATAAGAATGACAGTTTTCAACACACCTACCAAAATCAAGAAACTTAAATGTTTGTAAAGACGGTAAAAGTCCTCCCACTTTTGGTCAAAGGGGAAAAGTTATATTTAAATTAGCTCATTGAATAGCAACATTACGTGTAGACTTTACTTTGCTGAGAAACAAAGACTTTCCCCACAAAAACTAAAGTTCACTGATCTTCCCCCAAATGCCCTCAAGCGATCATCAAAATTCGTGAAGAGTGTGACAGTAACAAGCTACAGTTCCATCTACTGCGCGGTTTTCGTGATGGCTGGAAAGTTAATAAGATGTAATTTATGGATTATATGGTTTCATCTGGTTAAAAACTCGCCACTAGGATCTCGAAAATGGTAAGAGATACGAAGTCGCTTAGGTGGGAAGCAAAGATACACATTCAAATAATAAAGAAAATGGCAAAGTATCTCAATTCAGAGGATTTCCGGAAATAGAAGGAAAAAACGAATTTTCCCAAAATTGTTTCTTCCTGACTTTATTTGAGGTGGAATTGCAAAATGAATTTTAGATCAACATTACGACCTCTTTTCCTCTTCATTATGACATAATAATTAGAGTTTAAATCTGACGTTTTGTTGCTTATCCTCCATCATAAGCTTTTTGATATGAACTCCGTATTGAACTTGTGCACAGGTCTACGGAATTCCTAATTCCTAAAAATGCATAATTGTTATACATTGGCTTTGCAAAACTTCAGATGTTGCAACAAAATGTAATTTAAGTATTTTCATAGCTAGCCTTGATAATGACAATGAATATTCAATGAGATCACCAATTAAAGCATCCTTCAGTTTTTGAGAAAAAGAATATTCAGATGCTTTAGAAAATATGTAAAACAAGCGTTAGTTTTAGACTAATATTATTTAAGGTTGTTCGCATCAGTTTAGATACTACAAATACGAAATGTTTTTGTCATCCTCCAACATCGTGGAGGCTTTTATTTGTTCTGAAATATTTCTACCAGTTTCTCTCTCAAAATAATACCATTTTCAATGCTTTTGTTATTATCCTTAAATAACATGAAACAGTTGTTTTACGTAAATCCGTATCACGTTAAGCACACTTGACCTGTGCCCATCAGTTCATAAAGAAAAGGTGGGCTGGACATGACATTATGAAACAAACGACTATCTCTGTGCCTATTTAGGAAATATGTATTTTTCCAAATAATTATATTATATATTATATATTAAATAGTTTTACAATATTTATATACATTTTTGGTATCAGAACTTAGACGTACTTATCTGGATAAAAATGCAATATCGTATACATAAGGGAAATCGGAGTTGGTCATCGAAGACAAGAAATAAAGCGTCAGATTGGAATTCTAATTATGCCACTTTGCGGAGGAAAAAAGTAGTGACGTTAATGTGCAATTTATTTTGAAATTCCACTTGACATGAGATCGTGAAAATATAAAAGCTACTTAGAAAGTGTTCTTTTTTCCGAAAATACTTCGAATTTTGAAACTCTGAGTGCGATTTTCTTAACGTCAAAAACACACAAGTTCTTTACTCTTACTTGCGGAGGCTTTTCGTGTCGCCGCGGAATTATTTATTTATTTTCTTCAGGTGTAGGTGTTCCTGTGCTTTTCAATACAATACTTCGTATGACAAAATGAATGTTTTTTTTGATAGCAGCTAGCTCTTTGGATGGTTAATTACGATGTTCATTATGGAAATCCAAAACTAAACGTTTTGTCCGTATAGAATGAAAATGTCTTTGACATTAAAAACCACTGAGAGGTAACCTTGACAAACTTCTGTCAAGAGGGTTGGAAAATAAACGAACATTTCACCTTCCCCCAATTTCAATGTCAAAACCTGAGGTCATTTGGAATGATCTCGACGCTACAGTCACACGTGTTTATAATGATAGTTATTAAAACCAACAAGGGCAGTTATAAATAAATAATGATACATATTTCTTTTTTAATAGATCCTGTTGATTTTAGTTATAACCAGATCAGAGTGTGCCCTGCATGAGATAATAAATGCATTTTATATAAACAGTTTGTATAAATATACAGGCACATTTTATGTCCATATTGTTTGAGAATCTAGGCATGCCGTGCACATTTCTATTTATTCTGTGTCAAAAATTAATTGAATATCGATTATATAGGGCCGGGTAGTCATTTTCAATAAAAGGCTCGCGAAAAATTCGAAATCAAAAACTAAACTGTCGGGCTTCCCACATATTAGCCGAATACTTTAAAGCACATAGAGGTCTGCTTAAATCAAATATGTTTGAATATGCCGATAAGGCATGCCCCTATCCAGTTCATTAAAAAGCCTTTATCAAACTTTACTTTTGCTGTACATATTTGAGCGTAGCCGAGAGCTTTTAAAGACTCCGTTGTGAAAGGATATTAAGCTATCTCGCGTAATAGCATAGGCTTCTTTTGCATGCAGTCCTAGATACAACTGTCAAAAAAACGCATTCGTCAGCTTTATGAACATTTTAGTTTGTTGCTGAAGTCAGGTGCATTTTTGTGTATTTTGCGGACTAGCGATCATTTTTGGCATAGTATAAATGAAAGACTGGAAAAAGAGTGCGATAAAGTTAGCTAATAAAGTAAACGTGAAGTGGAAAAGAACAGGAATCTAAGGTCGTCGAATCCATGTTAGTAATGATCCTAAAGCTGTGAGTAGTACTTTCAGGATACATACCACTCATTGAAATGGTTACAGATTTGAAAGTGCGGTTTTCTGAAAGCTTCAAAAGTATTATCTGAGTGTTCTTTTGTCCAAACTAAACATTGACTTGACTGCAAGGTATGTCGCTTAATCATCAAGAAAAATGTCACTTTAAAAGAATTCCATACAATTAAATGTGAATATGCACTGAGGATTAAAAAAATCCTGGAACTTAATGTCGTCAAAGTCACAATCTTAGTCTGTTTTGCTCAAACGGGACATTGACAGCACAAGACATCGCTAAATTACTGAACCAGCGGCCTCGTCAAGAGTGTTGCTGTTTGGTGGTAACCAAAAAATCAAACTGGCAGCAGAACTCGTGCTTTGCGAACAAAAACGGAAGCTGCAAATTGGTTCTGGAACTTGTGCAATCGAACATAAAACATGCATGACAAGCATAGCAATCCTACCATTCACACTTGGTATCGAATCCTTTGCACATATTCAGACATGAACTTTTTTTTTATAACGAAGTAGCCGAGAAATTTTGTTAACCCGATTTTTAAACTGCCTAAGGTTAGTAGAACTGGAAAAAGCTTCCCCTTGACACCCTCGGTACAGAGGAGCGGTCGTATCGACCAGTTATGGATGTACTAAGTTCGAGACGGTTAGGATGGAAGGCCGAAGTCAGGCAGTTCTGCCTGGCAGGCACATCGCGCGGCGGCATCATAGAGGAGAGCTCTGAGGAGCAAAGCCCGTTGGTGTAGCGGTAGAAGAGAGCTAGATCGCCGACGGTCCGGCGGTGCAAAAGGGTCAAGAGACTGTCTGTTAGAGAAGAGTCATCGATCAGTCGGACAGTCCTCCTCTGGACAGCATCGAGCATAAATAATGTAGTCGGAACGGCAGCACCCCAAACGTGTGAACAATACTCGATGGAGGTCATGCGGAGGAAAGTACCTAGCAGCTGAAAGGCAAAATGAATGGCCTTTGGCAGAACTCGGCCATCCATCTAAACCGGATGAGCGCACGGACGCTATGAACGTACACTATCGTGTTTTGGAAGCATTAAACTGTATAAAATTGTTGCGTCCTCAAGCAGTGATAACCTCCAAGTCTCTCGTCAGAGAGGAAGTTGCTGCTAGTTTTCTTTTTTCCAGCTCACTGGCAGAGATCGGCTTGTCTCTCTGAATTTCTGTATGCGGAGTGCTTCATCTGCAAAGCCTTGGTTTTGTATGATGGTATAGGAAATGAGGTCGTTGATATGTAGAGATGTGAAGAGAAGAACCCATTAATTACGACGGATATCTTGCGGCCATAGAGAAAGATAGCCACCCATCTGCAAAGTAGAGAGAACTGGGAGGCCATAGGATGGAAGAACATTGAAGCAAAATAAATATCTTATTATGGAGTTTATACGACAAACATTTATTGGAGAAAGTAGGTTTAAATGGTATAATATTTGATAAGTATAAGTCCAACTGATATATTGTTTTTTGAAATGTTGGCTGCCACCACCTACTGATAAAGTACAAAAGTCTGATAATATTTGGAAGAGTGCGAGAGAAGTGTATATAAGAATAGGAGTGTAGGATGGACATAGGCATATATAGCCTCCTTATCTGTATGTTTATTGTAGACATTTATGTAGACAAATTATTTTATAACGCCAGTTTTGATTGTAACCAATCCTTATTCAGTTCTCCATCTGAAGACACCTCAGAATCACTTCAGACTTATTTTTCTCGATTTAAGTCCATTCCACTGACTTCATCCAACTGCAAAGCTTCTGTGGTAGGACATACGTGTAGAATGGCAGTTTGCATAAGAGGGCAGAGTGCCATAGCGTGTCGGACGGTTTCGTGATATCAAGAGCAACGACATGAGCCTCACCATAAGATTCCTCAATTGCGTGACGTCAGCCAGGAGGTTAATGCTGAAGGGTTTTTTTCTCAGTACAATGCTTCAGAATAAATTCAACAGGCCCGCTCTTTTCAATATAAAAGATATGACATTGGAGTTACTTCGAAAAAATTGATTTGAATGTCTAAGATTGCTGATTATAGTCGCGTCATCAATAAAATCAGATAATCACAAATCCAAGCATTACATTTTCCTAGCCCCCTGAAAATTTCCCCCTGGATCCGTCCCTGTAGTGGTGTATGGGAAGTAAGAAGCCGATCTAGTTAACCTGTCAGCTAATAACTATCAGGTTTAAAGATTTTGCCCAATCATAATGAATTATCCCAATTCAAATATGTATGCTTTATACTTTAAAACTAGGTGAAGCTACTTCCTGAAACAGTATGCAGATTAAGTGAGCCGTATTATTATCCTCATATAACTGCGTTCTTGTGTAGATAAGAGTTGATTACATAAGAAAACGGGTAGCCAGTCTTATAACATGCTTCCCGGCTATCACGTTACAGCACTTTGTTAGTTTCGTGTTTTGCTCCGGGCGAGGGTATAAAATTCTTTAATTAACGTTCATGCTGCTAACTTCTTGAGAAATTAGCTTTGCTCGAGTAAAAGTAACCAGCATTTTCAAAATAAATATCTACAAATATGACCTTTCAGATGTCTTGAAGTCTTCTCTGTTGAAATAAAAGTACAAGACCTTTAAAACCTATTTATTACATTTAAATACTCCCAGTAGCACAATTTCAAGTCTGAATAAAATGATAAAGCAAACTTTACACCAATTCGAATAAAAAGTTCTTATTTATGTAAGTTGTTGGCCGCACTACCTCATTGTAGCCACAGCTAACTTCTGAAGGGTGATTCAGAAACCCGTAGAAATATTTTTTGAAACGTGTTGATATGTCCTGAAATTCCCTTGTCGGGTTGCATGCTGTTTAGGATTTTATGCCAGTACTTCAGGAAAAACTTGTGGTGAGGTGGCAGACTTTATACTGATGCAGATGCGTATGCAGAAACTTAAATATCGAGGCACCACGACAGTTACAAGGAGCTTAAAGATATTTTGTTAATCTAAGTTATACCTGTGTAAAGGTTAGTAAAAGTGGGAAATTGTTTCAAAATATCAACACCCTAGGAACAAATGAACGATCGCGCAGGCCAGTTCAGGACGCAGGAAGTTCGAAGAAAGCCTGATGGGTCCGTCTGGCTGGCTCAAAGTGAAGCGGCATCACGGAGGAGAGCTCTGAAGGATGAAGGACAGAGGCCATTGGCATAGAGGTAGAACATCCAGATCGCTGACAACCCTTCTCTGAACAGTATCCAAACGGCAGAATCCGAAAAATGTTAGCAGTACTGGAGGCTGGGTTTTATCACGCTCAGGGTGAGGGGGTTATGTGAAGAAGAACTAGCCCTGAGGAAGTAAAACAATTTTTTTTCTCAGCATCTGTGGCCATTGATGAGATGTTTACGTGCCAAGCGGCTCCTAGACAGAATTCGATCATCCATCGAAACCGCATGAACGCTAGAGCGCTTCTACGAGCCCCTTCTTACTTCATTTGGCCCACTTCAAGATTTGTACCAAAATACGCCTTTATTTATTTTCTCAAAAACATTTAGATGCACTCTAGTCGTAAAAAATACATATTTGAAATCACTTAGACCTATAACTAATAGAACATCTGAACAACTAAACAATGTGCGAATAAATGCGCGAAGTTAACAAAGCAACAATTGAAAGATTACCATTGGGTAACATCACATTTATTTTTTATTACGGCTGAAATTCTTTGGGGCATAGTGTTAAACAAGTTTTGGCAAAAATTTGGTGTAAAACAATCCCATATTTCTTGAAGCTTGTGTCTCAGTTCGGTGATTGTACGAGCAGGATGTTGTCGTAGAACCTTTTTCATCTCGTGCCACAAAGCTTCAATAGGTGACAGATCTGGACTGCTAGAAACCCATTTCAAAAGTGGTACATTATTTTCTTCCATCCATTTAATAGCCTTTTTTGAGGTATGGCACGCTGCACCATCTTGCTGAAATACAAAATCTTGGCCGGATGTCAAACGTTCTTCCATCACTGGTAAAAGCGGTTCTTCCAAAATTGCCAAATATTTCCATCAATAAAATGAAGTTTTCCTGCACCTTTTGATGACATACTGCCCCAGACCATAATGGATGCTGGAAATTTCACTTTTCTCTTCAGACAGTCAACATGGAATGCTTCATTTTTTTTGTGAATAACTCTACTGCGACTGTCACCAACACAAACTTCGAATCAGGCCTCAGCACACCATTGTTGAGGTGTCCATTGTCTATGTTCTTTAGGCCATCTAGGTCGATTTTTCTTTCGCAGTGGAGTTAATAGTGGCTTTTCTTTGGCCTATAAACAAGATGTGCAGGATTTTTACTTCACTTTTTTTTATAAGAAAACTTACCTTGCAAGTGCTAAGTCCCAATTTATGGGCCTCTCTATGAGTTGTGGACATCGAAATTCTCCTTCCAACAGCGTCACTCCACAGAGCACATAATTGTAAATAATTGGCACGCCTGTTTTTCACGATTATTCTTCTTAATGCTCTTCGGTCGGCATTTGTGATATTACTTTTTTTCACATATCGTGGCTTAATATTAACTGAACCAATTACGTTATATCTTCTAACAATATTTCTCATACTGTACCACGCTAAGTCTAACAAAGTTGCAATTTAAGAGTTTGATTTCCCAGAATTAAAGAATTTAATTATCAGTAACCGAATTTTCTCACTAATAACCTTTCCTCTACCCATATTGAAAACCTTAACTACCCAAAACTATTTTAAACGTATTCTGACAGCTGTGATTAATAAAAACAATTGTCATGGCTTTTATTTTTCACAGCCACCTATGCGTTATAGACTTATTTTGCATTGAAATGGAAATAGGTTGATATGCTGTAATTGCAGCATGTGTTATTTTTATGCTGCAAATTTGATTAGGGAGTGATAAAGTTGGTGTTTTCTACTATATATTATCAAAATATTCATGGTTAAATTTTAAACCTATAACACCCTGCTACATTTTTATTATTTGTGTTTGATAAGAAAAAAACTGAGATTTCAATAGTTGGGCCAACTGAAGTGGGAAGGGGCTCGTAGTTAGTAGAAGTATAGCATCTTGTTTTGGAAGCATTAAAGTGTACCAGATTCTTGCGTCCCCAAGCAGTGATGCCATGGCTGTGCTCATTTTCACCACCATCATGAAACTGTGTATCAAAATGATCATCGTACAGGATAAGACCTAGTTGATATGTAAGAGAAATAGTGTTGGGGCTAAGACGAATCCCTGTCGCGTCTTTTCTGCTCATGGAATTCCCTCAGAGAAGTCAAAAGGATCATCTGCTTTATTAACCATCTACCGGACGCACTCTGTATAAGTCTTTCATTTTCACTTTTCGAGTATGTTGAAAATATTTCGTGGAATGAAGTTTAAATGACACTAAGCCATTAAATAAGTTGTGGCTATGCATGGAAAGTAATGGTGTCCCCAGGCACTTATCAATGTAGTGAAGGCCGCCTACTGTGGATGTTCTGGTCCGGTGAAGTTTGGCAAGGTGTTATTCGAAAAAAATTTAAAGCTACCAAAGGACTGCAGCAGAGTTGTACTGCCTCCTCAATTATTCAAAATATACTTGGCAGTGGTTTTGAGTGCATGAAGAAAGAAGTATAGTATGGAGGTATCCATAGTCGTGGACTCGCCGGAGTTATTGTCGACTGTAGCTACATGCTGCGAAAGCTATTTGATGAATATAGCAATTGTGGTTTGAAAATCAACACCAAGCAGACGGAATATATGATAGATGGTTCTGACGATCAGCATGACTTAGATGATGTGACTATTACTACCAAATACACTTTTTTACATATCTAGACTTAGGCAACTAAACCCGATCGTCTGGACTGAGAAAGTTAACAACAAAGTGATGAGATCTGCATATAAGAATATTGTAGAAAGCATTAGTACGTATGAAGCTGAGTTAAGGGACACATCCAAGAATTTACTGTCATATCTTGAAATGGATTACTGCAGACTTAGCGCGGGTATTCCAGGTTTTGATCATATTAGGAACAAGGAGATAAGAAGGAAAATGGAGTAGGAAATATTATGGATACTGTCGACCTGAAGGGACTTATTGGTATGGTAACTTAGAATATATGAACAACGATAGATGACCGACGCACATTTGGAATTGGATCCCTGTTGAGAAGAGGAAGCGCGGCCGGCCACCCAGGACTTGGGAAACTGATGTAAGAGAAGCCATGAGGACAAGAAATCTTCAGGAGGCTGACTAGGGAGATCGAAAATTGTGGCGATTGAGAAGCGAGAAACGGCTATAGCTGCAGAAGGCTAACAATATATGAGCCGTCTAAATGCAAACACCGCCAAGTGCAAACCATACAGTTCCAAGAAAAACGCGAAAAACTGTTTTGCGTTGTACTATCCACAAAATGAGTACTTCAAATCTTGTTGATGTAGATCCTGTCAAATAAGAAAAAATAAAATGCAGTTGGCGGGGTTTGAAAATAAATGTGATAAATGGCGGGCTTTGCAGCCAAAATCAAGTGTTTTTAACCACAATGATGAGATTGCCAGGAAATGGCACGAAACCCTGGGAATCAAAACACACGGTCACGAGACCAAAATACGACCTTCATATTGGTCACACGCACGGCGAACAAATAAATCTGCTATTGGCGATGTATTGAAAGTGAATTGAGTTTCTGTTGCTCGATAGTAGTGTAAATGCCGGGTTTTGAGAAATAATATCTTGACAGCATTTCCAGTCGAATGACAGTGCTATCTCAATTGTTATTATTTTTTCATTTGGCGGGGTTTACAGTTAGACGGCTCATATATAAGTAGAAAGTGAAGTTTTCATCGGGCCTTCTCCAATTCTGCAGTGAAAACATTTCTATGCAACTGCCCATATGTTTTAATTCCTCTGATTCGTTGACAGCTACAATGGGCAGACGGTTATTTAACAACTCTAGGGAGTAATTAGTAATAAAATGAACATTAATATTATTTCACATAGTTCCAGAATAATATTCCGCATAATGAAACGCTTATAACGAACATTGCTAATTTATTCCACGAAACTGCAATAAAATATTTACGTTACTTTAAATAACATCCATTTGAAATACATTTTGATCTAAATATTTATGAAGCATATTTATGTTCAATCCCAAAACCGTATAGTATTTAGCGACTTCATGATCTGTTTGAATATTTTATTTTCGTCAGTTCGGCATCGATCTGTAGATGACAGAATTATATAAAATTAATCCCCAAATTTCATCCCAAAATATAAATATACCATGCAGCTTGTTGACGTTGCTCACGCTGCAGTCGCTACTCCTTGAAAGCATGACAAGAGTATTATTGTAAATCTTTTTAATCGGGCACAGTGATCTAACACAAGAAACACAATAAGGGGTGTCAAGTAAGTTAACTCTATATATCTCACGCCATTCTGAACCAACAGACTTCGGGAATGCAGCATTATCTATTCTATAGGATTTGAGAAAGATTGAATTATGAACTGAATATTTTCGTACGCCCTGATATCATTGAATCGTCGCTTAGGCACCGTCGCCGTTGCTGAATTCGAAACTTCGACCTGGCGACAGGCTAAGTGGTATATTCCTGAACCGGGGAGAGCTAGATGAACTTGGTCCGTTTGAGAGGTGTGTCATTCATTTCAATCAGTTCGCATAAAATGGAGAAGTGGATTGCGAGACGATACTCAGAAATGGAGAAGCATCTCCATACATCCCTGTCAGAGCCAACCTATGGTTGCTTGTGGGACTGTTATATGGCTATAGCACGTTGAGGCGCCACCTGCAGGTGATGGGGGTGTCTGAGTATCCCTTGTGTGAGCGCTGCTGGGTAGAGGAAGCGACCTCGGTGTATGTCCTGTGTCGCTGTGAGCCTCTGAGCTACTAAAGCCAGACTATACTGGGTTTCATCACTTTGGACCTTCAGAACGTTAAGGGGCTTTGACTCAAGTCCATACTCACCTTTGCTAGAAAGGCGAGGCTTGAGGTTTAGGAAATGTAGAGGTTCATAGGGGCCATCCATTAGTTCATCTATTACTGGAGTAACAGACGTTAATACCACACGAAATATGTGTAAAAGTATGTTTAACAGGTAGGTTATATACTACATGATCACAGATTTGTGGATAATTAAACATCCTTTACTGGTACCAGAGATGCACCATTCACAACCCCCTACCCCTTACTGCTCCCAACTTTCAATTCTTACAAAATATAATATATAGTAAACAAATTTTGGGAGTTTTTTGCCTCTAGTTCCACCACTACTAAACCTATTTTCAAAAACTACACGTCCACTTCGTCCTTGAAACAGTGGTAACATTGTGTGGAAATTCATTAAAATCCGGCCAGTTATAGTGGGGCAATATAACTTCCAGTAAACGTAGAATCTCATTGTCCAAACATTTTGCTATTATAATATATCGTCTCCCGTCATGTGGAAAGTAAAAGAAAGATATAATGTAACAATTTTAGGGGAGACAAGATTTGACATTATGAGGTTGTTCTCTAACTATTGTCACGTCAAAGCTTTGCAAAAAAAGTAATCTAACGTTACAGATCGTACTTTTAGTTTCAGTTGCAGTTACCTAGAAAGGCAGCGGGATTTGAGATTATTAAAAACTACGGCTTTCCTTCAGGGTGCAGTGGCCACAAATGATGCCATTTACCTTATAAAGCGCCTAACTAAGGGTATGGACGTCTCGCTTTGCCACGCGTCAGTTTGTTTATGATTCTGAACTGAGCCACATGAAATGAGGTTAGGTGTATAGTTATGCGTTATTTTTTGTGAATTCAATGCGATCACTCGCGTTAAAAATTGGGTAAGTTATATTTATGATATAGAGCATTGATATATTTATGTATTTGTGTGTGAGCTTGCCTAAATCTTAGAGAAAAATGAGAACACGTGGTGTCCACGTTTGTGTAAGTTGGGCAGATTTGTACGTGCAATTTTTGACTAGTTGTCGGAGAAGATTTGTATCTGTAGACTATAGTAAAATGGTTTTGAGTGCAAAATTTTGAATTTTTTTTAATATAATTGCTTCTATCGTTTCTAAAAACAGCTACAAGTATATATGTGTGGATTTTTTATGTAAAACGGTGCTAGTTTTGCACATTACGTTTAGTTTTTCTGAGAAATACCTACTTTCCTAATTTTCAGATACACTTCCAGAAATTTCCCCAAAATGGTTTCACGGCAAAAATAAAGAAATAAAATTTTTGGATATGGTACAAAATCCAAATAGTTCGGACCTCGAGGTAATAGAATTTGATGATTCAGATACAGAGCGAATAGGAGCAGCAATAATAGGCAACTCCGAAAGTGCTACTTCCAGCGATGGATCTTCTAGTGATAGTGAAGATGACTTGCCCCTGATTCATTTCACTCGACCGCCAAATGCAAAACTCCAGAATAAACAAAAAGCTAGATTTTGGGTTGCGGAAAAAGACAATGACTTTGCAGATAATACACCACCATTTTTATCTCACCATCAAATAAACATTGACGGTGAAACTCCTTATGCTTTTTTCAGGAAAATTTTTCCAGATATACTTTTTGATCACATTACAGCCGAGACTATACTGTACAATCCGGGAAAGATTTTTACGCTACTTCCGAGGAAATTAGGAAATTTTTTGCTATAAACATAGTTATGACTTATATAAAGTATCCGTCTTATAGAATGTACTGGTCTTCGATTTCTGAATTACGTTGCGATCTTATAGCTGATACAATCGCGCTAAAAAGGTATTAAGATATCAAACGATATTTGCACCTTATAAACAACGAAGACATTTAACCAGAAAATGAAGATTCGTTTATCAAAGTAAGGCCATACCTGGATGCAATTTCAGAGACATTTGCCACGTCATGCACTCCAACTGAATATATGGCTATAGACGAGATGATTATTCCATTCAAAGGTAGAAGCAAAAATAAACAATATATAAAGTCAAAACCAAAAAAATTGAGATTCAAAGTTTGGGTGAGAGCGTCTGCCTCTAAATTTGAAATGTACCAAACGTCAAAGGATAAACCAAAATCGGAACTTGGAATAATCGGAGATACTGTAGCAAGAATGTGTGCTGATATACCTGGAAAAAACTACAAAATCTTTCTAGATAACCTTTTTACGTCAATACCGTTTATTAGTTACCTAAAAAATAACTGTATTTATGATGTTGGAATAGCTAGATCTAATAGAATAGGTGAGGCTGTAGGAAAACTAGTGAAGGAAGAAGAACTTTTGAAATAAGGGCGAGGTGCTGTTTCGGTTGCCACATCTTCTGATAAAATAAGAGTTACGCGATGGGCTGATAATAAAATTGTTCATATGATTTCTAGTTTTACTGGAAAGGAACCACAGGGCACAGTAAAACGTTGGGATAGGAAAGAACACAAATATATTGAAGTTCAAAGACCTCAAGCAATAATACAATATAATCGCTTCATGGGCGGAGTTGATATGGCTGACCGCATGGTGGCGCACTATCCTCATGCCACAAAGCACAAAAAGTTTTACATGCGGATAGCATTCCATTTTTTGAATGTTAGTATGATCAATTCTTGGATACTGTATAAAATATCTAAAAACAATAAAATCCCCTTTGTTGAGTTAAAGGCGTCAGTAGCTAGCACAATTTTGAAGATGAATGGTAGCACGCGAAAAAGAGGCAGGCCTCTTAGTGAGGTCGCAATGCCTCGAAAAAAAAAGGGCTTTTATAAAAGCTGTACCTGAAATACGTACCGATGGAATAGAACATTTTCCTGTGAAAGTTAATCACAAAAATCCACCTCGTTGTCACGACAGAAACTGTAAAAAACGCACAAGATATGCATGTGAGAAATGTGAAGAAGCTGTTTGTCCAGCATGTATGGAGAATTTCCATAACTAAAGTACCTACACAATAAGTAAATATATATACCTAACAATACCTCAAACGGCCATTGGCCACATATGTGTTACACAACAGTTTTGCCATTTTTTTTCAACAAAAACATTTGTAACAGAAAATAATATTTATTATAACTTTTAAATGTTAATTAAATACATAATTAATTTTTTTCTGCGTTTTAATTTTTTGTTGGAAAAATCATCCTTGAAGAGGTTAAAGGTATTTACTGAGCTAAAACAGATTGATACTTTCTATGCTCCGCATTCCTGTTCAATGCAACTGCGATTGGAATAAATCTACTAAATGTTTTTACTTTTTACACAAGGTTACCAAGGACCAAACAGCTGTTTTTGGAGGTAAAAACACGAAAAATGAAAATCTCTCAAACTTCGTGATTTGACCTTTCAGAGGCTCAGGATCATTTTCAGAAAAATGATTATAGGGGTTGAAAATCGGGGGTTGGGGGCTGTATGGGGTGGGAGAAAGAGTATCTCATTTTGTTGGCGGCAGTATATTTATACGCTTCCAGCACCTATCAGTACATATTTAGGAAATGTAGAGGTTCATGGGGGCCATCCATTAGTTCATCTATTACTGGAGTAACAGACATTATTACCACACGAAATATGTGTAAAAGTATGTTTAACAGGTAGGTTATACTACGCGATCACGGATTTGCGGATAATCAAACATCCTTCACTGGTACCAGAGATGCACCATTCACAACCCCCTACCCCCTACAGCTCCCAACTTTCAACCCTTACAAAAATTATTCTGTAAATAATCAGGAGCCAATAAACAAAGTTTGGGAGTTTGTTTTGCCTCTAGTTCCACCACTACTAAACCGTTTCTCAAAAACTACACGCCCACTTCGTCCTTGAAACAGTGGTAACATTGTGTGAAAATGTATTAAAATCCGGCCAGTTATAGTTGGGCAATATAACTTCCAGTAAACGTAGAATCTTATTGTCAAAAGATTTTGCTATTATAATATATTATAATATATCGTCTCCAGTCATGTGGGAAGTAAAAGAAAGATTTAATGGAACGATTTTAGGGGAGACAAGATTTGACATTATGAGACTGCTCTGACTATTGGCAAGCCGAAATTTGCAAAAACGTAATTAAACATTACAGACCGTACTTTGAAAGTTTCAGTAGCAGTTGCCTGTAAAGATAGCGGGATGATAGTATTTCAAAAGTCATTTACAGGTATCTACTGAGCTAAGACAGATTGATACTTCCTATGCTCTGCGTTTCTGCTCAATGCAACTGCGACTGGAATAATCTACTCAGTGTTTTTACTTTTCACACACGGTCACTACTATTACAATGACCAAAAAGCTGTTTTTGGAGGCAAAAACACGAAAATTGAAAATCTCTAAAACTTCGTTATTTGACGTTTAAGAGGCTCATAGTCATTTTCAGAGAAATGATTATAGGGGTTAAGAATCGGGGGTTGGGGGCTGTATGGGGTGGGAGAAAGTGTATCTCGTGTTGTTGGCGGCAGTATATTTATACGCTTCCAGCACCTATCAGTACAGATTTCACACAAACGATGCGATGCGATGGCGACTTTCATACGCTGAATCCTGCCTTGCCCCTGACAGCATCGCCGACAGCATGTACTAACTGTATATTTGCCTGGTCCTGTTATCCATGATTGCAGCTAACTTGGTCCAAACATAGTCCTTTATGAACTGATATCAGCGTTGCGTGGGAAGCTGAGTGTCAACATATTTGGCACCATTTCTAAAGTTTGTCTGTCTTCGACCGAAATTTCAGCGAAAAATAGACTTATGCGGTTTTGTTGCCGTTGTAAACAGTAAATTGTACTCCATTCCCCAGTGAAATCAATTCGCATAAGGCATCATGATGGGTCTATTGCACGTGAAATCGCGCATTGCCAAAACAAATAGTGGAACGCACACAGGAAATTGATTGAACATGCTGCGGCGTCGACTAATACCGGAAAATTTTGTTGATTTTATGGATGGATAGTTTGATGACCAGCGTTATCATTCTAAAGCGTGGCGGGAATATATCTAGGCTGGATTTAATGTTTTATGTGTGATACGCAATGAGATTGACCGGCATTGTAGGCCATGAGGGTGATGTGATTCGTAAGCCCAGGTGTTACCGCTTGATAACGGATTGTGGATGTAATGCTGACTGTTACTATGTACAATATGGCAACAATTTAATATTCGTTTCAAGGCAAGATGTCATTGAGTTTCTTCAATAATATAATCGGCAATCAACTGTAGGAGATTCCTTGAGAATACTTGTCTATCAGACAAAAAATTGAGTTTTGCTTCTTATGTCAACCGGTGAGAAAGTGTTGTAGTCGCGAAAAACTTGATGTTTCTTAGATTTTACATGACATATATTTGTACATCATGGAAAATCGTTGTTACTCGTTCCCTTCGGTGTCTGCCGGTCTCTCTTTTTGAAAGCACCACTTGGAGTTTGATGACATGTTTATACGGGGACTACTACTATTCCAAGGATGAGAAATCTTGGTAGTTTTAGAAAATCTATTAAGAATCGATGATTGATTGAGAATGGATCTTATGGTTCTATATGTACTCATTTTTCAGACTATATACTGTTAAGTTCTTACATTTTCAGTTAGCTGATAGTCTAATCATATTAGCAAATTTCCCCGAAATAATTGTAAAGTCTGTTTTTTTTGGTGCAAGTTGTTCAAGGGGGTATTCAAAATATGGACGCATAAAATGGGTACACCATTTTTTGTGGAATAACTTTTTATTTGACAACAAAAATGAGAACACGTGTTTTTTAGGATTCAATTGAAAGTGTTGACAGGAACGAAAAAACTTTCCATATAAGATTTTTAGGCATTTATGGGACATACAAAATAAGAACACACGTAAAAAGATCTGACTAATAACAAAAATATTATGGCCGAAAAACGAGGCAGAATACAGGTTTCGGCACTTGTTGGTAATGCGACGAGAATTTCACGCAACTACTTGAAGTTCTCCAGATCCGAAGGATTCATACTTCTAAATAACAGCAACAAAATTAGATTATATTGGTCAAGTAGTTTTTTGAGAGTTTCTAATTGCTTATTCCAAAACACGTGTTTTCCAGCCGTCACTACTAGTTTATTGAGCAACATTCAGGGTTCGTTCAAAGGGCATTTAATAGCAAAATACATGTGTTTACCTTGCCTATATAAATCACAAACCATTCCGAAAGACAAATTTTATTTTTATGCGAAAAACTAAGGGTACGTTTTTTTCTTCTAAACAAATTCAAACATTTCGTATTTGTGAGTAATTGAACAAATGCGCTACGATATTCGAAAAACGTACGTAACTGTACACATTTCAAAACTAGTCGGACGTGTCTATCATCTTTTGTTGCGAACTACTCACAAATACGAAATGTTTGAATTTGTTTAGAAGACAAAACGTAACGCATCGTTCTTTGCATAAAAATAACACTTTTCTTCAGGAATGGCTTGCGATACATATCGGCAAGGTATACTAGTGTATTTTGCTATAAAATGCCTTTCGAACTGACCCCGTATATTGCTCAATAAGCTAGTAGTGATGGCTGGAAAACAGAAGTCTTGGGATAAACAATTAGACATTCTCAAAAACTACTTGACCAATCTACTCCAATTTTATTGTGGTTATTTAGAAGTACGAATCCTACGAATTTGAAGAATTTCAAATATCTGCGAGAAACCATCGTCGCACTACCAACAAGTACCAAAACCTGCAGTTTGCCTCGATTTTCGGCAATAACATTTTTACTATTAGTGTGTTTTTTTTTACATGTAGTCTTATTCTGTAGGTCTCATAAATGCCTAAAAATCTTATTTAAAGAGTTTTTGTGTTTCTGCCAACACTTTCGATTAAATCCCAAAAAACAAGTTGTCGAATAAAAAGTTTTCCCACAAAATTGGTGTACCCATTTTATGCGGCCATGTTTTGAACACCCCCTTGACTAACTTGCAGCAATAAAACCAGACTTTATTTTCGTCTAATGATTAGACTATGAGATTTGTATTTGTGTCGATATACTTTAATTTGAATAAAAAATAATTTTACTAAGTTATCTTCAACTTTTTGCTTTTTAAAGCTACATTGACCAAAAAATTCCATAATCTACCAAAGAGCTTCTCAAAGTTCTTCTAAAAACTGGACGACTACGCACAGTGATACTGGTCTGACCTTAGCATCGTGATTTGTAGAATCGTGCCACCTAAGACAACGTAAAGCCATAACCGATTATAACGTCTGAGGCTGGAAAATTGGAAAATCGTTATTTGCAACCACGTGAAATATCACCTGAATCAATTGTCCAATTCAAAGTTCAAAGTAGAGATATGTCGAGAACGAGTTAAAATTAACAGGGGTTTTAAATTTAATTAAATTATTACTGAGTCATGTTATGACACTTGATGACCGCCGATTAATTTCTAACCACGTTTTATGCAACAATTTTATTTTTTTTTATTATAAGAGACGCTATAGACCATATATCGTGCAAATATATATTCTGCCTAATTTGAGCTCTTTTTGGTAACTAAATAAAGCAAACAAACAATGAATCATAAGTGACAAGTGACAAAAACTTTATTCCCAAGGTCTTGAGCACCGGAAGAAAAGTGAACTTTAGATATTCAAGAAGGATTCACTTTGCTCAATATCCGAACTTATGGAACAGGTACGTCAATCAATCACAAACGCTGAAATTGTTACAGGGTACTACGAAGTACACTTTATAACAATTCACGAATGTAGCCCTGCTTCGCCGTTCAATAGTAACAAATGGTGATTGAAAAATCTTGAACGCAAATAAAGTAGCACTTACACAAAACGACAACTTTTAATCGCTTGTGTAGACCGCCTTTAATGTTTTTATGTCATAATGAAAACAGAAAAAGTAGAAAACCAATAATTCATTCTACAACAAATACACGAATGGTTAATAAATAAAAACAGGTCACCCGCCCGGACCGGACATCCTGTCCGGTCTGCTTCCTCGACAAAATCAATTGCATCGGTGTGGAACGTATAAAATATTCAAGAAAATTTCAACCGGCACGACGGAGGCAAATTAATAATATCGTCCGACTTTCCGCATTGCCGGTATGACTGGACGCAGTTGCAATGAAAATAGAAAAAATGAGGTGGAAGTAAAGGAGAATGTCTATGCATCCGAGAGTTTCGCGATGTACGAGGGGTCGGCCAAAATATTGCAGATAGAGTGATAGAGTTTTGACCGATACTGATATATCGGAGGCCAATATATAGGTGTTGTTAGCCTATAAGCGACTCGTTTCTTTCTGTACAAGTCAAGTAAATGGACTCTGTCCTTTCCACTGCTTCCGAAAATCTCCTGGTACAATTTTCCATGTAGTGCAATGACATTAAAAGGAAGCAGGTTTTGTCAGAGCGAGTAATGCACTGTTTATCTTTTCAAGAAAAAAAGTTTCCTCAGATGTAGGAAAGAGTATATTCGTACACGGGAGCCTCATCTCTTTCAATGTTTGATAACTGATTGTAATAGCTTTGGATAAATACCTATATTATTTATTTATTTCCTCTCGACAAAAACATTGTATAGGAATTGTCATACATTTTGAAATCTAAAAATAGTCCTTTAAGAGATTGTTAAATGTCTTTAGACTGTGGCAATTCTTTATTCCCAAAGGAAGTAGGTTAAGCATTTTTAGGCCATTAATATTTGGGGACTTACACATAATTTAAGTTCTATACGGTGGTATATAAAAGCCTTCACTAATCCTCGTATTAATTGATTACACTGATCAACAGCCAAAAAATATCCTAAATAAAATCAACAAAATATTACTATTTTTAATGTGCTAAAACCGGAATGAAACTTATTTTTTCAATATTAGTTCAAGTTTTAGAGATACGGTAATTATGTGTTCCTGCTGTGACAGTATTAATAAACCTACTGTAATTCACAAGAGTGCACGTGCTACATTTTTATATTCGGCAAGGAAAAATGCTGTAATCGGCATGATTGTGTTATACATACATGTACATTATATTGTTTTATATTAGCCATTTTTTCCGCAGTTGGCTGACAGCGTTCATGCAAGATGTCTCGAAAGTGTGTAAACAATCCAGATCAGTTTTGTTACGTGTGTGGTGATGTGACTTTTGCGTCTCAGAGACGGTCTATTACTCCACTAATAACAAAGGCATATCAGCTTTATTTCGGTTGTAAACTAGGTGATCAAGACAAACAGTGGGCACCCCACATCTGCTGTAATACATGTGCTTCAAGTCTGAGGAGCTGGTTAAATGGCAAAAAACGGTCTATGCGCTTTGCTGTCCCAATGGTTTGGAGAGAGCCTACAAATCATATTAATGATTGTTACTTTTGCATGGTACCTTGTGTTGGTATGTCCAAGAAAAAAAATCGGTTATTAACTACCCAAACATACCATCTGCGATGAGACCTGTGCCTCACAGTGACGAAAATCCTATTCCAAAACCCCCAGAATCCTACACTTGCGAATCAGAAAACGATTCAGATCATGGCGATCGAGTGATTCGTCAGGAAGAAGATATGCCATCAACGTCAAGAGATCCTGATTTTATACCGAGCACGTCATGCCACCAACCGCACAAAATAACACAGTCAGAATTAAATGATCTTGTAAGAGATTTAGAACTTCCAAAATGTAAGATAGAGTTAGTTGGATCAAGACTGCAGCAGTGGAACTTGTTAGAAGACGATGTTTCGGTATGTGTTTTTCGTAAACGCCACAAAGACTTAGAACCATTTTTCAATATGGAGAATAACTTGGTTTTCTGCAGTAACATTAACGGCTTACTGGCGGCTTTAAATATAAACTATAACCCAGAAGAATGGAGATTGTTTATAGACAGTTCAACATTGAGTTTAAAGGCAGTGTTATTGCATATTGGAAATATATTACCATCTCTTTCTGTAGGGTATGCAGTTCACATGAAAGAATCATATGACAATATGAAGTACCTATTGACATGCATAAAATACGATGAGCACCAATGGCATATTTGTGGCGATTTGAAAGTTTTTACTTGGGCTGCAGCTAGGCTACACAAAGTTTTGCTGTTTTTTTGTGTGAATGGGACAGTCGGGCAAATGCACTTCATTTCACCAGACAAAACTGGCCTGTTCGTCAATTCCTAGAGCCAGGTCAAAAAAATCTACAGCATATGCCATTAGTAGATTCGAAAAAAATTTTATTACCACCACTGCATATCAAGTTGGGCCTAATGAAAAATTTTGTCAAGGCATTAGATAGAGATGGGTCAGCTTTTCAATACCTGCGTCAGAAATTTCCAAGACTAAGTGAGGCAAAGGTTAAAGAAGGTATTTTTGTTGGGCCACAGATTCGAAATATTTTGAAAGATACACAGTTCGAAAACACTTTAACAGGTATTGAAAAAACTGCTTGGAATGATTTCCGTCTGGTGGTCACTAATTTCTTGGGAAATAGAAAATCTGACAACTATAAAACCCTTGTCAAAAATATGCTGTCATCGTATCAAAAGATGGGCTGTAATATGTCTCTTAAGATACATTTCCTACACTCACACCTGGACTTTTTTACTGACAATTGACAAGCCGTAAGTGATGAGCACGGCGAACGTTTTCATCAGGATATTTCAACAATGGAAAAAAGGTACCAGGGAAAGTGGAATCCTTCCATGCTTGCAGACTACTGTTGGACTCTTGGTAGAGATGCTCCAGAAACGATCCATAAAAGAACAGCAAAAAGACAGCGCATATAGTGATTCTTATAAGTATATGAATCTTGTTACTTTTTTTTAATATATCCCTAAAAACAAAAAGTTTTTTTTCTAAACCGCAACTAATCTTTTTATTTCATTGTCATTTTTAGATTCAGCGCCCCAAAATTAACAAAGAAGTGCACTTTTCCCACAAGATACAATTAAAAAACTAAAATTTGTTGTCCAGTGTTATTTTTAAATATGTAAAGTTTCCAATATATATATAAGCCATTAAGTGTTAGTATTCTGATTCACTTAAACAGATCTCTTCATGATGTTCTAGCGCTAGCACCAGATATGTCATATCTTATGATAGAGTCAACCTGTGCATGATACAGACTAATAGATTGACTCAATGGTAGAATATCTCTTAAATTTAATAATAGATAATATAATGAATTGGGTCTCGTTGTTACATAGTCCCAGCAATGTACATCAAGGAATTTTATATATTTCACATGATTGACATTAATATTATTGAATTTGAAACTGACTTAGTTGCAATTTTTTTGAATTGTGTGAAATCTAATTGTGTCTTGCTTAGATTTAACTATAAATTATTATTTGAAAACCGGTTATGCAGCTTAGAGAATGAAATATCCATATTACCTTGTAATTGTTCCTCTGAAAAAACAAGCTACAATTGAAGTATCATCTGCGAATGAATTTATCAATGCATCAGGTACAACATTAGGTTACTCGTTTACATAAACCAAAAATAAAATAGGGCCTAGAACAGTCCCCTCTGGGATACTCATCAAACATTCTTCAATCCCAGAATTAACTTCAACCCTTGTACCACCAGAGTACTGCTTTCTGTTTGTGCTAGCCTATTTAGAAGAATATCATACCCCTGCTGAGATCACAGAAGACCCCTGCATTGTGAACAACTTCATCATAAAATGTATGGATAGAAGGGTTTGTGGATTTACTATCCTGAAAATCACGCTGTCGCTCGTTGAGCAGTCGATCCAAAAATCCATATTCCAGTAATTTACAAAAAGAGGAGCACAAAGTAGTAGGTCTATAATTCTTCATTAAATGCACTTCATCCTTTTTATATAAAGGTAAATTCTTTCCAATTTTAGATATGTCGGGAATCTTTCCAATACAAAAGATAAATTCATCGAAAAAGTCATAGGGTAAAGAATCTCGGGCAGAACACGTACCTAAAAGTCACGGAACCTAATAACGGTGAACGCACTGCATATACGATGGATAGGAGAAGTTTTAATGGCAAATGTATGCGAAATATGTGTTGTATGAAATACGTCTATTTGCCGAGGTTGAGAGTATTAATATACTAACATCAAAAAATTTAGAAAATTTTTCTTTTAAGTTCTATCAACGCTATAATGACTGCAGAGGCACCTGGTTCTGTTCATCAGATAGAGTTAAGACAGTCTCTCAAATGTCTTCGCAGAATATAAAGCGCACCTTCAACTTTCAACATACTGTGATCTGGCTACCCCTGGTTATATTTCGTTTTAAGTATCAAAAAACCTTATTCTTTCTAGGTAGACTTGAAGTTATCTGATGCCCCCCGTAGTCAACATCAGCAAAATGCACGTATCAGTACTTTGGTGCAAACTAATTTCCATGCTAGCGTAGAAGCAAAAGCAACTTCGGTGTGCAAAGTATAAAATGATCACGTATCCAATGTGAATAGCAGGTATCGGATCGGGTATACTTTTGTTATCAGAAACTTTACCGGATCTGGAAAACGCGAGGTTTTAATGCTTTTTAAACCTCTGCTGTTGCACAAAACGTTGCCGGAAAACTTAGATGGAGATGCAAGTCGTAACTTTGCATCTGCGATACATTCAAGGAATACGAGAAAACGAGCAGCTATGGGATATGATAGAGGTTTAGAGCGTAAAATTTCTGTAAAGATGAATAGGGAACCTCTGGATTGTGAAGTGCATCAATCTGGACACTTACTCTGGTACAGATGTACTGCTTTCAGGAAGAAACATCAACTGCGAAGCTGAATATAAACGCTCCACTAGGCGCTCCACACCCCTGTCATGCTTTCACTCATAGAAGTTTTACAACTGTATAGCTGTAGTCTTCAACGAAAACGCAGAAAGAGAAATTGAAGAAGACTCTCCAGTACTCATTAATCAAGGGAATTAAGTTACCGTCCTGTCACATGTTATGTTCGTAAGTACTGCTTTAAATGTCACTATTCGATACAGGAATCCAGGGTTGTAAACTTCCTCCTAAACATTCCGGGCTATCTTGGACTTTGACTGAGTCCACCTCGACGCCCTTTGCATGCTATGAACACATCAACGCCACTCAGGACAGAAATATGAGGAAAACGATCTGAATACACTCTATGAAATCCTTCTTGATGACACCTATTAACAACAACACCCATGTATTTTTAGCATCTAGTAAAGTTTGGGACAAAATATCGAAACTAACCTCTAAAGACGTATTCGACCAATTAAAAGAATTGATTAGAAAATATTTCTATTAGTTTTCAGCCTAACAAAACACCGCAAAATTTCTGAGAAATCACAACATCTGATGAACGAATTATCAGATCTCAATTTAGAGCTGATTTTCAGTTACTTGAACAAATCCACTTCTTAGCTTACTCGTATATTAAGGAGCCTAATCCTTTCTGGCAGCTGGAGTAGCGAAAAAATAGAAAAATTTGCCAAAAGGCTAAAATTCATATTTCTTCCGAACCTCCAAGCTTTGAGGGCATCTCCAGACCAAACCATCTGATCTAGGATTCTCAAATTCCACAAAGTTTTATGCCTCCGCATGTACTCTTCAGGTGAAACTTTGAGCCAGACCTGAGATATAGCCCTCCAAGCCAGACCGTGGAATTTTAGTTTTACCGTTTTTCCTTCTTTATGGAAAGCTGTGGGCTAGAGTAACAATTACGCATAATTTTATAAAGTGTGGTCAAATATGAGCTCACACAGAAAATATTCACGATATAGATTCCTTCAATACATATACGGGTTATGTAAAATACCTAAAACATCCTATCTCCACAGGCCTATTTAGTAAGAATTTCTATTAAACTATGGTGCCCAAGTCGGATGCAAAACCTCATAGCACACCGTTGCTTGAAATTGATGGGGAGATCTCGGAAGATTTGACGGGTTCAACGGATTTCGAAAAAAGATCAGGCAGACCGCAAACCACAACATCTCTCATTTATAACCTATTACTTATTTTTCATTATGTTATAGTGGGCACCTTGGGTACAGGTTATACTTTATAATTCAAGTGAAGTTTGGAAGCAGCTTCCTGATCAAAACCGACTGTCCATAGAAACCGAATGTTCATACAGACAACTCTTTATGATTATAGTTAGTTTAGTTATGCGTCCTTAAGATTACGGTTGTTTTGTCATATATGAGGTCGTTACCGGCCTTCTTCCTCTGGATCCTCGCATGGAGTTGTTGTCAACCGTGTCCAGTCGTATAACAGGAGATCTACTGGTCATTCAATGAATTTTAGAGCTGAAACTGACTCTTGTGGATCACCAGGATCCATATTGAGGAAGGTAGTGAAATGAGATATAATATGTAAATATTTAGAACTTCGGTTTCTACTAGATACATATGCCTACATTGTAGCTCTCAGAGGACGGAATGACTCTATATTTCCCAGGTCCTCCTCTTTGACACCACCAATAGGCAATTTCACGTTCTAATACATTCTCATGTACTATTATGACCTTGAAGTCGAGACTCAAGGTGGAGTCCAAGGTCAACGTATCTTTAAATTCAAATTCAAATTAACGTATGTATCACCCTTTAGACACTTTAGATGTTCCGTCATATCTATAGGATTCGTCAACTGAAGGCAAGCCACAAACAAGATAACAATTTTAAACAAAAAAATTCTGAGACGGCATAGTAACATTTAGATACAAGGAACTATTTCGCTTCGCTTTGAACTGGTTGATATTGGAGCATTCCTTAATAACCTTTGCTAGCCTATTAAATATTTTGGATCCCAGTATATCGGGCGACTTTATACCAACATTGTATTAAGCAAAAGCTACATTAAAATCGCCTGCTGCCTGGTTTATTAAAAGTTATTAAGTACTTGACTTTTTAATCAATGTTCCTGCTGAACATGTAGGAATCTTTCCTAGCCTCCCACGTTTGAGCTATACTTGACCTTAAGGGGTGACCTGAATCTTACACTTCAAAGCATACTCGGACGAAGAATTTTCCGTGCGGTAAGGCTGAAAGTCAAATCCAATGCTACAATTGAACTCCTTGCTCAAGTTTAGTAAATACCTAAGCCTGATACTTTAAAAAATACCTCACCAGAAAAAAAAAACAGTTCCCTTCCGTTACTTTTGTTACCCACACTAAGCCTGTTACAACTATGGGTATCACACTTCACGTCTCCAGCACTCATCGAAGACTTCTGCAAATATCCTTTACTGCTATTCTTACCATTACAACGGTCCTCAAGTCTTGAACAAATAGTCAATCACCACTTCTGAAGATGGCTGTCCTCATTACGTTTGCTTTGCATTTTAATGCGTGAATAATTACTAAGAGAATTTATGGTAGCTGTACTCGCTTTGTCGCCGAATTCCGTTCCATCTGTTTCTTGAATTTGCGCCCGGTGATTCTTCTTTGCTTGATGAGGAGCGGTTTCAGGTATTCCAATTATAAATTTTACTGGGCTCGGAATAAATGTGTGATTCAGTTGCATTGTAATGATGAGTAATAGCTGTTGAGTTTCTTTCTGTTCTAAAATTGCATAAAACATGTGGAGCGTAACAGAACTGCGCAAGCACTAACATTTTTTACTTCCGACGTCTACTCGTGGGGAAATATTGTCACGAAAAAACATCTTTGATGAGTCTCCCAGAGGGGACTGTTCTAGGCCCTATTTTATTTTTGGTTTACGTAAACGAGTAACCTAATGTTGTACCTGATGCATTGATAACTTCATTCGCAGATGATACTTCAATTGTAGCTTCTGTTTGTTCAGAGGAACAATTACAAGGTAATATAGATATTTCATTCTCTACGCTGCGTAACTGGTTTTCAAATAATAATTTATAGTTAAATCTAAGCAAGACACAATTAGATTTCACACAATTCAAAAAAATTGCAACGAACTCAGTTTCAAATTCAATAATATTAATGTCACACTTCCGTCTGTTTGTCTGTTTCTCTGTCGGGCTTCTAATCTTATAACCGCCTATAATTTGAGAAGTACCTTTCCGACTTTGATGAAACGTTTACCCAGTGTTACAACTATGCCAAAGATACAGAGAAAATCGGTTCAAAAATTGGACTAACAAAGTGTCTTCTACTTTCTTCGTGTAGCTGCGGTGCGCCAGTGTTTAGGTGCTACCTGCGCGGCTCTTTCGGTAGAATAAAGAAAAAAAAAGGCATTCTTTGAGTATAGTGATTACTCGGACACAATGGTGTAACATAATTTGCTAGTCACAATGCTTGTGTCAATTATTGTAGCTCACCTGGGATATTTTCAACACTACTGCTCCAACTGAATCGCGTCAAAGATGACTTTTTGATATGATGAAAATGCTAGTTAGAATGTCACAATGACATCAACTGTTAGGTAATTTCAACCTCACTAGCGACCGCAGTGCAAGCAACTGTTGAACAACTCGCCGGATTGCCATCGCTTTGGTGTGGACGCTTCTATACTAAGTGACATATAAATCCGAACACCCAGTTTAAATGGTTTTATTTTAATAAAATTTTGTATAAGTACTTAATGAAGCATAATAAGTAAATGATAAAAATTTCAAAATGTTTGCACTGCTTTAAAGCCCTTCGACCTTTAATAATGTGTGGATGCACCCTGATGTGCTACGAATTCTCCAACGCGCCTAGACATGCTTCTGGTGGTCAATGTCCTCCTGTGGTATCTCATTCCAGGCAACCACCAACTCCTCTCGAAGTGCTTCTAGAGTCTGAGGAGGACGTTGCAAATTGAGCAATCTCCTACCCATCATATCCCACACGTGCTCAATTGGGGATAAGTCGGGATATCTTGGTGGCCATGGTAACAATGTGACATCATTATGTTGAAAGAATTCTATTGATACTCTTGTAACATGTAGTCGGGCATTATCTTATTGGAAAGTTGGATCTGCCAGGGTGTCAAGATAGGGTAAAAGATGGGGTTCTAGAACTTCGTGGATATAACGCTGCGCATTCATGTTACCTCTGATGAAGATTAAAGGTGACCTGGAACCATAAGCTATAGCACCCCAAACCATAACTCCAACAGTGTGATGAACATGTCTTTCAACAAAAAACTGTGGATTCCTCCTTTCACCTCGTCGCCTTCTAACCCTGGAACGACCATCGTGCATGCCTAAACAAAATCGAGACTCGTCACTAAAGACAATACTGTTCCATTCCTGATCCCAGAGTGACCGTTGTCTGCACCACTCAAGACGATTACGTTGGTGTTCTCGAGTTAAAGGGAGGACCCAGTGTGGCCGGTATGAAAACAAGCCAAAACTTCTCATTCGTCGGTAAACACTTCGCATGCCAACAGATCTTCCGTGTTCTGCAAACCATTCATTTGCAATGGACCTGGTAGTGGAGAAACGGTCCCTTAAGGCCAATAATCTTAGGCGGCGATCTTCACGGTCTGTTGTTCTACGGCGGCGTCCAGTGCCCCTTGCTCTTTGCGTACGGCCTTCTCGAAGCCATGCCTGACAACACCTAACCACAGTGTCTACACTTCTTTGCACTGTAACTGCAGTTGCCCGAAAAGGAAGGAAGTCCAGATTCCCGAAGTCCCACTATACGGCCCCTATCAAACTCACTAAGTTGACGAAATCGTACAGGTCTCCGTACTCTAGGCATCGTAACCGATCGTTAAGGATGTCAAGAACCAAAATCCGCCAACGTTGATTTTTTACTGCGGCTGAAATATTCATTTTTAGAGCGTTAGTGAATTAAAAAAAAGCAGTATAAAAGCCAAGTGATAAGGCTGAAAATTTTTTCACTTGTTATTTACAGTAAGATAAATACATTCACCAACATTTATTAAAATAAAACCATTTAAACTGGGTGTTCGGATCAACGACTTCATAAGGTTAGACTACGCGTTCTAGGGGAATTGTTTGAAGCCGCGAAAAATAAACAAACAAGCCCTCACTGTATGTATACATATCTGCTATTGATAGTTAGGTAATTTTAGATACCTGATTTGAGGCTATTTTAGTTTGGGATTGCCTCTGTATGATGCAAAACACTTTATAATGGAATTTGATCACTCTCAATCATAATATTCCCGTTTGTAATAGCTGTCCATACATAATTAATGCGTATTTCTCTGACTGTATCTCGTTTCAGTATCGCATCGATTTTTTTTGCTTAAACTGACTGGACTATGAAGCGTCTGACTCTATCAGCCCCATGTTTATTTGTTGACTGTGAACTCTTTGTTCCGTTGTGTTAAAGCAGCTAATATACAGTGAGTCGTGAGTGAAAAATTGGTAGAAATAGACAATAATTAAAGACAAGTGTGTGTAGTTTGTGGCAGACCATACTGGAAGTAATCCAACGTGAGTTTTCGTGTGTAAGTAATTAACGCATTTATAACCTCAAAATGCATGGTCGTCCCAACGACATCATATGAAGTCGTTGGGTTGTCCTTAGTCCTAGGTTTCTTAATAGCTTGATAAGAATAATTTCACTTGGAATATTTTGAATAATGATAATGGCTTAACGCATGGTTATGTATTTCTAGTTTTCCAACTCGTTCGTCGTGCTGCCAGTTACTGAAATGGATTTGGTTGGCTCAGATCATTGTGAGGATCAGAACCCGGATGTCGATATCAGTACAAGTAGCAATAGGATGTCTGAACCTGCAGAGATCATCATTGAATATGAGCACACCTTCACAAGTACCGATGCCAAAATTGGACATTCTACTCCTAAGCGGAAAAGGTTATGAATTGTTTATACATTAGAGTACCTATGTTTTGGAAAATCATTTTCAGATGGCAGGAACTGAATCTTCGTTTCTTCAGTTTTTAGCTAACACTCATTTGTAGTGCTTGGTTCACTAACAGTAATTTGTTTTTTTCTTGCAGGAATGAATCTATGAGTGCTGCAGTTAGAGATGGAGGGCTGAAGAGACTGACAAGTCCTCAATCAGACAACTGTGATGTCTTGTCAATATCTTCAACTACAGTGACAGCATCTGAATGCAATATAAGGTATTGCTGTTATTCATTCAAGTTCTGATGCACATTAAAGACCTTATATGTTGAATTCCAGCTACTTTGATAGTTCCCAGGTCATTGAATGAATGACAAAATTGTATTGTTAATAGTTTTGTTTCCATTTTACTGCTTTGTTGACCAAACAACACTATTCATGAGAAGTTAAAGCTTTATTTTATTCTTAACGAATTCCAGCTATACTGTTGTACTTAATTGAATTGATTATTTTGGCAACAAAATCCAATTCTTGGTCAATAACATGTTGTTTGCTTTCTACTGTCCCTAGTGACTAAATAATACTATTCATCAGTCGAATGGATTAGTTTACTGCAACTGTATACATTCATTTTGACATATATTTTTGTTTATAGTAACAACTCTGACACTGTTTTGGCAAGAAATGATAGTTCAATTACTCTGTCGGCCAGCTCATTGTCAGCAACAGTTACTGCAAGCTCTGATGATGAACCTAGAGAACTACCAAGCATCTCGGGGAAAATGACTAGGCATAGGCAAATAATGCAGCAAAGGTGAGTTCAAGTTTTCAAAATTGATAATGATGAGCACACAAATTAATATCTATTATTTCAGATCCAAAATGCATAAGCATGTATGGAACATTTCTGGCAAAACTGTAGGTAGCGCAGAAAAAACAATAGCGTCTCTGAAAAAGAAAATTAAAAATCTTCAGCAGCAAAATCGCAGACTGAAGTCTAAAGTATATTCCCAGCAATCATTAATGGAGTATTTGAGGGAGACATGTGGTTTGACGCCAAATGCAGGACTAGTTTTGAATGTAGGTATCAGTTGCATGCTGCTACACACTTCAATTAGCCTAGAACTTATTGTTTCCATTTTAGTTTAACATGTTTACAATACTGAAAAAGATTTATGTTTTTTTTTTTGGTTTTATGCAAAGTTTCAATAATATTCTACTTTGTAACATGATTATTCCATGAATATATATTTGTTTTCAGGCAGCAGTGGATGATGGCACAAAGGAAATTCTGAAACGATTTATCAAGGGGAAGTCAAAACAAAAATATAATGCTTCTCTCAGAGCTTTTGCATTAACTTTGCATTTTTATAGCTCAAAAGCTTACGATTTTGTGAGAGAGCAATTCAATAAAAGTCTACCACACCCCCATACTCTAATAAAATGGTACCAACGGATAAATGGTGCACCTGGCTTCAGCATGGAGGCAAAAAACAACTTACTGTGTAAAGTACAAACGGAACAGAAGCATGGCCGTAAAGTTTTGTGCAATCTGGTCATGGATTCAATGGCAATTAGGCGGCGAATAGAATGGAATGGCCAAAAGTGGACAGGATACATTGACTTGGGTTTTGATATGGATGGAGATAAACTTCCTGAGGTTAAAGAAGCATTGGTTATGATGCTAGTGGCTATAAATGGCAAATGGAAGCTACCTGTAGGATACTTCTTCATCAATGGTCTAAGTGGAGAGGAACAGGCAAACTTAGTATCAAATCTTCTTACTTTTATTCACGATACAGGTGTTATCATTTGTTCAGTAACATTTGATGGGGCCTCTCAAAATATTTCGATGATAAAACACTTGGGAGCTGATCTGAAAATTGGAAACTTAAAAACCTGGTTCCCACATCCAGTTGATTCGCACAGGGTGTACGTTTATCTCGATCCATGTCACATGCTAAAATTAATCAGGAACTGCTTAGCAACTTATAAAAATTTCAAGACAGATCAAAATGAGTTAGTTTCTTGGGAATACTTTGAAAAGTTGGTAAACATTCAAAACAATGAAGGCTTAAGAGCTGCTACCAAAATTAAAGAAAGACATGTGAAATGGGAAAATGAAAAAATGAAGGTATGGCTAGCAGCACAAACATTCAGTAAAAGTGTTGCTGATGCACTGAGGTTTCTGGAAACAGATTTAGGTTTGAAAGAATTTGAAGGTGCTTCAGCAACTGCCAACTTTGCTGAAATGATAAATAATATTTTTGACATTTTTAATAGTAATTCGAGATACTCAAAATACGAATTCAAACAAGGCTTAGATGTCAATAATGCTCAGCAGATATTTGTATATTTGGAACAGTGCAAGTCATACTTTGAAGGTCTTAAGACAGAAACAACCCCAGTACTTCAATGCAGAAGGAAAACGGGTTTCCTGGGATTTTTGATTTGTATGGCTAGTTTACAGCAATTTTATCTAGAATATGTCATTGAATTCAAATACTTGAATTACATATTGACATACAAGCTGTCCCAAGACCATATTGAGCTATTTTTTAGCGCAGTGCGTAGTAAGGGAGGATGTAATAATAATCCAACTGCTCGACAATTTGAAAGTATTTTCAAGAGATTACTTTTGCATTGTGACATTAAGGGCTCCAATTATGGAAATGTTGTTTCACTGGACAACACTAGTATTCTAGGCACTACATATATCAACACTTTGACTAAAACTAATTGTGGCAACATTCTTTCAGAGAATGATGATTATATGGAGAATACTACAGAAGTTTTAATATTTGGTAGTTGTTCATTACATCTGTGGCAGCTAACTCCGTATGTCTGTGATATTGTCGCATACATATCTGGCTTTGTGGTGAAAAATTTGAAAAAGTGTGTATCTTGTCATGAATGCCTGCTGCTAATGGAATCCAGTGAAACACGTTCTTTGTTGCAAAAAAGGAAGCAATATGGCAACTTAACACGAGCTTCTAATTATGTTATAAAAGTCTGTGAAGAAGGGGAGAGGTCTGTAAGGTCCTTGAAAGCCATTTCCAGCATATTTAGCAATAAACTTGGAAACATCGAAAAATACTTAGTAAGCTATACACTAAGGAAGTTAAATACATCAATATTTGAAGTATTTGGTGACCATGTTCTAGATGATAGCTTCGAAAACAATCATTCACTGCAGCTGACAAAGATGATTTTGGCTAAATACATAAGGCTAAGGTTACACCACGAGTCAAATTTAGCATCAGAATTTGGTAGACGATACAGAAGTGACCTCACAAAAAGCATACTATTCAGAAATCAGTAAAACTTTGATATGATTTTTCTCTACATTTTGTTATTTTCATCTCTGACCTTTCAACCTGTTAGAACGCCTCAGCTGAGTTTACGTGATTCAGATCATTCGAGATGATCAAAATAAATTAAAGAAGTCAATGATTTGTGTTTCTTGTGAGATGAATGGGACTTGAAGCCAACTTTTCTCCCATTCTTTTTTTTGGGGGGGGGGCACCATCACCGATACCTTTTTTCTATGGGACATCATCATCATAAAACCTTCCACTTTGAGGGGCACCAACATTACTTTTTGGTGAGGGGAACCAACATCGCCTTTTTGAGTGCTATGATCATTACACCAACATTGCACTTGTACATGGGGCACAGTCATCACATCATTTCACCACCAGCGCATGGGACCATCCCTGTTTTAAACTCAGATTTGTCCACTCTTTGCGAGAGTAGATCAAAAGATAAATCATTCTTTTCATGTGATTCTTACCTCAATTTTTGCTTATTGTTTGGGGTTTTTTTCTAATATTGTTTGAATTTTACAACCTTGTTTTATTTGTCCTCATGCTGCTATCGTTCTTTACAATTACAACATCAACTCTACCCTGATCTCTCATATCCTACTACTGAGCAACCAAGAGCTATAAGTATGAGCTTACATATGGCATGCTGCCTCATCTTTTTCTTGGGGTATGTGTGAGGTTATAATGTGACTGCGTTCAAGAGTAAATTTTGTCTTTTTATTCTTTTGAAATTTTGTACGCGCCTCTTATACTGTTTAATATAGATTTAATATGTTTGGATAAAGTAGCTACATAGGGGTAAATTATTTATTGTATTGTGTATATCATATTTCTATTAAAGACGTTTTATTATTATTATAATAACTGAATTAAAATATTTCAAACATTTGTTGTTTAATTATCCCATTACCTGTATCCACTGTTACTGTTTTATAAAAATTATAATAAACCTACAGAAACCCAAATCCGCTTAAATACACTGCATCAGAATATGTTCTTTTGGGACTAGCTTGAGATGCTACCAAATATAACTGAATGTACCCAATAATTTAGAGTGACTGCACACTGCCAACTTTTTAGTTTCGGTGGAAACATTGCATTCCTTGCAAGGGAACATTTTATTTTATGGCATGCTGGCTCTAAACTTTGGATATTGTTAATGAACATTGTCTATTTAAACAACTCGTTCTTAGTTGTGAACTCGTTCAAGTCAATATCGGGATAATGATTACATATTGTACAACTTGCAAATTTTTCTCGCTTGAAATCGTGAAAATCCGAAACACGGATATTTTGGGTACATTGAAGTGCAATGAGATTCTGTATGAATGAATTGGTAACCTACTTAAACAAAATATTGATACGCCTATGGAAAATGAATGTCAATCGTCGAACGTTTGTTTACAAAACAGTCTTCACCTGTCCCCTTGCACCCCTGAAGCGGTTACAAACAATGACACGTATACATGCGTAGTCTAACCTTATGAAGTCGTTGGTTCGGATTTATATGTCACTTAGTATATTTGAGTACATTTTCTGAGTCGGATTGCCGTCGGTTTACGATCGCCAATTGCTTTTAGTAGGAACATTTCTCGGGGAAATTTAAAGAAATCTAAGCGGTTAGCCCCTCCTTTTAATAGCATATCGAATAAATGTCGTCAAGTAGGTTTGCTCTGTACTCCGTAAACAAAACTGTCATCAGTTCATGATGGACACAAGTTAGGCCTGCTGCATTCAAACCTGATCGCACAATTGATCCATATAACTGTTTCTCTACTGTACTGACAGTGCGCCGACCATGTGGCAAGTTGCTATGACTCCCCTTACCGTTTTCAGCAGCCAGTCAGCCAGTAGCGGCAGTCCGACAGTTAGACGACACTTATCAGAGAGACTGTGGCGCAGAGCAGAGGTAGCAGAAAGCAAATGTACGGGGAATTATATCATGTGTGAAATTGTCTAATAGGTGCGTAGATATATACCAGCATTGAAATAATTGTACTAAAGCCAAAGATGTACTTATCCCCGCCCCCTACAGCCCTTAACCCCCCATGTTCAGTTGCTACAGAAATATTTCAGAAAATTATCAGAGGCCCCTGAGAGGTTAAAAGACAACCTTTGGACGATCCTATTTTTTTGTTTCTTTTTATCTCACCTTTACCGTTACTGTACAGATTTTCAGAACTTACAAAGATTTTGGCATTATAGTAACCTCGTATGAAAATTTCATCAAAACCCGCGCGGTATTTTCCAAGCTATAGACGAGCCAAGGATTAACGGACAGACAGACCGACGGAAATGAGTGACATTGTCTTTCGTGATGTAACATACATGCTATATATATATATATATAAAAAAAACAATATCAATTTTTCAAAATCTTTCGCTATTGCAACATTTCCTCGCCAGCGATGAGTGGTGATAGAGATAGAAGGCATACGTTTTCCCAACAATTGACACCAGAAGCTCCGGAAAGAGCAGGATCAATCAACTTGTACACATTTTTCTCCTTCACGGGAAGAAAAAAAAAAAAGAAAAAATCCGGGTAACGTTATTACATTAGAACTGGACAGCAACGACAATAACGGTGCATTTTGCATAAGCTCGGCAGCACCCGTTGTGGCCTCGCTTCCAGCGTAGAGCCTCAGTTCCGACTAAGCGGCTTTACCTAATTGCTCTCCGGGATTTTTAGTCGGAATTAGGGGTTAATTTTTTAATGTTATTGCCTGGTTAATATACGCACGGAAGATGGAATACCTGTCGGGTTTATCGTTATCAACTGTTTTACTGGCTTGGTTACACCATATTTTTGAAATGATGTCAAAAGAAAATATGTATACATGTGTTGTGGCCGGTTCTACTCTAGACAAACATTCAATGGCTGCTACAGGTATATTCAGTTCCACTATAGGCACGCAGGCCTATCAAGTACAATTTCAGACTAAAGAAGGATAATAAAAAGCCTTAAGAAACAAATTGACCAGGTATTCGTAATAAAATGTGTATATCATATATGCTTTTATGAAAAGTCCACTTCTTCATTTGTATTCCACAAATCTATTCTTGTTCTCCTTCATTAACAGCTGCAGATGATTTCCTCTCACTATAAAATTAAACGAAGCTTACCTTTTTCCACAAAAAACACTGTCAAATAATGCACTATTTGGAGACACATACAATGCATGCTATGTTAGATACGCACAAACACGGAATATAATATATATTATGTCATTTGTCGCTCGGACATACGCACATAAGCGAAAAATTCACCTGATGGATTCTGAGGAATGTGCTTAACACGTGCCAGGACTGTCCATTCTTATTACCTGTTACTGTCATGTGATCAGAAGACTTTTTATCGGCATGCCCTAAAAATGGATATTCTTAGCATGTCAGCAAATTTAGCAGGTTAAATTAGGAAAAAGTTGCGTTGAAAAAACTTACTGAGATATTTGGGAAAAACAAAAATTTAGCTAAACCTTTTTTGTTTTTACTGAACTTATTTTAAGGGACATCAAGAAACTAATAGAACTTTTCGATTGCACTGTTTAGGCACTTCATGATGGTGTTTCTATATTTTGAGAAACCATCATCAACTCTATTTTTTATATGATCCGAAAAAAAGTACACCCAGTATCGAATAACATTTTTATACGAATTCAACGTTGTTACATGTTACATTTATTTTTTTTTATTATAAGGGAAAATGCGTTTTTTCTGATTTCTTATTTTTTTTTAGAAGGCGTTGCTAGCAAATGCTTGACTTGACCTGTCACCGAGTAAAGCATCCCACAAACCGGCGCGAAATATTCGCTTTGGCAGCGAAAATTTCGCGGCGATGAATTCGCGATCAGATTAAAACGCGGCGGTTTACGGACAGGCTCAGACTTGTGCGAAGCGAATGCGATTGTTCCAGCGTTTTTATCGCGGCGTATTTTAGTTCGCCTTTGACCGCGTTTTTGACGCCGTTCTTCAAAAATTCGCAATGGCAAAAACGGAATTATTGATAGAAATAGTGAAAAAGTATCCCTGTTTGTATGATTTGTCGAACGATGAATACAGGAATGTGAGAAAGAAAGACAAGATTTGGATGGAAATAGGAAAAGAATTAAATACAAATGGTATGTACCTAATATTTTTTATTAACTTGTTAAATAATTTACAGTCTACACAAATGTGAAAACGAAGATTCTATATATTGGGCATAGGCATATCAGAATTAAAATAATTTACGAATTTGTCACGAGTAGAAAATGCTAGCCTTGCTGCCCGCCGAGGATCATTTGCTATATCAGTAAAAGCTCCAAGCACGGGTTCTGGGGGATCTAAGAATTGAAAATATTTGTCATCGCCACTTTTACTTCGTAAAAAATTGTGTAAAACACATGCCGTACGTACAATTAGAATAGTAGTATCTACTTTAGTTTCTAATGGCCTGTAAAATATTCGCCATTTTTGAGACAAAATACCAAACGCATTTTCCACGACCCTTCTAGCTCGACAAAGTCTTACATTGTATTTCTCTTTTCTGTCGTCTGTTAAAGTCTGCTTATAAGGAAATGGTCTCATAAGGTATGGTTTTAAAGCAAATGCTTCATCACCAATTAAGACGTACGAGCAGATTTCATTTTGCCCAGGGAGAAATCTAGGTGCAGGGACACTCATTAAATTTTGTTCAAATCGTTTTCCCATGTTTAAGGTTTCGAAAATACCCCCATCACTATTTTTTCCGAAACCACCAATATCAACACATATAAATTTATAGTCCGGGCCAACAATGGCCATAAGTAGTATTGAATATTTATGTAAATAGCACCAGTAATTGGAGCCACTGTTGTTAGGTCTCTTGATTGTTACATGTTTACCGTCCACGCTGCCAATGCAATTGGGAGATCCCCATCTATTTTCAAATTCTTCAGCACATTTTTTCCATATATTCTCTGTTGGTTCTGGTAAATATATATGCTCCATATGTCTGCATATCGCTTCACAGACTTCGGTTACGATTGCACTGTAAAGCCAACTCGAAAGCTATGCCCAATGGTATAGAAGGTGTCACCAGTGGCAAGGAATCTATAAAAAAAATCGTTTTTAGGTGATGAAGTAAAAAAAGGTGGAAGAATATCAGAGACACATTTGCAAAATATATAAAATCTACCAAACCAAAGACCGGCCAAGCAGTGGGCAACATAAAAAAATGGCAGTGGGCTGACTACATGGAACTTTTCCGTCCTTTTTTGGCATTTGCCAAAACGTCGTCTAATGTGAAAGATATTGACGTCATACATTATGAGACTGCCGAATTTAACTCAAATATATATCAGGAAAGGGCTGGAAATGTAGAAATCGAAAATTTGGAAGACCGCGGCCATGGAGAAGATGAAAATGCTGATGTAGATGCAGAAGATGCACAGAACGCCTCGGCAACACAGGCAGCACCACCTTCTTCATTGAACACTACAATAGTGACTACTCCAGGGCACACCTTTCCGCAGACTGCAACTACACCAAAAAATAAAACGAGCAGAAAACGCTATGAACCACCATCTTCGTCTGTACAACAGCTCATTAATTATTTTGAAGGTAAAAAACCTAAAAAAGAGAACGAGGCCATTGATTCACTTTTCTTGGCACATGCACAGACTGTAAAAACACCTCCCTTAAAGCGTCAAGCCCGAATAAAACTAAAAATACCCGAATTAATAGCGCACGAAGAATTTGAACATATTGAAGAAATGTCTTCAGCGTCTACCCAGAATTCTGCAAGTATGTATGATAGTAGTATGTCGTCCTTCCCAAGCGGCACTGGGTTTACTCCAATAATATACCCAACAGAGGAGGCAAATTCTGCCTCGAATTATTTAGCAACATTTAATCCTAGTGGCAACATGTAGTCCAATTATTACAATAAAATATTTATTTCACGATCCCTGAAGTTTTCGTATTCGATAAGCCTACTAATTTTAATACATATAATTTTTTTACCTGAGTGTAATAGCAAGTCGTTCTTCTGGCGAAATAGCTTCACGATAATTTGTGTCAGATTTTCGTATTTCATCTTTCACCAAGTTCAATATTTCATCGAAACACTCTGGAGTCATTTTAAAATATACGTAAAAGCGCTGTTCATCCAGCCGAAGTTGTGGCATCAAGGTATGGTATTCCCCAAATTTATTTCGTTTCAAGTTAATATCATGTACCCACTTCCTTCGTTTCCTAAACAAAATTGAAAATATTTGTTTTATGTACTTCGTTAAACTTAATACATACCCAACTATCAAATGGCGTTAAATAAACATAACTTAACGTGCATTTTGTTCCTCTTCTAAAGCAAGAAATAGAAGTGCCTCCTCTTCTTCTGAAGTCGAGCTCATTGCAAAAGGCAAAAATAAAATGTACGCAACCTGTCGAAACCTTCACGTTCGCGGAGCGAATAAGACGCTTTGGTATGAATAAACAGGCGAAACAGATTGCGAATTTCGCTCTGAATTTCGTTGCGAATACTTCGCCGCGATTATTTCGCGCCGGTTTGTGGGATGCTTAATGTTACTGTGTATTGTAAATTCTCTTATTGCCTTATTACCGCCAAGTATGCCAGGCGACTATTTTAGCAATGGAGAAAGGTTCGACATGCTGAAGTGATACATTTTGTGCTACAAAAATACTAAAAATAATGCAGAAATGTAAATTTCTCGAAAGAAGCTAACCCAAGTAAGTCTATTTTCTTAGAGCTTAAAATGAATATAGTTAATTCAAACAGCGTATCACGTCTCGAAAGAAGGAATATCTAGAAGAAGAAGCAGTTGCTGAGAACTCCGAGATATGAACTAGGAAAATTTAGAGAAATGTTGGAGTAGCCAAATCCATAAGCTAAGAGTGCAACACGGACTCGTGGTTCCATCACAAATGCACAACATCAACACGCTGCCATTGGAATGATGTGCTTGTACAGGACCTCATCTGCAACTGGATCCACTTAAACAAATGCCGCCACAAAAAAGGGGAACAAACAAAAAATTGTAGCTCATGCCAAACATGAAATGATCGGTGCTGTATCTACATACACTAATTACAGTTACAGAAGAGCCCAGTCGCGCCAACGCGCAGCTGAAAAATAAACAAAGATGAAAAAAGGTGCGTTTAATTGCATTTGCAATGGATGCATACGTCGCCGCTGCTGCTGCATCTACTGTTGTAAATCGCTCGCAGTATTTATTGAGACTAGTTTTGTGATGACATAGACGACTCGTCACAGATTCTACTTGAGCGTCTGCAAGTAGTGTGCTGCTATCTACAGAGCGTTGGATGTATGTTCGTGCAGAGACAGAGCCCATTGACTCGCAACAGAAATTCAGCCACCACAGTTTAGTGTGTAAACTATTTAAACGTTAAAGTTTATGAAAAAGTAAAAAGGATAACCTGACACCGTAAAAGTATACAAAATGTTGTATTTTAATCTTTTTAGAGAAGGTACATTTTGCGTTTATAAGCACCCGACTTTGATGTAACAAAAGTTTGCAACTACATCCGCAGAAGAGACTGTCTTACGTGTTGCCTGTTCCGACAAAAATTCCTTAGCTCTAGAAGTAGCAAGCAAAACTCTACAGTATGATATATCAATATTTTTTCTTTGAATATACCAAAATGCGCCCAGAAGGTAACACCATATTTTCCAAGCAAGTAGCAAATAGTCGTATACAATTCTTATAACTAACTTTCAAGTCAGTCTTTCCGGACTGCTAGTCTTTCAGTCTGCTTAACCGCATACTAGACAAGTTAAAGATAGAGCAAAGAAAAGAAGTAAATTGGTTGAAGAAAGAAATCTCTGGTATTGGTTTGACTACTCAAATAACATTCTTATTCTAAAAATAACTTGCTCGTTGCAGCTGTACCTTATGAAACAGTTTACAGTTTAAAATCAAATATGAAAATTTATTTTTGAACGAGGTCCAAGCGATTAAACTAATGAAAAAACTAAAACTTCCATTGATTTTTCTGTCGGGGCTCTCTAAGGAAGATCATTCTTTTTTTATATATCCACTGCCATGCAAAATTAACCGGACAAACAAAATTTTGTTCATATGAAATTTGAAATATGTTTTTAACCTTAACATCAATTTCATTAACTTTCGTCAGGTTGTAAGAAATTTTATTGTAAAAAAATTGAAAATGTTTGCTGTTATACAGGGTGTAACTAAAAGACGCATTTTGTCCTAAATTTCTGAACATTGGATTACTGAATAATGTGTCTTCGTATGAGAATTTTAAGCCTCAACTTTTTTTGATTCATGTCAATATCTCAATTATTGAAGAATATATGCTGTTTTGAAGAAAATGATACGAATCATAGCCATAAGCAATTTAATTTAAAAAATTATAGTGACAACATTGGTAAGAAAACTATGCGAATCATAACCACAAACAATTTAACTTAAAAAATTACAGTGACATAATTGGTAATTAGAAATTGATATCAAAAACGAATATGTCCTCCCCGGGATTGAATAACAGCTCTCATCCTCTCTGGTATAGACTCAATTAAGCCAGTTACTGTGTCTTGGGGTATTTGCCCCAAATCTTTTACCAGCGCCTGCCGTCTTCTTCCTAGTGTATCCCATATGTGCTCAATCGGTTTGAGATACGGACTCCTTGGCGGTCAGTCTAGTACTTGAATTCGAACATAGTCGAGATATTGAATAGTCATTCTGGCTTCATGCGGCCGAGCATCATCTTGCATTAGGAGAAAATTTTCTCCTATAAAGGGCGTATGAGGAACCACATGTTCTTCGAGACACTGTCAGCAGTAAGGTGTCCTCGTAGCGAAACAAGATCTGTGCGGGATTCCAAAGAAATACCGCCCGATACCATCACTCTGCCACCACCAAATTGCACTCTAGAAGCGAAACAACCTTGAGCATAGCGTTCTCCACCCCTTCTCCACACTCTTTGGCGACCATCAGGTGAATATCTCGCAAAACGAGACTCGTCTGTAAAAAGAACGTTTTTCCAGTCATCCATATCCCAATCTGCATGAGTTAGAGAACATACCAAGAGCTGCCTTCGATAACCTACATCCAATAGAGGACCTGTAACAGGTATACAAGATTATAGGATTCCTTCACTCAACCTCCGGCGTACGGTATTAGGTGAAACTATGGTACCATGGATATCATCCAATCTTCGAGTCACAACTGTAGCAGGAACTGTCCTTCCGCGAAGATCTTGAATTCTCAGAAACCGTTGTTCAGCTGCGTTTATTGCTTTCCGTCTTCCTTGCCCAGGTCTTTTTGAGTAAGCACCAGATTTTCTAAATCTCTGTATCGCATCTAATACCATACTGCGTTGATCGGCAAGCCTTTCTGCAATATACCGAATAGGACGACCATCTTCTTGTAAAGCTACAGCTTGCGCTACTTGTTCCGGTGTCATTTTCGTTGAGTATTGCTTGATAAGAATCTTTTTGACATGCCACAAAAATGCTAACAGACACAGCCTACTTGAAACAATTTCTTACCCGGCGGGTATCAGCTAAAAGCTGCTTTTCATACCAACCAGGACCAGACAAAATTATAATACAAAATTTGGAGAGATATAAACAATGCTGCGTTGAATAAGAACGATGAAAAATCTATTACAAGAATAGGAATTTTTTTTTAATTTAAAAAAAAATCAGATACAGTCACAGATAACAGATACGCCATTACATAAGTTAAAAAACTAAATAATATAAGGAATTATGCTATATTTTCAAAAACAAATTTTTCACTTTCGACCTGAAAAGTGGAACAGATAAATCTTTAAAGCTGGCAGGGAGCATATTATATATAAATGTGTAATAGCTACAGGGCTAAACTTGCATCATTTTTTAAATGCTTTCAACCCTGCTTCTAATATATCTCATTTATTTTGCTATTATTTTTACCTAAACTGTGTGTTGCAAATAAACAGTATTATTATTACTATCATTATTTTTATTATTGTCTTTGGTATGGACCGCCCCTGTTTGGCAATATTTATTGAGATCCCGTTTTTTGGTGTGTATCCGGCAAATTTTGCGGCCCAGAAGCATAACCGGAAAAAGTTGATGTAAGCAAAACAATCCGCTCCGAAAAATCTGGAATATACACGCTTCGAAAATAATGCCACAAACCGGCTGCTGGTATGTTTGTTTTGCTAAAATAAACCTGGGAAAATTCATACTCCATTTGCTATCGTTTACCGGACCAGAGTTCATTTTTGGGTTTTGAAATACTGACGTGTTGACGTAAGGATTGACGTTTTGACTGCGTGATACAAGTAACTAGAAATTCAAGCCCTGAAATACATACTGGTATAACAGAAGTAGTAAAGTGAGAGTCTAAGCTGGGAAGGAATTTATTACAACTTTACTAGTTTGTCGTAGCTGAAGATGCTTTCTAGAAATAAATACAGACAACGCGGGTTATATAGTAATAGGGGTAAAGGTCAAGCCTTACACATCGGTGGAAAGGTAATCAAATATACTAAATAATACCTGGGAGTAACATTGGTCGAAGATGCGAGACTTATATTGCGGAAAATATGTAAAGGACGAGTAATTACAGGTCAGTTAAATCCGCTAATGTGGAACAAAGATATATGGAATAAAACAGAAAAGCATTTTTGACAACATTAGTGAATAGTACAATAATTACATACGGCACCGGAATTTGGCCATTGATTGAAAATCCGTATAGACGCAGTGGAGAATAGCTTTTGATGGAGATGCTATATGTGTACACACTACACGATCATTTAAGTTCTGAACGAATAGAGGAAATAATGAATGTAGGAACACCACTAACTGACAAACTAGAGAAAATCAGCTCCTGGTATGGTCGTATGAGAAAAATGCCGGTTAATTGGATGCCCCAAAGAAAAAAGAGAAAGGGAATACCAAAGAAATTGTAGAATAATGGAATACATTTTGCTAAGAAGAAAAGGAATATTGAAGAGGATTCATGGAAAAACAAGAATCGACACCGTTCGAACATTGCTTACAAATATAAGCCCGCATGAATCTTAGGTCATCTTGAATTTTCCATAACTTTTCAGATGGTATTGACCCCCTCGAAAGTATAGATAACGAAAATACATCATAATACATGTCCGTAAACAGACAAGGAAGAAGGAACAGAATATGGCAAAATATAACAATGCACTCGTACGCCCAAAATGATCTTATAACGTATGTCCTAAAAGTTTTGGCACAAAATATTTATCGGATTTCTTTTTTTTTAATGAAGAGCTTTATTTAAACACTAACTAGCTATCACAAATTACAAGTCAATACTTAACTCAAATATACTGTCAAATTATGTGGAGTGGCCCATTCTTCTCTAACAGACGCAACTTTTCTCTCAGTTTTTGGTGAATTCGCCGTCTTAATTTTCTTCATCTTGGGCTTCCCAGCCTCCATGATAAACCTTCCTAGACAGTTAAGCTGCGGCAAGAATTCACGATTATCGTATTTGGGAACAAAAGGCATGTTATGTTGTGGAAGCCAATTTTTCGTATGTCTTGAGAAATGATGCCAGGTCTGTCTAAAACATGATATAATACTTAGCATGATGTTCGTGAACAAACTGAAGCAATTGTGAAAGGCAGTTATCAATATAGCTCTGACTATTCAAATCTTCACCCCCCCCACTCTTCCCACAAAAGGTTGAGATACGTCCCTGTTAGAATAGATGAGGATTTCATCTGAAAATTTCGCTTTATGTTTGTGTCTAATATTGTCAGGGCATTGCTCTACGTTGTCCGTGTAAAATCCACAATTTCCCTTCATTTCATAATTACTCAAAGTGAAATACTTTTCGTCATCTAATATAACGATTTTTCCTTTGGCAAAGTGTTGTCAGCTGACGACAGCATCTTGGTATACGAAGGAGTTGCGCTTGAGAGTATTTGCGGCACTAGAGTCTCTTTCTACCATTCTTCCTCAATTACAACGATACCGTACTCTTAGAAGATCTGTATTGACGAGCCAGTCTCCTTGTTGCCATTCCAACATGATTTTTTGCTGTTCTCACCAAAATCTCTGACCTCTGTGCAGTAAATGCACGCGGTCGACCACTTTTTGGGAGATTCAGACATGGTATTCCCTGCTCGCACTAAGCCATTTTTCAGTGAATGGTCCTGCGTCTGGCATATTCGACAGATTTCAGCTTTGGGTACCTGACCAACCAACTCGTTGATACTTTTTCTTATTTCTAATTTATACGACATCTTAAAGCAAAAACTTCAAAATAAATAAACGTCAGCAGATAGTAAAGTAAGTAAACAAACTTTTGTTTCCAAAGGCAACTCGAGATTATCTTATGTTTGCTAAAGTTAAAGCCAATAAATTTTGCGCAAAGATCAGAATTTATAAGACCGTTGTTACACCAATTCCTATGATATTGTTGTGGATCTTAGATGATGAACGAAGGTGTAGGCGTTTGGAACGCTTAGTACTATGAAAGATTCTTAGACTTCTTTGCGAACCAAACACAAACGAATCTGATATGAGAACAAACCGAAACACCGAAAGCATGTGATGTCATCCTCTTACTGTTCGGGCATTAACCGAATCTGTGTCATGACTATTCATAGAGCTGTCATAACAGCATTTTCAAAATTTCAAGTTTTAAATCACGAAAATCATTGAGATGCTCTGATCATTCATATTTTACAGAATTTTAAACCTGTTCAAGAATTTTGAAATTCATAATTTTTTGATAAGGTTGAAGATGTTGGCACTAAACCTTTTTTGCTTTAAAATAGATGCACTTTCAGAAGCGTACTAATAGCAAAGCCTGGAAATAAATAATGATGATTTTTTTGTCAAACACGGTTCGGAGCTGATTTATAAGACCCCGTTTTGGCTAAAATGTCTTAAAATTTACCGAAACACAGCATTCAAGGCACTACAAATATTTTAGCTTTTTATGACTGACTGGTGTAAAGGAGTGTTTTCAACATTTGTAGCTATAAAAACGAGATGCAGAAGCAAGCTCGGTATAGCTGGTGATCTACGTTGTGGGTTTTTTAAAGTAAAAAAATATGCAAGTTCATCCACCACATTGATCAAGACAATTCTGCGTTTCTTTTTTTCATAATATTACCTACTTATGTAAAAGCTTAATTTTATTTATAACAGGACCTTTAATCAAATACTGACTTTGTTCCTCGTTTTCCTCATTTTTTTTTATCTCACCACCCACTTACGCTTGGAGGGTGGTGTGCATTATTGTTTTGAGTGAAAGTGGGTGTAACAGGTCACTTTGAGTCGGCATTAAATGCGGGCTTTTCACTGCTTAACGAGACTGTTATCTTATCCAAATACCTCATATCAAACCAATCCGTGCCACAATTAGCTACCCACCTAGAGATTCATGAGCCAATCTAGATGCAATAATAACACAGAGGTTGATTGAGGGGTGGAGGGTGAGCATAACCCCCGCAAGTGATCATTTATTTTCTTTTTGGAGAGTCGTAATTTCATTTGGGAGTAGTCGCTTTCATGGCACGTCTGGGGCGTTTTCGTGGGCTCAATTACGCACACTTCAGTAGAATGATGAATTTTCCAGTAGGTACGGTCTTGCCAAAAGATCGTCTTATCACAAGGTTATGAGATTGTTAGTATAAGAACTAGCTAAAGACCCCATAGAAACTGATGAAAATCATAAGATTTGCTTGAACGACTCGAACCGTGCCAGGTGTGGCTTTTAATGCACAACAATTTTTTTTGGATCATAATAATCCAAGGGACCTAAGAAACCTAAATCCCCTATGCTTGTCTAGGCAATGACATAATTAACGACACAAGTGAATTATTGGGACCTTTTTCTTCATTCAAATAATAATATTTAGTTTAATTAGGGCCAACTTCACCAACAACAGTCCGTTATTCTCCACCTATAGGGTAACAGACCGTCAGATACAGCGAATGAGCTTCAAGTTCCAATCAACAAGTTTTAGCAACCAATAGCTATGAAATGTTGAAAACACAATACTGTCAAAGTATGAGATGACAACTTGTCTTTGAAACATCACCAGCTTATTGAATATTAAGAAATTACATATAATTCAGTTAAAATTTTATGAAATGCCTGATTTTTCAATTAATTTCATGTTTTAATTACTATTGTTGATTTTTCTTCATGTTTATATTATTTTCTTCAATTGATATGTGATACTGGGTGTTTTTTCCTATAAACCTCTTGCAGTTAGCCATTAAGCACCTACTTGATGACAGGCTCTACCAAAAGATATTGCTCGATTCAAAACTTTCATTCATTTACTTGCCATTCATCAGAACCATTACGGCACCTTCGATTGATATTCCCACAAAACCATTCAGGTTTTTTGATATCCACACATACATAAAGTTGAATATTTTTCGTTGTTCAGGAGCCGAACAAACATCCACACTATATTCACAGCGATTAAGAAATTTCCAAATATATGCCTTAAAGCTACCAGCAAACCTAAAACCTGCAAAAAAACTACAAATTTGTTATATTTTTCTTTTTTCACGAGTACACATTCTAGGTTATATTTATATTAGACATTATTTGAATACAGCTGATTATTGCATTTCAACTCTTGGTACCAGTCACAAAACATATACTCTGAAGGTTTAATTCCATGCTATTCAATGACAACACGGTGACTTGTTGCCAGATTGTGCATTAATATCCCGTTTGACCATCCTGGTCCCAGTGGAGTATGTTCCGCCAACTGTTGAAGTATACTCTACTATGCTTTATAACACTATTCGTGACATTTTTCCCAAAATCATTGCACAACACTTGAAAAAATGCAAATGAAAATTTAAAATTATTTCCATGACGCCGCAATATAGCTCCGTCGGTACCTTGGGTTATACATCTTTACAGTAGGGATGTTCGATACGATCCTATATTTAGAAGTATCAATACATTTCACGAGTATCGTCATCTTTTGATCCGGACTGTGTCAAAAAGAGTGACTGCCATTTGGCTGCGACATTACCCTGCCAAATCAGACATATCTTTCATCATTTTCAAAGAAATTGTACAAATTGTTCAAATTTGTGAAGTTAGCGAGTTTCACTTCATACGTTGTTACCAGACATGCCCAAATCATCAGTTGCTGCCCTGATATTCATCCCGAGCACTGCATCCCCACGGCTAGGCGACCTGTATGTTAAATTTGTAGTATTGATAGGGCAGCGGGTTATGCTATAAATCATATGTCACAGTGTTTGTGCACTGATTGCAACAGTTAGATGATACCAAAAATATTTTCATGAATAGGAGATCTTTCCCATTCCGGGTCGAACAATCTACCAAAGATGCTTATAATCATGATACCTAGTAAATTTTCACGAAAAAAATTCAAAACCAGCAAATGTAAAAGATTCATTTCGTACCCTCCACCACGGGACGTGATCGTCGTTAGACTAGTTTTTTCGATTTTTGGACTTAAAAGCCGTTATCTGTGAAACATTTGTCATAATTTTTTGTCTATGTCCACACATTTTTTACCATATTTATCTTATGCTAGACATCTGCCAAATTACACAAATTTCTCCTTCAATATTAATGATCAAAAAATGCAAATTAATAGAGTGCCCAACATAAAATACCTTGGAGTGGTCTAGGATCCTCACTTACGATGGGACATCCATGTCAATTATATTTTAAAGAAAGTTAGATTTGTATCCTACAAAATTAAATACCTTGGGAATATATTGACAGAAAAATATCTTCGAACATTATACCATGCACTGATTGAGCCTCATCTCACATATGGTATATTAGCATGGGGAGCTGCATGTTCCTCACATATCTATAATTTAGATGTTTTTCAAAAATGTATTCTAAAAATGATATTTAAAAAACCGAAACTTCATCCCAGTGAAAAATTATACGCAGATGTTCGAATGTATGATATAAGACAGCTTTATTTCTTACACAGTATCACTCACTACCATAAATTTGTAAACACCGACCAAAAAATTAAACATAATCATTATACCAGACACAAAATTCGTGGCACAATAGTTCCTCAACCGCATAAATCTATAATGCAGCGATCATCTCTCTATTTAGCGCCTAAATTTTATGACATTATACCTAAAGACTTAAAATTAAAAGATTTACGTTTCGGAAATTGTTTCAAAAGAAATTTAAAAAAGTGGCTACATTCTATATCTAGGACTGAAATTCATAAACTCATAAATACGAACATCAACTAAATACATAATCTACTGTAGCTAATTTTTGTCCTTTTTTGTCATTTGCATTCTACAGTTTCAACTTAAATTTATTGGTCCATGTACAGGCGATGCCTTCTATTGGGCCTGTTTTGATTTTATATTTATTTACTCATATTGTTTGTTATCTTTGTACATTGAGTGAATAAATAGTATTATTAAATATTATTATTATTATTATTATAGTAATTGCATTATGCATCAGGGAGATGTAGGGATTGATACATCTTACACATGTTATCTGTGTCTTAGGATGGAGAGGACGTAATGTTTTTATTGCTTTGAAGAAATTCACTAACCCATAAATTAATAAATGATTACTATTATGACGTAAAGGAAGATGAGGAATTGGATGGAATGTATTTTATATTCTATTTTCTTGCAAAATACAGACAAATCCACACTATTCAACAGGTATGTAATGATAACTTTCAGTATATTGAAGTTGGTAAATTCGAGAGTGCCATGCATTAACAAACGTCCAAATCTGCTGCCAAATTTAACAGCTAGAAAATCGACCTATTATTGGCCGCATTCCCATTCGCTGAGGGGGATAACGGATTGTTAAATGTAAACCTATAACATATATCAAAATACATGAAAGTTGTCCTGTTTTTTCTATACAAAAGCATCATGTTAGAATCAAAATGTGGTCTTGTTTATAATACAGTCGAATTTTCACGATATTATTCAATATTTCAATAGAACTGATATTCAGAGACCTTTGACAGCTTCCGTCAAATTGCATTTCGATAACGTCTTTTCGTATTGGTCCAACTGACCGTCAAATATTAATGTTGGTGAAATTGGCCCTTAGTCTGTTATTGCAAAGTCATCACAGAATAAAAGAATCACTCCTTAAGATTAGTTTAATGCAAAACAAACATTTTTTTTAAAAGTGTTACGACACCTTTATCGACTGTTTTCTTCAGTACAATGCTAATTGGCCTTTATTTGAAAACTGAGATGAAGGAGCTGCATTGCCAGTATATAGTATAACTGACTGATTTAAATTACGCGTCATTTTTGATACACGCATTTCAGTAGTGGCGCCGTAGTAGTTGTTTAAAGTACATGTGTCCAAGTCATCATGGAGAGCTACACGTTCTCACAACGCGTCCGTACTGTTGAAACGTTTTTCTTAAATAACGAGACGATTGTTGCAGCCATTCGGAAGCTACGACAACATTTTGGTCGACATAATGTGCCCAGTGTCTACACCATTCGTCAGTTGGTGCGTAAATTTGAACAAACATGTGAAGTTAAAGACTTGCCAAGGTCGGGCTGTGTTCGAACTATTCGTTTTTCGTTCTCAAGAACTTAGTATTCGTTGCACGACATTATGCACTATTTTAAAAAAAGTGTTGCATTTGCAGCCATACAAAATTCAGTTAACCCAAAAACTACAGCCTAGTGACCATGACAGTCGCCGACAATACAGTGATGCAATATTGCAGCGTAATACTCAAAATAACGATTCTTACCGACAACTGATAATGAAAGATGAAGGAGATATGAATGGATTTGTTAATAAACAGAATTGTCATATCGTGTCATCAACGACCCCTACATCCTCGTCGAGTCACAGTTTGGTGCGGTGTTTAATATGGAGGTGTCATTCGACCTCTTTGATGATGCTGTAGGTAATCCCCTTACTGAAGTGGCGAGCGCTATCGTGATATGGTGCAAAACTTTCTGGCTCCTCAAATCCAACAACTTAACCTGCACAACAAGGATTCTTTTGCGAACAATATTTCCGGGATCCATAATTTCTAGATTTGATGGTGTCAACTGGCTACCAAGGTCACCGAATTTAACGGCTCTTGACTTTTTTATGGTAATTTTCTAAAAATATTCTTTATGCCATACTATAGCGCAGCTAAAGAACAATGCTACCGAAGCGATTGAAAATATTCCTCCCGAAATCTACCGAAAAGTGATGGGAAATGTAATTAAGAGTGCTCAGGTTTGCGCAGCTTCTAGAAGCGGACATCTGTCTGATATTATTTTTCGTACGTAATTTCTAAGTTTCATTAAAATATTAAGATAAAAAAACTGGACGTATTTTATTTCATTTCACAAATATTCAAGATACAAACCAGTCAGTTACATATCGGCCACCCTGTATACATTCCAATCAGAAAATCTATTTTTAAGCTTTTAGTTCATTTTTCAAAATGTATTTTTCATCTTATGACTTCAGTTGTGCGTCAAAAGAAGTTGCTGCGACAGTCGAAATTCCAGTAAAGCCATTAATCTATTTCATCAGATAGGACAAAACTTTCCTTGGATAAAAGTGCTCTAAAGCGTTCCAAAGACGCATTGAAGTTAACGACCATGCAAGGCGTAAAGAAGCTTGCTTCCTTGTTACACAAGTGGAAACTCTCATCTTCCAATATGTTAAAACCTTCAAGGCAAATATGACTTAGTCAAATTAAGAGTGCACCGGGTGAACGACGATACTGTATTCTGCCCAAAGAATTCCATTGTTTCCATAACAACCTCCGATTTTAAACTTCAAACGTTGACCGCATGAGGAAAATAAATTTTCTCTTATATACTTCCTTTGTCTCGCGAAACATGTGAATTCTCGACATTTCCTAATGCTCTCAGTGTTTCTTAGATCTTTGTCAATTTCAAAGTAATTTCGCCAGTGCTTTGGTCTTGGACACATCGTATATAGCACTGTTTCTTCTGTTACTTTCTTTCTGTTTCTCTACGGTTGTATTATTTCAGAGAGCAATATTCCTGTTAAGTCTGAAGCTGAAGTTACAGAGTCCTTGAACTTCTAATTCTACCTCCAGAATATACTAAACAAGAAGAAAAAGTTCATATACCGGGTGTCCCAAATTCGACCCTCACCAATGGGATACCAAGAGATACGAGGTCGGTTAAATGGCTGTGTGCTTCTGACATTAAGAAAATGATACCGAAAGTCCAAATTATTACCAGAGATTTACGCAAAGCGAATTTTTGTGAAAATTATTTTATTTCTTCCTATTCGAGGTTGAATTTCAAAATGAATTACCTACACATTAAATTGTCATTCATTCCGATCGACAAGGTTAGCATAATTTTACTTGAGCATCTCGGTTTTAAACTGTCCCGTTTTAACCTATTAGCCAATGATCTTCCTTGTGCTCTATATGAATAAAGGCATTTTGTTTTTTTTATTCAATGCATGGTAAATTTTATTTATAATGGAGAATATCTAGGAAATGACTTACCTTCTCGGAAAAAAGTAGTACCTTTTTTTCTTAGAATTTCTATGATAAACCATGTAAAAAATATTAATATAAGATTACATTTTAATTATTATAATCTTCGTTTTGTGGTATATCTTAAAACGAAAATATATACAATTTTTTTTATTATTTGCGTTTTTCTAAATTATTACAAAACATCATAAAAGAATGACAATCTGTGAAACAAAGTAATACTTCACCCAAGTTCGAATGCTTTATTTTGGTCTCAGCTGTCACTTATTAGCTTTTGCTGAGTTAGTTATAGATTACCATGCGACATCTTAATATTATATATGATTCACCAAAATATTATACAAAAACTTTTAAGATAAACTACAAATCGCGTGTTTTATGTCTGTCCTTTCAAGTAAAAAGTTATTATCGCTAAGTCTCATTTATATAATAATCGATTTTTGAAAAAATTAATTTAGTAATGTCTGAAAAGGTAGACCAAAAAACTGCTAACTCTACACATTCTATCACTACGGTCACTACTCGGAAGCAAAAGCAATATGGAACTATTTTAATAATAATAATGATATTATTAATAATAACGTTCATTGGAATGACGCACACAAAATCGTTATCTCACAATAAACATAAAATACCGAAAGATGTTTCTATTTGTGCATGAGAATGAAAAGAAAAAAAAATACAGGTAAGTACATTAAGGTTGAATAATGCAAATATTAAGGTATGTATATGATAAAATAATATTTTTAGATGTAAGATTCGGCTAAGTCATTTAGACAATTTTTGATATAAAACTAATTGTGCTTAGAATAATTTTTCTTAAGGTCCGTAACGTCAGTCGTCCCTACAATTGTAGGGCGCGTTTATGGCCTCCTTGATTGTCATACTTCTTTATCTCCTTCAAAAATTTCTAGATTACACTTGTCCCGTGTCAGCGTCAGCGCTCTCCTATTGTGAAGATATGTTTTCTTTTTAAATTGTAGGAAATTTCAGGCTGATAAAACGTGATATAAGTTAAAAGCAAGCACAATTTGGTGCAAATAGATGTTTGTGACATAACCTCAAAATAGAGTTCTGATACGGAGAAGTAGAAAACTATGACAATCAAGGAGGCCATAAAGGCGCCCTACAATTGTAGGGACGACTGACGATACGGGCCTAAATGTAGTTCAAACATGCACCCATAACATACATGAATGGCTTTAAGCAATGAATGGTTTTCAATATTTATAAGTTTATCAACTGGCAAAATTTGGAACAGAAGAATAAGACCAAGACTTCAATAATCTCGTCTTGGTCTTGCAAAGCCCTATTTCCGGCTCCATACTAGGCGGGAGAGAAATCCGAGGCACAACTGTGTTGTTGGGCAAAACTGAAGAGCGAGGAGAGGGGGTTACTTAGATATTTTTTATTCCGTTTGATGTTTGGGCCATCTGGGGATTCATATCAAGCCGGGGCCCTGGGCATGGACTTCACGTGCCCACAGGACAAATAGTACATGTGGCTGTAACTTGTTCAAATGGAAACGTACCATAACGAGTACAGTGTTGTTGCCATTATAAAGGCCACAACGTTAATGCATTTATCGAAGCGGTAAGCTCTTGACTTCCACCACCACTGAATGTAAACAAGCTGAATAACATCGCTGAAAACGTACGTACCTTTACCGCCGATGGGATTGTTCGCGCCATAATTTAATCAGTCGATTAATTTCATTAAATTTGTGCTGGTTGCCTGCCTGGGATATTCGCAGCCGACCGCTGATATAATGTCCTATAAAAGTGACTGGATGTTTACATGATACTACATAGAACCATAAAACTGAACTAGCATATTACTGGTAGATGGGATGCATTTTGTCGAGTGAAATGTTGTTGAAATATGTCGTCGGCGCACAGTGGTCCAGCGTCTCTATGTAGTTGGGAGAGGGAATGCAGTCCGGCTGTCCCTTAGATTTTGCATAAATTGGGTGGACCATGAAAGGCCAATTATAAAAAAGCTATTGCCAAGCTCGCTTCGCTATTTTGTCACTGCGGTCCTTTGCCTTGTTGACTCCGGTCGTAGACGTTGAAGTCATAATCCTAGCTCACGGCAAAACGTAAGTTTTCAAGTGAATACGCTATTATTTTCTTCAAGTTTTTTAATTGGTTTCTGTCTCCAACCGGAAAGCTTTGGCCTTACATGACAAAGCTACTTTGTGCGATTAAAAATATTTTCGAATCAAAGTTATAAAGGTTATTGGCAAGTTACTGAATATCTATACCAGGCGTTTCAAATGCGACGCTCACCGTTGGGATCTCGGGAAGGGTAAGAGATACGAAGTTGCTTAAATGGGTTCACAGCTGCGTGTTTAGATAACTAACAAACTGGTCCTTGAAAAGCTTCGAAATTCAAAGAGCTTACGGAGAGATACGGAAGCAACCAAAATTTTCATAAATCGTTTTAATTTTATTCTGACTCTATTTATAGTGGGATTTCAGAATATATTGCACATTAACATTGCCACTCCAACTTTATTTTTTTCTCAAGGACGCTAAATTGAATTTTTGCACAGATGAACAGAGTTTTCAAGTCCTATTTAAAAAAAAGGACAACAACATTGACAAACCTTAGTTATTAGAAGAAAAAACATCCTGACTTTATGTGATATGCGACTGCGAAGTAATTTGCATGATGTCATTGCATTAGAATTTTGTACATTTAAATACTACTAAGAATAAAGTTACTTTAACTGAATATGTGCAGTCTATCGTGTCATGAATATATTCTTAGTTTTAGGATAGCGTTCAAGTAATATCCATTGGCTATATATGACTACATAGTTTAAGTAACACAAACAGGCATTTCGATCACAACGTCAGTTTTCAGTTAAACAACCGATTTATCAATTGAATAGAGACCAAGTTCAATAAAGAAAAATATTTTATGAGTTAAATAATAGGACAAAGTGTGTTTTGTTTCTCACATTGTATACCATCCCCTTTTTCTGCCTGTATACTGATACGTCGTTATGAATTTGCAATTTATAAAGCATACAGTCTCTATTGGAACGAAACGGCTTTAGATGTTTCTGTACCTAATAAGGCCAATATTAAAGCCGTTCTCTGCTGTATGCCGAGATCGATGCAGTGAGTTAACATGATTTATTGTCCCATTTTTCAACGTAAGCGCCGATGTTAGTTAGATTCAGTTCGATAGCATCTCTGGCTATTGCTACATCGACTGCTGATTGGAATATAAGGATTTGATTAAATCAATAGCTTATCAGTAGCAATATCAGCACTACAAACCTCTGGGAACGTTTTTTCATCGGTCTATCTATAATTTCAGTTCTATCTCAAATCACCTCTTACGGAAAGGCTTCATTTTACAAGCTTTTATCTAACTTGATGTATGTTAGTAGCCTTGGAACTGAATTTTGAACCAGTTAACCTTAACGTGACAGTACAACATACATTAACTGCCCTCATTTTGAGTCCAATTCAATCCATAATTTAATAACAACCCCTATGATGCGGGTATCAAGTGAAAGGGCTTGATGAGGGAAACATAATAGTTGAAGCGACGTCATTTTAAGTCCAATTTGGAGGCAGCCACGACATATTGATCTATGATTTCCACCACTATGATATGGTATCAAATTTATGGCTCAATCAAAGAATCACGATAAGGAAATAACGTCGTAATAAATTCGATTTGGTGGCCGCCGCAAAATATCGATCAATTATTATATGACTAACATCTATCGAAATTTTACAATACCAGTTGATAAACAAAGAAGCTTATGGAGCCCTGTCAATAAAGTATACTGAAGTTATATAGAAATTACTGAGAGTTAACTGACATGAGAAATACCAAAAATAAAAAATACATTTTGAAAAACTAGACCTTATTTAGCTGATCAAAAAACAACTAAATACTTGTAGACAGTTTTTCAGATTGGAAACGCTTAAATAATAACCACCACCCGGCTGTCAAAATGTAACACGCTTTTACTTGAAAACTTGAGTTGGAGGAGCTTCATTATTGCCTAAATATCTCAAATCGTTTTTAAATTTTCTTAACAGCTAAGCATCAGACTGGATTTAAAAGTGTATTTCGTTGTTTTCTGTATTGACAAGTGCTCCACTTCGTCCTGACAGGTCAAACAATAAAGATGAGCCTGAGAGTACTATGATATCCCAACTAACAGTTATCACTCCTATTAGAGTTGCAAGAATGATTATACAGTATTCCTTAAACAGCATTGTATACTGTAAGAACATTGTCAAAACCCTCTTAGAACAGCTATATAAGCGGAATGGGCACACCTAATAGGACACTTCAGTCATTTAAGAGGTTGTATAAGGGCTGCAGGTAACAGTTATAAAACAAAAGTGTAAGCCGCTATAGGACATTTGCGTCAGTGTAAGATTCAGTTTTTGTCAACTATACAACTATTCTGTTACGTGATTCTACTTTATTGCAACCAAACTATTTCTTATGTATTATAGACGAAGTGAAGAATATATAACTAACATATTACAGTCATCTTGTTTACTTACATATCGGCCATTGTGAATTTTATACACAGGTATATGATAAACTTCTACAGTGTGATATAGGGCTATTGAATTACTTGCGCAGCAAATTTTATTGTGATTATCGTGCAAATTAGTTACCCAATTTCTACGGGCTTCGTATTTGATTAATATTTTGACAATGATCAAAAGTATGTCTAGATTTTGAAGATGGAAAACTGAACTTATCTGCATTAAATCTTCCACAAATCCTATATTTAGACACAATTACACTAATGTTTATCTCTTTATATCTGTAATTTCGAACTGAAACATAATTATTTAATATTAAATAGAGGAATAAATGTTTGCCCAATATGGCGGGTCGTTGTGTACAATCATGGCATCGTCCATGTTGTCTTTAGGTTATTAGAATATTTTGGTGTTACCTGCAGGTGTTATACAACAATTTGACAAATGTTTGAAATGAAATACCGACAGTGTCGAATGATTTACCCAGCATTTGTACCAGATCTATATCTTCTGTTTGAACAGGTGATAAAACCCTTTGAACCAATATGCATGCGTTGTTTGTCTTAAAACATTGGTTATGGCATTTTACAAAAATATGGCAGAAGAAAGTTATGTTATGGTGAAGTTGTTTACCAACATATTTAGCATATGTACAGCCTTTAACAGTTACTAAACAACAGTTGTATAAGTGCTTCCGTTGGGAGCAATTTGTTGGCTAAATTAGTAAATTGCACAGCAAAACAACAAGGCTCGGGTTTGTTTTATAAACTACCATGGATGCCACAACACAACCATTTTGACTAACGTGCAAATATGCCGTATAAAATAGTTGTATAAACGTTTATGCAACAGTTAAAAATTTGCCCTATAAGGTGTTGTATAACTATGCATTAAGAATATTTTAATCACCTCATTTTAGAGCAAATTTGTTGCAGAAAGCAAATTTGCATTCCACACAACATTAAGCCACCATTTTGGAGTTCAGGTAACAACAATAGAGAGCTTTTATGGCTGAATGGTTCTTTTACCAAAAGCTTATACCACTACTTTGCTAGTTGGGATATCAGTAGATGCAAATCGTCCATTCAGGGTGATCTAAAAGTTGGTACCTTCCTTTTATAGAAACAACAAAGCTTGTTTGCGGTAAAACTACAACGAAGAATTTAAGAAAAATCCTTACTATTCATTTGGGAAGGAGTTTCAAGCTCTGAATACATTCGCGAAATATCAATAAGATCTAGGTGATAGATCTAGGGTTTCTGGGATAGGTGCTTGAACGTCAGGATTTCGGGATCACAAAAAAGGCTATTAAATGCTCATAAAATCTCCATATTCATAACAGATACACATGGCGATTTAGGAAATAATGCAACATGTTTTACTATACCACTGATTAAGCAATACCTGTAAGGACAACACATGAATATTGTTGAAATAACATTACAGTCAGAAAGTGACATAGAACCAATGTTTAGTTGTATTTCGTACATTTCAATTATAACTTCGACACCCGGTGTAAGAGCACTTTATGCTGCATGTTTGCATGAACCTTATTTTTTTCATCTGCTTTTTGTCCTAGAAATATAGCCAGTATGTTCTGAATCACCCTGTATCTACCACGAACTATCTAACATATAAACAGTAACATCTTGTACGCAAACGTATTTCTTGAGTCTTGCTTGTCATACTGCTTGATCAACTGTATCTGAAGGTTTTCAACACTGGTGCTTCGACATAGTCACTTCAGGGAACAAAAAATGCGACAGAGAGGCACTATCATATTTTTTAAACAACAGTTGCTCTGAAAATGGGCCACGACCACATTTATTTAACATCTTAATGCAACAATGAGTTCAAATATGTAATCACAATAGACAGTGAGTGAAGTATCCCACAACAATTGTTCATTGGTTTCTCATTCATTTTAAGGCATTTTGGTAAAAAACATTATTTTTTGAATTATTTGTAGCGTATGTATACTTTTTAGGAGCTACTCTCATGGCTCGAACTTTATTACTCCCATGCGAAAGACTAGATTTGCGTTTCCCAGTCATTTCAAAACCTACCAAGCAATAAAAATCACACAAATTATAAGAAATCTAAGCAGTTGACTATGACTAATCTACCTACAGTATAACAACAAAAACACGCGAAATACACAACTAACTAACTTAATAACAACTTATTTACAGAGTATACCCGGAAAATACCAAATAGCAAACCAGTAAGTCAAAACCAATTTCGTATGTACCGGTCTCTTAACGACAATCAACTAAGAAGAGGACCTTAGACTTACAGGCAGACCAACAGAACAAGTTTACTACAATATAATCATAACAGAACACATATATCCTAACCAAATAACTTTAAGTGAAACAAAACACCAAACGAATCTAAATCAAAACGATCATGCTAAGAAAACGAATGTCGAAAAGCAGTAAATGCATGACGCATGTGCCTTATTTCGATACCCTTACTCATTTTGGATGGACCAATGACTGAGCGCTTCCGCACCAGACACCTCAAGTCAAATACCATTGAGCCGTTTGAACTGTATCCACGGAAATTTTGACGTGATTGAGCAACAAATATCCAGACTTTCTCATTTATGGTGATATTAGTAGGGATTGTTTAAGATTATTTTATGGATTTTGTTTCTTCCTAGTGTCTATTTTTCAATTTTGTTCCGGTCGCGTCGAAGTAAATACTACTTGTAAAACCCTCATAGCTCACCAAACCCACGGATTCAAAGCGCGCACGCAGGTAGGGAAAGCGGCACCGCATGCTAATCATCTAGAACTACTGGCAGTTATATTATATGTATATATTATAGGAATATTGTGCCCCACTTGTAATGCGACAACTATATTCTACATCAACAGAATGGGGAGCTTTTAGTTTCCACGTCTGGAACAAGTTGCAGGAGAGCTATGGCAGTTGTGTAAAGAGGGAAATCTTACTGCACTTGCATAAAATATCTAGGAGTAATACTGATACGAGGGATGTCTTTTAAGCTTTGCATATAGAAACATAGTAGGCCGCGCGGATTGAACGTCAGTACTGTATCTTAACCTCACTCTTTAGTAAACCTAAATTCAAAGTTTCATGACTGCCGTGAATTTTTAAGTGTCACCAAGTCATTAGAAAAATGGAACTCAGACGAGAACATTTTCGCGCCATAATTTATTACAGCTTTCAGAGAGAATTATCGCAACAAGAATGCCTTGCTGAGTTACTGTCTATTTGCGGCAACGAAGCGCCACATCAGTCGACAATTTCCCGTTGGTATGGAGGATTCAAACGTGGACGGGTGAGTCTTAGCGAAGATCCCAGGGTGGGTGCACCAAAAACGGCAGTCAACCAGGAAAACGTCGATGCTGTGCGCAAACTCAACATTGCAGAGAGACATGTGACATATCCCGAGATTGAGGCGTCCTTGAAGATCTCAAAGACCTCAATTAAAAAAAACTTACATGAAGAATTAGGAGTAAGAAAATTAGTTTCTCGTTAGATACCCCACCTGTTGACTGAAGAGCAGAAAACAGCCAGGGTTAATTGGTGTCAAAAAACAATTGACCGTTTCAATTCCGGAAACTCAAAAAATGTGTACAGCATTGTTAGTGGTAATCAATCGTGGATTTACTGTTATGAACTGGAAAATAAACGACAGTCGGCTGTTAGGGTATTCCAAGGTGAAGAAAAGCCAACAAAAGTCATCCGTTCTCGAAGTGTTTCGAAAAAGATGGTCGCGACATTTGTGTCAAAAGCGGGTCATATTGCAACAATTCCTCTTAATGAGCAAAGAACTGTTACTGTGGATTGTTATAGCACCATTTGTTTGCCAAAAGTCGTCACCGAGCTTATTGGACCATCCTCCATATAGTCTCGATCTAAGTCCTAACGATTACTTTACTTTCCCGAAAATTTAAAAGAGACTGCGTGGTCACAGGTTCCAGTCACCAGAAGAAGCAGTTGACACATTATTATTATATATTATATACAAGTTCGAAGTTGAGTCATTTATTTTAACAGTGAGTAGATCTGATCAAAAGAAATGTTTTTTTCCTTTACCATTTTTCTGGTAAAATTAAAGTAACAAAGTTATAGCCCTTTGGAAGTTTGAGTACCGCCCTGTCTCAATAATAATATCATGTACTCGTGTTTGGCAACAACGGATATAATCCACCTTATCGGTTCATCGCATGGGAAACAAAAAAGCGAAAGAATTTGGAACGACGTTTTTATTTCATTCAGTTCAGTTATACATACATTCAGTGTCAGTCGCGTGTGAATAGTGTCTGTTGCGTGGCTCAAACGAAATAAAAAATGGCACATGTTTATGCGGATCGGTTTCCCAATCGAGTGCAACCAACCCCTCGTGCCTTTGTTAATGTAGTACAACGGGCTCGTGAATCAGGTGACTTAAGACCTCACAGGGCACCTCACGATCAAATACAGGTCCGCACTGAAATACTTGTTGGGAGGATACTTTATAAAACAAGGTAAAAATTTTTTTTTATTTTTTTTTGTTTTTACACACATATTTTGGTTTATCTTCCTTCTACAATCATTATCTGAAAATTAATGACTCAACTTCAAAGTCACCCTGTATATTAATAATAAGTGCTTCTAAAGTTGATTCGAGTGCATGCAGATGTGTATTAATCTTCGTGAAGTATACTTCGAAAAACAACAAAGTCAATTAAAACTACCAACCGTGTTGTTTTATTTCCATATGCAAAACTTAAAAGACATATCTCGTACAGATGAACTTTTGCGTCGGTGGGGAGTGGAAACGGAGTGGGAGCTACACCTGTCACCGTCCTGATTTTGGTTCAAGTGTTCGGTGTTTCTGAAATTTCGCTTCTAGAAGTAACGGAAGGATCTGATGGAGGGACCCAGGATGCCGCTTCCACTAATTCTGAAGCTTACCCTGGTTGTCGTTACTAGAAGGCTGACATTCCAGTCAGCATCTATAATCCATCATGTTATTGTGGGCTTAGATTACGGTAGGACCTTTGTCGGGAAGAAATACATGTCTGTTTTTCTACCTCAAAATCTCTCTCCTTACAGTGTAACAAGGCATTAAAATATAATTGTTTGCGCTATCAGTCTTTTATCCAAAATGATACTAACGATGCAGGCATAAGATAGTTTTTGAAGGGCATTTACAGGTTGAGGCCATCTCAGTCGAAATATAGATACTGTAGTTGGTCTCAGCCAACCAAACCATTTGTCACTGTAAAGTAACTTTATCATGGGCCTCTGCTCCCAGGGGCCTCTGCTTCCAGATGGATAAAGTCGGTTTCAGCAGAGAGTGATATAGATGTGTCACAACTGACATAAAATACGTGTACCTCTGCGTTGGCTATATTATAGTAGGCTCAGGCTCGCGGCGGGCTAGACCGCGTTTTCTAAGGCACCTCATAAATCTCTTATGCCAAACAATAGCTCTGCTCAAGCGGTATTTGAGGTGAACCAAGTCTCCACACCTTAAACGTAACTACGTTATTACGTCATTTGCTTGTTACCATGTATCGGATGCTAATTTTTGAACCTATGTACATAATATTACATGTTGTTAAAAGCCCTAACTTGAGTTGTTACAACGTAAATGTACATTTAGTTGATACATACACTGTGTACAATTTGTGTAGTTGTGTAAAACCTATTGTTTACTATTGCAGAACGTTAGCAGAATGTTGTTGCAAATAGCTTTGAACATAGTGATAATTACATCATGAAACGAACTTACCTGTAAGTGATGTTCGATCCTAATCTTGTGGAGGTTTCGTCGAAGTAAATGTTTCCTCCGCTGGTTATAGGCGGCCAGAGAGAGGAAGGTATAGAGGCGAGGTGCCGCATTCCTTCGCTACTTGCGCGCTTAAAACTCGTGGGTTTGCTGAGCTACGAAGGTACTACAAGTAGTATTTACTTCGCCGAGACCGTCTCATAATTAGGATCGAACATCACTCACAGGTAAGTTCGTTTAACCATAAAATTTTATTTTGAAGGCATTTGGTTACTGTATTGAATCATTCGGTAAATTTGAATAACCGGTGGCATTACCTTTACTTTGGTGTGAACGCTTGTATTTGAATACATGTGTCAAGTCGCGTTTTCGTCGGGTGGCGGTTGCCAGGTGCTTGGGCTCTCAATCATCCATCTTATGACCTCTTTTTTAAAATTTCCCTGGTCTAGTGGAATACTGGCCGTTCTTTGGAGTGCTTCTCCAACGTATCGTCCCTAATCCACAAACCAGCAGCCGTTTAAGTTCCGCACAATGCACGTCTAGTTAATATACTAAATGAGTGAACGCGCCCAGTGAGTGTAACAGGTACAAAAGGACGCAAAACCGTCGTGTATTCCGCATGGATTTTCCGTATGTGGCAAGCACGTTTCGGTCCTTTTCCATGGACAAAAACAATTAGTTCGCCCAAATTAAAAGACGAAAGTTGCTCTGCTTTGCTCTGCTATCCCCTTTCCGAATTAACAAGGAGAGGGCCGATAAAAAGCACAACCCAGCGCAGTATTTTACTGCAATTAGACGGACAAAGCAGTTTGTAAAATCCCGGGTGACTGGTCCGATGCAACGTTGCCACATGGGGCTTACACGCTCAAATTGGTTAAAGTTTCTTAGTAATGAGGTCTTGAATTTAAATCAAGTAAATGTGAGAGATACATTTATACAGGGTGCCAGAACAAAATATGTGAATTGACCTAAACATACCTCAGTCCAAAAGTAGATGGTTTGCGAGATACAGGGGTCAAAGTTACAATTTTATTTTATATTTTTCCTTATTGCTTGAGAAGTATTTCAGATTTTTGCACAAAACCCGGTATAGGGAGGTTTACTAGTATGAGAAACAAGAATCCGTTATTTTTATGGCCAAGCTTCTAGAGTGCGCAACTTACAGCACTATTTCGGTAAATAACTTATCATAACTTTTTGTGCTACCCTGTATACAACAACACAGAAAAATCTTATTTTCTCGTATTTCCACAACAAAATCGGTTTACTTATTAGAAGTCTCTAAAGCTGATAGTTTTCGAGATATTTGTTTTTAAAAGTTCCAATGCATTATTTGTACTATGATGATAAAACATTTTTATAACATGATAATCAAGTTTATATGGATAATATCTGAGTAGCGTTGCTATGGTTTCTAATGTTTGTCTTAATATTTCTTTAAACTTCATGAACAATTTTAAGTTGACAATATGTTATTAAACATCATGGAGTATACGTTTGATGAAAATTCTGATATGCATTTAATTAACAGATTGGCAAGATGTAGTGCTTTAAAAGCATGAAGATTGTACGCTGACAGAATCCCTAAAAGACACCTGCCTAATTCAAAGACTATCCAATGAATCGATCAACGGTTACGAGAAACTGGTAAGAAAAGTTTACAGCCTCATTTTGAGTAGTAAAACCATTTGGATTTTAGGTAGTTTGCTCAAAATATGGGCCGAAATAGTGAAGTTTCCAGAACTGGACGTACAGCTGAAGTTGAAGAAAATGTTTTAGACGCTACAGTTGGAGTTAGGAATGTAGCTCGAGAACTACGTCATCCATACCACCTGCAAAAAGTACATGGCTTAAGTGCGGTGATGAACCCGCAAGGGTAGAATTTTGTACATGGTTCTTAAGGAAGTTTAACCAAGACAATGGTTTAACTTCGCTGATATTATTTTCGGACAACGCCGGATTTGGAAGAGATGGGCCCAATAACTCGCATAATCTTCTCATTTATGCAGACGAAAATCCCCATGCAATAATTCAAACCCGCCACCAAATGCTATTTCAAATTAATCTATGGGCAGGAATAATTTGACAATATTTAATAGGACCCGTTGAGTTACCACCTAGACTAAATGGCCAAATGTATTTACAATTTCTTGAAGAACAATTACCCACTCTGCTGGAAGATCTTCCATTACAAACACGCATGAATATGTGGTTTATACCCGACGGCGCTCCACCTCATTTTAGTATATTACGATTTAGTTAGAGAGCACCTAAGTTTATCCAGACCAGTGGATAGGCCGATCAGGATCTGTATCGCGGCCGGCTAGATCACCAGATTTAAATCCTATGTATTTCTTCTTCTAGGGTGATTTAAAACGACGCTTTTACAATAGATGCGCCAGTGGAAACTGTAGATGATATTCGACAAACAATTTTCCACCATAGCAAGGAAATGAAAAATAACATCCAAATGCTTTGGAGAGTGCAGCAAGGATTAGTTCTTCGAGCTCAAGAGTGTGTTAGGCTAGGTGGTGCTCAAAATGTTTTATCATCGTGGTGCAAATAATACATTGGAACTTTTGAAAACAAATATCTCGAGAACCATTAGCTTCAGACACTTCTAACAAGTAAACCTTTTTTGTTCTGGAAATACGAGAAATTAAGATTTTTGGATCAGTTGTATACAGGGTAGTACAAAAAAGTTATGATAAGTTATTTACAGAAATAGTGCTGTAAGTGGCGCCCTCTAAAAGCCTGGCCATAAAAAATAACGGATTCGTGTTTCTCATACCAGAAAATCTCCCTATATCGAGTTTTATGCCAAAATCTGAAATACTTCTCAAGCAATAAGGAAAAATAGAAAATAAAATTGTAACCTTGACACCCTGTAGCTCGCAAACTATCAACTTTTGGACTAAGGTATGTTTATGTCATTTCACATATTTTGGTCTGTAATATCTCCAGTTTCGAGATTTCCCAACCTTCTGCAGACTATAGGATTGTTCGTAGAATAGTCAGGGGCTTGTCGGTGACCGTGTCTGGGATCCGGCCGTGTGAATTTTGTCTATATACCGTATAAGAATGAACAGAATTTGTGTGGCGGGTTCTTGAACACGATCACTGACAGGTTGGTGACAGCTACACGAACAGGGCTTAACTAGTCGAAAACTTTGTAAAGAAATTTTATAGGGACGGATTTTGCAAAGCAACTATATCCCTGATTTGTATTTGAATTTAAATTCTTTTATTGAACGTCAAAGCTGGAAAAACCAGTTTTTCGCTTATATCGAAAAATCTATGAAGTGTTGGCCTAAGTGTCCTAGATGATAAAAAGACTTTTAAATATTATGCCATATATCCAATTTACTACAGCAGCTGCCTTACTAGGCACCTGGTAAACAATGGCCATTTAACCTCAAGGAATTTAGTGGCTTTAATAAGTTGCTAGAAAACCTTCAACATTTTGGATTGCTCCACCACCGCAAAGGGAATAAATTATGGCTGTTATTCCATATTTTCAGAAAAGCCTTTTTCCTTAAAAATTAAATCTGGACAGAGGGACTTTCTTTGAATAAAAAGAGTTAACCGCTAGCGCTAGCTCAAGTCGAACATGTAAGGTCTCATTTTAAAGGCATTTTCAGGCACTGCAACTTTTTGTTGATGTGGTATTACCAGTTTACGGGAAACATTTTTATTTTTTTCAATCTTGACGGTTATGAAACAAGCAGCCCAGTAAATTTCTAAGCATCACTAAATAATAAAAATATTCCCATTTACACTCTAAGAACATATTCCTGATGTAAAATCAATCTATGTAATTTATCTCTGAAATTCCAAATATCCTGGTCTCGTTCGCTGAGCAGGAGCTTTACAAGGATCAGTTTTGGCCCCTAGATTGGTCCTGCTCTTTAATGACCGTCTATCCAGCAGTATATCTCTAGTAACTCTATGGTCGCTAGGTGTCCGGACAGACGTGTTGAGTTTAACGATTGTTACAAAAAAGACAGTCCAGGAACCGGGATATGACGTTACTGTGTCAATACCCTAAATCTCCGACGTTACCCCTGAATCAGAGATAACCGAGCAATATAACTATCATTAAAGTAACAATCCCTTCACACATCCTGCCATGGGATACATTCAGACTCGAGCGATTGCCAAGAGAGGATAGTTAAGCGGTCATTCAGACCTAGGATGCCACTTCGGCCAAAGGCCACCCTGTCAACATCCCAAGCGACCTGACGTTTCCCCTGGTAGAGGAAACCGAGCAGTAATTAACATAACTACCTCAACCTAGCAAACGGGCTCCGAAAGTCCCATAACAACCCCCAGAACCTGGAGGCGTCCCACCTGTGGATATTGAATAACAAGTCGTAAGCCATAAATTAAATTATGAAGGTAAAAATTATAGCATCTTTATAAACATGTCTTAAGACATCCATGATCATGAATCTGTGCTTTAGAGGTATATAGATGTAACTACATATAATGCAATTCAGAGAACAAGCAAATTAAAGATTGAGTTAGTATCAGAATGGATTTTTGTTCATGTTACTGTTAATATGCGAATATAGTTTCTTTGGAAAACTTATTATATGGTACACAGAACAGTAATGCTTCAAGTTAAGGATATTAGATTATTTTATGAGTTACGACTATTCACTATGATAATAAAATCCGGGTGCAGCATAGGATGAAACACAGTAAGTACAATTGGTGGAAATAGGCTACATTTTATTATTACAAAAAATGACATCTGGAGAATATATATTCAATCGTCGTCGTCGTCATCATCTCCTTGTTGACCCAGCACAGGAATATTTTTATAAAAATCATGAAATGCTTCTGGTATCCATTGCAGAAGCATGAGAAGATGATCGTGCTTTTTCTTGCTAAGTCCTTTTGGGGTTTGATGCGGCGAACATCGGTTTTCTAGAGGATCTATTCATGTTTACCATTTTGTAGTCCTCTTGGTATATGTGTGTTTCATAGTAGAGTATCCCTGGATCCTGTTTTCGAACCTCAAGCCACACTGCTGATGACACTAAAAAGCTTTCTTTGTCAAGCGTCTGTTTCTTTTGAATGAGAGGTGATACTGTGCCGGAATATAAGGCCTCGAAGTTCTTGAAGTCATCTAACTGCATCTCGAAAACTGTGGCTCAGGTTGGTCTTATAAGTTGCAGCCAGTCCCATGGCGTACATATTTTCATGGTTGGTTGTTTTTTTAATAGCTCGTTCGATAAGTGCATGGATATGATCAGCTTCCATGTGAGTGTGTCCACGTAGAAAAAACTTGTGAATGATACACTTTAATGAAGGACTTATTATTTATAATATGTAAAAGTAGTTTACGATCATCATAATGTTTCTGTTTTGGCTCGGACACATATAATATCAATTATGTTGTACTTACTGGATTCTCGAGAATCGATTTCCTCCTCCATTGCAGGCTGCGCTAATTTTTGAGCCCTTGAGGACATTATTACCGTTTTTTTGTTACTAAAGCACCTTGATCAACTTTGAAGAATGATTGAACAGCACAGTTCGTAAAGCAAGCGGTGCGCGTCGGAGACATGACTGTTTACAGCTGCGTGTTAGTAGGGTTCGAACGCTCTTAGAATATGACCGCTACGTCATCGTGGGCGGGTCCGCTCATCACGCGGTCGTCGACAGAGCGCAGTGGCGTTCTATTTTAATTGAAGTATAAAATAAAGTGAATAGGTTGTGTAGACATTGATCATTAATTGATTTTTGTATTATTATATTCATTTAGTATGCGCATTAAGTTGTTCGGAAGCAAATCTGAATTAGAAGAGGGAGCAAACTAAAGACGGTTATAATTGAAATTATATATTATCATTAAAAAATCTAATCGCTATCAGATGATAGTGTGTTTAGCTTCAAATCTTCATCTGAGTCGCTTTCGTCACTATCTTCTGATGATGACCCTGTGTTCACATTGAATTGATACTTATCCATTTGATCGTCGAGAAGATGTTCTTTTTCCACTTGTGCTTGCTCATATTTTTTCACGTGGTTACACATTTTCTTCCACTCATCTGCTCCAATTTCTTCAAACCTGCTACGGGTCAGATGCTCCACATCAGACAACCTAAATGTCACATTTCGTGGAGCAACCCAGTTTTTTACGAGAGCCCAAATCTTCTCGATTGGGTTTAGCTCCGGATGATATGGAGGCATTCGTAAAACTTTATGCCCGTGCTGTTCCATTAAGGCATCTAGCTTGAATTTGACTGGAAATCTTGTTTTATTTTTCTGTATTTTTTTTATATAGTTCGGCCTTAGTTAATGAGTTTTCACTAGGAATTTGATGTTTTTCTAGCCAGTCAATCATTTCTGATTTCAGGCTAGAAGACGTTACATTTTTTTCTTCCAGGACATTGTGATAAGAAGCGTTGTCAACTACAAGCACAGAATTTTCAGGCAAATCTGGGATCATTTGGCTTTCTACCCATTTCATGAAGTTCAAATGATTCATGTCGTTGTGGTATCCCCAGATTTTGAGCCTGAAAATAAAATACATACATATAATCCAGTAAATGTAAAAATATATTGGAAATATTTTACATCATTGTAACACAAATAATACCTGATTTAAATATCAACAAGGCGTTAGGAATAAAGCCGAATTCTCCACCAGCATGCACAATAATCATTCGTTGTCCTTTTGATAAAGGCGTTTTTAGTTCCTTGTCATAATTGTCATCTGACCATCCTTTTTTGGGGTATGACTAGAATGTATATATGTTTCATCCGTATAAATTATGTTCCTGTTCTCAGCTCTATATTTCATAATTTGCTTCAGATATTCGATACGCTTCAAGCAAATTTCATATTTTTCCATGAGAGCTTTTTTATTATCAGTAGTTCTTTTCCATCTGTAGATATAAATTATATTTATAGCGTTGTAAATCGAAAACCTTATAGTGTGTATGAATACTGACCTAAAGCCCATTTGTTTCAAAAGTTTGTTCAAAGTCGTTATTTTACCCTCAAAATTGAGTTGTCGATCTTGCATTTTTTGGTAAATACCTAAAAAATCTTAAAATGAAATATGACTAGATGCTACGGTTACAATTTAAAAACTTACATTTCAGCGAAGGTCTTCTTTTCTCCAAAATATAAAAATCGTATATGATTGCTTTCATTTCTTCAATTTGGCCTGCAGTCACTTTATCCACAACAGGTGATTTTCGTTGCCGCTTTTTAGATGGGGATGAAAATGAAAAGTTGCTTGAATATATTCCATCTCTGCTCTCTTTAGCTATTTTTTGATAAGTACATTTACTTATACCCGTGGCAGCTAACACACGTTTCCTAAATGGGTTAATCAGTTTTAATTGACAATAATTATAAAAATCTTTTACATTCATACATATTGTTGAAGTGGAAACTTTAATCCCTCTACACTTTCCTGTACCATGAAGTTATTGACATTGTTGATAATTTCCTTTCCTTGGCTCCCAATCGCCTTTCCTTTCACGCCAATTCACAGACATTGTTTAGATCACTGGTTCAAAACTATTAATAATTTAAATTTGAACAATAGTAAAAATTTCCACTATATTGCAATCTATTTGACAATTTTTACACACGGTGCCTTGTTCAAATTAGTTTACAAACTGAACTTATGACTAACGGATAGGTTTATATATCTGTTGCAGGTAAAATAAATGTGATTGATTAACACTCATCGTCTTAACGCTACTTACGAACGAAGGGATTTAGCCACGGGGAATTATTCCAGGTAGTTCAATTTTACACTTGTTATTATTAGATTTGTTTCTACTAATTTTGTTTACCTAGGCTTGATATTGGTATTAGCCTATTTATCTAGGTACTAATGATGCACTCTAGGAAATCTCATGATTGGTATAGATATAAGCGGATCACAGTCTTAGGATTAATTTAATTACTTTCAGTTGTTTGCCAACTTTGGGGTTTTACCCTTCAATATTGTGTCTATTATATGTACGTTAGGTACCTGCTCACTATTTTAAATTTTGATTTATGGATCTCCATCAAATATCCACAAACCCTATAAGATTAATAATTTTCAACACAATCAAATATAAAATATGATATGGTTAATAAATAAAAAAATAAATAAGTCGAACAAACGTTTCATCAGATCCCAATTGTGTCAACAATCTCAACTGACTGAAACTTGCGTATCTACATACTAAAAAACGTTCCGCCTATGGCTTTCTGAGAGTGGGATGTCCCTTAACAGCGTCAACAGCAACATAATTTCTGGACATTGAAGACCACATACATTTTTAAGCTTTCTACGATATAAATATTCGCCACGATTAGAACTGGACCACATTAAGAGGGCGGTAACAGATGTCCATAAATCTTACCAGTGACTGTCACAACAATTTCCTATATTCTTATAGGGTACAATCGACGCAAGGGAGAGGGTATAAAGTGATGACGTAGCGGGCATAACCTTAGGCTGTTCGAACTATACTGTGCGTATGCATGGAGAAGCGACTGTTTACCTCTAACAAAAAATCACTAGCTGCTTGTCCTATCTCATATATTTCATGATTATCGTGGTTAGGCGATACAATCATTTACTCCAAGTAAAGATTAACCGGGGATACTAATTATACGCAGATAATCACAAAAACTGCAAATATTTAATTACGATCGTTTATCTCTAAGGCACAGGAATATAAAAGTATTATGGTTATCAATTAATGCAGTACAGTAGAATTCTCAGTGATTGTTTACTTTTCAGGTAAGAAAAACACTACACCCAATAGCACAACACTGTAATTAGGTCCACAATACGCACTACTTGGTCTGAGAAGCGATCTCTTCCACGCACTATTTCAACTATGATGCGAGCGACGTCCGCCTTTATAAGAAAGTTTATCCTGGGAAGAAGTACCCAGAGAAGGAGTGGAATGTATATCATAAACAGGCGTAAGGGCCGTCGTGCTGAGTGACACTAACCAGACTTGTGAACCTTCTGGAAAGATTTTGCATGCAAAAATATGTTTGAGTTATTTCGAAAGCTTATATTTGTAGTTACATACTTTGCGGGTTATGACCTGTCTCATTGCAGGGTACGCTAAATGTGAAGATGACAAAAATATTGAAAAACGTACCTGAATTTCTAAAGCTGTTCTGAGGAGATCGCTACAGCAAATATGTACATTGACGGGCATGCGAAAAAGACTCTGTACTGCCCACTAGATTCTGAACAAATGAACTTTATATAATGAATCATGTATCTGGATCAAATTTTGTACGCTGTGGTATCTTTAAGGTTTACCAGCTATGAATAAGGCTGTAAAGTAGAATGCTAGTGAAGAAGGCGTTATTTGACAAAATTGAAATTGTCGGCTTTGGATACGTACATCTGAATCAAGTTTCTTACATTTGAGTGAGTGAGTGAGTTTCCTATTGGTCGGCTATAGAAATCCTTACAGCTGGTCTTGTAATATAATGAATAAATAGAGGACAACTTTCGTGTGCCCTGGTGTTATTTGCTTTGCATTCTCCTTCATTCAAGTTGACCCCAAGAGCTTGCAAATTGAATAGTCTAGCTGCGACTTATACTAGCTGATGGTAGTCACCTTCCTGGACATCGTTGTATAAGTCTAGAATTTTCGTACAAAAACCACAAGAAAGCAATGTTGATCATCTACTAGAAACGGTAGTTTGTTTTTTATTTCTACTATAAGAATTTCTTCTTTCGTAGAACATGTCTTCTCAGTTGGTTAACATGGCAACCATGGACGACAGTACGAACTGACAGAATAAGCAACTAATTACTTTAAGGGCCGGCCAATTGAGGTCCTTCTAGTAGGGCTCATATCCCGTTCAGAACCCTTTGCGATATGTGGATATGAATTTAGCTGAGATTATTTAGAATTTTGATGTTGTTTCTGCTGAAACCCAGATTATTTCTGATTTCAACATTGAAACAGCTCTTGGAAATTGGATATTGAATTTTTACTGTCGTTGGAATGATAGAGGAAGATATGATATGATCATGTTTCTCATTTATCAGGAATCTTGCGAGTACTTATCCCAATCCCAATATACCCGTTACGTCCAGAAGCTGCTGCCGGGTGATGATATTTCGTCGAATTTTGTTAGTTGCACGTTTTTCGAAGGCGTGCTGTCAATTTTTCCTAAAAAAATCGGTATCACCTGTAATACCATCTTCATCCCGATCGTTATCCATATTTTCTGAACGACTTTCGCAAAACTTTACAAATGCTGACATGTTTTTCAATGGTTTTGACATTTTTATGGATATTTCTTTTCTAGTAGAGTACACTGCAATAAGACAAGTCGTACCACGTGAAATGTGTAACTACAAATTAATGTTGATAGCCGAATATTCTGAGCCTCAGCCAGTAGCATCGCCGAATGTTCGGTAATCACTATTCCTGGCATCCTTGAAACATATCATTTTCAGAAATCGATTATCTTATATAATAGTAATAATAATAATAGTAATGATAATAATAATAGTAGTAGTAATGATAACAATAGTAATGATAATAATAATAATATACCTTTATTTTACCTGGCAGGTATATCAGCTAATAGCTGCTTTTAATAAACAATAAAAGCACAGATACAAAAAAAATTTCTAGACATGTAGGTCTAAGAAGTAACAAGTATAACAGAAAAGTCTGTGGACAGATTTAAATCACATACACTTACGCACCCACTGAGACAGGAATAATAAAAAAATAAACTTTAAAGAATGTGCTAACTGTTGCCATCTTGCTAACTGGGATTGAAGATATAATTCTGGAAAGTTCATTAATGTGGAATAACAGCCGAGACGATTTTCGCAGGTCCAGAACTGTCAGATACGTCCGCTCCTTTGTCCCTAGGGGATACATGATGGGCCTTTTCCAGTTCTAGTAACCTTAAATAGTTCAAAAATCCAAATCCTCATATCAGTCGCGGTGCCCAGGGATTTAGGCTTATGCCTCCGTGGTTGCTTCCGTATAAAAAAAGCAGAAGCAATATTGGGACCAAAACATGTAAAACATCTGCTCCGACTACATAAACGATCTAGACCAGAATATTTAGAAATCCAGATAAAAATTGCAAAGGACTGTTTTTACAACAGAAATATGTTCTCAGGGGTAAATGAAAATGTTTCTTTATTTAGAGACGCGAAGAAAATACTGGTCTGCTTTTTTCATAACCGTCAAAGCTGAAAAGACAAACCTTTTTCCCGCATATCCAAAGAAGTTTGAAGTATTTCTCCTACTACCAATAGTGCTTCAGAAGAAAGTTGCAGTGCCCATTTTATTCAAAGAAAATCGTTATTGCCAAATTCCTTTTTTATAAAAAAACGCACAGCTGCAAATATGGAATAACAGTCAAAACTTATTCCCGCCATTGTGTTGGTTATCATCCAGAAAAACATTCTTCAAAGTTGATCAAGAGTTTATGAATACCATTTTTTTGAGGTTAAGGGTCATTTTTGGCCAGATGCCTAAAGAGGCGTCGAAGACGAACACGCTGCTGGTCTCATTTTTTCCAGTTTATTTCATTGTAAAAATGGTTAATTGATGTTTCCAAGCTTGCCCTCTTCGCAAAGTACATACACCTTAAAAAAGTTTCATAGTTTAGACTTTTCTATAATGGCCTAACTCTAGACAACAAACGATACATTCTAGCACGATCTATGAAACATTCTACTTATTATTACTTATTAGACGGGTCAATCAACTGTGTCTGTACTTTTCTATTAGTATTATTCGAGTGTACGCATCTATATCAATTAGCCTCAACAGCCATAGATGGCAATGGCATTTGCCCGGCGTCAAGTGCAAATAATCGCCCATAAATGAATGCAGCGATAAACATGTTTATACCAGTCGCCATCTCAAGTGATTTTATTGCCATCTCTACGCCTTGGCGCATTGTCCATGCTCCATGGCTGCAAAACGCTCTTGCTCTAATTGCATGTTTTATGTGTTCGGTATTTACTGGATTAATTGTAAACACTTGTGAACGTCTGATTTGGATCAATTGATGAGAGATGATGCAGCCGTCGATGCAGGCTGCACTAGGGGCGAGTGAGGCAACAATCATAGCAGCTTGTAGTGAGACATTCCAAACGCAATCAAAATTGTAATGGTATTGAATGATTCAAATTTTTATTCAGGGCTTCCACTGCATATGCAGTTTTTAACAGTTCACCTGAAGGCGATTGAAGGTATTATCAACCGAAACGTTGTGATCTCAAAATTGTTTAAAAAAAGAAGTATTTAAAATTTGACGAAGTGTGCTATTTCAAGTGTAACAATCAACACCCAAGCTGTACGTCCATGAAATAAATCATTTTTAAATAACCATTGGCGCACAATTTTTTGTTCAATAATGTGCCAACCCACAGTATTTTCGAAAATGAAAACTTTTTTCGATTCTGTTGACACCCAATCTTTCCCCGATAGCATTAAATATTTATTAAATATTTTTAAAGAATGTTCGTTAAATATTTGTAGCGACAGATTTTTTAATATTTAATGAATATGTTTCTTATATATGTATTTATAAAATATTCATTATAGATATTTGTTGTATGTATAGTTCATATATCTTTTTGATATTTTTTCCAAATATTTAGAAAATATATGAGGAAAGATTTTTAAATATCAATTTTATATTTTGACGAAATATCTAATATTCTTTGTAAATATGTATGGATTTTCAAGCATTAATCTGACATATTTTCAGTATATATAGAAAATTATTTCATTGGTTATTTTAGGAAAGCCTGTAAGAATGCTTATATAAAATTGGGTTTATAAAGAAAATTCATTCTAGATATAATGATTTAATTTGCTAGAAAGATATTAAAAACACATTCTAAGCCTCTTCTGCATCTTGCAAGTCCTCTCCTCTGAAAAAAAAAATTGCTAATTATGAAGTATTATCGAATACCTAAGCAGCTTTCCAGTGTATTTATGCAAATATAAAATGCAGTGGAGCAATATTGGTGCTGAGTATGGTGAGTTACTCCGAGTAGCTCAAATGGGTCACTGAAAAGTAGCTGTATAATGCACCTAAAAGGAGCACACATCATCTGCCTATGATAGTTCGAGATTTGGTTAATTTTTAAGAAAATTTGGTATGTTATTTTTGATATCTTGATGAAAAATGTCCATGAGGCCACTTGATCCTTTGACTAACTTTTAAAGAAAAGGTTTTTGAAAATAGACCACTTATTGATTTTGTTGAAATGTGACTTTTTTTAGTTGGGGGGCTAATTTAGCCACAACTATTTTGTGATTTTATATTATAATTCAAGGGACAAAAATACAGTATTTTCGACAGTTAAAATTTTGGAACGTCGCTGTTGAATTTAAAAATTTTAAAATAGTTGCAGCTGATCTGCCCCTGATTACAACAAAAATAATAATAATAATTGAGATATTTAAAAAAAGAATTTTTGATATATATCGATCAAGTTGCGATTATATGACTTTTCGTTGGGATGTTATGAATATAATTTTCGTATCCATTCTCAGATAAATCCACCAATACCAAATATTTGTTACTCTTCAAGGCTAGTTATTTATGGTCTTGCGAAAACTTTTATACTCTACTCACACAATTATGTTTATCTACTAGTCAGAAAAATTAAGCTATGTAATTATCGAAATACTTACCCTTTTCCCTTTTTCACAAAAATAATGTACCACTTGGAGGTACACAGGAAGCACGCTACCATAGTGAAAGTCGCAGGCCAAATGGATGCCGGCAAACGGATCTGCGCAGGTTCGGGCCGGTTTGCTATTATGTCATTGCTCCCTCGGGGTCACACGCATATGCGCCGTAGCCGCAAATATTTAAGGAATATTTTCTAAATATTGGAGTTTCAAATTTTCCATTGATTGAAAAGTAAATATTTAATGAGTATTGTAAAAGAAATATTGTATTTAAAATATATTGAATAAATATTTAATAAAAAATATCATATTACAAATATTTAAGTAAGATAAAAATATTATTAAATATTGAATAAATATTTAATGAATATTTACGTGCTATCGGGGCATGTTTGCACCAATGTTGCATTTGAACTATTTTGTACCTCTTCTTGACGAGCAGCAGAGAATTGCAAAGTTTTATGGGCAGCGCCCCACTTGCCCTCACAATCAGTATATAAACGGATGCCCAGAGAAGCTATAATTAAAAAAATGAATAACTACTGATTGGTTTTATAGTCCATTTAACTGAACAAAAGGAAAACCGTCGCCATTATTCCAATGAAATTTAATAGTTCTTCAACTGACTACAGTGCCCCCATTTTAAACAATTTAACAGATCGTTAAATAAAATTCGAAATTTATTAATTGTTAATAGGCGGTTTTGTTTTGCATTTATAATGAACGGGTGCGAGTTTCAATTATTTATCCCATTCAATAAATGAATTTCCAATTTAAACTATTTCCGTGGTTGTGTTGCAATCAGATTAGCATTCGGCAAAAACAAATGGACAAATATCACTTGATAGCGGTTATTTATGAACTTCCATTGTGTATACTTCCAGCCTGTCTGGCTGTGGGCTTTGGTAACCAACAATATTTGTATACTTCGACCTATGCAACTAATTTAAATGTATGACCTCTTCAATTAATTTATCTGTCTCGTCAGTATAGTATATATAGTTTCGAGGCACTTACAAAGAAAGGCTGGATACTCTTTTAGATAAATACATATACTCGTAACATTATTTTAGCGAAACTGTGTTTAGGAAAAATAAGTGTACTCCAGATGCCATCAGCTATGCTAAAATGTAGTGTAATAATATTCCGGCGATATGTGCTTATACATTTATCCAAGGCGGTAGATCGGAGTATTTGTTCTCTAAAAATTTCTGAATAATTATGGAACTAGAGATGTGTCTTATGATTTGATAAAGACTCATTTAGTTGGAAGAGAGTTGCCTGCCAATAAAAGTGGATATAGCAACTAACTGCCTATGCAAGAATAATAAAATGATAAAAAAATAAGCGTGAGTGCTTTTGCCTATTCGATATATGTCCACCGGGAGGACTCTACTTTTTGGCTGTGTGACCCATTTTGCCAGTACTAACCTATTATGTTTATCTTACTGTTCCAGAAACAGTCTTAGATCAAACCAAAACTTCAAGAAAGTCTATTTGTTTATTATATATTATATATTATATTACAAAATTCAAGTGGTGAATTCTTGGGTAATTTATAGAAAAAAAGTTTATATAAACGTATGTGCTCCGTATTCTGTTTCTTTTCTCGTTTTTTTTTTTTGAAAAAACATTTTGAATGCTTTTGTTAATAGATTCAAATACAATCATTAAAGGAAAACACATTATAAATCCAAGAATTGTTATATAGGTCATCAGATTTTTTATTTATCACGTTTTTCGCATTTAACTGTATCTAAATTCTCGGAGACACGTCAGTACCATCTAAATATTAATAAATTTGAGCAAACTTTTCTAAAAGGCTTAACGAAAATACAGAACTTTAAGACCCTGTATCATGAAAGCTATGTGACTTCGAATCCACGTTTATGTCAAGTTACCCAAGAAGTCACCCATTGAACTTCAGACAGGTACTTTATTATCATCACCGGTATATGTAGACCAATAAAAAAAACGCCATTTTTTACAACCTAACCTGCCATCTATTTTTTGTTTTGGTACTTTATACTGCACACATCTTTTGTATCATTTGTGTAGATATATTAGTTCAGAACTTATTGTCAACCTCAACAGGTGGCCTCTGCCATAAATGCCTAGTCTCAATTCGCACCTAGAGAGTTTCTTGTCTATAGTTGATCTATGTGTCGTCTCGGAAACCTCCTTCAAGGGGGTCATTGAAACGAAGATGTTGAGGTCTTGGCAGATGTCCAAGCATAAGTAGTTCTTACCATATGCTTCACGTATTTTTCAGCAAATGAGTAATTCGTGTCACCCAACTAACTATGTAATATCTCTGGTACCACTGTCTAAGCTTCGCTGAGGTGACCCATCGGCATGGCTGATCATTCCCGGACACAGGAAATTCAGCTGGCGGCGTTTCCGATTGACTGGCTAACGCACAATTTAACCTTTGATCAATTTTGGTTAATGATGAAGCAATTAATTGGTTATTGTCTCTTGTGAGTCGCCTGTCGACTGGCACGAGTTCGCATCGCATGGAGCGTGCGTCCATCAAATTAACGGGACCGGTCTGGTTTCGATGCGTCATGCGACAGAAACCATCTACCCCGTACAGAATCGTACACGTCGACATGTTTCCTCTTCCACCAAAAAAGCTTGAGCTGTATGATGGGGTTCTTCCTGGGCATTGATATTTTTGACATTATACTGTTTTTTTTGATATTTTGTAGGATTCTCTACAAGATCTTAACTTAGCACTTAGTTGTATGTGTTAACGTCATGAATTGGCATTACTGGAGGTCTAAGCTATGGCTTGTGTGTGTTGATGATAATTCCATTGAATTCTTGTCTCAAATACACTTACCTGAGATTCAAAGCTAGAAATTTTACAAACGACAGAGATAAGAAATAATTATATTCAGTGTAAACTGCCAAATTACAAGCCATATACAAGCTTACAGGAATTACATACAAAGATTTTCGTAATTACCTCAAAGTTTTTCGTAATTTATAACTTTGAATATAACCTCTCTTCAGAAAGCACAACACAACTAACTCTGATTGTATACACATGCACACCAATACACATAGTCATCCAGATGCGATCTTGTATTCAACTTTCTTCTCAGAGATGAAAACTAGAAAACTACAGGCCACTCGGCTTCACAAAACATATGCAACCAAGAATGCGTGTAGTTTAGTTGAGTCATTCCCCCATAGATAGACGTTCACAACGATCCTAGTGAGCAAACGTGGAATGACTGTTTGCACCCTAAGAACTACCTAGTCTGCAAGATGACACTTTTTAGGTTTCTTTTGACGTTTCATAGGCTTTTTTACATTAATACCCGTGCGGGATTTGGAATTTTGAGTTTCGACAAATGGATATCATGTACTAATAGCGACCTCGAAAACATAATATGTCCCAATACTCCATATACATAGAAGTACTACGAATTTTTGGACACTAGGTCGATTGGACATGATTTACCTATATGCGTGTTTTGTTTTTCCGTTAGAGGGCACCAAAGTCTCCTTTTTGAACACATTTTTTTTCAGATATTTTTGGAACCAAATGTGTTTTGCTAGACGACGTTTACAAACACCCGAAATGGTTGGAGGACGGTGAAAACTACCCCCACCACTACATAAATTTATAACAGAATTTTTTCGCAGCTGTCCCAACGACTTTAGTTTTTTTATTTACAAGATCCTCTTATATACTTCATTTTTTTGTCTCCTATAAATCTTCCATAGTTTTCTAAATACGTTTTTTAGGGAGATATCCGATTCGGCGAATTCCAAATCGTTAGACCTTTGCAAGCATAGAACGCCGACTTCGAGAAGTTGGTCGATTCCAAGAGTCAACACTGGGAAACCGCGGCAAGCCCCAACACCGCTAGTGGAAAAAGCTGTTCTTGAAGTGGTCGAAAACGATCCAGGTATCAGCAATCGCAGATCAGAACATGAACATGGACTTCGAAAATTCACTGTTAACCGGATTTTAGACAAGAACAACTCATTCGTTCTTTTCGCGTTCAGCCTGTGCAGCAATTATTGCCTCACATCTGAGATTTCTACAAAAAGTATTAGAACGCAGAGCAGTTGGTAGGTCGTTTCACAAGAAAATTTTGTTTACAGAGTGTCTTGTTTTACCTGTCGTGGTACGATAAATTTACATAATACACAATACATATTTACCCTGAAGCAAGCAGTTTCAGAAACACCTTTTCAATGAGAATTTAAAATTAACGTTTGGACGGGGAGTATTTGTGACTTTTTAGTTGGTCCATATAAATGGTTTTATAAATTTAACGGAGACAGTTATCCTCGTTTTCTATGCGTTTCGCTTGAATCATTAGAAGAACTGCCTCCGAATGTAAAAGGAGACTTGTTTTTTATGCATGATGGTGCTTCACCTCACTTTGCGCATGCTGTGAGAAGTATCTTGACTAGAAATTTGATGGTAGATGGATGGCCTCCTCGTTCCTCGGTTCTCAGTCCTTGCGATTTTTTTATATGGGGAGCATTAAAAGCAACGATACACGAGGTTCAGATAGACAACGCCAATCGAATGGTACAAGACACCTTAGAAATAGTTAACAATATTTCATTTATATTACGACTTTTGGACCACTATGCCAGCCCAGAAATTTTCTGAAATTATTTACCTAGTGAAATGATCCAGCGATTGCCAGGAAGTTCGCAAACCCTGACTTGAAACCCCGAAACAATTTCCCTCTCAGAATTGCTTCCGTAACAACAATATTCCATTCACCTGTTCGCTGTGTCTGCCCCGTTTCCTCTTCTCGGCTACCCAACTGAAGCTAGCTTTGTTTATAAATAAATAATCTCCACCTAAGTGCATTTTCTGTTTGCTTTATTCTCCTCTGCTTTCCGTACTACACACCAGCGCTACATCTGTAGCAGCACGGTGCGTTTCTTAATTAGATGTGTATAGCTGCAGTTAAATTTAGTGGATTGTGAATATTTTATACGACGGTAAGGTTATGTTTGTTCGAAGGCAGTAGTGTACCAAAACAAGAGGTAAAATATTACAAAGTAAACTTTAAAGATCTCAAAGATTCCAATTCGATTCCCTGCGTGGAAAATCTTCTAAACGTCATTGTCAGTGAGGTCTTTAAAGAAACCGTTAGAAGGCTTAGAAGAGTATGAGAGAGCAAATAGCTTTTGACGAGAGAACTTAAGAATGAATTTCGAAGACTTCATTCGAATTCAAAATATCATTCAGTTTTCCATTCCCAGACTTCACAGATGAAACACACTAACCGATCCTCTTAAAGACAAATGACTCATGGACAACTACGAGAAGATTCAACGGATAGTCTCTTCTATCCCATTCTTCATTGAGTGATGCGATGACTCGCACTGAAAGCGATATGACGCATATGATGTCATGTGGTTGCTTTGACGACTTTGAATTCGAAGCGAGTGAGGACAAAGTTGGTAGTTGAAAATCGAGTTCAAAGCCCTTTGGAATACGTAGGATATTTCATATTATCTCAAGTCCGAGTAAAGTCAAGTACATTTGCTAAATTTTAGGCATGTGTAGATTTAAATACCTACATATGTTACGATCCTTGACAGCTTCTTAGGCTTATCTTCAGAAGTTGTGGCAATTATTACCAAGAACCAACGCTTATTCAACATAGAGATGAACCAGCGTTTTTGGTACGTCACTGGTTACAGATGCTCAAAGAAATATGCACTCGTAAAAGGTAAGCAGTTGAGTTAGTTTGTTTACAAGGGAGTAAAATGTTACTGTTCAAATTTGTACATGCCACGATACCAAGCACCAGTAAAATATTATATTTGCTTTACGCTTCAGCGATTTAAAATAGTTTTTAAGAATAATCCTGAGACGTCACAGTCCGATTTAACGTTTAATTTAGTTTGGTGATATTATTTCTGAATGTCTTATTGGACTTCTTTATTTAAGCGTTTCACAATGCAATCGAAAAGGTTTCACGAAAATCCATTCTGGTGGAACCTGGTATTAATTTTTTCTTTAAACAGAAGCAGCCGCGCAGGCAGAAGGAGCTTAGGGTTTCGAGGTTTTGATTTTTTATGTCAGGATATTCGAATCTGAAATGATGGTATTTCAACTCGAGTTACTCCTAGTATTTTCAATAATTTAAATTTTTCGCGTATTTTTCGGTCTGTAACTTCAAAAAGTGAGCCAGAACTCGCTTGTCAGGTCGGCCTAACTGAGCCTTAATTTTGGGCGCTCCCGGAATCGTAGTTGATGCGTAGAAAAGTACCCCAAATAAATCAGTATCTTCGGAGTTCCCTAGTGGTCTGTCTCCGTCATTTAAAGGGTGTGGGATCGGACTAATTCGTCTACAGGCCTGCCTGTTTCGTGTGATATTTTGACGAAAAGTACCCTGAAGATTTTAATTTGGCATTTTACCGAGTACCTTGGTATCAGATGTTTAAAAAGTAATTACCACGTGTGCTCTTTCGTGTACGCAACCGAAGACACGTTTAAAACGTGCAATGAGACCTTTGGTCGGAACAACGCCCAACGGAACATGTAGCTGGACATATGCAGAGCAGTTTTCCGGGACGTGCGTTTAGCCATCTTGCAAATCATGCCGTTGGAGCAAAAGCAAAATGAACTGTGAAATACCCAGCTTATTTTCGACATCAGCACTGAACAGGACTACCTGCAAGCACTGAGGGGATGAGATTTTTCTGCAGAGGAGTGCCTCAAGTTCTTGGATCACTTCTATTTATTTTTTAAATAGCAGATATCAACGTGGTTGTGAAGTTTTGTAGTATTTAGCTGTTGTCTGACGACTCACAATTATATCATAGCTTCAATCATGAGATTTTAGAAATTCCGGAAACACAAATAATAGGGGACCTGGTTTCTATTGAAGATCATGCAACAGAAGTAACATAGTCTTCGGTTGATCCCTCTAGATACTAAAGTAACAAATAATTTGAGCGTTACTCTAGGCTCGGCCGTCTAGAGTAACGCCAGATATAAGAATCAATTGAAAGCTTAGGTTTGTTTGTAGAATAATATCTAAAATTTATTTCTCATGTAAATAATGCAACTAAAAACTGTTTTATTGTTTTACGGCATCTATACTTAAATAAAGAAATACTTGATTTTAGGTAAAAAAAAATTATGTGAATCTTTAATAACCAATATCAAAAATCACATATTGTGATTTAATATAGTATCCATTTCTAGATTCAGTTTCAGCTAAAAGTTTCCAAAACATTAAACATTCATGTTGTAGGTAGATTGTTTTTCAACTTAAGAAAATATGATCATATTAGTTCATGACAGCTGAACTGGTTGAATGTTGCAAAGATGTATAATTTTAATGTATTATGCTATGTTCAGAAACGTCGAAGTACTTCAACGCCTTCATTTTCGAAAAGTAAATTGATATCCGGTGAATGTATCCATTCACGAAACCTTCGATTCACTGACACTATAACTATGCCTATTCACAAAACTTCTGTATTTCGTAAATGCTTTACCCATAATGCCGTCAATCTGCATAACTCATAACCATCGACTGCCAAACTTCTTGGTTTTGTTAAAATTGTTTTCAATATTCTAGTGCTAGTTATTTCCAAGGGTTAAGTGTTGGAATAGCTTCCGTTGAAATAGAAGTAGTTTATCATTATTATTATAAGGTTGGTGAAAGTTTAGATAGTTGAGAGTGCTTTTTGTACTTTGATGAGTAGATGCTACTCGAGTTTGCGATTGGAAGTTGTAGGACTGCGTTCCTAAAATGATAAGTGTAGCTGGATGAAGGGTCAAGTTAGGACACTGGTAAGGTTGATCTATAGAGGTGCGGCAAAAAACTATATGATCATCAAGTGAAGCTTATGAGGAATGACACTGCTGAGACTGATGTGTAGTTAGGTTGTAGTGTAAAAATTTGGTAAATCGCTGAGAAGTATATGCAGGTAACAAGCTAAAAGAATAAGTGAGGCCAACATCGTGTTTTGGATGCTATCTGGCATCAGGTTTGCAGCTAGCGGAATTTTGGATCAGAGGTAAGGGTTAAAAGTCATGTGGCAGGAAAGCAGACCAAAATCAATACTGGCAGGTGTGATACAGTGAAGCAATTGGTCCCTGGAGGAGCAGTGTGTGATATGTTTTACAATACCTTAGATGAAACCACAATCATACAAATAAGCAAAATTAAAAAAAGATGATAGGAAATAGCACCAATAAAGTAAAACTAAATCTAAAGGGTACAAGCAAGTGGATAACTCGAGGGTTGATAAAGTCCAAGAATGAAAAACAAAGACTGTATGTATTAATGAAGGGACTAACAATGAAAGAAAACATAGAAAATTATAATCAATACAAAAATAAATGTATGGAACTTGTAAGAGAAACAAAGCATGCCAATTCACATGACTCATAAAGACGATGGTATACTGCTAATAATATTATCAATGGAAAACAACAATCTGGAAATAAAATTACTCAAGTGAAAGCCGAAACGGGTGAAGTAACGAATATGCAATGAATTTGTAATTTTTTTACAAATGTCGGAGAAAAATTATCAAATAATATAAAAAGCGATTATAATAAATTTAGGTTACATGAAATTTGATTAGTAAACTCTTTGTCCTGACCAAAGTGGATACTCAAGTTTTGAATGCTGTTATGTCCCTGAAATATAAGAAAAGCCCAGTATCAGAACAATTTGCTTATGTTATGAATAAATGGAATATTTCCTTCAGCTCTTAAATGGGCTATCATTCCTGCCTACAAATCAGGCGGTAATATGGACGTTATGAATTATCGACTTTAGTTAAAGAATTCGAAAAATTACTCTCTAGTAAGATGATAAATTTCCTTGATATATTCAAAACAGGAAAATCTACCGCCGATGCTATAGGTACTAAGTCTAGTGGATCAAATCACCCAAAACCTTGATTAGGTAATTCCATCTATTTGTGTATTTGTTGATCTGAAAAAGGCGTTAAGTAGTGAAACTGTCAAAATCATGCAGTATGGAAATATTTGCCAAACGTGGTGCACCTCAGGGTAGAGTGTTAGGCACTTTTTTATTTAATATCTATTTGAATGATATGTTCAAAATTAACTGTGTAAGTAAAATACTCAGTTTTGTTGATGATACGGCTATATAACATAAATGGCAAGACTGGTATAATGTAAAGAGAATAATTTAGAATGAACTTTATAAAATCATTCATTTTTTCAACACTAGAAAATTAACCGTGAACTTTGAAAAAACTCGTTCTCTAACCTTCACGTCATACGCAAGAGATCCCCACGATTATTCGAATCGTTCCTTCGAAATAAACCATTCAAATTTAAAAATTGACAGACTGTATTATATTTTATGTATATTAGCGTGGGTTCTGCGTGTTTAAAAGACATTGAAGTTTTACAGAGAACTGTTTTAAAAACTATGTTCCGAAAACCAAAATTATATTTAACAAACAATTTATACATCGAAACAAAATTATTTAATATGAAGCAACTTTTTTTTACGTACTTCGCCATTATCACAAAATTGTAAGTGAGCGCGATAAAACCATACCTTGTCATGATACTCGATATAAGACCTTATCCTGAACGATCTTTTCTCTATTTTGCTCCAAAACTATATGAACACGTACACAAAGACTTAACACAATTTTGAAATACACGTAATTTTAAAAATATATTATCAAAATGGATACGCTCAGTAGGAAGACAACATATTATTGAATTCCTATAAAATATTCGTTAAAAACTAGTATCCTCTACATACGAGTATACCCCTCTTTGATGTAGTTTTTTTTTAACTTTTTTGTTTTGATTTTGGAACAAATTCCAACGTACAACTGTTCCACGTACAGGCATTGTCCTTCTGTGGATTGAAAAATTTGTTTACCCATTCTATGTAATTATTGTACTTATGTATACTTATATAATGGAGTAAATAAATTACTGCTTCTTCCCTACTGTGTGCTTCGTACTTCAAACAATTGTGCTTACTACACCCTGTGCACGCCAGTGAATGCGTTTGAGTCGTCATCGTCGTCGACCTGCTTCTCATAAAGCTGACTTGCAATTACTCTGTCATGTCGACGACTACGTCGGCGAATGCTCTGTTCTCGTCCTTCTACTAGATAAATTTTAAAAAGACGTACGGATGGACGCGCATTAGGATGCATTATTTAACCACGACTTCGATCACAACGCTCTTTCCAATTACCCCAATCAGAAGAAAATTGCGCCCCGGCGAACTATCATTGCCTGACAAGCCTCTATTACAATTCCACCGAGCGAACGAGATTGCTCCTCGGCGCTCGATATTATTTTTTTGAGGTTATTAGGGAAGTTTTTATGGAGAGGATTTACTTGTGCACCGCACATTGATCGAGAAATTCATCTGATATGGATTGCAATATATTGCTACCAACAACGAGTGAGATTTCTCCTTAAAAAATGGGTAGACACAAGACCACAGTTTTTTAGGCAATAGCGTTCCCATATACCAGATTTACACAAATTTGGTTACATTGAGACGATAACTTGGCACCTACCTCATCTGGACACACTAACCTAATTACGGAAACATTTTCTATGTACAGTTCTTTTGGAGGTTACGTTATCAGTGCCATACGAAATGATTAGACAGATTGACTAACGGTTTTATACGTATAGGTTATTTTTCCTAGCCGAGAAAAATGCATACTGCATATAATGCACTCTATATAATGTCAAAAAAATGGTAAAATGTTAGCTTGCGCACTAGGTAGCCGCTAATATGTTCAAAGGTGAAATTTTATAGGAGATCCTACATAGAGTCATCAAAATCGGTATAACGTCACTTTTTTCAAATTACGTTGTACGGGTGCCGCCCCGTGAAAGCATTTTTGCTCTGGTTGCAGTCCCTCTCGGAGTATCTCTCTTGCCGTTCCTCCCTGTACGTAGACCGGCTGCTCTTTTCTATACTGTTATATTCAATAGCCTCTATTTGCAAGCACGTGGGAGTTATTCCTTCAACAGCCCCTTGCAGCGTACAAGCAATGGCTGTTAATAGAATAATTCGCATGTGCTGACAAATAACCTCTGTATTTTATATAAAACTTCAAGCTACGATCGGACGAAGTTGAGGGTGAAATTCTAAATGGACAAACTATTTGGTCAAGGCGTGTGAAAACGCTAAGTGTATGAGATTATACGTCGTGCCAAGAAAAAAATGTTCCGCTTCCATTTTTTATTTGCGAAAAATAATAATAATATTTGTTCACCCAATGTACAAAGGGAAGAAACAACATGAGTAAACACATATATAATAAACACAGGCCCCATAGAAGGCATTGCCTGTATGTACATTGATCACCGATTGTAAGTTGCAACTGTTCAATACCAATTACCAAAAAGGGCAAAAATTCACAGTAGTGTTTACTTGATGTTCGTATTTATGATTTTATAGATTTCAGTCCTGGATATAAAACGCAGCAACTTTTTCAAATTTCTTTTGAAATAAATTCCGAAATGTAAATGTTTTAAATCTTCAGTTATAATTTCATAAAATTTTGGCGTTAAATAGAGATGTCACCGATAAATTATAGATTTATGTGGCTAAGGAACTACTGTGCTACGAATTTTTTTACCCTGTATAATGATTTTATGTTTGAGTTTTTGGTCGGTGTTGACAAACTTATGGTAGTGGGTGATACTGTGTAAGAAATAAAGCTGCCTTATACCATATATCTGTGCATCTGCCTTTAATTTGTCAGTGGAATAAAGTTTCGGTATTTCAAGCATCATTTTTAAAGAACAATATCTAAATTATAGATATGTGAGATGAGTCTCAATCAGTGTATGGTATAATGTACGAAAATATTTTTCTGTCAGTATACTCGTAAGGTACATATTTCATTTTGTACGATACAAATCTAGCTTTCTTCAAAATATAATAAATATAAGTGAGGATCGAATTCTATTCCAAGGTATTCTATGTTTGGCGCTCTATTAATTTGCATTTTTTTTATCGTTAATGCTGAAGGAGAGATTTGTGTAATTTGGCAAATGACTAGCATAAGATGCAAATGGTAAAATGTGGCTTAGAATAGTTATCGCTTAATTTTCTGTTATTAAATCACCGGATAATTTTGAAAAAATCATTTTCACTTACATGTTTTAGATCACACCAGTCAGTGTCTCCATACAATGTTGCGGTATCATCTGTAAAACCGGTTATTTGCCAACACAATTAATTTGAAAAAAAATGTTTAAATATGTATTGAATAACAGTAACAAGTCTGTTCCTTGTTCCTACACTTTATATATATGCATTTTCTTGCTAAATGATCTTGATATCTGGTCAGATTATAGGCGATTTGATAGATACTATTAATAATAAGAATAGAGCTAACGTCTACTTCTTTTCATTAAGTTATTTTATCGCTAAGGGACATAACGTTTGCCCCTTTTTAGCTGTAAAATACTCGAAGATTAATTTTTGAATACCAAAATCGGGCAGAGAATTTTCAAGTTGTTGCAGTAAAACCGCTAAAAATCAGTTAATTTACCTCTGTTCGCACGGCACTGACCTGTAACCCCGTGATGAATGTCTACTGTCACACCTCATAAAACAACAAGATATTTCCAATTGAAATATCGCAGACTTTTGGTTTTATTGCAGCTACTTAGAAAAAAAAATGTTTTTATAAAAATCTATTCTACAGCTCAGGGAATTCCTACGATTGTCGGAAGAATTGGCAGAATTATCTTACCTATTATTTGAAGAAATATAAAAAGACTATTCCTAAATTCAAGTTGCTAAAAACTTACAATGCAATTAAAATACATATATCCTTCTATTGATGAAACTCTTTCTACCTTCATTGTTATTATATGGCACTATTCTACAGCCTATTTGAAAAGAAATTAACTCTCCCGGTGCAGTGGGATACCGGGAGCGCTACGATGACTCTTCTCTAACGGACAGTCTCGGGATCCTTTCGCACCAACAGGTCGTCGGCGATCTAGCTTTATTATACCGCCATGTTAAAGGGTTTTGTTCCTCAAAGCTCACCTTCATGATGCCGCCGCGCGATGGGCCTGCTAGACAAACCCGTCTGACTTCGGATTGTGGAGCAATCTACCTGAGGAGGCCGTTCTCAGTTCTACTAACCATACGCAGTTCAGAAATCGGATTAAAAAAGTTTCTTTATGTTTCGGTATAGAAAAGAATACCTTAATCAATGCTTCTAAGCATGGTAGACAGACATACAAATTTCGCATTCTTAGATGAAGTTTGTTTCGCGAACCAAGCCATTTTAAATATCACAGCCAACGCGAATGATGGCGCGGCAGCCCCTAAAACTTTTTAAGACTTCCCTACCCTAATAAAACTAGTTTTTGCCGCTATCTGCTCCGGGAGCACTTTCCGGGCGAATATGGGACATTTCCATAATCCGGAAAAACCGGGTCGTTTTAATGGATCATGCACCGTGAAAAAATAAACAGTCGAGTCTCTGCTTCCACGGCTGCCTTGATGTATTCGTTACGGCTCCAGTTTCTGACCCAATTTCCTCTACAGCCAGTCCGAGCTCTCTAGATGTAACTTAATGGCAAACGAAATGAATCCCTCACAATCAAAGGGAAATTCCAAGTTTTTATGCTAATTTTTGTTATGGAAGCACTTCACAGCTTCGAGGATTTTGCCTTTTTTCAATTCCTTTCGGGTATGTTTAATTCCCACTGTTTTGAATTACGTAGGGTTGAGGATTATCAACCAATTGCGTCATGAGGTTCTTTATGCAGACAAGAGTGCAAACAATTCATATAGGGTGAGTCAAAGAGCACTGTCAATATTTCTAGAATAGAGAACTTACAAAAAAGACTTAGAATGATAGAGAAATATTTTTAACGCAGACGTAGGGGCTGCGGCACGAATGTAGGAATATCTACTTTGAGGTCGGACCGGCGCGGCGTCTGGCTTTTACCGATGATGGCTGGCGAATGGTGAGGTTAATCATAGCAACATTGCCGTACGGCCGGTGGTGCCAGTAAAGTACGGGAGAAAATCGTTGTCGTTGTCAAATGGGGCTAACTGTATGACTGACTTGATCAATTTTTTTTCTGAGGGCTAGCGTGGCGTGGAAAGTGCAGAGTCAACCTCCTTGACATTAGACAGCGCCTGACGAATCCCGTCCCAAGAGAATTTTGTTGTAGATGTTGTGATTGTCTGTCGGTAGACGGAATTACACAGTCGAGCGTGCAGGTACCACCCGGCGGATCTCTAAGGCGAGGCCAGAATGCATGAGTCCGTGTGACGTCCCCCTTTTTTCCCCGTATCTACCTAAAGCCTCACGGCGTTCCCGGGTATTTAGGACTTGGGCATACGTGGTGGTTCAAGTAATAAGAAAATTAATCTAAACTTCTTACCTTGTGATAATATAAGCAATCGTGACATTCTTCCAAAATTGTTCTGTTTAAGAACGAGATCCCGAAGACCCTCTGAGGACGCTTTTCATAACACGAACATTCTTCTTATAACAATTTTAGCCCTTACTGTCTTTGCCGCATTTTCAGTGGACCCTTAGGCTCTTTGTATTCACAAGAATGCTCTCTCCACTGGAGTAAGGCTGAGTTTATGGAATTCATTGGTATTATCTTCTTTACTGACATTGTATAATGGCGTGCTCTCACAGCTAGGGATAAACAATCCATACAAAAGGCTCAGAATGTTCGTATAAAGTTTTCGTATGATGAATTTCGTGCATCGGCTCAACATGGATGAGCTGCCCCTCGATCTTTATATTAAATTTTTTGAATGATCTGACCTGCAGATAGATAGATGCGCACATGTAGCTTCTATGATTAAAAAAACTCAAAGACGCGGTATAGGTATATGCTTTTTTTCTATACATATAGTACGGAAATCAAAGTCCTACGCAGACAGAATTTCTTCAGCAAACATGTGGTTCTGGAAGCAAATTTGCCACGTCATTTTTTAACAAACCTATCTTAAAATTATGGCATCTTAAAATGCAGCCCAACTTCACCAGACTAATAGATTGTTACCCCTGCCATCTTTATGTAAGTAAAGTTATACGTGAATCACCACAAAGACTGCACAAGTCTCAAATTGGCTATATTATGTTACGAAGCATTCGTGGAAATTTCATAAAATATGTATCATAACTGGGTAATGGTCTTTGAAATCTCAAAAGAGAATAAAAGTTTCCGTTTTTATGTTAAGTGGAACAAAGCATAGTAATTTTAACGTTTCAAGTCACGGTTCTAGGAAGACTAACTATGCATTTTATCGCTTAGGTGGAACAGTTTATTCGTTGAGTTTCAATCAAAATCATCTGGAAATGCAGAAGTAATGATGAAGTGAAGGTCAATCAGATGATTTGGGCATATTCTACGCATATATGTCCTATTACTTTCCGTGTCAGTTGACGAGGAATCTTGAAAAATTCTTGAAAATGAGATACGTTTTTCGAAAGTTACATGACATGTACATCACGAAAAACGATGTCACTCATTTCCGGGTGTCGATCGGTCTAACTGTCCGATAATTCCTGATCCTTTCACAACTTGAGGGTTACTGTTCGGGTTTTGTTAACATTTTGAGAGACAATTTCTACAATTATGCCAAAGGAAAAAAATTCTTGTCGATCTAGTAGCGGCAGAGCTACGAACTAAAAACGAAATAAACATCCAAACTTACGTGAGACGTTGATATATTCATACGCTTCTAATCTTGATAATCATACTCACCTATTAGACGTACTTTGCACAGATGTTCCCTTATATTTGCCCATAAGACTTACAAAATATTGTGGCCAGGTAGCAGCTGCCCCTGGCGGTTGACTCATAGCAATTCTGGTCGCAACGCTGTTGTTGCATGTCAAATGGGTGAGAGCTGAGGACTATTGTATGGGCCCATTTGATAGTTGACCTATTTCTAAAAGGAGCTAACATAGTATTTTATGTACAGAGTCAACCTACTTGACGGATTTTTAAAGCACAAAAAATCATCCGGAATAGAGGTGTTTTAATATACCATGGCTCAAAAAAAATCATTGAAAGCTAGGCATTATTGGTAGTTGTTGTAAATTCTCTTTGAAAAACTTCCAAAAGTCATACTTTCAAAATATATATCCAACTTGTAGCTACCATATCTGCGGTGCTGGAGCGTCGACGATGACTCCGTACTACATAGAGTCCTTCCTTAACAGAGATTCTCAATTCTCTCATACATCGTCAGACAGTTAGAAATCTAGCTGTCTTCTAAGCCTTCCAAACGGACCCTCCAGGCTTCTGCTTAGTAGTCTAACGAACTCGATCGATAACAGGCACGGGCACGTCACGATTGCTTTCCTAGGGCGCCAAATATGTCAGAAAAAAGCCGGATATAGTTCTATTTATTTCAGGTAAGTCAAAAGTCAAATCAACAAGATGTTTCTATTCAATATTTAGCTGCTGCTTTAGTGAAAAAGACTTCATCTCCAAGGCACACCACTTTTAATCTCCATCTGAATCTGGTACCTAATTGGAACATGCCACTTAAAGTATAAAAATGCTACATAACAAAGGACATAATCTACCATCCAATAAATATCTGGACCTGAGATCCACTCGTTAAAATGCTTTATAATTAAAGGAAAAGAAGAGGAAGATCCCGGGAAAACGCAGTACTAGACACGAGAGTTAAGAGAATCTTTGATAATGCATTATTTATTGCGGTTTCGCAATGGTAGTGTTGTTTGTAGCATCTCAGGCGGAGAGAGAAGAATGTTAGATTCATAACATAAAGAAAATATTGTGCATATCCATAGAGGACAGAAGACGTGGAACAGGGACACGTGTATATGCCACTATGATTGTTTCTTTCGTCTACTTTATCCCTTTCTCTCCCTTTTTGACCCTTCTCCATCTTGCTCCTGTCGCTTATTTGCTTCCTTACCTTATGTCTTTATCCTGGTTTCTTCTTCACCTCCTCTCTTATTCATCCTTTTTACCGTGTTTTTCGCCTTTCACTGGTTTCTCTATCGACTCAAATTTTCTATTCGCTCTTTTGTCCTCTCTCCATCTCCGCTGATGGTACTGTTGGTAATGGTAAAACCCTAGTGAAACAGAGTTCTTGGATTTTGTCTGCTTTCTCGTCTGTCCCTTCTTTCTTCCTCCCTTTTTTTATTTCTCCGTATTACTTGCTAGTATATCTCATGTGTCTACTCGCGTTTCATCTTTTCAAAGGTGGGAAGGCGTGATGCAAAATTTTCTTCTCCTTCGTTTTGTCTTTACTACTTCCACTGCTCTTTCTTTTCTCTGGAGATAATTTCGTAGCGTTATCGATACGGAATGAAAAAGGATGAACAAGGAAGGAGGATAAATAAGAAAACAGAAATAAGAAACAAAAGAAAGTCAGGAAGCAAATAAAATAAAGAAGAATATAGAAGAAAAATATAAAACCGAAATATCCTGGATTTCGGTAGATCCCAAATATTTTATACTCGCTTTACAGTCAGAAAGAGCAACGGAAATGATGTTCAGATGCATTGGCACTAACAAGACAGCTGGTTCTCCCTGTCATTTTCTTGCAACTGCAATTAGTTGGATCTTTCATAAAAGATTGTTTGCAATTCTGGTAGAATATCTAGTGCCGTACAAGCTACCAATGCATGCAAATGTCCCTAGACACTCCGGTAGTTTATGTGGTTAGATTCAGTTATCTACAGATATACGTTTTATGGTTTTTGGCGTTGGATGGTTGGAGATTGAAACTAGTTTTTGGATAATGAAATTATGTGTACTCAAGGGTAAAAAACAGAAACGAAAATTATAGGTTAGGAATGTGGCAGAGAATATTTCATTCTTTCAGGTTTGTAGCTCCATATACTGAATCACTGTTACGACACGACTAGATCTGTACTATACTGATGATTGATGAAAACATGAAATAACGTTATATGCGGTTGGTAATGGTTACAGATGCAAGTTGGACTTTCAAACAAAAGCTGTAGCGTTGCGAAGGGGGAAAATGAAGGTGACCTTGACCATGACCTTGACCGTGACTTTAAAGGTCAAGTCAAAATTTTCTATTAACAGGAAATGTTACGTCCGAGTGTCAACTTGTAAGGCAGCCCCTTGATTTTTATGCCGCAATTGGAGAGAACAGGAAATTTTATACACAGGCACGGCACTGGTCCCCAGCATCTCCGCCTCAACAATATAATTAACGAGTGATTTATATCCGTACTAGAGGATACTCGGCGTACAAGATAGTAAAGAGGAAATAAATTAGCCACTTGACAAAATCTCGATTGGTGATTACCAGTTTGCTTACATTTATAATTGCGATCGTTTTTACCAACGGTCCTTATTTGTCAACGGATAGCAGCTGCAAAGGTGCAAAAAATAGTAACAAGTAGAGGTCCAAGCAACATTTTGAATGCGAGTGTTGTCAAGGAGGCTTTAAGTAGATTTTAGAATAGGCGGCATTTAAGGTGCTCAATTAAGTCTCTAGCAAATGTTGAAATGTGAATGGGAACTCAAGCCTACATTTAAGCTGCGTTGACCTCTGACGTCATCGGGGGAAAGCAAAGTCTGTCACCGCTACGTTCGGTAACACGTTTGATTTTCAGGGTTTGACACACCAGACAAGAGGAAAAAAAATTGTGATACTGGTATCTGACTTCGAAATTTATGGTGAAACACGTTCCAGGAGGAAATCAAACGAATCCTCAGAGATTTTATGCGACCACGTAGCTCACTCACCCTTTTTGCCACGATATAATTAAATCCTGAACCCAAATCTGCACAACTTTCAACCAGAAGGTCCTCTATGGTCGGCTTTTAAGAATAAACTGTTCTGGTCGTGTGAACCATTCACGATCCCGACTGTTTTACTTTCCACCCTCAAGTCAATACAACAGGGGGATCCGAAGAATTCCACGCAGTCGCCTATCGTTCTGTGGGAATACAGACTGCAAAAAATGCTTTTAAAATTACAGTCTGGGCCATGAAAGTATTTCCCTAATATAACATGTTTTCTTGCTTTAAAAATATCAACGATTATTGTTACTTGAAATCCCGTGTAACACAGAAAAGCTTGAATGCAGCTTTCACCTTAAACGGTAATTCCATCTCACGTATAACATATCTGAATACGAGGTTTATCCGAAAAATACATATAAAAGTGGAATTATAACTTTATTTTACAATTGTTCAGGTATTTTAATATGGTCTCCTTCAAAGTACCCCCCCCCCTGAGACAAGATGCTCCGGCTCGAAATGGTCATAGAGAGAGTGAAGCATCGGGCCACCCCTCCACATTGCCCTGGTATGACGAACCGAATTTTTTATATGTATTTTCCGGTCAAAGTATTTTATTACATAACGAATATCGGAACATAAAAAATATGCAGTATATGTTGATTACAAAATTACCTAAGATCAATTATGTAACTAGTTTTTCCAGTGGTTAATGTTGGTATCTGACTCTGGAATGAGTGATCAAATCAGTTCCACTAGGAAATCAAACTGATCTTCAAATACTCGTAGTATACTTTTAAGAATGTTCAGGGTTATCATTCCTTAGCTCAGTGTCTGCCCAGTAACCCTTTTCCTTCCATTTTTCATCTGTCACTAGTATACGACTAAAATCTAAACTTAAAACCACACAACTTTCAATAAGAAGCTCCTTCATGGTCCCGTGAGGGCTGTGCTGGTTAAGGGCTGTTCAACACTTGGATTCTAAACAAAAAAATAACGCACTATTGAATGACTTCCGATTGTAAATTTAACATTTGCCCTTGACTGTAGGCCCCAAAACTCTGGAAATATTTAAAATGATGAATGATCGCGATCAGGATTATCAAAATTTTATGATTTTTCAAGTATTCAATATTTACAACATTTTACAAAACTTCCAAGGAATCTAACAGCGTTTTCAAAATTCTCAAGATTTTGTCAATATTGGAAAGTTTTGAAGTTTAGAAAAATTAGATAATCTTGAAAAGTTCGAGGAATTTTAAAAGTTTGAAGATTACTAAGACTTTTTAACCTCAAAATTTCCAGTACCTTGAAAAAATTGAAAACTTTCAGGACCTTGAAAAATTTGAGGAAGTTTTGGAAACTAAAAATTTGTCGAATATTAGAAACTAAAAAGATTCAAAAACTATAAAACCGTTGATGAAAACTGCTTTAAAATGTGAATATTAAATATCAGTGTGCGTTAACGCTCGTTTAAAATCTAAGGATTCCTCCACCCTTAATTGGTATTCATCCCTCAAGATTCGACTACAAATATGGACCTAAATATATTTTTTATTAGAACACTGGAATAGGTAGGACATTCTTAAAAGAAGCATTCGAGTAAAAGGGTATTGGCAGTCTAGTGAGTTCAGTTACTCAACCAGGGCAAGGAAAAGCAGATAATGTCTACGATGTGAGAAATAAATTAATTTTTCAACATGGCATTTCTTTTTTATGATTCATCAACAAGTTGTCGATTAACACTAAACTATTCGTAGCCCACAGGTAGGAGAGCCGTTCTTCATACATATTTCAATCAAGTAACGACAAGCTCCACATTAATGTACATTAAGGTCAGTTTATTTTTATAAACCAGAGTATAATTAAGATTAATTGAGATGACTGGAGAAGCAAACTAATTTATTAGTCTGCGTCTTTACATAACCGATTACAAAAAGGAGAAGATTGAGGCATAAGTGGTTGCCATTAAGTTTCTCTTCAACGAAAATTGTTTTGATGCATGGTCGATCGTGACTGAGGGAATATGCAAACATGTGGAGCGTTTTATGCTGCATATTTGCGTATCGTCCATTAACAGGCAGTCTGACAGACTGAATGCAGTTCCAGTAGCTTGGCACTACTCTTTACGATACCTGCCAACAGTGGCAATGCATATTGAATTCTAAAATCGCCGATGAAGTTCATCAAATATGAAGTAATCAAGACACGTTTTCTTTTTAACCACGAGGGCGATAATGATGAGACTTTTTAACTAGTTAGAAGCGGGGCACTGGGTGAGGCCTCTTCTGCTCTCTATTCTCGAACGCACAGTATATCGATTTGAAAGATATTTGAGTACTGCATGTTAAGGTAGATTCAAACGGTCTGAGCAACAATCGAAGTAAAACAGGAAAAACGCAATCGTATGGTATCAGATTATTTATCTAGTTTGTCAAGTATCTTTCATTTGAACCCAAACGTTTGAGCTTCAGATAAATATAAACAAAAAGTCAATTCTTTGGAAGAAAATGCAATCTTTGGAGCTTGTTAAAAATGTTCAGTGCACTTAATATCCAAAAATTTCTTCTTATCTCTTCTGATGCCTTATCTGCCAGTTAACAGGAGAAGATCGGAAAATCAACCCTAATGCTACTTCAATAAATCTGGCTGATCCATAACTCACACAGTATTTTATTAACAATGTAAATGAAAAGTGAATAATATGCGGTTGCACCGCTTTCCTCAAATCTTCCACTTAGCAAACGTGGATGCTAAGGTCAACCTCAAATTCAGTTTTTGTCCGATTTGGTGCAAACTCAACTAGTTGAATTCACAGCTGGCAACAGTCCACCTTTAGTAAGTTTTACGGGAAATTACGTCTCTACAAATGAGTTGGTTGGATTGCTTTTATTTTCTTTCACATCAAAGTTATATGAATAAAAATGCTGCAAATCCAGTGACATAATTACATTAGATAGGTTGAAAGTGATTTAACCTGTACCATTTGTATTTGCTACAGTAAACACAACATCCTATCATCTTTGGATCGTCTTCATTAGATCATTCTGAAATATCCGCATCCCTAAAAGGCGTTGGAACAATTCCCCGAAATACATCACGCTTTAAGATCAAACTTGGTTGTTGTGTTTGATGAGTAGCCACAAAATATGATCATCACGCCAGCATTTTAGAACTTGAAAAACTTGGATGAACTTTCCATATGCTCAGTTTTTAATTTACCAATAACCTGACAGACAGTGGCGGCAATATCTCAAGCATGGTACAGTTTACCTTATCCCATATTGGCTTTGTAAAATTCACATAAATCATATTGAAGGTCCTAGCGCCGTCTATGGGAAAGTAGCAGAATCAAACACTTACTCATTCTGCTACTGTCTCACAGATGGCACTACTACCTTTCAGATCCAGATTTGGTCCATGCTTCGAGCAGGGCTAGAGTCCTGCCGCTTGATTGGTGGAGATTGTGCCATAGTCGCAAGGTTTTGTGCGCGGGCTCAAATGAAAGAACAGTTAGCTAAACTAGATGATATATGAGGTATCTTGCGCAGTTCGTTTAATTTTTCTCTAGTTTGAGAGATACTGTACAGAAATTGGTTATATCTTGTTGTACTAGGCGCAATTTTGTGCCCCGGGCGATTCGAATCGGGCCTTAGGCCCTTATCGTCAGTCGTCCCTACAATTGTAGGGCGCGTTTATGGCCTCCTTGATTGTCATACTGCTCTCTCCTTCAAAAATTTCTAGATTACACTTGTCCCGTATCAGCGTCAGCGCTCTCCCATTGTGAAGATATGTTTTCTTTTTAAATTGTAGTAAATTTCAGGCTGATAAAACATGATATAACTCAAAAGCAAGCACAATTTGATGCAAATAGATGTTTGTGACATAACCTCAAAATAGAGTTCTGACACGGAGAAGTAGAAAACTATGACAATCAAGGAGGCCATACAATTGTAGGGACGACTGACGATACGGGCCTTAGACTTTTATCCTAGCTGCTTAACAGTTGTATGAAGACTGTCTCGTGAGATAACCGACAACAGAGCTTTGACTTACACAAGAAACTACACTAGCTGGTTCACTAGAGGTACTCAAACACAACATTCTGTTACCTATGCACGTCTAGTTACAAAATATTTATTGCTTGTCAGCAATAACTAGCGTTCTAATAAAATTCGTGCTTAGACGATTAACCCGTAGAAGGTCTTGAGTCGTCTCTCTCTCACGACATCTCAACTCCGATTAAAGTCTAATTCATCTGTTACGTGATTACGGACATGATATATGGAAATAATGCCTGTTCCTTTGAGACCATACAGAGCCACTCGGCAATAAATGCACGCCTGTTAGTGGAGTAATAGAAATATCAAGAGCGGCTGACAGAGTGGGTGTGGACGGATGTCGCTACACAGGTATTTGCATTTTCATTGCAATAAGGATAGGTTGCCGATATAGTGACCGCGCTTGAGACATAATAATGCATGGTATGCTCTTTAAGAGGTATATACCTTTTGAAGTGGAGTGAGTTAGAGGCCAACGCAATTGTTTGTGTTCTCCATACTTCAGAAAGACGGAGAAACGATGCCCCTGGAGCAGCGTTACAGTAGGTTGTTTACAGAAGTTTATATAAGTAGCATGTGACAACACTAAAGCCTCCACCTGAATTTTCTTCACTTGCAGTGTCTGCTATGTCTACTATTACATAGGATTTTGAGATTACTGCACCTTTTTTTTAATGCAGATGTGACATGCTCCGAGAACCTGAGTGAAAAATCTAGGCGCACATCCAAATTACATATTTTAGAGTAACTTTTTCATCTCTTATGCTAATATTTTACTTACGCATCTGTTTCGAGCCCTACTCCTACCAAAGAACATCACCACTGATTTCGAAAGGTTTAAGGTTAGGCAGTACTTGTCAAACGTCAATGCTAATGTTACTAGGTCCTCATTCAATTGATCACGTGCTTTATCGATGTATGTCTTTTCAGATGTTATATATGTACTCGTATAGGTGTGTATCATCAGTATAGAAGTGAAAGAAGCAATATTTTAGACATCTGTCGAGCTGCGAGGTGTATAGTATAAAAAGCAGAGGAACTAACACGGAGCCTTGCGGGATACCATTGAAAAGCTCGAGCTGGGAAGATCTTTCTTTTTGTTTGGTTCATAATAAGGACGAACTTTCATTTGTTATAACAGGAATATGTCATTATTGTTCTTTTCACCTCTCTTCAATAGTAATGTTCAGAGACGTTTTAGTTATGGTTACCCCCTTTGCCCTGATTAAAGTAAATAACGGGTTTATTAGTCTTACAAACTCAGTAAATAATAGAGGTTAGTTACCCTTCTCAAGAATTTCGGAATCAAAAGCGATCTCTGTGGAACGCGTGCCTTGACATTGCGTGAAGAAGTGGAGAACCATAATCTGGAAATGAGGAAATACAGATATGACGAATAATATTTAGCCATCCAGACTCGCATCCAGAGCAGCAGTAGAAAATTAACTAGTTCATACTAATTCAAATTCTAAAAAAAAATAGTTAGTTGAAATACCATTACTGACTGTTATGTATGCAATATGTTCGTCCTATTTTTAGTAGTCGCGCAGAACAACGCCTCCAGTAAGCTACCACATTTGTCGCCTCATTTAAAATGATGAATGACGTATTAAGAGCATTTAGGGACAATTAGTTGGCCAGATTCGTTCGTTGGCTGTTGACTATAATCAAGACTTCATATTCCTCAGTCATTACATCATTTGTATTATTAACAGGCACTTGCATTCCATGGCTCGCCAGCTGAACTGTATAATTGATAAATTCCACTTAAAGCCTATTTAGGTTTGTTCGAATTACAGTGCATCAAATGTGATTGAAGGCTGATTAGTAGTTTCAGCATGTTATCTACATAATTGTCAAAAACGAGAACTGTAAAATACTGATAGGGTTCTTGTGTTCTTGGTTTAAACAGCAAATGAGCGGAAATCCAATGAAACAAATGGAAAATGCAGTATCATTATATGTTATACAACACCTCCCCACAATAATAGGAAAACAGTTTGAGTGTCCTTTATAGGCACTAGTTGGAGGTAAATGCCCAAGCAGTAGCAGGATGCGGAAGTACAATCACCTGCGGGAAAACGTTAAAATATTCTTTTTTCTGGATCTCTAATTTAGGCCCGTATCGTCAGTTGTCCCTACAATTGTAGGGTGCGTTTATGGCCTCCTTAATTGTCATACTCTTTTCTCTTCTTCAAACATTTCTAGATTTCACTCGTCCCGTATCAGCGTCAGCGCTCTCCTATTGTTAAGATATGTTTTTCTTTTAAATTGTAGGAAATTTCAGGCTGATAAAACATGATATAACTCAAAAGCACAATTTGATGCAAATAGATGTTTGTGACATAACCTCAAAATAGAGCTATGACACGGAGAAGTAGAAACCCAATGAAACAAATGGAAAATGCAGTATCATTATATGTTATACAACACCTCCCCACAATAATAGGAAAACAGTTTCATTGTCCTTTATAGGCACTAGTTGGAGGTAAACCCAAGCAGTAGCAGGATGCGGAAGTACAATCACCTGCGGGAAAACGTTAAAATATTCTTTTTTCTGCATCTCTAATTTAGGCCCGTATCGTCAGTCGTCCCTACAATTATAGGGTGCGTTTATGGCCTCCTTGATTGTCATACTCTTTTCTCTCCTTTAAAAATTTCTAGATTACACTCGTCCCGTATCAGCGTCAGCGCTCTCCTATTATTAAGATATGTTTTTCTTTTAAATTGTAGAAAATTTCAGGCTGATAAAACATGATATAACTCAAAAGCAAGCACAATAGATGTTTGTGACATAACCTCAAAATAGAGCTCTGACACGGAGAAGTAGAAAACTATGACAATCAAGGAGGCCATAAAGGCGCCCTACAATTGTAGGGACGACTGACGATACGGGCCTTAGGAATCGCACTGCAAGATCGCGTTTCAAAAGAAAAGATTTACAAGCGACGATGATTTTATTACTTAAAATTACAAGTAACAAAGATATGTTACCAAACCTAAGGCTAAGTGAGTTTACAACTGTAATGTAACTTATGCCTAACTTATTGATGAAAACTGACGACTGAAAGGCGCAACCTGAATATATAACATACGGGGTTGTTCATTAGGATAAGAGTATTAAGATATATTTACGAGGGGCTACCGCTATATAACTCCTCGCTGCCGAATATGAGCAAACGGGCGCTCCGCACTTCGCAAATCTGTAACCTCTCCGTCTTATCTGAGTTTCCTTGCCTCTTCCATCTTCTTTCATATTTGGTAGATGGGGTACCCAATAAAAGTTGAACGTAGTATAACAATATGGATATATTTGTCTTTTCCTTCAAACTGCCTTGAAATTGAAGGCCTTGATAAACTTCTTCAGGGAACTGAAGTCTTCTTACTGCTTTTAAGTTGAACTTCGTAACATCGATAATACTCTGCTCCGTGAAGTTAGTCAGGCCCACTACTGCCAACTGGAAGACTGTTTCGTGTTGGATGCGATATGAACGATAGAACCGCTGTATATTATCTTCCACGTTTCATTCCTGTAGCTCTTTTTCTGAGTTCTGATAGCCAGTCTTCCGATCCTGCTGTGGGCTGTGTTGGTTTCTAAAAAACGATTTACAAGCGATTAAATACTCTTATTACTTGACATACAATTATGTGTTTCGAGTAAAAACATGTTACCGAACCTACAGCTAAGTGAGATTACAACGGCAAGGTAACTGCCTAACTTCTAGATGCAAACCGATGGCTGAAGGGCATACATCATAGGATTGTTTATTAAGACAAAGTAATATCAAGGTATACAAGAGGATCTCGCTATATAACTCCCTGTATTGGTTGTAGTAGACTATAGGAACTATAGATGATCATGCAGATCCTCTTGAACTTTATTAGATTATTTTACGAGCCTTCCTTTACATCGCCTTGACAGGTTCTATCTGTCAACCTGTCGGAAACCTGGGTCTTTTCAGCTGCCTCACACTAGGGCTTAAGCTCCCTATCATCATCATCATCTCTATAACTATAAAAATAACAACAACAAAATATAGTTTCCCAACTAGCAAAGTAGTGGTATAAGCTTTTGGTAAAGAACCGTTCAGCCATAAAAGCTCGCTCTCTATTGTTGTTGCCTGAACACCAAAATGCTGGCTTAATGTTGTGTGGAATGCAAATTTGTTTTCTGCAATATATTTGCTCTAAAATGAGGTGTTTAAAATATTCTTAAAGCATAGTTATACAACACCTTATAGGGCAAATTTTTAACTGTTGCGTAAACTATTTTATACGGCATATTTGCAAGTTAGTCAATATGTTTGTGGCACCCATGCTAACGTTTATAAAACAAACCCGAGCCTTGTTGCTTTGCTGTGCAATTTACTACATTAGCCAACAAATTGCTCCCAAACGGAAGCACTTATACAACTGTTACATATGCTAAATATCTTGGTAAACAACTTCACTATAACCTAACTTTCTGCTGTCATATTTTTGTTAAAATGCCATAACCAATGTTTTAAGACAAACAACGCATGCGTGTCGGTTCAAAAAGTTTTATCAACTGTTCAAACAGAAGATATAGATCTGGTACAAATTCTGGGTAAATCATTCGACTCTGTCGGTATTTCATTTCAGACATTTGTCAAATTGTTGTATAACACCTGCAGGCAACACCAAAATATTCTAATAACCTAAAGACAACATGGACGATGCCATAATTGTACACAACCACCCGCCATATTGGGCAAACGTTTATTCCTCTATTTGATATTAAATAATTATGTTTCAGTTCTAAATTACAGATATAAAGTGACAAAAATTAGTGGAATTGTGTCTAAATATAGGATTTGTGGAAGATTTTATGCAGATAAGTTCAGTTTTCCATCGTAAAAATCTAGACATACTTTTGATCATTGTCAAAATATGAATCAAATACGAAGTCCATAGAAATTGGGTAACTAATTTGCACGATAATCACAATAAAATTTGCTGCGCAAGTAATTCAATAGCCCTATATCAAAGTGTAGAAGTTTATCATATACCTGTGTATGAAATTCACAATGGCCGATATGTAAGTAAACAAGATGACTGTAATGTGTTAGTTATACTAATTGACATATAAATCCGAACACCCAGTTTAAACGGTTTTATTTTAATAAAATTTTGTATAAGTACTAAATGAAGCATAATAAGTAAATGATAAAAAATTCAAAATGATTGCACTGCTTTAAAGCCCTTTGACCTTTAATAATGTGTGGATGCACCCTGATGTGCTACGCATTCTCCAACGCGCCTAGGCATGCTTCTGATTAGGTGGTCAATGTCCTCCTGTGGTATCTCATTCCAGGCAACCACCAACTCCTCTCGAAGTGCTTCTAGAGTCTGAGGAGGACGTTGCAAATTGAGCAATCTCCTACCCATCATATCCCACACGTGCTCAATTGGGGCTAAGTCGGGAGATCTTGGTGGCCATGGTAACAATGTGATATCATTATGTTGAAAGAAGTCTATTGTGACTCTTGCAACATGTGGTCGGGCATTATCTCTTTGGAAGGTTGGATCTGCCAGGGTGTCAAGATAGGGTAAAAGATGGGGTTCTAAAACTTCGTGGATATAACGCTGCGCGTTCATGTTACCTCTGATGAAGCTTAAAGGTGACCTGGAACCATAAGCCATAGCACCCCAAACCATAACTCCAACAGTGTCATGGACATATCTTTCAACAAAAAACTGTGGATTCCTCCTTTCACCACGTCGCCTTCTTACCCTGGCACGACCATCGTGCATGCCTAAACAAAATCAAGACTCGTCACTCAAGACAATACTGTTCCATTTCTGATCCCAGAGTGACCGTTGTCTGCACCACTCAAGGCGATTACGTCGGTGTAAGGATTAGAGGGCGACGTGGTGAAAGGAGGACTCCACAGTTTTTTGTTGAAAGACATGTTCATCACACTGTTGGTGTTATGGTTTGGGGTGCTATAGCTTATGGTTCCAGGTCACCTTCAATCTTCATCAGAGGTAACATGAACGCGCAGCGTTATATCCACGAAGTTCTAGAACCCCATCTTTTACCCTATCTTGACACCCTGGCAGATCCAACTTTCCAACAAGATAATGCCCGACCACATGTTGCAAGAGTCACAATAGACTTCTTTCAACATAATGATGTCACATTGTTACCATGGCCACCAAGATCTCCTGACTTATCCCCAATTGAGCACGTGTGGGATATGATGGGTAGGAGATTGCTCAATTTGCAACGTCCTCCTCAGACTCTAGAAGCACTTCGAGAGGAGTTGGTGGTTGCCTGGAATGAGATACCACAGGACGACATTGACCACCTGATCAGAAGCATGCCTAGGCGCGTTGGAGAATGCGTAGCACATCAGGGTGCATCCACACATTATTAAAGGTCAAAGGGCTTTAAAGCAGTGCAATCATTTTGAAATTTTTATCATTTACTTATTATGCTTCATTAAGTACTTATACAAAATTTTATTAAAATAAAACCATTTAAACTGGGTGTTCGGATTGATATGTCACTTAGTATATATATTCTTCACTTCGTCTATACAATACATAGGAAATAGTTTGGTTGCAATAAAGTAGAATCACGTAAGAGAATAGTTGTATAGTTGACAAAAACTGAATCTTGCACTGACGCAAATGTCCTATAGCGGCTGCAAGAGGCTTACACTTTTGTTTTATAACTGTTACCTGCAGCCCTTATACAACCTCTTAAATGACTGAAATGCCCTATTAGGTGTGCCCATTCCGCTTGTATAGCTGTTCTAAGAGGGTTTTGCTAATGTTCTTACAGTATACAATGCTGTTTAAGGAATACTGTATAATCATTCTTGCAACTCCAATAGGAGTGATAATTGTTAGTTGGGTTGTGACATTGATCCAGAAGAGGAATAGGTGGAAAACCTAACACGATCACATTCACTTGCAGACACATAAATTGAACACCCTGTATATTATTCAATCTAAGATTCTACGCGAGATTCTAAATATATTTCAAGTACACTATCCTATACCCAAGTCTAACCATTTTTGGGATATCTCAAACTTTGCTTAAAAAATGACAAATGCAGATCAATGTTTTATAACAACTGTTGCTGTTATTGTTATCTGAGGTTCAAAACTCTTCGGACCCTTTCTTTTAAAAATAGTAATTTTTCGTGGGACTGGACTTTCCTGTGCCAAAAAGTTAGCACCTGTTTCATTATATTGTACTTTCGTTGCGCGGCGTTTTAATACACTTTGGTATTTTATTTTTTGTGTTGAGTCTACTCAACGTAGAGCAAAGTTGCCCCCACGTCACAGTCGTGACAATAGCCTGTAAAATTATTTTATCATCGTGCGAGAAACAGTGGTCTGCTCAATGACTAGATCTTTACTTTGAAAATCTGGATTCGTCAGACGTTTTAAACATACTTTCATCCGATGAAATGTTTAATGCAGTTCCACTCCATTGTACACTTTTGCCCAGAAAGCTCTGAGCTAAGCATTCAACATTTTCCTCTTCAAACTAAAATATACTTTGGTACAATTTGGTTATAATCTCTAGCAAAGTGCCACAATATTCGCATGACCTTTTAAATCTTAACGCTTTCGAAGCATTCAACAAATACAGTTTCGAAATTGCCAGATGTCAATATTTTGGGAAGGTATTTTTTGCAAGACCGGGAGTGTCGGTATTGTGTCTCGCGAAGCGCTACGGTAGACCGTAGTACTGAGTACCAAGCTGTTCGTTGTTCAAAATAACAAACAAACATGTTTCTTTTTGTATGAATTATCAAGTTTTAAGCCGAAGACAGAAAGGAGCGTATGAATAATTGAGGGCTTAAATTAACTCTCTTGATATAAAACGTAGACGGTAAGTAATATAAGTAAGAGTAAACATCAGTTGAAAGTCATATTTCACTCAACGGTAGCATCAAACGAAACATGTGCCTCGATTTATATTCCGAAATATGATTCAGTATCATTAAAAAGGCCTTTTAATGCCAACTGGAAAAAGAAGGAGTGTGAAAGGGTGTTCTGTTGAAGTTACTTATGCTTCCAGATTATATGATCCTATTCATCAGTCATTAAAAGTAATATTTAACGTCAAATTCCCTTCAGCTTAATTTATATCTGTACATTTCACAGCACATTAGGAGTTCCTCGGTATTCCCGCTACGGAAAGACAATCTTTTTATAAAAATGATGGATCGGTCGCATTTCACGGAGCGAATGGGCGATTAAGTTTGCAGATAACTTTTCTAAAAATACACATGCAGACAGTTGCCAAAATGCACTTGTTCGTTTAAACTTGGAGTCAATTTGTTCATCTGTCGTGCTACATTCAACTGTACGTGAGCAAAACATTAACCAAACGGTCATGCTACAGAATGATGGATTGTAGAAATTACGTAAATTGTTCGACATATTTTTATTCTAGTGGCTCGGGAGATCCGTTTCTGAAATTAAAGTAACTGACAAAAAAAGCTTTGCGAGGCATAAATAGGTAATTTATAGATGTAATTCACGCTTGTAAGAAAAACAAGTTAGCTAGTTACCGCTAAAACCATAACTATGATTCCAGAAAATAGAACACTCTGGTTACAAATTTTTATCGCTATTTTCAAAACTAAAAGTAGAATCAATTACTGAACAATGTGAATACTATATAATTTGTGAATTGAATTATTACGGGGATGTCAAGAAAATTTCCAGACAATTATAACTAAAGTGAAAGTATTAATGTTGGGAATATTATTGATTTTAATGTTGATCTTTCATGTCTACCATTTCAAGGATGAAGCATCTTGGTTGTTCTAAGATCGATTTGTTGAGTTCTTTTTTATATGATTGAATTGAGTTAATTATTTTTAATTATCCTGGTTTAAAGTTATAGAATATTTTTCCCAAGAAAAAAGATCGTTGAGTGATCGTTTTTGATGTTTGTAGAATACACATTGAGCTTTGATTGACACTGGTTCTGTAGTTATGAATGATATGCCTCAAGTTTTCGAAAGTTCGGTATGATGTACCTAGACCACTATAAAAATAAATTTGCGTGCAATATAATAGTCGATCCTCTATATATAGAGAATGACTTGTAAGTAACGTCCCTAAGGATTCATTTTTGAATAACATCAATCTTTCTGTAACTATTATTCATAACTCCTCCCCACCCCCAAGTAAAAGTTCCGTATTTTTTTGCTATGTTTTAACATTGTTATCTTTTTAATGCGTTTTTTGTCTTCGTTCTGATGACCGTGGGACGATTTGACAAATAGGGACTATTTGAATTGTAATGTATAAAATGGCTTTTTTGCGCTTTCTCTTATCAGGTTCCCATTTTTGCGAAATTCATACTGACTTAGAGAGTTGTGTCACTCCGGTCCGGGAGGATCGAATCCGACCTTCAGTCCAATCGGGTCCGATTGAACCAAAATGTAGAAAACTAACACCACATCACGTTTTTCTGTGGACTAGCGGCGTAAGTGCATGCAAGGATCAAAGATCCGTGCGTCGATTATTCCTGTGAATCGTGCGATGCGGTGTGTTCGCTGATGTTTTGAGCTCCAAAACATTGAACGATTTCGAATTTCCAATTGATAAAAGAAATAAGCGGGCACAGGATGTTCCGAAATTGAAGGGTAATCCTGCATGTGTATATAGGTCACGTCGTGGCCTACTAGATGGTAAAATTTAGTTTTCAAGATTTTCAGCAGTAATTTTTTTGACAAATTGGCTTATATTCAGTTAATCCCTTAAGGTGGCAAGAAACCGACATAAAAGTCTAACTCTTTGGACATCCTGAAGAGAACGAGGATCAAATACGACCGAAAAGGTTGGCCAAATATCTGCAATCTTTTAATTGGTATTATTGTTATTCGCCATCTGCTGTTCTTTTGGTTTTATCGCAGTTATAATGAAGTAGGGTCAACTGATGTTGAAAGAACATCGTCAGCACCAACCCTCTAACTAAAAAATGGGGTACCTTCAAGAAACCGACATTCCCAAAACAGTAGGCTCTAATACTGGATAATGCTTTCGTCTTCCAATATTGAAATAAATCTGATGATCTGAGCATCCAACAGTCCATGGTAGAGTGATGGTGTTGGACTCATTAATCTAAACTCTACAGTATACCATATATCTTACAACTCGGTCTAGATACAGAATTCAGTCTGTCAGTCGAATCATCGACCGGCACGTGAGTCAATTGGAACGAAACGAACAGATCAGACAATGGAACTCTTCCTTTAATGGACCCGGACTGCCCAACACTCTGTCTGGTGCCTACTTGCAGAGTCAGATTGAAGCAGCCTTGTTGACGCTATCGATAGCTCTCCAGCTCATCTGCAGCATGACCTTTCTTGCGCAGTCCAGCAGTTCAGGGTCACATTTATAACCGTTTCTTGAGGATTGAGTGTCATTTGAGGAACGAGCTCTTCTTGGATTTTAATCAAACAATGACGTCTCATTGAGAAACGTTCAAGGGAGGCTTTCACATTTGTGTTTCACATAGGTCACATCAATTGTCGTCACAGGCTTCCTAAATATGGAAAATTCAAAAAATATTTGTAATTTGCACGATTTTCGATGCTTCCAAAAGCAAAAAAATATAAAGTTATTCAAATTTTTCTATACCTTTCTCATCAAGAATAAAATCCAGCACTATAGATAATAATTTTTACTTGTTGTCCGGTCTGGTAGGCCAATATTTTTTAATTAAGAGGTTTGCAAGCTATTTAAAAACTACCTTATTTTTAATATTATCTTCAATATTCAACTACAATTTATGTACATTCAAAGTAAATAATGTTCAGCATCACAAATTGACTAAAATGTGCTTTCAGCCATTTTCCAGATATTTGAAAATCAAAAATACAGCTCGGATCCAGTTTTCGTTGCTTTTTCTCTGCTGTAAACCAAATGGCAGATTAAACCGTGCCATATACGATCCGCATCTTTAGCTTCTAGATTACTAGATTCCGACACAGGCTACCATTTTTGGAGACCTAGGATATTTAGCTTAACTACATATATTAAGATTTAACCGAAGAGTCCTTGAATATCGTTTCCCGAGAAAGTAAGTGAGCTCAAAGACGTCAGTTGATAAAACCCACGATCCATCAGTTAGCTATTCTTAGCGGATTAAATATTCTACCAGCTGTCGCATACTGAAGCAACCATGTTTACGTAGATTAAAGGAATACCTAGTCACACACCCGGTCACATCCAAATTGTACGCTTTTCCACCAACGAAAATAACTTGTTTATACAAGCGAACACGAAGTGTGTCCTAAGGTGACATCTTTTATGTTGACACGTGAATTATTTTGAGTTCTGTAAGACCAGTTACACAAAATTTTATATTTTGCCTGTTACTCACGCATAGTCGATAATTCTCACCTTCCTGCGGTTGTGACTTAGAACACACATGAACGAACTTCTGGTCTCCGTTTCCTTGAGAAGATTTGCAGATGTGCTTGATCGTTTTTATGCTTTCCACAGTATTGAAATAATTAGTCTTTTATTTTAACAAAAACGTAGCAAGCAGAAAAGGGAGACTAATGGCGAAGTTCAGTCTCAGGCTCATTCACCATACTCGAACAACCAAAATGTACAAAGCAGCAAATATTTGGCAAGGATCCGTTTTGGGGACTAGCAGAAACGAACGACACCCTGGTATAATCCGGCCCTCCATTAAACCCGTGTTTTTTGTTAGTCAGAGTGTATTTTGTAATCATTGAACTGTACCAGATTCTTGCGTGCCCAAACAGTGACATTCCTCCAGTTATCTCGTCAGACAAGAAGTTGCTGCTAGTCTTCTTTCCTCCAGTTAACTAGCAGACTTCGGCTTGGCACTCTCAATCATAGAGTGCTATCATCAGCAGGGTTAAAAAACGGACTGAGACCGGTCCACCCCTTTGGCCAATTCTCAGACGGTATGACCGATTTTTCATTAAAAGACCGATTCAGTGATCTACAAATTAAACTCTTCTATGTGATATCTCATTCAGGCATGTTCGCTTACTTTGGGTTGCACACCGTCACGTTCACCTTGCATGGTTTTTCAATAGGTGAATCGGTTTTTATCAAAACTAGTTCAGAACCCTCTCGACAAACAAGACATTCGACTGAAAAGCCATTTTTGGGTCACCTAACTCAACTATAGCAACGGAAGTAATTTATCTCATCTATTATGTCGCTGCTTTCCGAATTTCATAGGAAAACTTGTCAGCTTTTTGACTCTGGTCATCCTGGTCACGTTTTTCTATTGAGAACTACAATGAGGTACTTCTCTGTTAAATTTGGTATTCATGAGTTCTCAACAGCTTTCAAGATAATTACAAATATGGCTTGAAGTTTCCTCAAAGGATTATTCAACCCCCTCCCGCCCCATCTTAAGGATATGATTTCCGCAATTCTCCGTAAATGCTTTCTATCTTAAGGATAACATTATATGCAAAATATACTCCTACTCTCAGGATGGCCTGATTTGAATATTCGAGCTTCATCAGTTTCAAGAATGTTAACACCCTTTACCCCATGGGAGTTTAATTTGCAAGTGATCACGTTTTATCTAACAACCAAATATATGAAGCCCATACTTGTAACCTTAATTTACAGAACACCCAGTAAGCTTTAACCCCTGCTTCAAGTCCACGGTGTTCCATTTTCACAGCAAAAGGAAGCCTGTGTCCATCTCCAAGGGCTAATATATATCTATGCTGAAGTTTATCAAAATAAGTTTAGCAGTTTTGGCCTGAAACATACATACATGCATACAAACATTCAAACATTCATACAAACATACATACAATCACCCGTGCAAACATACATACAAACACACATGTAAACATACATACAAACATGCATACAAACATACATACCAACATACACAACAAACATACATACAAACATACATACACACATACATACAAACATACATACAAACATACATACAAACATACATACAAACATACATACAGACATACATACAAACATACATACAGACATACATACAAACATACATACAAACATACATACAAACATACATACAAACGTACATACAAACGTACATACAAACATACATACAAACATACATACAAACATACATACAAACATACATACAAACATACATACAAACATACATACAAACATACATACAAACATACATACAAAGATACATATAAACATACATACAAACATAGATGCAAACATACATACACTTTCACATTTAGCATATTCATAGGAGAAAATGTTTCACAATCGCATTGGTCTAATCAGGTAAATTGTCACTACACTGCAATGGATTCATATGTCTTTTATGAATCTAAAATAAGGCTCACCGTGTATTCTGGCCCAGCTTATGTTGGACGCTAAACCACAAGCTCTGTGCTCTATTTTAATTCGGATAGTAAACATACGATTGAAGATGCAGGCCCATTCGTCACTAACGTCTATTACAGATGTATATCAAATAATTGCAATTGCAATGTAAATAAGTCCATGAAACTTGGATGTAAAGCAACTTCATCAAGAAAACAATCCTAGGTGAGCATTTTATTCTCGAATTTATCTTCCAGAAACCTCCCAAGCTGTCGCTATGGAAAACTTATAGCGAAAACAACCACAGAGAGATAAAACACTGAATACCAAAAAATGCGACTAAATCCCCATCACGAGCCATAAAAACGGCTATAAAATTTGGATTCATAGAATTTACAGTGTAAACACTGCTTTATGTAGTTGCTGCGGTTTCCCGTGTCATTATCATTAATTAGGAAAGTGTGATTAAAGTTATCTCTTCGTGATCGTACGTGTAAACATGGTATATCAGAAATAGACGAGGAAGCTTTTGTGCTGTCTTAGAGGAATTATCTTTTCCTCTTGAATATTTGTTTAGGTTACTATCAGACTCCGAAGCGATTGTGATACTATTTCAGGTTAAGGAGCAGAAGCATTCCCACTCCCAAAAAAATGCTCAACCCACGCGGTCCTGGACTTTGCTAGATTTGCGCAATGCTTTTTTCATGCGATCTTGCAACGCGCGGTAAGTAGCGGCAAAAAATAAATGGGCTGTCAACTTTCATCTTGAAGATCGATAAAATAATCTTTTTAATTTGTACTTTTAAAAAGGCTCCCTAGGTGATAGAAAGATGGTGGTATAACGTAGCGATCAGAAAAGCATGTAGTTGTATCAACACGACAGAAAATAGGTTCAGATTAATCGATATAGAAATTTGTGATCCCGGTAACATTACCAACCTCTTTTTCCTATTTTGGTTGATTTAGGGAGGGGTGAGGATTGAGTGTCATTTCAAAAAAAGAGACAACTGTTTGGTTCCACCGTATTTGGTCACGTTGGTCAAATTCTGTCAAACCAGTCCTATCTTTGGCCGCTGGGTGGCGCCACTTTCTATAGTACTCTACTTACACCAGAAGATAGGTTTCAGTTATTAGATTAATCGTTATAGATGTACAGCTTTCCTTCTCGCGCTCTCGTTCATTTCCTATGCCATCCACGAACTGTGTTCTCCGTTCAAATCTGCCTGTTACGTAACTCCTATCAACCCTTATGATGACCTGATTAATCTACGGCCTCCGTACGCGATCAGAGCAAGTAAGCCCTCCCCCGTGCCATTCATCAATACGTCCTTCACACATTATACAAGAAAATCGACTACATATTCATTCCACACACGTATTGTATATGGGGGTAGGGGTGTATGGTGGTCTATTTCCTACCCGCCTTCAGAATCCGGTAAGCCTCATACATAAGTGCTCTCTTGTAGAGCGACCCCTTTAAAGTTAACGCTTGTTGTTGGCATCATGTGGAGCTTTTCTAAAGCATGGTTCACAAGACTGTTTCTAGTACAACCTCTGAAATGTATCGTCCAGTAGACCCTAGAAATATGAGCCTGCTTCTGCTACGGAGGCTAGGCATCATTTAATTTGATCACAGATCCTTAGTACACTATAGACCATATACTCTTCTATACTATTTAGAAACGAGTATCGAACGTTATCACCACCTCTTCCAACCACAAGCGTTAGCGAAGGTCACTTCTCGAGCACCTTTTGTCTCTTCTGATATTATTTAAATAGATACTAACTGTTCCGGATAACAAAGTTGACTTATCCCATGAACACAGACAGGTTTTTAAATCACAAAAAATTCCGTTTAGTGTTGTGGCAAATAACTATTCCGCGATTGAAATGACAGTATACTTACTCAATCCCCTTACTTCCTGATACCGGTCTAGCCTGATACTTTTCCACCACTTTTATAAATACACAAAAACGTGACATTTTTGACTTTTTTTAGAAAGGACTATTGTACTTTTTCACACTTTCGACTACTGACAATTAACGTAAAAATGCTCTTGAAATTTCAAACTGTGCTCTTTAAATACTGTTAGTGTGGATGGCTTTCTCTAGTCTAGATGATCCTAGAAGCATGGTGCAGTGTCAGTTGCCTGACTTAAATGCATAAAAACGAAAAAAAATCGTATCACAAGTCCACAACAAAGTTGTTGGTCGATAGACAAGCATGGAGGAATTTTTGGTATCGGAATTACAAAGATCCCTGTGAGAGATGCACATTCACCAAAAATACCACAATAAGGCCTAAATTACTTTCCTATTTGTCGAGCGGAAAAAATAGATGGGGAAAAGATAGTGGGACCCCAGTACAGCATATCCCACTTTTTTATTTAATAGGCCTGTGCAATGTGCATGGAGCTTACATACCGGGCCAACCAACGAAATGAGAAAAAACGATCCCAAAACTTGACGCGCAGTGATTGGAGTGTACCAGCTACGCTGCATGTGAAGAGTATCTGATGTTATAAAAACTTTTAATCTCAAACTGACAGTTTGATACTAAAAAAATCTCCTGCGTATGGTTCTAAAACCTTAGAAGCTAATCAGCAGAGTGAACACTTACATGTTTTACGAATAACTTCTGTTTTCATAGATATAAATCACACTTTTCGCCGATAATTTTTATTAAAACAAAAGTTACTCGTAAAATTTGTTGCCTCCTAGCTATCATAATTATCTTTTAGGATCCTGCCCATGAGATTGCACGATTCAAGTCTAGTATCGCATAACAATGGAATTGTGATGTTCCATATTTTGACTAGGAATCAAATCAGGATCACTCGTGTCTGTCCAGAGCTCCTATAAACAACACATTTAGTTCCACCAATTTTGTTTCTCATGATATTACATTTTTAAAACACCTGGAGCAAATTCTTGAATATTTTGGTTATTCCTCTATCAACGACTTAATCCATAAATCTGGTCAGTCCTTCGATGAGAGATTCAGTTTTTTACCAGCACTTTGAAGAATAGCAGCAAGTCCAAGCAATAAACAAGATACTGTTCCGCCGCACAAAGCGAGGCTGTTCAATAGTTCTTCACAAATAGCTAAATAACAGTTAAGCAATTACATCAGATTTTCAACTATTTACACCAAGGATTTACAAGAAATAAGCAATAGATAGGTGAGTTAAATCACAATGAACTAAATAGCAATCCGTTCATAAGGCAGAACTGTCAACGTACAGCGTCGTCAGATGCGTCGGGCACAACTTCTCTAGAATAAGCACAAAAATCCCCCACCTACTTTTTCAAAAAAATCGCAGCCAATTAATGGAAATTGATAGGTTTGAGAACATTGCATCCCAAAAAAATTTCACAAAAAAAATTCCCCAACGTTTTTGGGTAAAGTCCACCAACATTGCAATTCTTAGCTGCTTTCCAATGATCTTGTTGGGTTACTCTGAGTATCTCGGAGCAATTCAGTAGTGTTCAGCACCAATACCGTTCCCCTGGACGTTGTATTCTCATGCATTGTTTCTGGAGCAGTTCGGGAGCGTACCACGCTGAAACCAAAAAGCACTGGAAATCAGCTCAGGCGTCAAGTTTCGGGATCGTTTTTACAGCTCGAACACCATTGATGCCGCTTCTCCTCGTATATAGGGCCTGTGAATATATGCTCTGACATTGACAGCTCGACGTGTCACGTCTAGTCAGGCTCGATCGGCATTCGGGGTGGAAAGTAAATCCTACTGATTCTCCCATCTGTGAAAAGATATAAACGATTTGAATGAGTTTTCCTCCAATGTGCAAATGTCAAGTACGCCTCTCCAAACACACTTTCATAAAAACAGAATATATGTGAACAACTTACTTTAGCTATTGCAGTTTTGTCTAGATGGAAAAAGTCACATTGTAGTTCTATAGAACAGACTTTAACGGTAATTTGCTCAAAAGTACTACAGATAGCGCAGCTTCTTTGCAGTTGTGGCTATTAAAATAAAGGAAACTTAGTCCAGGAGAACAACGGGAAGCTGAATAACAAACTTTTTTTTTATATAACGCATCGAAATTTTGGGAGACCATATTTATATAGACTACTCAAATTAATTAGCTTTGACTACTTGATTCTTACACTAATACTTGTCTAATTTGATCGCAGTTTTGAGGGAAATATAGTATCAACTTTAAACGACGCTTGAAAGCGCATCGAATTCGAATAAAGGTTGACGAGATGTCCGACAACAAAAGTTACAGAAATCTTTATGTGAAGTTCCGCCATGATTTTACGAGCTACGAAAAAGTTGTATCTATGTTTTATGATATTCTGGTGTTATGATCAGCGTATGATATTGGTGTAGACGTACCCTGACCCAGCCCGCCTCCCAGTCAGCGTCTCATACACACTGCCACCGCGGTGATAAGAGTGAAGCCATGTAATATTAGGCTCTGATTTGGGCACGGCGCCATACGCTCGTTGCTATCCAGAAAATAAAAGGATTCATGCCAGGCTGTGTGATGGACTTTTCTGATATATTCGTGGAGGAGGCAGGGGGGTTTGGAGTCCTGTTCCCTATAAGAAACCTCGACGTGCTGACGGAAGAAGTATTTATATGGGGAACACACATCGCATACAAAGTGCAAGACAATGTTTTCTTTTGGATATGCCAAGCCTACCGTAAGAAAAAAGCAAACGAAGACGCAAGATCTTATATCTTTTTTTTACGGAGCCTTCCGGTCAACATCTGAAGGCATTGCAGACTGTAAGGCTTACTTATTTACTTTGCTCGTCAAATCTACAATACCCCCTCCAGCAGTCTGGTATTCTGTTCCGGCTGCTACAGTTTTGCCGGTACTTTAAAATTACTAAATTTCATCGTTTCTAGCTTCGATCACCGAATGAGTTGATGCCTTGTGCGATCTAGCGCAGTAGGATTCGTATAGGACATGGAAGGCTCACTCTGTTTCTCTACCACATTATTTGCACTTGATTCATCATAGAGCTCTATTTTGTGCAGGTGCTCTTTCAGGTTGTTGTGGCCTGCACTTGTACGGATTTGCTTTTTGCTCATTGAAAGCAGTCCCGATTTTGTTTTAGAGCATCGCTGGACATTGGAGATGAGTCCTTTCACACAGCTGCACCCAATCGCTAAGTTCCAATGTTCCCTGTGTCTTACCCAATATTTGACCTGTTCCGCGTTGTAGTTTTTGGCATCATAAGGGGGATGCCGAGTCTCCAACGTCACACTGTCTTCAGTTTTTAATGGCACTCCCAAATCAGCTTTAATGTTACTCTAGGACTACCTGCTTAATATCTCACACCCTTATAATCTTTACCTGGAAGCGCATTTTCCTCATATGCGAGTACAAGTAGCCGCAGAGACAGGAAACCTAAATATTTCCTTAAATACCGAGGTTGTAGGAATGCTACCGAAAGGTTGATGATATTTTGTAATAGTTTTGAACTACATAAAGATGGCAGAATGGGAAAATCGTATCAGATGGATTCTCAATTTTGACACTTCAGTAACGAAGGGCCAATTCTTAGAATATGATGAGAGACAGAGACGCCTGGCAACTGATGAGTTCCTGAGGAGTAAATACACATAATCTATTTCTTATTAGGAGGGAACCGCAAGATGAAGTAGAAAGCTTCAATCTACTATTTAAAGAAGTGCCTTCATTCAGGTGGAGATTCCTCCCCTATAGTCAAAGCAACGGCACTACAGAAATGCGTATCGGGTGTGTCATTAATACAAAACTCCGGTTGTATCTCGGCAATCATTCAACCTATCATAGAGTTATCGGATAAATCGGATAAAAAATTGTATAATAGAATTGACAAGAAGAATTGGCGGAAACTATTTTCGTGTTCCTGAAAGGACCACTTGGGGCGGTAACTCTAACCTCAAAAATAAAAATGCCGCTTTTACTACCCAGAGTATAGCGAGGAAACATTTTAATTGACGTAATGTAATTCGAAAATGAGATATCGTCTTTTTTGGATGTTATTACGGGAAACCATCTCACTTACTTCTTCCGATCTGCAGGTCTGTCCGCGGATTCTTATCCCCGCTATAACTTGGAAGAACCGGTATGATTTTGATGAAAGTTCCACATTATGTTACTAATATGACAAGACTGAAAAATCTTTGTAGTTTTCGGAAATCGGCCCATTGGTGGCGGTGACAGGGCGAAGAACGGAAAAATAAAAGGGATGCCCCTGATCATTTCGAAGACATTTTTTGAAGAAGTTGGAAGTTAGAGGTTAGGTGCTGTATGGGGTAGGAGGTTGTATCGCATAATATTTACGGCTGACACAGCAGCACAAGCTACCCAGGAATATGCGATTTTCCTTATCAGCAACACACTCGGTGTCCAGCGCAGCGGGGTAATGCATCTTGCACTCATAGCCGATTATACAAAAAAAAAAATAATTCCAGCTATCCTCATTCTATACCAGCTGTAACGCCTTCTATGGCCGGCGAACGTACGAAAGTTGATTAATATTGTGTATATAGCGCATATTAAAAATCCTTACTTACAATTTTTTTTAAATCAACATTACTGTTTTTCACTGATACCCATTCTCATACTCATAATTTTTACTTAGACACGATACATGCTCCATATATTTTCCAAAGCTGTACGGGAAGTACAAACCCAATCCACGTGGCACTATTTTTCCACAAATATTCACATTTAACATATAGCTTTCCAAATTCTACGTGATATTTTGAAGTTTTGTCTTGGTACGATTTACTCCTATTTTGATTGGTTTAGGAAGGGAGGAAGGTTGAATGTCATTCCAGAAAAAGGGACAAAGTGAAAAAAGCACTAAATTGTCATTATGAAGCCTAATTCCAGAAGGTACCAACTATTACAGTTGACTAGACCAAATGCTTACTTCACTGAACGGTTAAAATCCTCAGGTCATCCACGAGAGGGAGGTCGCCAGCTGGACCACAGAGATCGGTGCGACTCTGTGAATATCTGTTGTACGAAAAACACAGATGATACGTCATCTATTAGTAGTACATCTTTATTTTCTCCATATCACAATGTTGAGTTTTTCATTAGGCCTGTAATTCTCCTGTTTGCCTTCCGTCATTTGTCAGGCTAAAAGCAAACATTCACATGATATTCGAATAAGTAAAAACTTCCCCGGCTTATGAAGAAGCAAGATAGGGAGGACATGACATTTTGAACCCGCTCTGAGGTCAAGCATAAAACTAAAGTTGTTACCGTTTTCCTAACAAAACTTACTCCCACTTGAGCAAACAACTCGCTATATTAAATCCTAACGCGGTAAATAGCTGAAAAATAAACTTTATGGAGCATAATGCCGATATTCGATCAATATACCGGGTTGTTTGCTCACTCAAAGTTTGAGCTGCCAGATAGACTGCTGTGAAAATGAAAAATTCTCCACTGGAGCTCAGCGTTCTCTGTAAACAAGGCGTCATGAAGCATCGTGACTTTGAAATCCGCCTGAAGCATCTCGGGAAATGAATATGTTATTGGCGTTATCTTATATGCTGCCATCTACATGGTACATGTGACGGTAAATGTTCCGATATTCCTGATATGGACGTTTTGTTTAGGACGTACTTGATACAGACAAGTCTAGATCTTCAATAATGCAATGTACAAAGTGTTCTGTTGCTTGCATGTAGATGATGTACGATGAAATAAGCTCTCATAAAATTTTCTGATCGTGCCAAAAACTCACTGCAACATCTGGGTCATATAGTTATTATTTACCAGATGCAAAGAAAGATCTAACGTTTGTACCCTCACAAAAGCACTTGTCTCCTTTCAATGTATATACTTGTATCTTAAATGACGATTGGAACGCTTACATTTAGAAACTTTAAAGTAAAAGGATTTACTGAAAATAAATTGATTGAAGAAGGTATCCTCAATTATGATTACGATACCAAGTGTTATGCTGTCTGTTTTTTGTTGTCCGTACATTTTGATATATACTTTATATTTCTATGTGACATGTTTATCTGATATCTTCATCTATTGTAAACCTAAGACTTTACCTTATTTTGTATATCTTACTACCTACACCGCTGGGCGAGGAGGTATTGTAATATTGTAATCACAAAAAATCATGTCACTGATTTCCTTCGGTTTGTCTGTCTGATTTCACACGAGGACTACTGGTATGACAAGGGCGAAAAATCTTTTTAGTTTTTGAAAATCGGTTCAATGACGGCGAATAAAAAAGACAATAGACAAAAGTAATTCAAACTTTATTTTTTGGCGTTTCAGACGATCCTGAATGTATTTTTAAAAAACTTAGGGGTGAAAGAACTGGGGCGGGAGGGGGGTTTTATAACAGGGGGGTCGGGGAGAGTGTATCGAAATTTTTTGATGTCAGCATATCAATACTATTCCAACCCCGAAAGTTCTACGCACCTATTACATATTTCACCCTTCAAATGGCCACGACCAGAGGTTAAAGAAATATGTCACCAAAAAATCGTCCTATACTCACCTCCACCATTTACAACCCCAAAATTCGATTTTTAAGCTCGGAAATTGTTTTTATGGAAATGATCTGAAACGTCTAAAAACGAAGTATTTATTTTTTCTCCGACTGTACCATTTTCCAGAAGATACATACCTTTTTGGGGCTTGGCATAGTAGTATACTTTAATTAAAATATGGACGGTAAAAACTATATTCCATTTACGAAGTTATTAGCGATTACAGCACTTCCTCACCAGAGGAGTAGGAAGCTAAATGTTGCTTTTAGACTGTCGCTCATGCAGTCGTCAGTTTTGCTATATTTATCTACATTCGAATCATCATCATTCGTAAAGTGCAAATTTCTGAACCCACCTTCCAACACCGATTCGCTCACGATTTGTATATCCAAACTTAATAGACATTTACAATTTGGACGGTGAGACAGTAAGACTCTGAATAAATTAGTTCCATAGCAAGTGGTGCATGAAACAAAGGCAAATGCGAAATGCAATTGTAGAAAGTGAAACTGTTCACAGTTTACTTTCGCCCGCGTATGCTAATGCCGCCTATCAATGCAACGACATTCTAAGACTGCGAGCAATTACAGATTCGCCGCAGCTATGTGCGGTTCTAATGGTTTGGGTTTGTTTACTTCTCGGTTTACTTAGCGAGGGACTCGATGCCATTGACCTTGCGTTGTTATTTTCCGTAAGTATGGCTTTAGATCGGTGTTTCACCAACTGGGCGATAACGCCCCTTTGTGGGCACTTAGGAACTTCGGGAGAGGGGGAGACCCGAAAGGAAATTAGGGGGCCTACTGAGTGGATAATTTTTGTTCCAGTTCTTCAATTGTCACAAGGACATTCGCTTCCAGAGGCGCTGATGCAGACGACCCTTTCGCCGCTCTTCAATTTCAATTGTTGATCCCACCCATCGCTCTTAAAGATTTGTCGACGACCCCGCCATCCCCTCTCTCTTCAATTTGCAATCGCAGATGCCTCAATAAGACGAGCATCTACTTGAACAATTTCGGGGGGCGCTAGAAAATAATTGATCCTCAAAGTCGGCAGTAGAAGATATTCGCTTGAGGACCTCTCTCCTAGATGATCCATCTGGAGACCTTTTTAGGACACAGCCTGGAAATATTTATTAACAGGGTGCGCTGAAAGGACCAAAAAATTTCTATTCTGGCAAATTGTGGGCATAGAACCTGAGCCGCCGATCAAGATCACGTACGATACGACTTAAAACTAATTTGCTCTGATGCGCATAAGGGGGTATCAACGCTGCATTAATCCAGGCTAAGGCAACCATACCATTTTCAACAAATAAGGCAGCAGATCCACTGCTGCTGCTGCTGCAGAGGAACAGCCTTAAAGCTGCAGTGGGATTGTACAGGTTGCATCACCACTTAAGCAGACTGGGCATGACTGAAGACGCTGAGTGTAAACTATGCGTGAAAGGAAACGAACCGGATAAGTACCTTTTGTGAAATTGTTCTGTAATTGCCAGAGTCAGGTACAATCTGAAAGATATTTCTCCAAATAAGCTGATTTAATTCCTGGGAAGGTTTGCGCTAGACCAATGAGTCACAGTACAGGATCGTGAGTGATCACTTCAAAAACAAGCTAACCTAACGGTGAATCCAGGTTTCATCAGTCAGTAAAGCATAGCAAAGTCAATTCTAATTTCACATGTATCGTGAATATCTACTAAAGAAGCTCTGATTAGGATCTACATTTTATTAATGGAATATTCTGTTCTTAAATTGAATTTTCTGTTTGACTAAGTTATCTAATAGGGCCCTTGTTCTTATGTACATTACTTGTTCATGATCTCTGAGCTCCAAAAGTGTTCCTTATAGGTTCTCAATGTTCGAAACGCCTGTAAATGGAGACAAATCCTAATTGAGAACAACAAATACGTTTTGCCAGTAATACATATACAGGGTATCTCACTGCAGCGGTCACTTACTGAGTAAGTTGACATTAGAAAATTATGAAAGCAGCATAACTTATGGAAGCAACTCGGTTTTCAGAATGGTGGCATTTTCGGTTATACCGAAAGCAGATACCAACTTGATATTTAAAAAGGAACACTCCGCATATTATTAAATTTTGAATTCTAGACAAGATTCTGAATACATTTCATGTATACCATCCCATACCTAAATTTTTGAGATATGTGAAATGTTAAGTTAAAGATGTCAAATGGAGGTTAACAGATTATGACAATATTTTTTTCGTGCTTTTGTTGATGCCGTACGATTTGTGACAGTTTTCGTATAGTAGAATGGTGGATTCTATTCCATGATAAAAAAAAATGAGAAAGAAAATCAAAAAACTCACATGTCATTTTTTAAATAGAAACAACTTTTTTATAATTCTATCGTATTAATCATTTTGTTGTCAACTTCGAAAACTCCAAGTCTTGAACTATAAGATAATCTTGGTCATGGATGAAATTGAGCGAACTAAGTGAGATTAAATGATAAAGAAAGCCATATTGAGCGCGTAAGAAAAGCCCCTTTATACAAAATCAATCTAGTCCTAGTATGATGAAATTTCAATTAAAATGGTTTGAATTTGTACAATTTGACTTTTTTGTTTTTTTACGCCCGTTTAGTAGCTCGAATAGAATCTGCTAAAGTTCTACAAGAAAATCGTTACAAATCATATTGCAGAAGCACACTGCTAGAAAAAATAATTATGATTCATTGGCCTGCATTTATAATTTATAAAAATTGAGATATATCAAAAACCGTTAAACTTGCATTGTATTTTTAGTCTCGTATAGAAAACAATCATTACATAATCAAGCGAACTTACCTGTAAGTGGTGTTCAATCCTAATTATGTGAAGGTTTCGACGAATTAAATACCACTTGTAGTACCCTCGTACCTCACCAAACCCTCGAGTTCAGAGCGCACACGCAGCGAAGGAAAGCGGTTCACTGCGCCCCCTACCCACCACCTATCTGGCCGCCTATAACCTCTCATTTTCTTCAAAGACAAGTTGTTGCAACAATTGAGTAATACATGGGGCGGGAGGGAGCTATTTACTTAGACCAGACCTTCACATAATTAGGATCGAACATCACTTACAGGTAAGTTCGTTCGATCATGTGATTATGTTCCAGTCTCGTCGTAGTAAATACTACTTGTAGTTGTTCAAAGCGAGTTGAAACATTATACTACTAACGCTCTACAATAATAACCGGTATGTTGTACACAAATTGTACGGAATGTATGTGTCAACTAAATGTACATTTCCATTGTAACAACTCAAGTTCGGACTTCTGGCAATAGGTAATACGCTATACATAGGTTCAAAAATTACCATCCTTTACATGGTAATAGGCAAATAACGTAATTATGCTCAACGTGTGGAGACTTGACTCACCTCAAATGCCGCTTGACCAAAGCTATTGTTGTGCATAAGAAACTAGTGAGAGGTTATAGGCGGCCAGAGAGAAGGAAGGTAGGGGGCGCGGTGATCCGCTTTCCTTCGCTGATTTGCGCGCTTTGAAGTCGTGGGTTTGATTAGGGACGAGGGTACTATAAGTAGTATTTACTCCGACGAGACCCGAACATAACTGAATCGAGTAGGGTGTTCTATTTAAGATTAGCAAATTGGTATGTTGTGTCGGTACAAAAAGGGGTGCCTCCATTTTGAAAACGTTGCAGCCAAATTTCTCCCATCACTTATACTATAAGCCCAAATCATCATAACTGTCGTCTTTTTCAGGAACCTATCGCTGCAATTCTATGAGGAACATCTGAGTAACGAGCTACCTAAGGACTGACAAGATCAAAGCATACCGTCTGTACAAAAGTGTCATATGAGGCAATGCTCTGGTTGAGCAAATGTTCCACAAAAAAAGTATGTGAACAACCCTGTTTTCATTCATGATCAAAAGCTAGACTGGTATACGCACGTATGAAATTCAGTGCTTTGGTGTAATTCGAAATGTCAATATATCGATGTACCAGCCACTTACGCCAGCATTTGGACGAGCAAGCAATTTTACTTTCATTTTCTGCTATTGATTGCCCAAACAGTTTCCATAGACGGAGTCAGTGAATTGTTTTGTCCTCGTACTAATCTACAAAAAACACAAGTAAGATCTGGTTCTAAAACTGTAGCATTTTGAAGGAGATGTCATAACCTCATCACCTTGACATCTAGCCTGAAGTCACTGTCTCGTTGATGATGTAATAGAATTATTTATTCCCTATAGAGACTTATACTCACAGCAATGCACCGTTTTATGAATACGGTGGTCAGGTTTCGACATCTAGGGAACATGATCCAGAATGGGCGTTACGCATGGTAGGGGAAACCCGGGCAAAGTGAATACCTTAAGCTGTTTTTGGTTATTGTAGATTAGTTATAACCGGGGAAATTAAAACAAATATTTATAAGCAGTCTTTATTTAAAGGACTAACGGAATTGTATAAGATTCTTCCTAAATATTAATTAAATTAAAAGTTATTAATCGAATTAACAAGAGTGACTAACTATCCACCTTGCCCGGGATTCCGGGTAAAGTGAATATGATACCAGGGCAAAGCGAATAGCAACATTATTTGGCTTGAAATTAAACTTACAAAGGAAATAAACCTTGAAAATCAGGAAAAAATATTTAAAATAACATGTTTCTAATTTTTGCAGTTATCGCAAACAAAATCGTCACTGCCTTCGAAGGCTGAGCACTCTTCATGGCACCATTGAGTACAAATACTACATTGTATCCAGTTTTCCGTTGGCTGATCATCTTCTTCAATGTACATTTCACCACAGAAAATGCAGCTGACATCATCAAATTTCCGTATTTTTTTCTGATTTCCATTTTCTTTTGCACTCCTCTTTGCTTTTTTATCAGTGATTTTAGATTTAACAGTTTTTTTGTTACCAGTCTTCAGAGAAGTTTTCGTCGAAACATCATCTAGTGGCTTCATAGCAGGCTTTTTTCCCTTTTCAAATTTCTGTTTCTGCTCTTCTTTTACTGGAGTACTCGTCAGTATACTAGATCTTTGTAACCTCCGTTTACGTGTTGTTGTTGGTCTAGCAGGCTGAGGAATAGGTCTCAAAACTGAAGGACTATAGTAGGTCTTAGAACATCCAGGTTCGGGTGAAGCGGCGGGAACAGTATTGCCATAGCTTTCTTTTTTAGTTTCAGATCTAATAGGAGTGCACGGTCGATCTTCAATATATATATTTACTTCGTCTTGAGACTGAAAATCACCTAAAGCAACAACTTCACCTGATGACGCAATAGGTAAAGAACTAACAGATTCTATAGTCTGTAAGGTTTCTCCTTCAATAGGGTTTATGAATGAATGAGAATGTTGAGTGGCATTTGCAAATGAAGGTGATATGGGCTGATCTTGAGGTTCAATCGAAGGTAACGCTTCAACAGCGGACTCGGGTAAATCAATGCTTTCTATTGGGGCCAAAGTTCCAGCTTGACTGTTTAAAGTGGATGTACCTGCAAGTACCTCGGCTGGTGTGAAATGCTCATCACCAAATGCGTGCTTGTTTACAGGCCAAATCCCAGGTTTTTCAAATCCATGCACTGCATTGATGGCCACGGCAGCTTTGAGATAAGCTGGTGCTAGCAATCTAGATACATCGTACTGATTAATGATGCGGCCAGGGTGAGATTTTTGGAAAATGTTAACTTCCCTTTTGAAATGCGTTTTCAGTGGGCCATACACAGCAACATCCATAGGTTGCATTTTGTTTGTAGTATGCGGTGCTAAGGATAATATTACCACGTTATTCTTGGTGGCATACTCAAGTGCAGGATAATATTTGTGGCTTTCATGGTTATCCAATATTAGTAGAACCTTTTTATCTGCTGTTGGCCTCACTTGCTCTACGAAAAAATGGATCCAGTTCAAGAAGACTTCCCCTGATGTCCAGCCATTAGGAGTACACGTTGCTTGAGTCCCTGGAGGACTACCATCAAGAAGCCTTGCTTGCATCTTCTTTCTTGCAAAAATCAGGAAAGGTGGAAGAAAACTGCCAGCAGCATTACAACACCCGATGACGGTTGTCAATTGGCCGCGTTCTGCACTTGCAATCATACCCACTTGTTTTTTCCCTTTTACGGAGATAACCTTTGGAGGCCTATTTGAGGTCGTTGATATTCCGGTTTCGTCCATATTGTATAGTCTGGAGGCTTCAATGTTATTTTTCTCAATGGCAGATTCAAGATTTTCATAAAAATGGCTCACTTCGCGGCGATTAAATCCTTTCAGCCTCGCTACAGATGTTGATTCTGGAGTTCTTAGTGTCAAGTTGGTATGACGTGATAAAAACCTTTGCAGCCATTCTTCTCCAGCTTTTTTATTTTTATTCCAACTCTCAGGGTAACGCAAATTGTTGCGGTGTGCATACTCAAATGCTAGACTCATGAATTCATCCCGAGTAAGGCCAAAAAAAACTGCGTCCATATCTTGCAGGTATGTCACCAGTTCAATTTCTTGATCCTCCGTGAATGTAGGACGAAATCGACCGAGCTGTGCGGAAGCGTTTCCACTTTTGACATGTCTGTAAAGGGTAGCATACGCAAGTCCATATTTGTTGGCTGTCCCTTTAATAGATTCTCCAGCCCTACATAAATTTATTGCAGTCTGCATAACGTCTCTACTCCAAGTACCTTGCGTCGTCTTTTTTTTATATTTATTCACCATCTGTAACAGAAAAATACTTGATATAATATAAAATTGTATGAAATTATATTACACGCCATGACCGGGCAAAGTGAATACAGTATCCGCCTTGCCCGATCCGCTTTGCCCTTCGGGTACAGCTTTGAGGTTATGCCAGGTCATAAAAAAAACAGTTTATCTAAGTTCATCAACTACACATAGTTGAAAGCTCTGTAACCATGCATTGAATCCCCTGCATAAACAAAAACATGCCACCAAAAACATAATAGATATAAGCGAAACACTTACCTCTGTAAATTAATATTTCTGGTACAGAAACACACTTTGTCCACTCAATGGCGGCATGCTACGCAAATTCGCGCCAAAGTGATTTCCGCGAACTAAGCGGCAACAGGCGACTCTTGATTTGACAGCGCGGCTGCCGGCCAACGAAAAATTTGGAAGTAGTGGGGACTATTCGCTTTGCCTGGGGTATCCACTTTAGACGGGTTTCCCCCATGATACTATGACTGAGAAGATAAACCCACGCGCATGCGATCAGGTTATCTCTCTCGCACACGTGACGTCACTCGGAGACCCAAATCCCCTGGGAAGTTCAGTTTTATATGGCACTTTAGCTTGTTTAATGTTTATGCTTTGTTTAATTAGTTTGTGATCTGCTGGTGTGGCTAAAATTTTGTGAAAAACAGTTAATCTAACATTGAACTATGGTGTACTGTGCAGTGGTGGGTTGTAAAAACAACAACAAAAAGAAAAGCAGATACTTTTCAACCTGCAGTTTCTTCCGCTTTCCTAAACACAAACAAGTTCGCAAAGAATGGGTTCTGAAGTGTTATCAGCAACACACATTCAATACTGAAACTGCAAGAATTTGTTCGAACCATTTTGTGGAAAGCGATTATCGTCTAAAGGAGAAACTGTTGGGTTTACCTGAAAATAAATGGAAGTTGAAAAGCGATGCAATACCCTCTGTTCATTTGATCAAATCACCAAAGGCTGAGACTCCTCGCACTAGGAGAATAAGAAAAAGGTTGAATAGGGAGCTTGTACAATCAATCGATCAACAACTAGAGGTAGAAATGGCAGAAGTACAAAGTGAAAGTGAGGGAGACAAAGAGAACATTCCTGAGAAAAATAGAACTGTATCCACTCAAACAAGGTAAAAAATGAATAAATTATATAATAAATAATATAATCATGAGAATATATATACAATCATCTAAATATCTATTTTATTTTAGTAAATGTGATGTTGATCAACACATCACAAGTCTTGAAGTTGAAATTGCAAAATTGAAACAGTTACTTCAAAGAGAAATGGAAGAAAAGGAAAAAATTTCAAAAGTTTTCACTGAAGGGCAACTTCGTAAGCTGAAATCAACCAAGGAAATCCAGTGGAGTGTTGGAGATGTAGCTTCAGCTATTTCCTTATATGCAGGTGGTCCCAGGTCATACCGCTTACTCAGAAAAAGGGGTTATCCTCTTCCTGCAGTATCCACTTTGAGAAGATGGGCTAGTAAAATTAATATTGAACCAGGTATTTAGATAGATAGATAGGTATAGATTTGTATTGGTCATTTGTCTAGGTATACTTGAAAACATACTTTGTTAACAATTGTGCAACTATGATTGCTTCCATGAAGAGTAAAACCATCAGCGTTGCTTTTTACAAATTATAGATATTTGAATATGTAATTTGATGAAAACATTCTAGGATCTGCATCAGTGTGAGTGTTCTTCAGAGCTTTCTCATCCCATGTTTAATGTCATTTTTTAGTCATTCAGCATTGTTGATTGTTTATTAATTTTTATGATTAATATTATGCATGTAACTAAGATTGAATAACATATAACTACTTCAATTGTTTCAGGTATACTTAACACAGTACTGACACTGATAAAAGACACAGCTCTGCCAATGATGGAAAAAGCATGTGTCCTACTCTTTGATGAAATGAAAATTCAAAGCTGTTATGAATATGATAAGAAGAGTGACAGAACCTTAGGACCCAGTAAACATGTGCAAGTTGTCATGGCTCGTGGAATATGTGGAAGGTGGAAGCAGCCCATATTTTATGATTATGACAGGAAAATAACGAAGGATCTTTTGTTTAAAATCATTTCCAAATTAGAAAATCTGGGATACCCAGTTTATGCAATTAATTCCGATTTAGGAGGTAGTAACAGGGGACTATGGCAATCCTTGAATATAACAGAAGAAAGAACATGGTTCACAAATCCTGTAAGCCAAAAAAGAGTACATGTGTTTGCAGATGCACCACACATGATTAAACTATTGCGAAATCACTTTCTTGATGATGGTTTTATTATGAATGGAAAGATTATAACCTCTAAACCAATTGTAGATTTACTCCAAAATACACAAAATTTAGACTTAAATATTGCACATAAAATCAATACCGATTTCTTAACAGTTAAGGGTCCTCAACGACAAAAAGTTAAATTTGCAACCAAATTGTTTTCACACACAGTATCAAAAGCAATTTCAAAGCTGGGATCATTAGGTATTTTCAAAAGTGAAAACAATTGGGTTGAATGTTCAGAATTAATAAAGATCACCAATGACTGGTTTGACGTATTCAATTCGAGAATACCTCAGAGTGATTCAAGGGAACGTGTAAAGGCATATGGGTTGGCTTTAGATGAGCAAAATCAAATTTTAGAGTCAATGGAAAAAACAATGCAAAATCTGAGAAAAGTCGGCTCTAACACGTTGTTGCCGTTTCAACGAGGTATGATAATCAGCATACAGTCTTTGAAGCAGCTTTTTTATGACATGAAAGAGCATTTCGGTATAAAATATCTATTAACTTATAATTTGAATCAGGATCCCTTAGAAGGTTTTTTTTCACAAATTAGAGCAATTGGAGGCTTATATGATCACCCCACTGCTCTGCAGTTCAAATATAGACTCCGCAATTACATCATGGGACGAAATGACGACATTATTTCCAAATCAGCAAATATTGCTACCATAGGGGACGTGCCAAATATTGCAATCGCTAGTGTAAGTAGTATTTCGGACCTTAATGTGTATGAGAATGATGTCGATGACTTTGAAATTGTTACTGGACAAATGTTTGAAGTTTTAAATGTACCAAATTGTGATGAACCTGTACAAAAAGATTCCGATCCAGAGGATACAATCATTGACCATCTCCAAGAATTAGAATGGGATGGTTTAGAAAATTTGGCTGGTTATATAGCATATAGGTTAAGGAAAAAAGAAAATTTAGGTGTTATTCCAGATGACAGTGAATCATCATTTTCATGGGTTAACCACCTCTCTGAGGGTGGTTTATTCAAACCAAATGCCGATTTTATGGTCAAATGTAATGAACTTGACCATATTTTCGGCACTTTTAATGGGGAAACATTGAAATTAACCAAAAATTATCTGAAATCTTTGATGGATTTAGCTGCATCAGTTAGCTTGAGTGCAGATGCCAAGCATCTTTTTTTTCGTTGCAAGATGTATTTTAAAATTAGGAGTTTGAACAGGCACATAAAAGAAAAATCCCAGGTTGCAAAAAGGAAAAAGTTGAAAATTGTGCAATGAATTATATACTAAGTGATATACATATAAATCCGAACACCCAGTTTAAATGGTTTTATTTTAATAAAAGTTGGTGAATGTATTTATCTTACTGTAAATAACAAGTGAAAAAATGTTCAGCCTTATCAGTTGGACATTCCGGTTTTTATACTGCTTTTTTCTAATTCACTAACGATCTAAAAATGAATATTTCAGCCTTCATTTACACTATCTTGACACCCTGTCAGATCCAACTATCCAACAAGATAATGCCCGACCACATGTTGCAAGAGTCACAATAGACTTCTTTCAACATAATGATGTCACATTGTTACCCTGGCCACCAAGATCTCCCGACTTATCCCCAATTGAGCACGTGTGGGATGTGATGGGTAGGCGATTGCTCAATTTGCAACGTCCTCCTCAGACTCTAGAAGCACTTCGAGAGGAGTTGGTGGTTGCCTGGAATGAGATACCACAGGAGGACATTGACCACCTGATCAGAAGCATGCCTAGGCGCGTTGGAGAATGCGTAGCACATCAGGGTGCATCCACACATTATTAAAGGTCAAAGGGCTTTAAAGCAGTGCAATCATTTTGAATTTTTTATCATTTACTTATTATGCTTCATTAAATACTTATACAAAATTTTATTAAAATAAAACCATTTAAACTGGGTGTTCGTCACTTAGTATATAAAATTTGAGGCGCCTAAAGGGACAAATCTGGGATTTTTTTGCCAATGTGCTCGAAATGGACTTTTTTGTGTTTTCTATTGATGAATCTTTTGTATCTTTACTGATGACTATTGTAAAATGAATTAAATAAAACTGTTTACCAATAAATAAGATTTTAGGGAAAAATCTGAGATATTCTTTTTTGCCAATATGGTCCAAATGTGAGATTCTTTTGTGTTTTCTATTAATAAGACTTGTGTATTTATACCGATGAATATTGTAAAATAAATTAAATAAAACTGTTTACCAATGAATGAGGTTTTTATTGTCACCTATCTATAAAAATATTGAAAAACTATGTAAGTAGACTACCTATTTATACATAACACTATAAAGACATGAGATGCGACATATTCGTCATCTATTTTTTTCTGCTGAAAAAATGCACAAATGAATTATTATTTATTTCTATAAATAAAGTGAACCCCTTTATTTAGAGTTACAACAAATTTTAGTTATTAAACGGCTGGTGGCATGTTACTGTTCATTTTTAAAACCCATAACTTATCTATAATGATATATTCCAACGCGCGACCCGCCCGATCTCTACTTGCGGCCCAACTGACAAACTCCATTAAATTCTATTGACAAGTACATCAAAACATAAATAATAAAATCTATGCATACTATGCAATACTAAAACAATCATGTGACATTAAAAACACTACAAAATATAAATCAAACATCCCAAATATTGAAATCACAACGTCTAAATCTACATCTAAATCGTATCTGAATACACTGTATTTCGTACTGCGCGCCAAACATAGGTCTCCGCGTGACGTCATGCGCAAAGGCGTACGAAATTCGACCGCGAAGTGAGCTTACCTTCATAGTCATAGTATCATGGGTTTCCCCTACTTCACTGCAAACGCAGCATGTCTTTAAGTACACCCCATTCTTTTTCTCCGATACGAAGGTCGGCTCTTTGCTATTTTGATCATTAAAGCTTGTGTACAAATCAGTTGATTGGATCTGCAACCAAACTGTCCTCTGAGATTCCTCAACCAGAGCATTCTTGTTCTGTCGGGACTTCTCTTACGTCGCACTTTACCCTCAGTCATCAGTTGTAAAAAGCATTTTTCCCCAAGGGTCACGTGCTCTCAAAATTGTAATTTTGATGTGCTGACAGTAAGTTTTATTTCCTAAGGTAAGTCCACATCTCAAAGGCCTCAGTTTTTCTATACGTTCCTATTCAATATCGAGGCACCAAGGAACCATATCATCTGAGAATCCTGCACATCAAATCCAAACTGAAAGTTGGACTAAACAGCATACTGTGAATGTACCCTGGACTTTTTTTAACTTAATTTTAATTTCGTTTGTACCATCATTAGATTAATTGACGTTGGTTCCCAGGTAGTTACAGTCAATCGCTCTTTCAATCTGCTGATTTTCCCACGTGCAAGTTGAAATTGTTAACGTGTTGTTTGTGTTCAGCGATAACCCTACCTGTTCGCTTACTTCCGACACTTTTCCTGAAAGAAGTACTCTATCGTCCACGTATAATGTCGCACATTTTTATACCAACTATTTTGTCTTAATGTACTCTCTTGAAAATTTTGTCAGAACATTGTTACCCTCGTGCCAGGGGGGTGGTTGTAGATGCACTTCCCTGCACGATGAATGTTACTTCTGGGGTTCGAAGTGGTTGTTGATTTGGAGGATTATGCGCTGGGGGAAATGAAAAGATTGCCAATTTCCAGAGCTTGCCCAAAATCTATTTAACTATTTTTAATAAATCACCCGAAGGGTGCTATTACAAAGTTTGCAACAAAATACCTGAAGGGTGCTATGACAAGGTCTGCAACAAACTACCTGAAGGGTGATATGACAGGATTTTCAAGTATTCAAAATGATCACAGTTAGCTCAAAATTTCACTTTGCAATGGTTAATCGATCACCTAACAACAAATGAAAACGAACATTAGTGACTTCCCAAGTTTCCGGGGGTATGCATACCTCAGGATCACACCAGCTGTGAAGTTAGGATAAATAATTCGTATTAATTGAAATTAGCTGGTTAAGTATATAGATGCAGTACGACGGGGTTTCAGCACATGGCGTCTGTGGACACTGGCAACAGCTGAATCAGCTCCCTTCCTCAGGAGCTGCTTGGGACTCTCATTACAGGGCAGGGCGTGGAAAAGTCGTCAGGGCTTCATCTGAAGGTATCAGATGGTGGAGAAAACGTAACGTGAAGAAGACGAAAAGTTGGAAGAAGATGAAACAAAAGGCCTGAAACAAAAATCCAATATGGCGCCGGGCTCCATTTTAACGCAAGCCGAATTGCTTACCTCTGTTGGAGTGTGGCCTAAAAGTGTCGGCTAGAACGCCGTAAAAGCGTCGAAGACTCCCGTCTCCCACATCCCCGTAGGATTATATGAGACATAAAAAGGAAGAACGCTTAGACTTCATTTGGCGTGAAGATCTGCGAGGTTCTCAACAGAGCTACGACCAAAAAGTGAAGTCTCTTCAACTTGGACACGGAACACAAAGTTCGAGAGGAGCAATGGAACAACAGCGGAATGTTCCGGGAATGAAAGGACCGAACACTTGTCAAAATGTAACATTGAGGTTAGGAAAGAGACGAAGACGTAAACAATTCTCAGATGAAGGGGCCTCAACTAAAAAATGAGATAATAGGTGGAGAGTTACGTATAAACCATAGAGAAAAACTTCAGGTAGTTACACTAGAAGTATGTCTACCCTTGTTTACTGTTTACGATTATTGCAGGGTCACGGCAGTTCCTACAAGGTTTTCAAATTAAACCAGTAACAACATACATAAATACATAGAATAGTATTACTAATAAAACATCTGATGTCTCTTATAATTTTCATTTTGTCTGTCATGCATTTATAGGTACTGTACTGCTTCTTGTTCATACAGTTATTATCTGGACGTCCCTTATATCTTATACAGACTGTAACAAAAGTTTGGAACGAATCAAATATCTGATGAATAACTCATCTAATTTTTTTTTAAATTGATAGGTTTAGGTTAGAGACCACGGAGGATCCGTTGATGATATCCGCGATGTTGCCAAATCTACAGTTTTTCAGAAACCGATAGCAAATTTTGTTTTTCTTATTTTTATTCGATATTTGTATTCTGCGAGAAATTTTTTCCGCTATGCTCACCAAAATATTCAAAGCCTTATTTTCATTTTGGGACGACCATATCGTGGAGCATCCTTTACATGTCCTGTTATTTCAAATTTCCTCAAAACATTTCCAACAGTAGACCTTCGACAGTCGTTGGATTCCAGTTGGGATATTTGTCACTAAAAATGTCGCAAACATATAATCATTAGAATTTCTGTACTCTGGGTTTCAGTTAAATGACTCATCCTCAATAACTCTACTAACAAGACTCGATGGACGTTTTGAATGTCTGATATGACAGGAAATTACTTGCCATACCGGTCATCGTTTAGGTGGAAAAAATACCTTTTATTGTTTGAATATTACTGTTTGACCGCGAATATTTCGAAAACTATGAGGTCTACGTCAACGTATGTTTGATAAAAAGTACTCAAAATTTCTCGCGGAATACAAATATCGAATAGAATGCATTCCATAAGAAAAACAAAAGTTGTTATCAGTTTCTGAAAAATCTGTAGGTTCGGCTACATCGCGGATATCGACAACGGATCCGCTGTAGTTTCGAACCCAAACCTACCGATTTTTAAAAAAATAGTTGGGTCATTCGTCAGATATTCGATGTATCCCAAACCTCTGTTACATTCTGTATATGTTTTTCTCCTCAAGTACTTGTACCTAATAATTTCTTTATGTAGAACTGTGTCGGATGCTGCATTGTAATCTGAGCGTTTAGGCATCGTTGTGTTAGCACGTTTAGCCGAAAATTTCCAATACGTAACTTTGGTTTGGATAGATTCTGCATGGATTTCCAAAAATATCCCTCACACTTGATGAACTAACTGATAGTGCTATATTCACAGCAGACTTTTGTTTTTAACTTTATGGGAATAGCTATGAAAGTTGATCACAGTAATTATTTGGGCAATATGCCAGATCGATGGATGCTGTTAAGCAGATTGCCCGGTTGTTTCAATCTCAAAGAAACCCTCTCCTATTCTAATTATCATAAGTAGCTAAAGTTATACGTATCTTCTTTATTATGGCAGTCAATGCCTGTCTTGAACATAAAAATCTTTTGTGGCCATCTCATAAATATAGTTCGGTTGGGAATTATTTCTCCTAATGACCAATTTTCTCATTAATTCTGCTATACAACACATTCCGGTATCTGGATCTATGACAGCTATCACCTCATACCAAATTCCACTGCAAATCGTCAATTCTACGTCAATGGCATTCCAATCGCCAGAGTAAACCAATCAAAATGCTTTCTTTGATCACCGTACCGTGAAATATTCGTGATGGCAATGCTCTGTGTGTGTACCCCTTCCGATTCCCCTTACCACTTCTCATTTGCCGATTATTGCATCCAGAAATGACGTTAGGATAATTTAATAAATGGCTAACGAGCCCTGGCGAATTCACAACTGTCTGCATCTATAATTAGCATCAAGCTACGGCCTGCGTATCAATGTCTTCTCCGTGTGTATTGGGGTATGTCATGCCGATCACACTGAGAAAAATTTCCATGAGGTGTCCATCTATACGTGATACAGGTCGCATGCCTCAACCACTGATACCAAGCGTTTGCAGAAGTGATTTATTGCTAAAGTAGCAAAAAGTTAAGTTAAGTTACAGACGAGATCCGTATGGACACAAACATATGGCGTCAGGTGATTTATGATTTTAAGTTTTAGCGACTAATTTTTTGAGGAGATCTATGTGTGAAATTTTCCGCGATTGCACCTCGACAATCCCCCACCCCAAATTTTTTATTATCCGAAAATGAGCAGGAATAAAGTGAAAAGAGGAGCAGGCTGTCTGCAATTTGTCCATTTTGTCACATTTTCAACCAAAGATAACATCGCAAAATAGATATACACCTCTACAATGTTATGCCACAAAGACGTTGTTCCATGCAAGTTAAATGGTAAAAGTTCCTTGGACTTTCTATGTGCTGTATATCCAGTAGCGGTAGACAAACTAGAAGTTTGTCCTTGCGGACTGGACAAATTGCCATTAGACCGTGTTTTCTGATAAATTTACATGATCCTACAGTACAAAAAAGACCCACGCAATATTACGATAGACGATAGATAACTTAGTGAAGACTAGATTGCATACGATATAAAAACTGTGTAAATTTCTTTAAAGAAAGGGGCTCAGTGCTGCTAAATGAAATATTTTTAAGAGATCACAGAACAACAGCGATATCTTGTTTAACACTGAGTTGTTTTACAGAAACCACGATCCCTTCAATTTCAAACGTTACTAAAACGCAGAAAGAAGCTTTCGACTGTACAGTCACCTGTTGTAATGCTTCAAAATGATATTGATACAAAAAATTACAGAGCCTCTCGAAACTGCTCGTGGAACTCGTCAAGGGCAGATTGGGTCAAGCATCCTGAGTTAACATGGTTGCAGCCAATCCTTTCTGATAGTTCTGAAATTAACCAATATGAAACTGACTATGATGATGTTTCCGAAGAAGCCGACATGTTATGCGATTGGAATAACGATGACGTTGGGGACCTTTATGACCTGTAAAATTTGTAATTATCGTTTTATACTTCCAAAATAAAATATGTACCAGTTTCATAAATCTACGTGAGTTTTTTTACATCCTTCCTACAAAGTCAGCCATGCTGCTTTGGGCAGACAATCCAAATGCATTTTGTCCCAGGTTGACAATCTAAATGCTGTCTTCCGACAGTTTTTTTAAGTTTTTTAGGACATAATCAATACTAGATTTTTCGCGTCTAGGTATAAAATTTGCACGATTTTTCATTCATTTTTGGGTATATCAATTTATTGGTTAATTTCTTGCCAAACACGTAGTTTTTCTTTATGTGCCAAAATTACAAAAAATGGACAAAATGCATCTAGGAAGTTTGCTCCTCAATTGATTCTTTTTTGTCTTTTGTACTTACCAGGTTTTAGCGGAGAGACAGTTGGACCAATCGTAATATCTCGTTTTTATAATGACTAGCAATTTCTGGACTTTCTCGCCGGTAGCGTGGCAAGTAACGTTTTTACATTTTTCGAATACGCAAGCCACGGCTGGTGAAACAAGAATCCTGTCGGCAAAGTTATATTGAATGCTTGAACAGCCATGTCTTATTGTGGAAGATTTAAGCCAATAGCACATGAGACTTTGTTCTAATAAAACAGAGTGTGCGATGCGAAACACAGCGACATGTGTAAAATCTTCAGCCAGTATTGCGACAGTTTTTCTCCTAATTTTTCAGGAGAGCTCATATTATGTATCGTCCTGGGCATAGAGGTAGACACTCCTACAGATAGAAATAATGGGAACGAATGAATGTAGGAAACAATAATTTGTTTAAGTAACATATTTTTATACTAATATTCATTAGTTTCACTTCCCGTAGATCTCGGCTAAAAAGTGATATTAGATACTTCACATACACACTTGATTTATCCAATAAAATGATTTTGCAAGAGATTGCAGAGATCGCAAGAATTTTTATAAACGTCCATCAACTGCATTGGCATTAAAGATGTCAGTGTCGGGAATCCCTATTTATAGTCTGGAAATGAGAAAATGTGGCCTTACCGTGGGAAAATTCCTCAGCAACTTGGTGGATTCTAAGAGCAAACACTCTATTTTTATCTCCCAGTTTCACAAGGGAAGGAAACTAGGTATATTGTGGTAATTTTGAGCATTGCTATCAAGAAATGCTAAACCGCCCAGAAGCACAAAAAGTTATTAAAGCATTCGGACATCTAAAATTTTCATTTTTGTTCCTAATGTGACAAGTGTACGAAACACTCCTGGACGACTTTTTTTGACAAGGAAAAGCTCCTATAGCGATTCTCAGGCGAAAAGGCTAGGCATACTAACTAAAACCTCCAGTCACTTGCTACACATTCCACCATCGTAGTGCTTGTAGAATTTCTTCATGACAGCGCCCCCAAGTCTTCATACCAAAGATATAAGCCATCTACTCTCCATCGAACTGATACATATACACGTACCCATGTGCATGGACAACCGAGCAAGTATGAACCTATTGTTGGTTCTTAGGCTTATTTTTATATTGGTTACCGCCTCACATTTTATTTTGATTTGGTTCACATGCCATGCCAGATAGTCAGCAGTGAGCCTCTCGCCGAACGTGAATTCCAACTGTTCCTAGTAGTCAATCCATCTACCACATTCGAATTGATGATCAGGAGTTTCCTGCTCATCATTGCAATATACGCGGTTCACGTATTTTCTCTTTCCTGTCCTATTTAGGTAGCTGTCAAACCTGTACGGTGTAGTTCTGTCCGTACCACTCCATTGCCAATCGAGGATTTAGGATCGGGAATCAGCCTTCAAGTCCAGCTTTGAGGTAATTTGGGAAGAATATTTTTACAGCAAATACAAAGCTATTTGAACCGGATAGCTGAAGGTAGGCTATCAGTTGCTTACTTACTGGAAGCCTAGAGATAGATAGATATTATTGAGCCAGGGCATGTACAATGACATTTTTGGTGAGTCGTAAGTTCAAGACAATAAAAAATAAACAAGCGATTATAAAAACAGATGAAACAATGCATACGCATACAATAATTGACAATTACAACAAATATACATTGTAACGCAGATGTTATATCAAAATTATAACACACAGTATGGTAAACATCGAATATACAAACATGAGCAACATATTAAAAATGTAAATAATAAAAATTAAAGACTGGAAAGTTGCAATAGTGTTGTTTTACTAAGATCCGTCTAAAATTACTTAAAGTGATCTAGAATCTAGGCAGCAGAGACGTTTCCACAGCACATTTTAAAATCATCAAAATTATATGGCGTTATTTCCTATTAAAATTTTAACAAATCTACTGTATGAAATAACTTAGTAACCTTAGGATTTTTTTAGACATATAGCTAAAAAAAGGGTAATTTGGAAAGGTTGGTCGTACCCAAAGATGTTCAGGGAAGAAAGAGTCGTCGAAGATCGGCGGTGAGATGGTCGGACCAAATTCAGCCGGCATAAAAGACAACCTTTTATGGTTCCCTGTGAGGTGCATAAGATGCATTGAGGGAGCGACTAGAGAGAAAGATTAAGCAAGTTGAAAGCGTGCAGATTTTCTACCCGCCTATGACCGGTTATAGCTTGTACCAAACAGTCGCGACTGGCGTTTCGCTATCTCTACTTTTATTGCGCTGTCTTGTCTGGCCCATGATCTCCTCTACGTGACGAGATTATTTCCTTTGTATGTGTAACGCGCCCCTTTTATCATCTTTTTCTCCTGTTTCTTGCTCGACATACACACTCACACACTCGATGCACAAGACCCGCGTGGGCGCTGATAAAGCCCTGGTTACACATTGCGAGCTAGCACCTAAGCTTGTGTAGTCATTAAGGTGCCCATTATATTACGAACTTAGTTACTTTAACATAATATACGAAGAGGTGCCCAAAAATAACCGGAACAGCATTGTAATGTGCAGTACACATTTCTGCTTCTAGAGGCGTACAGCGCAACTCATTACCAGTTCAGTGCCACCTGAGTTGTCGATCTGGCTTGTTTCGTTCCTCTGCAGTCATTATTTTTGCTAAAGCTGTTTCGTGCTTGTTTCGTTTTTTACGACGGCAAGCTTTAGTGAGGCGATATGTCAAGTGATGAAAAACCTCGCTCTGGACGTCCACCAACTGCCCGAATCGACGAAAATGTTGAAAAAATTCGAGAGCTTGTGCTATTTGGAGGTTTTAAGACGATTGTGAAACAAGATTTGTGGCAGTCAGGAGACTGGTTCTTCCACCACTATAATGCACCTGTGCTCACAGCCATCTCTGTTCGACATTTCCTCGGTAAAAATGGCATGGTTCCGCTGCCTCATGCACCTTATTCCGGCTTATTCTGGCTCCGTGCGACATTTTCCCATTTCCAAGGATGAACAGGGGCATGAAAGGACGCCGCTTTGACGACATTGAAGAAGTCAAAGAAAAAACGGTAAGTCAAGTGTATTAGTTGTAGTGGACAGTACTTTGAAGGAGATAAGGTTACTTTGTAAAAAAGTAAATGGCTTTTAAGAAATAATCCCCTCGTATATCGAAATCCTTAGAAGGCAATAGTCAAGTGGGCGTTATTTATACGAGTCTTTCAAAGGCTTCCGATAAAATTGATGATGGTGTCTTACTGAGAAAGCTAGGATTCTTTGGATTTACAAAAAACACTATTCAGTTTTTCAGGTCTTACTTGAACAGAAACAATTTGTATTATACAACGGCTGCAACTCCGAAGCGTACTCAACTCCATCTGGTATGCCCCAGGGGTCTAGCTTGGCACCTCTACTGTTTTGGCTACTTATGAATGACCTCTGCAAGAACGTGAGCTGTGAACATTTGTGTTTTGTAGATGATATGAAGATCTACACTCCAATTAAGGATATATAGGGTTGCTTAAGCTTGCTGATGCAGTTATATTAAGATTTGGGGTTAACGGAAAAAATTGCATCTTAAAACAGACAAGAATCCATATTACAGATGCTACGCGAATGACACTGAAAAAGTTTAAAGTTCAAAGTTTTTGAAATTCTTGTGCTTTAAATCTAAGGGGATTTGCAAGGTATCAGCAACTAGGAATTATGTGAGCGTTTCAATGTCAAAGCATTAGACTTGAGCAGGAATATAACAGCTGCAATATTTCTTTTTATGTTGTTGACTGACGACATTGATTGTGCTGAAATTATTATTATTATTATTTCCTCTATAATATTCCTATGCAAGACATGCATCAAGTTGTACATTGTTGTAGCAACAATATCGGAAAACAGAAAGAACGGTAGAATTCGTTTTTTATCTTGATGCTACAGCACCAAAAATAACTTGAAAATCTTGTAAATGCAAAAAGTATTTTAAGGCTTATCTACCATGAAGTGCTCAAGTGACGTCAGAAACATGGAGATATTGAAGGACAATCTTAATTCTTTAATGAGTACATTAATTCTGTTTATGTCTGTTGTATTGACCATAAATTATACGTTATTATTGATTTATCTTATTATTTATTCACACTTCCCTTCTTTTGCTTACTGATGGAGGTAGAACGAAGGGAGCTGAAGACACGTACCAGGAAACGTAATTTGACAAGTGGCATTACATCAATGTTCCATGACATTATGTATTTTTGACACTAGATAGGTTTTCGTATAAAACGTCACCTTTGAACTAGGCGACATTCACTTAACGCTTACTTACAGCAGGCGCGAAACCAACTAGCTTCACACTAGAGGCTATCTAGTCCACAAATTGACATTTCACCGATTTTTTTTGACATTATCTAGATTTCTACGTGATAACCCTACCGAAAATGTAGCCTTAACTAATACAATACAGCGGAACTCCTGACAACATAAAAGCAGCGAATCGGATTATTATAAACATGTATCTGTGAAATACTACACAGCGTCAGCCACGCGATATAGTTCTCATGACAGCTTCTCGCAACGTGTGCCAATCTATCATGGTCATAGAACTTTGCAAACAGGTTTGTTGTACCTTATATTATATTATGTTGCACAAGCTGCAAGCATACAACAAGCTAGTGTCATGCAAATACTACTATTCTTCATTGTCATGTTAGCAACTCATATGGTGTGACCAGGCCTTAATCATGAGCATTATGAGAAGGAACGTTGCTACCATCTCGCCACTCCTCTGTCAGAGGTCGTATTACCAAGTATGAATATTGAAGTTCAAGAGTGCTACTGCTTTCTTATATGCACAATAGACATTACAGATTATCTAACTGTCCCCGGGATGTGACAAAATAATCATCTCCTTTTTTAGAACTGCACTGTCGATGTTTGTCATTAACAGCGTTTTCTCTTGATAAACTGTGTTTGCCCTAGTTCCCCATAAATTTTCGCAAAAAAAGGAAAATCATAAAACAACGGCTATTTGGCGTATCATGCCTTCATCTGTCAATGACAAATGTTTTCCGAAGCAGAGACCAGAAAATTATAAGAAAACTGACTGCGACAATATGGTTGCATTCAAAGATACAAGTCAAAGCTGAGAAATGCGACACTGTTGGCAGTTGACAATACTAACAGGAGCTCATTCCAAGTCCTGCGATTTGCTTGCACTAAGTGAAAAATACGTAGCAAAAGAACATATACGAGTATACAGCGTATCTGCTCAGACCAAAATATGTGAATTGACCTAAACACACCTTAGTCCGAAAGTTGATAGTTTGCGAGATACAGGGCGTCAAAGTTACATTTTTTTTTCTATTTTTTCTTATTGCTTGAGAAGTATTTCAGATTTTGGCATATAACTCGGTATAGGGGGGTCTTCTAGTAACAAGGATCCGTTATTTTTTATGGTCAAACTTCTAAAGGGCGCCACTGGTAGCACCAGTTCGGGAAATAACTTATCATAACTTTTTTGTGCTACCCTGTATACAACAACTGACCAAAAAATCTTATTTACTCGTATTCCGACAACAAAAAAGGTATACTTGTTAGAAGTGTATAAAGCTAACAGTTTTCGAGGTATTTGTGTTTAAAGCATTCTTGCCAATCCGTAAATGCATATCCGAATATTCATCAAACGCAAACTCCATGATGTTTAACAACTTACTGTCAACTTAAAATTATTCATGAAGATTAAAGCAATATTATCAGAACAAAAGACGCTATAGTTATACAGGTATATAGGAAAGTGCCCTGACCCGGGCCCCTCGCCTAAAGTGGACACCTCGTCCCGACGTTATCTGACATTCTCCTATTGCCAAATGCAAATAATTGTAGTTCCCGCCAGATGCAGGTTATACGTCTACCCCGTAATAAATCTTGATAGTGCAACAAGTTTTTGCGCAGTTTTGCAAAGCCAAAATGGCGGTCCCATTTTGGGCAGTTTCCTGTGCTACACAGGCCCACAAAGGTGAGACTCTTACCTGGAAACCTTAGGGTTTTTGATGCGCCTAAATTTTCCGAGTAATTTCAATCTAAAAGTGCAAAAATAGCGATCCATACCTATATTTGATGGGTTGCGCAGCATGAACGCATTATTTTCTTTCAAAGAAAGTACAAGCCCTTTCACATACAATTGAGTTTGCTTAAACACATTTTACTCTCGGTCTAAGTAGGGAAGGGGTGGGTTGAGGCTTTGTGGCTTGGGTAAGTCTTGGATACTGTAACGTTAGTTTTTATCAGAAGAAATCAACTTTTTTATTTAAAAAAAAATTAAGGACAATAAACTAGGTCTTGATATAGTAGGGTGGGTTGTCGTTTGAGTAAATTTTAGATATATATACGTAATTGATTAAGTGTTGAGGATTTATGGGTTTCTCAGTTGGCAGGTCTTATTTAGCAAAAATAAATTTACCTATATATATAGAATATGATCATGCGGAGAAAGGTATATAACAACAAGTAGGAAAATAATGGGCAAAATCCGCAAAAAGGCGGAAAGTGGATTCGAGCAGAAAATAGGATAGGTAACCCGAGCGATACGTATTTCTGCTGGTTGGCTTCATCAGGCCCGAAATGAATGCACATATGACACTACAAAAGTATATACACATGCCCACACATCCGGATACGGGTGTAACCTGAGGAAACGAAGTTGGAGGGGAAAAAAAACGACACACGAAGTCCACAACAAGAGCCAACCTACACATTGTAGTATAAAATGGCTATACGACCCCGAATTTTCAATGAGACGTCTAACCACCACCACGCGGCCAGTTATAGCCACTTGCTGTGGTACTTCAAGCCCAAAGGATCTACAAAGAGAATATGATCATGCGGAGAAAGGTATATAACAACAAGTAGGAAAATAATGGGCTTGAAGTACCACAGCAAGTGGCTATAACCGGCCGCATGGTGGTGGTTAGACGTCTTCTTGAAAATTCGAGGTCGTATAGCCATTTTATACTGCAATATGTAGGTTGGCTCTTGTTGTGGACTTCGTGTGTCTTTTTTCCCCCTCCAACTTCGTTTCCTCAGGTTACACCCGTATCCGGATGTGTGGGCATGTGTATCTACTCTTGTAGTTTCATATGTGCATTCATTTCGGGCCTGATGAAGCCAACCAGCAGAAATACGTATCGCTCGGGTTATCTATCCTATTTTCTGCTCGAATCCACTTTCCTCCTTTTTGCGGATTTTGCCCATTATTTTCCTACTTGTTGTTATATATATATATATACTTATACATATATATCTTCAGGGGGTAAACGTTATGGTAGTCATTATTGAAATGGGTAATAGGGGGGTCAAAACAAGTCAAAAATTTCATATGACCCATGGTCCAAAAGTCAATAGATTTTTTTCTAAATGGCTTTATAGTTTACAACTTTAAGTGTTTTATATCGACCACAATCTTACTAATTTTTATAATCTAATCTAAAACGTTTTTAAATTGAGTAATTAAACAATAAATGGTATTAAGTTTTTCTAAGTTAGGCCAAAATTTGTAGTCAGTAAGTTTCATTAAATTGAATATTTAAAACACTCTTAACAACAGACGGTCGGTCATCATCACTCTTAATGAACCGGCAATCGACCGCAAACGGTAACAGTGGTTAGTTAGCCTTTTGCATAGTTTTGCGGCGTTTTCAGATTTATTTTACTTTAAAGTCGCTTTTCTCTAAAAAAAGGCCGTTTTGATATGAAACTGTTTGCTTCTTTTAACCCCCTCTATCACCCATTTAAATAATGGCTATCATAACGTGTACACCCTGTATATAGGTACAGGGTGGCCCATCCATGTGTGGACGGAATATTACTCATAAACAAAGACATTGTGGGAAAATCTATTTATAGCACGTTATACACGACATTTGAGGGCACATTTCTAAAATATTAGCAATTATACGGGGTGTCCCAATTTTGACCTACATATCAAAGTTATGATTTTCTAAATGGAATGCCTCAAATTTTATTGCATATTTACGTAAACCAATTCAGAAGAACATTGATATAACATACTATGGGGCTTTGGTAATTAGCTACTGAGATGTAAGGTGTTTTGTCCAGAAAAACCGTCCACTTCGGCAACCCCTCAATCCGCCATTTTGATATCTGGAGTGCTGAATTTTATATAAAAAAAACTTACGCACCTCAGCTTTTATCTTGTTTGTTACTTTTTCAAATTTTCATGTTTGCTCATACAGGGTGGTCAAAATCAGATGCATCACCATGTATATTTGTGCAAGTTTGGATTCAATTTTTTCGAAGATTTTTTTTGTCAAAGGTTTGGTTCAGATAAAATCACTAGATTTTGAGGAATTGATATTTAAATAGAACAACACACCAAAATTAAGGAAAAAAATCACATCATCCATGGAAACAAAATACAAACATTCGGCTAGTTCCATATTGCCACTAAGAGATTTGACGTAAATACTAATAACAATCAGAACAGTATAAATCAGCTTCAAGCGTAATTTATCAAAACAAGTATAACAACAACATAAACAAACAACTATGACCACTCAAGACGTGATCTACAAAAACTGCTCAAAAATATCTCCACCGTGTTAAATACACAGTCGCAGTCTCTTTGAGATAAATGACCGTTGCACATCCCTCAGCATGTGTTCCCTTATGTTCAGAAAAGCATCCTTAATACTTTCCTTCATATTTTCCGGGGTAGATGATGCATATCTATAAACATCTTGCTTAACGTAGCCCCATACAAGGAAGTCCATCGTTGTCATTTCTGGTGATCTAAGAGCCCAAGATATAGGCCCATCACGACCGATCCAATGATTGTTACTCCAGGTCTCCAAATAGTTACGCGCGCGATTATGATAATACGCAGGTGCGCTGTCATGTTGGAAGTACATATGCATCCGGGTTTGCAGGATGACATCCTCCAAAAGCAAATGCAATTGCTCGACCAAAAAATTCAAGTATTCTGTACCTGTTAATCTGTTGTCGGAAAATAAAAGCCCAATAACTTGTCTGCCAATAACTTCTCCCCAAAAATTCACGCTCCATTAATTTTTGATATCTATTTGATCAACTCAGTATGGGTTTTCCGTCGCATAATAGTGCATGTTATGCCTGTTGACAACACCTATGCTGTTAAAAGTTGCCTCATCACTAAAAAGAACCTTATCCTGGAAAGTAGTGTCTTCACTCACTTTACTTAGCATTATTCTACTAAACACCATTCGAGCTGCGATATTCTGAGGACGAAGGCCAGGATGCAAGCGTAGGTGATATAGATGGTACCTATGCTTGTGAATAATCCTTTGGACAGAGGTTCTGCATAATATGTTTTTGCTTCAATTTGAAGTCCACTTAAATGGGAATTTTCCAGCAACTTTAATAGAACCTCCAACTCATTCGCCTCATTGGTGACACTTGGATTATTCATACATGTTTTGCTATATTCCACTGCTCCACTTGATTCAAAATGTTCTCGTAGTGTGGAAAATGTTTCCGGCCTTGGGTACCGTTGTTTATAAATGCGAGATGCTAGGGAACTATTTCTTTGGCTTCGCCCACAACGAACACCATATTCACTATTTGTTCTTTAGAAAAATTCATTTTAAAACACGTTTTAATTATAATGCTCCCAAAGCTAATTTTAACTGTTTGTAACTAATCAACAATTCATTTGTTTCCAAGGATGATGCCATATTGTAGGGAATTAAGCCGTTCCATAAAAGACCGAAAAAATAGCCGTAATAATCCTTATGTGTCTAGTATCAAAAAACAGCTTATGAAAAATTTAATCCAAACTTGTACAAATATACAGGGTGATGCATTTGAAATTTGTGAGAAAAACTATAACTAGCGTTTTTTGACCACCGTGTATGAGCAAAAATTATAATTCGAAAATGTAACAATTAGGATGAAAGTTCAGGTCTGTCACTTTTATTTGAAGCAAAATTCAGCACTCCAAATTTCAAAATGGTGGACTGAGGGGTTGCCGAAGTTGGGGGTTTTTCTAGACAAAACACCTTATACCTCAGTTGCTAATTACCAAAACCTCATAGTATGTTATATTAGTTTCCTTCTTTTGAATTGGTTTATCTAAATATGCAATAAAATTTGAGGCATTCCATTTGAAAAATCACAACTTTGATATGTAGGTCGAAATTGGGTCAACCTGTAAAATGGCCAATATTTTATAAATGTGCCCTCAAATGTCGTGTATGACATCCCATAAGTAGATTTTACCAAAATGTATTTGTTTATGATTAATATTCCGTCCAAACATGGATGGCCCACCCTATATATATATCAACACAGACATTGACAACCTTCGGCCTTCTGTCAAAGGGTTCATCTCACTCATTATTCCATGACCACCATTTTGTGCAATCATCAAGTGGCTTCACGATGTAATGCTCTAATGTTTTTTAAATAATCTTTAACCTGTTTTTAACTTGTTCTAGTCATATTTTATATAATTTTGACCATTGTACCATCTATCCAGCTCTCACCATGTTACTGGACGTTTCCCTCATCCTATACGTAAACAACAATTAGCAACATCCTCACATACTACTAGTAAGTTGAGTCAATTTAAATTCATTTTACACTTTTGTTGCTACTGTTATTATTGTAATTGCAGCTCCTGATGATGATGGCAAAATCCATTGAAAGCTAGAGAGAATTAAAAAAGTATAAAGAGTCCTCTTTGCTTAAATTTTGTCGAAGTACCCAACAAAAGGCGGAAGCTTTAATTTTTCACCTAACTGGTCTAGACGACAATGACCACGTCTCAAGTTATATATATATATTTATACAGGGTGACTTCGAAGTTGAGTCATTTATTTTAACAGTGTGTAGATCTGATCAAAAGAAATGTTTTTTTCCTTTACCATTTTCCTGGTAAAATTAAAGTAACAAAGTTATAGCCCTTTGGAAGTTTGAGTACCGCCCTGTCTCAATAATATCATGTGTTCGTGTTTGGCAACAACGGTTCATCGCATCGGAAACAAAAAAGCGAAAGAATTTGGAACGATGTTTTTACGATTACAATTCAGTTCAGTTATACATACAGTCAGTTTCAGTCGCGTGTGAATAGTGTCTGTTGCGTGGCTCAAACGAAATAAAAAATGGCACATGTTTATGCGGATCGGTTTCCCAATCGAGTGCAACCAACCCCTCGTGCCTTTGTTAATGTAGTACAACGGGCTCGTGAATCAGGTGACTTAAGACCTCACAGGGGACCTCACGATCAAATACAGGTCCGCACTGAAATACTTGTCGGGAGGATACTTTATAAAACAAGGTAAAATTTTTTTTTAATTTTTTTTTTATTTTTACACACATATTTTGGTTTATCTTCCTTCTACAATCATTATCTGAAAATTAATGACTCAACTTCAAAGTCACCCTGTATATATATATAATTATCAATTATCAATTATAGTCTCATATACTCTGATATCCAGAAACCCAGACATGAAAATTTCCACATCCAAGCAAAAAAAGTATGCAAAATCAATGGTATTTGAAAGGGCCACGCGTGTACTCTGGTTTTTGAATAAATAGTTAGCCATGCTGCATAACTTCAAGTATAGGCAAAAATCGCTATTTTTGAGATTTGTACCATCATATCAAAAATCATCATACTCTGGTTTCTAGATAAAACTCTCGCCGGGCTGTTTTATTATATTTAGTACTAAACCAGGATAGTCCGACATACAAATTCACAAAAATCTTGGCTTTTAACAGGATTCAGCTTCAGTAATACCGTCTTTAATGAGAACAGGGAGACTTGGGAAGCACTAAGTTAGTTTTTTCTCTTATTCAAAGGTGTAAATCAACACAACTTTCATCACTTGGGAAATAGTTTTAGCTTTCAGATAATTCAATCCTACATCCTACAGAAAAGGACCAAAGAACTGTGAAGGCGGACGTGTCGACTCCAATTTTCTGTAATCTGTCTGAAAACAATCCAGTACGTATACCTCGCTCAAGCGATATTGACATTTATCTAATTCTGACCTCTGCTTACCTTTTTCGTCGTTTCATAATCATATCGACTTGCACAAAAGAGTCGATAAGGACGATGATACGACCTTGCTGTGCCTTTTAGGGTAGGATTTGGCCCGCATATCGTGGAAAAAATCGGTACATCCAAAAAATGATCGTGGTTATTTTCAATTTTTACTTCGCTGCTATCACAAGAGCCAAATACTGTGACATTTATCATCGACGCATGAGAAAAACCAGAGCGAAAGCCGTTTGCCCAAAAAAGAAGTCATATTCAGCGTATAAAGTCAATTCGAAATAAAAGTTATTCTCGATTCCAACAGATGGACCATACGTTCTTACATAATCAATAATTTGATCTGTATCTGTCTCATATAACATTAGCAAACAACAAAAAACCTGTAATACATCTCACTAAAGGCGGATAAAAGAATCCGCCTGTTTAACGGTTTCTCTTAATTTCCAGGAAGGCCTTCTTATCTGTTTCCTGGTGCTACAAAGCTAGGTTACCTCTTACCAAAGAGGTATCAATATGAGTCACGTATGGCGGTTACATTTCAAGTAAAGATTCTGTAATCGGCCACAAATGTCCAAGAATCTGATACGAGTATCAGATAACCATCACTTATTCTAGTATGCCCTTTCCAAATATTACAAAAATATCAATTACATCCTCCAATTCTCACCTGGTTATCGCGTATTAAAAACTGTAACGAAACTTTCTTCGGATTCAATCATCCTTATATCGATTTATTTTATGATAGCCATAAACTTGCCAATTTATTGCTGTCGAGCCACAAAACTTGTGGCATCAGGTGTGAACCTCCTAATTGAATATTTAAAATGCTCGGATATTTTTCCTATAAAATGCTGCATGAGCCTATACAATACTACACAGCAAAACAACACAGTATTCTCCCGACGATTTGAGACAAGGAAGCTCACATTCGCTTCGGCCTTCATGGAAAACGTACATAGTACCTGGTACCACTGATAGCGATTTTTTTATAGATCTACCGATCCAGTCCTATTAAGAATGACGCACCTTTTCTCCCCATGGAGGCCACTACTCTTCGAATTCTTGAGTCGCAGCATTTGATGCTACTTCATGCAAGTTTGTGTCTTTATGTCTACCGAAATCTACCGAACAATTTTGCACAAATCTACCGAATACATATTGACTATACCTGGCAACACTGCCACTATAAGAAATGTATATCCAGCAGGCGATTAAGCAACGTTAACCATACGACAAGATTGCGCGTGCCAGCTTTGCTCGGCGTATGTCGGACCCTCAAGGTCCTAGAAGTTCTTCTGAAAATTCAGCGTTCACGTTTAAAATGGTCCGTACTTCTTGCCAGCCTATATAGAGGCGCACCTCCGCACGGATCACTGAAAAACAAAGTAATAAAACGGAATTTGATTACTTGATAATATGGACATGAAAACAAAACTCTTTTATGTTACATTTACTATTACATTATATCAAAGTTAAACTTAAACACTAATTTTTCAAGAAAGGGCTCGAAAGGTTGTGTATCATCCATCATCTATCATCCATTGTGTTGTGTGTTAAAGAATTTTACAGAACTGAATACGAATAGTAATAAACGAGTTACGAGCTTTGATTTTCTGTCATTATTGCTGTGGAATGCACTGACTATAATTTTTCTTCACCTTTGTGTGATAATATTATTCAGGGAAGTTTCTGTTCTTTGCAAAAATTGCTATGACTAATGTTTATGAACTTTCAAGAACTTTTACATAAGTATGATGGAAGAAAGCAGAAAAACGCCAAGACAAAAAATCACGAACAGCTGAAGAAGTATAACAAAGCCAAGAAACAGATGGAGGGACGTCCAATACGAACCTATTAAGAAAGAATAAGAAGTTTTTGATCAGCTATACAAAATAAGGGTGGTCGGCACCAGTCACTTACCTCTGTTGAATTTGCCTTTTTGAGTGGCCTCATAATGACCTTAAGACCATAAGAAAAAAGCGATCACTGATTTGAACTAAATGGTGATAAAAACTTGCATGACTTGCGCCTGAGCTCGATTGCTATGTTTAGTCCGAATTTGTCTTCCAAAAATTGACCTCTGATTCGAACACACCGTCCTGAAGGACCTAAATGGTTGGGGGTCAATCGCTTCTATAGCAGGCTTCCTTGCAGTGACCTTCAAATGCCCTTGCAGATACAATCTGGCCCGGGATTTGGAATGAACATCCCTACAGACTCAGCTACTTCGAATCTCAGATAAATACCTTCGGAAGTTGCGTTGCTGTTATGTTATTGTATATGCTGTGGTGTTGTCACAGAGTCGGAGATCCCACATAAGATTATCTTTACGACTTTTGGATTAACAAAAGGAGTGAGCAATAAAAAACGGACAAGGAGACGGATCTCAATTTTTTCCGTAGTTTATCGCTTTTTTATGCCGGTTTTATTTTGTGGATAGGCGATTCGACTACGAATTCTATAATTTTGGTTTTAGTATAAAAAGGGATAAATAAAATTCTCCAATAAAATGGCTTCAGAAAGCATGTACAAGTTACAAAGCGGACTTTACATCTGTGATATTGCCCCATTAAAAAAAATTACCTCGGAATACGAGAAGGCTTATTCGGGGAGTAAGGTAGTAAACTTTTATGCTGCAGAAGGCAGACCCTGAATATCGAGGTACCCAGACGAAGCTGAAAGAGAAAAGATAGTACAGTCGAACTTCTATAACTGGAACCTCTATAACTCGAACATCTCAATAACTGGAATCCAAAGCTACGTCCTGTCAAAGTAAAAATCTCTATAAGTCGAACTTTCGAAGAATGCGATTAAAGTTGAAATTTGAAATAGATTCGATGAATTTTGTCGAGTGTTAGCGGCGCTTGTGTGATATTATGGGATTCCCCTAAGTAAGTGTAAAATACCGCGGATAAAATTTCAAGGTAAAAAGCGTTTTTAGTTGGCAAGATGTCACCGCCGCGAAAACTTAAGACGTTAAGGATCGCGAAGAAGATTGAAATTTAAAAAAAAAGTGGAGAATGGTATTCAAAGGATTATTTGCCAAGAATATGGCATTCCAAAAAGTACGTTATCCACTATAATGAAATACAAAAATACTATAGTGCAGTTTGGTTCCGAAGTAGCTAACCCAGGTGAAATGAAGCGAAACAAGCCTTCGAAGACAGTAAATACTGCATTAATTAAGTGGTTCGAAACTTCAAGAAAAGCAAACTTGCCTATCTCAGGGTCCATTTTGCAACAAAGTGCATTGTATTTTTCCAAAATAATGGGAGATGAAAATTCTAAAGCAAGCTAGAGATGGCTGGAAAAATTTAAAAAGAGGTAACAAATGTTTGTGTCCACGATGCTTTCGAGGAGTTAAAATTTTACCGCTGACTTACTACAACAATAAAAAGGCATGGATGACGAGAGACGTTTTTTCAAAGTGGTTGTTGGACCTAGACAAACAGTTTCTACTTCAAAACCGTAAGATTTTGTTTCTGGTTGACAAATGTCGCGCATCCTTGCATTGATCATCGATTAAAGGCAAGAAAGTTGATTTTCTTTCCACCAAACTGCCGCCTTGAGATCAGGGCATTAGAAAAAGATTTAAATTTCATTATAATCGTAGAATCATGGACAAAATACGAGGCAGATTTGAAACCAATGCCACAATCCCTAAAATTGATCTCTTGGATTGAATTCCTATTTCGGCAACAGTATGGGAGGTAGATGAAACCCAAGCGACTATTCAAAACTGCTTCAGAAAAGCTGGGCTTGGAACGCACACCTATTATGACTTAGAAGATGAAATGCCTCTGTCAGGATTAAGAAAAACAATTATCATTGAGCAGCAAGTATCCCTAAATGTCCAAGAGTCCATTGATAGATGCTTAGAAATTTTAAATGGTAATGATAAGGTCTCTTTAGATGAATTTGTAAATGCAGACGAGGATCTAATATTAAGCGAAATTCCTATAGAAGACCAAATAGTGGAAAGTGTATGAAAAAACTTGGAGGATTAATTGGAGAACAATGATGAAGACGACAGTGAAGGACCTCTGACGCTGAAGTTTTAAAGGCAATTGAAACCATCCAGCTTGCCTTTTTAATGAATGAGGCTGCAACTAATGACGACTTTACTTTAATCTGCCAAATTATACAAAAATATGAATCTTACCACCCAAAAAAATAATCAGTCAAAGTTTAATAACTGATTATTTTTAAAGTGCTTTTAGTACATACACTTCAAGTTAGTAGGTATACTTTTTTCTTAGTTTAACGCTTTTTACTATGTAGTTTAGTTTATTCATACTTAGGTTATTATGTATGTATAATAATAAAAAATATGTTTTGGAATATGTATGTACATATGTATGTAGGTACATACATACAATGTGGATTTTCTCTAACTGGAACTATCTATAATTCGGACTTTTCTGGCTGTCCCTTCAAGTTCGAGTTATACAGGGTGCTTCAGAACTAAGGGATCAAACTTCTATTGGTTATTCAGTGTAACAGTGGAAAACATTTGAGTTTAGGGACACATATCCGGAAAAGTGTCACTACGGCACTACGGCCCTAAATGCCTGAATAGGATTTAATGCATTTAATTTTTGCCTTTTTTACATGATATCATCACAACAATTGTTCAAAATATCTTCCTCCAACCTGAATACGCCGATTTAAACGTCGCACATGATTTCGGTGGACTTGACTAAAAAATTGATACTCGTTTTAAATGACTTCAAATGCTGCTGTAATTCGTCCAATTAAGCCTTGCTCTGTTTTGACTTTACATGTCCCCACAGGAATGGTGTATTCAGGTTGGAGGAAGACATTTTGAACAATTGTTGTGATGATATCATGTGCAAAAGGCTAAAATTAAATGCATTAAATCCTATTTAGGCAATTCATTGTCTTTCTAAATTTTAATGCGTTTTAGGGCCGTAGTGCCGTAGTGATGCTTTTCCGGATATGGGTCCCTATACTCAAATGTTTTCCACTGTTACACTGAATAACCCCTACAAATTTGATCCCATAGTTCTGAAACACCCTGTAGAGGTTCAGCTGTAATACACAACCAGCAGGCTGTAGATCATTTTAGGTAGCAAAACACAGTGACAATGGAAAATGTGCATTGCTCCCCCGATATTAGGCTGTGTTACCCTGAAACCAGACAGCAAGATACAAAACGTTTCAAGCTCAAATTTCCGCAAAAATGTTGTACACATTTCTCACGAATCATATGCTTGCTTATTTGCAAAATACTGTATAGGTGAATAGTAAACTGCTGGAATAGTACATCAAAAATTGCATAAAACTGTCAAGATTCGCCAATAATCATAGTACTTTGACAAATTTTATGTTGAGTTGGACTGGGTAATTACACGTCGGTTTATTGTGTTTATTCAACGGGAATGAATGTGGAAAAAGCCATTTGTGGGTAGTTAACATACAGAAGAACGGAACGACGTAGTAGGGAAACGGCTTAAATCGGCTTACCCAATTTAAAAGAATATAACTTTCTACTAAATTATTCCGTAACCCCTATCCCAGCCTTCCCAAAAGTGAATGTAATTTTTTTAACTTCTTTAGAATGTCAGTGAATTTGTTGTGCAGCAGGATACACTTTTTTGAATTAGCGTGACCACTAAATCAAGCACTTAGAACAAAATTGCATAATTACATGATCAAACGAACTTACCTGTAGGTGATGTTCGATCTTAATCATGTGACGTCCTAGAATACATATCGTAGTACCCTCGTAGTAGTACCCAACCGCCAAGATTTCAAAGCGCGCACGTAGAGAAAGAAAACGGCACCGCGCCCCGTCCCCCTACCTTCCGCCCCTCTGGCCGCCTATAAACATTCTTTTAGTTCAAAGCCAAGTTGTTGCAACAATGGCGTTATACATAGGAAGCGAGGGAGCTATTTACTTCGACGAAGACTTCACATAATTAAGATCGAACATCACTTACAGGTAAGTTCGTTTGATCATGTAATTATGTTCCGTCCTCGTCGAAGTAAATATTTAGAATACATACCGCATAATATAACATAAACGTTACAGCATTGTATTGGAACAGCTGTTCCTTGAATATGAATCTGAAGTATATTCTATTACTCTCCCTAACAAGTACCAAAATCCTTGCATATTCCAAATCCAGAGGCGTTAAGAAAGTATCTCTACGGAGAAGTCTGATCCCAGTTCAATAGCCTAGATTTTAAGTGTTCCATCCGTATAAACAGACAAAGTGTCTTGAGGTCACCCATCAGACTTGGGGGCAAGAAAAAGTTGGATAGGTGCTGATTTTTAGTTAGCTCGACTTTTTTACTGATAGCACCGCAGCAAAGCAATTTATAGGAGGAGGTGAGATTCAGCTATGGCAAAGTGCTAAACCAGTCGCCATCTAAATGGCCAGTGACCACTTGAGTCCAACTCAGGACTTTAGCGCCACTCCTAAAGCTCTGCCATTGATGATGTATACGCGTCAATGTCCATGCTGATCTACACGCCTCATCTTTAATACTGGGTTGATGTTGTCAGTACATTGTCTGGCCTTTTGGCCTTCAGTTGCTGCTCAGTTTATCTGATTTCTATTTAGAATTGACTTACTTGGTCAGACGTATACCGAAGAACAAGATATCAATGGAAGCCGCTGCCAGAGTACTCCTGAGTTCTTTGCTTTAATGTGAATATCTGCCAGGATACACTCCTCTCCCTTCTTTGAACCTAGAGGATAGAGTACTGCCACTTGCAGTTAATGAACAGCTCACATGTTGCTGTACACAGACCAAGCACGCATCCCTGCGTGCGACAATTAATATTATGGCTTCCGTTACCTCAGGGTTCACCTTATGTGGCTAGAATACAACAGAATTTATTCATCGTCATCAACAAGATCTGCCCTCGAAATGTCAGCCTTGGAACAACGCGCGAACATTAATTATACTGAGGTCGCCGCATCATCGTGGTGATGCGTCATCTATTGAGACAGACTACATGGCCTTTAAGACAACACAATCCAGAGCGCCCTGCTGCTCGAGTGGCACCTATGCAAAATATAACGTTAATCGGGCATAATGATATTTAACTTCCGTTATTACTGAACATTAGAAATTTGGTGGTTTCCTAATTGGTGATGTTAATACGTACAGTCCTGTTCCATAGTCATCACCAGCCATGTAGAATTTGCTACCACAAGCAAAATGTAACGCTAGTCTACCACAGATGTACCTACTTTCTATATTTTGTTAATGAAAAAGGCACTTCAGCTGTTTCGTAACCTGTCAGGTGCATATTATTGATCTGTCGATGGCTATTCTAAACCATATGGAACGTCTTTGTTCGACCTAGGTAGGGAGTTGGCTATCATAAGCTAGGTCCAGGTTGCTATCCCAAGCAACTGTGTCAGAACCTTATCCCAAACGTCATGTTAGGCACAATTTGCAGCGCCGGTGAGGCATTCATACTAATACTCATTTAACTTGCACCTAAAACAGATCGGTTAGTTGACAGTTGACTCCCCTTCAGAAAAAGAGGTCTGCACGCTACTTTCTAATTTGGTCCTTGTCGAAAGGAACCTTGAGGCGACCGTCGGTCGGTATCTCGTTCGACAATGCACATCTATTGGCCAACCTTCAGTCCTGTTTTCTAATTCTAAATGTTCAGCAGATCCTCGACACTGCACTGCACGCAAAACGACGCGAACCGATTAACGTGTTAACAGTCTGGCACGAGAACAAGGAATGAGGGTTTATTGGTGGCTAGAGGGGAGGAAGGTAGGGGGAAGGGGCGCAGTGCTGCTTTCCTTCTCTGCGTGCGCGCTTTGAAATCGTGGCGGTTGGGTTCTTCTACGAGGGTACTACGATATGTATTCTAAATATTTACTTTGACGAGGACTTCACATGATTAAGATCGACCATCACTTACAGGTAAGTTCGTTCGATCATGTAATTATGCAGTTTTGTTCTAAGTGCTTGATTTAGTGGTCACGCTAATTCAAACCAGTGTATCCTGCTGCTCAACAAATTCATTGACATTCTAACGAAGTTAGAAAAATTACATTCACTTTTGCGAAGGCTGGGATAGCGGGTACGGAATAATTTAGTAGAAAGTTATATTCTTTTAAATTGGGTAAGCCGACTTAAGTCGTTTCCTTTCTACGTCGTTCCGTTCTTCTGTATGTTAACGACCCACAAATAGCTTTTTCCACATTCATTCCCGTTGAATAAACACAATAAACCGACGTGTAATTACCCAGTCCGACTCAACATAAAATTTGTCAAAGTACTATGAGGATTGGCGAATCTTGACAGTTTTATGCAATTTTTGATGTACTATTCCAGCAATTCATTATTCACCTATACAGTATTTTGCAAATAAGCTATTTTTGTTAATATCTGCTTTTTTTCTTCTACGATTTTCAGATTTGCAAACATCCTATGCTTCTTTTCTTGACGTGTTATTTGAATATAACTTTCTGATTATAGGCCTATATCCATTCTGTCGATTTTCTCTAAATTATTTTAAATTATAATCGTTTATATCCAGCAGCCAGAAACTTATTTGCATGGTCACAACATAGTTTTCTTAATGGGAAACTCACTGAAATGAATCTTGTACGTTTCATACAATAACTCTCCGTACTCTTGACTCTGGTGAACAAGTTGATGTAATATATCGATGAACTCAAATCAATACTTCGTAAGTCCGAAAATGTCGATTTTCTGATTTTGTTTCTGTATGTCATACAACACTAAAACAGAACAAAATCAATAAATCGACATTTTCGGACTTACAAGTATCTAGTATGAATGGAATTGCAAAAAGGGTTGGACAGCTTGTTTCGTCCTGCATTCAACGAACTGCTGCATGCATATAGACAATACGTATCTTATCACCACTTTAAAAAGAACAAAGACTAGAACGGAGCCAGTAGGAGAGACAGCGCCTTCAATATGTAATAAAAATACAGCTCAGATCTAAACTGTGGTAGTAGTGGACAGCATGAAAATTAAAAGCAATAAAATAACAAGCAAATGCCAAGCATCGGCCGCGTTTGTATGGGAACATAAGGGAAATAGGGAGCTATTGGGAGCTATATTTATATAGATTGTTTTTAAATAAAGCCAAACCGAAAGCTGGCTGGAATCCGGATCCAGCGACAATGGATGCCATTTGCAAATTGGAAACGAATATAAGCTGATTGAATATAACAGTGAGTTTTTATGAACAGCGGGATTAGTGGGGGAATTTGAAAAAATCAGAGCTCTTCCAAACAAAGCCTGGCTGCCATTACCAACAGTAACCAGACGTTTTTGTTATCATTCATATGCCATTTGATGTATTGGGGTGACTCGTGTACTGTCAAATTTAAAAACGCTTAGTCCATATTTCTTTATTGTACAAATGACATAAAACAGGGCACACAGCCTACGTAATTGTCTAATCATATTAGTAAATTTACCCGAAGTAATTGTGAAGTCTGGTTTTATTGGTGCAAGTTGTTCAAACGGGTACACCAATTTTTGTGGGAAAACTTTTAATTTGACAACAAAGAATGAGAAAACGTGTTTTTTTGCGAGTCAATCGAAAGTGTTGACAGGAACGAAAAAACTTCTCAGATAAGATTTTTAGGTATTCATGAGACCTACAAAATGAGACCTCACGTAAAAAGATCCGATTAATTGCAAAAATGTTATGGCCGAAAAACGAGGCAAAATGCAGGTTTTGGCATTTGCTGCTAATGCGACGATAATTTCACGCAACTATTAGACATTCGTCAAATCCGTAGGATTCATATTTCTAAATAACAGCAATAAAATGGGAGTATATTGTTCGAGTAGTTTTTTGAGAATTTCTAATTGTTTATCCAAAAACACCTGCCTTCCGGCCATCACTACTAGTTTCTTGAGCAATATACAGGGTTCGTTCAAAGAGCATTTAATAGCAACATACACTCACCCTGCCGATATGAATCACAAACTCTTCCGAAAGATAAATGTTATTTTTATGAGAAAAACAAATGTTATGTTTTTTTCTTCTAAACAAATTCAAACATTTCGTATTTGTGAGTAATTGAACAAATGCGCTAAACATATGTTGCTATACACATTTTAAAACAAAACGGATGTGTCTATCATCTTTTGTTGCAAATTACTCACAAATACGAAATGTTTGAATTTGTTTAGAAGAAAAAACGTAACCCATCTTTTTGCATAAAAATAACATTTATCTTTGGGAGTGGCTTGGGATTCATATCGGCAAGGTAAACTAGTATATTTAGCTATAAAATTGAACTAACCCTGTATATTGCTCAATCAACTAGTAGTGATGGCAGGAAAACAGGTGTTACGGGATAAACCATTAGAAATTCTCAAAAAGCTACTTGACCAATCTACTCCAATTTTGTTGTGGTTATTTAGAAGTACGAATCCTACGAACTTGAAGAATTTCAAATATCTGCGAGAAACCATCGTCACATTACTAACAAGTGCTAAAACAAGCAGCTTACCTCGGTTTTCGGCCATAACTTTTTTGCTATTAACCGGATCTTTTTACGTGTGGTCTCATTTTGTAGGACTTATAAATACCTAAAAATCCTGTATGAAGATTTTTTTCGTTCGTGGCAACACTTTCGGTTGAATCCCAAAATACACGTTTTCTCATTCTTTGTTGTTGAATAAAGAGTTGTCCCACAAAAATTGGTGTACCCATTTTATGCGTCCATGTTTTGAATACCCCCTTAAACGACTTGCAGTAATAAAACCAGACTTTACAATTATTTCGCAAGCCTGGGGTATTTTCGTCTAATATGATTGGACTATAAAGTTACTGTGGTTCGGTAGTAGATGCCTGGCACTAACATGGATGCTACAGAATGTTGTTAGGAAAGCTTAAGAGCAGGTTCGTTGCATAAGAATATGAGAAAAAGTTTATATGAACATTAATGTTGTTCGAAAAATTGTACATCACTGATTTTTAGAATGGTAGGCGTCGTTGTTCTGTCAAAGCTATATTATATCTGGTTGAAAAATGTCTATGGGGGTCTAGCTTAATGTTTGTTAGAGTACCTGACCAATTTGACATTCCTCAAACGATAAAAAATCATTGTACTTCTAATAAAATAGTTTTCATTTCAAAAACAGTTCGGCTGAACAACAAATTACTGACGACAGTTTTTAAGGAGAGTCCATCTGGACTGACGATGCTGCTACTAATTCTTTGTAATAATCAGCGGCTGACTTTATAGGTCTTTCCAGATATCTAATAAAATATAAGGCGTTTCATTAAAAAAAAACATGTTTGTTGTGCCACGGAATTGTGCAACACCCTATGGTCAGCACATATAAGAAAATCAACATCAAGACCTTCAGAAATATCATTTAAAAACATAATGAGTAACAAAGGTCCCAAATTAGATCCTTGAGAAACACCAGGCATAGCATTCGCTAGTTGTTACCTTTAGTGATTCACATAATTTGAAGGATATTAGCACCATCTATAAATCAATAGCAAAACACAAAACATAACTTTGGACAGAGTATTTGGTTTTGATACTGTCTCAGAAACGGTGAAGGTATACCCAATGGCAATAGGCATTGGAGTGGTAAAAAAAAACTGAGTTTTATAGTACCATCTATTAGACAATAGTAGCACGAAACACTTCAACTCTTTCCAACTGAGGTTACCAAATTGACTTTTGTGTTCTTCTACTATTTTTGAGATGGCGCTTCTATCTTTCAGATCCCCTTCTAAATGCACGAATACACTATATGGTTGATCATCTTCAGGTTGCTACGTTAATCAACGGTTCAGGTGAAAAATATACTCAATAACTTTGCAAAGATCGGTTGTTATCATATGAGTTCAATGTACAGGGTCTATTTAATCTAGGGTACTCAGGAATACGTCTTCCGATCACCATCTCTAAGCAGAAGTATAAACATAACAGTTAATATTGTGAACATGCTTTATTTTTTAGTAGCTCCGCTGATGTTTTAACCAGATGGTCGCTCGCAGCGTACCTCAGTTGCTGTATTTGAGTGAGCTACCAAGAAATATACAACTTTTATTTAAATGTCGTTTATGGGGGCGATAAATAACGTCCCCAGTTGAAATTTGTCGCCCTCATATGCGTGTATTTACACCTATTTGTTAAAGACTTCATTTAATGCTATCTCGTAAACCGACTGCCTGCTATAATTCCGGAACGACTTTCATAATGCCAGACATTTATGGCTTCATAAATTTCCTGGAGTGTTCTCGGGACTTGAGAAATTATAAGAAATGCGTTTTGGATATGTTTGCGTATTATTTTTTATGGAATACTGGCTTTTCACTTGATACGAATACAAAATAGAATCTAGGAGAGTTCGCGTAAGTTATGTGCTTTGACCCACTCTATACAATATAATTATTATATTGCATCATCGTGGCTTTATCTTGTATCCTGCTATTACTGTTGTTAGAAAAAAAAATTAGTTTATGTGTGTATTCCTATTATACGACTTTATAAAAACCGTTGTATCTTTTATTTGGCAATCAGACAGCTATCAAGTATTTTGGTGGTAGTTAGATTCATCAGCAGGAAATAAAAGTTATTTTTAAAAAAACCCTCGTTCTCCACTGGCAAACATAATTGGGGGCTCAACCGGGATCCCTCGTACGGTGCGTGTGTTAGAAGAAAGAGTATAGTAATTCGAAACTGTACTCACTCCAAAGCTATTAGAACACCACGGCACCGGTCGCTATCAAGTGTTTGTGACGGATCTGCCACTTCTGCCAGCCAAGGGGAGATAATCCAACATCCACAAACGAGAAGAGGAGAACAGGGCGAAAAAGTCCACTGGCACCCGCCTAGCCAGAAGAAATAACGCCAATAGCATAACTGGAAGAACCAGGCCAAAAATTTGGGCATTTTCCACTATCGAAACGTTCAAAGATCAACATCTGGCTTGGGAAAGCCAACCCTTCGAAGACGCCACCCCACAGCTGAATGTTAGAAGTTCAGGACGGACCAAGAATGAAGATTATTCTTAATTTCACTCTGTAAGTCCCTATGTTTGTTCATTCTTTCTCTTGGTGTCGCCAATTCAATTTAATATGTTATTCGTTATAGATTTATAGATTCTGACTGATATGTTAGTACTATTGAGACATTCTGAACACGAAATGGCCGAGGCCACAGGTACTGATACAAAATCACCTTCCAAAAATATATACTCCAAAGGCTTTGATAAATGTTGGAGATAACAGGCCATTTCAAATATGACAACTGAGTGATCTAAGCATTGTGCACATCAATGATGCCATCTTATGTATCTTGAAAATTGCAATACTTCGTAAACTCCCATTCAATCTGTATTATGTTGCCAAATAACGAAAATATATTAGAACCACCTACTACATTTTATTGCAATGATGTAAAAGAAGCTTGGACTGACACAACCTGTAAGACAACTAAAACATTTCATGTTTACATTTCTTTGCAGCGCACCATTGTATGCTCATTAAAGAATAGTTACGAGGGATGTCTTTAAAGTTTTGCATATGGAAATAAAACAACACGGTAGGTAGTTTTAAATGACTTTATTGTTTTTCGAAGTACTCTCTACGAAGATTAATACACATCTGCATGCGCTCGAACCAACTTTCGAAGCACTTATTCCACTCGTTTGCTGGCAGATCCAAACCGCCATTTTTGAATGTGTCAACTGCTTCTTCTGGTGACTCGAACCTTTGACCACGCAGTCTGTTTTTAATTTTCGGGAAAGTAAAGAAATCGTTAGGACTTAGATCGGGACTGTATGGAGGATGGTCCAATTATTCCACGTTTTCTTCCGTTAAATACTGCCTTGTTTTTTGGGCTGTGTGCGAGCTTGCATTGTCTTGGTGGAGGATGATTCTTCTTTCGGGGTTGATTTTTCCAAGCTCGGTGATGACTTTTGGCAAACAAATAGTGGTATACCAGTCCGCAGTAACAGTCCTTTGCTCACTAAGAGGAATTGTTACAATATGACCCGCTTTTGACACAAATGTCGCGACCATCCTTTTCGAAACACTTCGAGAAGGGATGACTTTTGTTGGCTTTTCTTCACCTTGGAATACCCAAACAGCCGACTGTCATTTATTTTCTGGTTCGTAACAGTAACCTAACAATGCTGTATACATTTTATAAGTTTCCGGAATTGAAACTGTCATGCGTTCTTTGACACCAATTAACCCTGGCTGATTTCTGCTCTTCAGTCTGCAGGTGGGGTATCCAACGAGAAACTAATTTTCTTACTCCTTATTCTTCAGGTAACATTTTTTGAATTAGGGTCTTTGAGATCTTCAAGGACGCCTTAATCTCGCGATATGTCACATGTCTATCTTCAATGATGAGTCTGAGCACAAGATCGACGTTCTGCCGTTTTTGGTGCACCCACCCTGGAATCGTCGCTAAGACTCACCCGTCTACGTTTGAATTATCCATACCAACGGGAATTGTCGACTGATGTGGCGCTTCGTTGCCGAAAACAGACAGTAACTCAGCAAGGCTTTCTTGTTGCGATAATTGTCTCTGAAAGTTGTAATAAATTATGGCGCGAAAATGTGCTCGGTTGAGTTCCATTTTTCTAATGACTTGGTGTCACTTAAAAATTCACTGTAGTGAGAACACTGCAGGTATTGTTGTGAAACTTTGAATTTAAGTTTACTAAAGAGTGAGGTTAAGATTGAGTACTGACGTTCGATCCGCGCGGCCTACTATGTTTCCTTATGCAAAACTTAAAATACATCCCTCGTATATGCATTGTGTATTCCATGAGGTCAAAAACGACTGTTCACTTTATAAAAAATTGTGGAGCCAAAATGCTCTAATTTTTTATTCACAATCATTTCGAACTGAAGTCGATAAATGTGAAGGGAACGTCAAGAAAATTAACTTAAAACGTTCTTATATATTGAATAGCATATGTGGTACAATAATTGATGAAGACATATTTTATCTATCAAATACCAATTTTACAATTAATGAAAATTCTAGTTGGTTACCTGATCTAAATATGACAGCCAATACTACAGTAGTGAACAACTATCATTTTCTAAATTTGTAAGAGTTGAAAACTACTCTCAAACAAATGAAACCAATTCTTTATCAAAATCTAAATTTTTATCATACTGGAATAATTAGCGGATTTTCCATATTTGGCTTAATCATTGTTATTGGATTAATTTATCTTATATACAAATGTTGTCTAAAAGACTTATTCATGGAAAGGGTACTGATCCTCCTGTAATGAAAATAAATGTTTCTGAAACTAAAAGAAACCGAAACGAGGACGTTTCGATCTAAGGGGGAAATAGTTATGTACTTTGGCTCACTCTATACAATATAATTGTTATATTGCATCATCTTGGCATTATCTTGTATTATTACTGTTGTTTTAAAACTTGGAATTATCTCATACATGCAACCTGATACGTTCTCCATGCTTCTTAAGAATTAGCTTGGAGTGTATTCTTATTATACGACTTTATAAAAACAATTGTACCTTTTGTTTGACAATCTGATAGCTATCAACTATTGTAGTGGTAGTTAGATTCATCAACGGGAAATAAAAGTTATTTTTTAAAAAACCCTCGTTCTCCCCTGGCAAACATAATTCGTAGAAAAGTGTGTCATTTACAGGCCGGTGAAAAAGAGAATGTGAGGCGTGGTTTCTAAGAGGGTAGAACTGTGGATGACATTATTGTTGAGGATTTGTTCACGATCGTTGTTTTTATCCAACCTAATCTAGATCAGTAGGCGAGAGAGGTTTTGTAAGCGCGACAGTTCGAGTGTGCTTTCTTGATCTTGCAAGAGTGATACAGTTTTATCCGACAGAAAACACAAATGGCTGTTTGGAAAAACAGAGGGACATCGATTTTAGTAACAATGTGTTAACCGTGCAAGTAGGCCATGGAACATGTAATATTTCCTTACAACGTTTACGTCAGTGGAATTTTTTGGTGGTATCATTAAACTATTGCTTAAGTTAAGTTCAAATTGGCGGCATGATAGGGCTGAATCATTTGCCGTCATTCTGTTTGATTGAGAATCTCGGAAACCATCAATCCTATGTGAAAGTAGGAACAATTTTTTGTTAAATCAAATTACTTATCATTTTGCTTGTATAAAAATGTACCTTACATTGGATTCGCTACGAGAAATTTAGCGGTTAGGTGAACGTTCTTGTTTTTTGGTACCAGATCATATGATCTTATACTGAAGAATCACAGGCGAGGCTGGTTCAAGTCAAAGCTCAAATAGTGAGAGGCAAATATCCCTAGACGTGAAGCACATCAGTGTGTTGACATAAAGAACAAATATATTATAAAAAATGCATATTCTAAGGAAAGTGCGAGTATTCAAAACGTATTTCATAATCCAGTAAATCTATATCTAGGTGACATTTTTTTCTCACTTTCTTGTGTTAATTTTGTGTGCAGTACTAGAGTGAGTGTTTTTGGGAGTGTCTTGTAAGGAGTGAAGTGACAATACCTATTGGTTAGAAATTTTGATCGGAACAAACTGAATAAGTAGTAACATAAACAAAATAATAGTTATTTACCTAACAAGTGCGAAAGTGTTAGGTATATGATTTTTTCTAACAGCGCAGGCTAAGGAACAACGAAACACGTAACAGAACAAATCATTTCTATTAGCAAAAATATTCAATTTAATAAGAATAACGCGTAATGAGCGCGGAGAAGGTATGGATGCGGAAAAGTTATGCCTGCGGAAAAGTGCTACATATTTATGTGTGTTGAAAGTGAGTACTTTCCGCGCGCTGGTAGAAAAACATGATTAATAATGCACAAGGTTTCACCTACAGTGAGATTTTCTCATACTAGTGGAAATATTATAACATGTACCTTCCTCGTAACCCATATAACAATTTTTTTTATGAAAAAACTATGAATTGTTTAATTTCCTGCAAAATTGTTTCAATTGAATATTTTTATATGGGTCACTCAATGTAACCGAAAAATGTCATTGTCGTTTTTTCTTTCTTGAACGCCGTGAATTAAAATGAGTACTATTTTTAGCTTGACTTCTTTATATTACCATTATTCAAACAGATGCCTAATAAGGTTCCGCTCTTTGCTCCAATTAGAAATCATGTTTGTGAAACTTTAAGTACTGCCAGATAAGATCCAGTATCGATTCTGGCTAAGTTCTGAAAAATATTGAGAGGTATAGCTATATTACTGCTGGTAGACGGATACGGTTTAACTTATTAAATTCATCTTTTCGGTGGTCTTAAAATAAGCTTAAAATGCCCTCCTAGAGACAAAATAAGATTTTGACTCAACAACCACAAAAACCTGTGACACGCGTATGGACTCGAATGCTAGACATATTTTGACTTAGTGATTCAAGTGACTTTGAAACGACCTTGAGATGCCATCATAGTGACCTCTGATTTGGACTTGTTAACCTAATGACATTCGGTTGGGTCCAACTGTTGTTTTCTTTTGACCTTGTACTGACCTTCAAATGCCCTCATAGAGAGAGGCAAACCAATACCGGATTTGAAATCAATGAGGCAAAAAAGCATTCTGTACTGAAAATGCGGTAGGAACTATGCCGAAATTTATTATTTTTGGCACCACTCCGCTCCATGCTCCACTTTTTCTCTGAGGACTCCATTTTCCTGCAGGAAAAGAGTGTTTTTGCATGGGCTGTTAAGTAGTAGACAGCCTAATAACGAATTTCACTAACTGTTACCACAAAAGTAATGGCCAAACATTCTCCAAATTTGAATTGCAGAATATTGCTAAATTATAGCCTTAGATCGTGACATAGTAAAGTATGACATCAGAAAAACTAATTGTATAATTACACATCGAAAAAATTACATTGCCGTCTACTAAGTGGCCATTCGTTAGACGCTAGATTCCAGGACTAGTTAAAAAATAACGAGTTTGTTCATTAATGGAGAATTCCTTGTTTAGTATAGGAGGTAATGATGTTCGGGCTGCTTAATTTCAGTTTGTCCGTGAGACAAAGATGGTATAGATAGGACCATTAATTTCAAGGTAGAAGTGAATGTTGAATAGTTTGGTAAGAAGGTTATCCTATCTAATCACCAAATACTCTGCGAGAATCGAAAAATAGATGAACAGTTACATTCAGCAGGAGTTCTGAACGGAGGTAGGCGAAACGTGTGACGATCTCCATCTACCAATGGTTTGCCAAAGTTGATCTTCATTATCTTGTCATGAGATGAAAGATGACAGAAAATCCCTACACTACGGGTTTATAGCTGTGCAATTCACACATCGATGTTCCATCCCCAAAAAGGTCAACACATCTAGCTGCCGGTATACCAAGTGTGACAGTGTTTGTAACCGCGACCACCCGCAGACAGCGCTGTTTTGTGCTCATTAGCAGCTCATCAGCGTAGTATAGGTCTAATGGTCCTGTGGAGGAGATGGGGGGAATGAGCACGAAACGGCGCTGACAGCGGTTGGTCGTGGTTACAGAGATACAAAGCAAACATTTCCATTTCAAGGAATTCCGAATTTTTGTTAAGTTGCTGAGCCCTGATTTTTAGAGTGCCTAATATGGTAAACCGAAATATTTCATTTTGATTTCCACTTTGAGTTACAAGTACATGCTTGTCTGTTTGTTGAGAATTTAATACTTTCATGCTTGTGGAAACTTACGTGCTTTCAGCAATCTGGACACTCAATCTACTGGCAACTTTTGGAGATATCCACAGCTTTGTTCTGAGGAAAACTGGAAACAAAAGTCTCTTTTTCTTTTTGCGGAACAACTTATTTGATTGTGTAGTATTTTTGCAAGTCTTATCAAAGTAATTTAATACTAATTTTAACTCTCATGCACTTCCTACACAGTCCTTTTATTATTTGGACTCAAGTTTCCTCAGAACACGCTTCCCTTTAGTTCTCGAAATACTATTTCTCACATACTTCCTGTTTACATTATCCAAAAAAGAATGTTAAAATCAAAATGTTTTAAAAAGCCAAGATTATCACCTAATATCACTGTAATAAACACGAATTTTGTTGCGAACACAGTCATACTCTACACGGCAAAAGCATCACCATGTCGTGTCCTTTCTTCCAAAGGTGTGTTGGACAGCGTTCATATTCATATATTACTCCCAAGCTGTAAAACAGTCTTCCTTCAAATGTACGAGATATCAATAACTTGCGCCATTCAAAGACGCATTAAAGCAGTTCGTTTTGAATGAGTCACAGCAAACAATGGAGTTAATTAAATAGTGATCGGATGTAGTGTAATGAAGTGTAGATTCGTATTTATAGCGCTTTAACATTTGTGATGCCCTTCGTAATTATGTATTTATTACAGTTAGGTAAATTTTAGCTTTTAACTGGTATTATTATTAGTATTTTATACTCATCAGTACTACGCTTTATTAAAGAGAAAACAAAGGAACTGTCATCTGGAAGACAGAAAAACAAAATACTATGTCATCAGAATTGTCATTTGTACTTGAAAAAGACCATCGTCAGTGGCGGATCCAGGAGGTACGGACGCCCCCGAAATACCAGAGCACTTCCCCCCACATCACGCTTTTCGTATGCACCCCCTCTGAAAATATTTTTCTTATATATTTCCTTCAAACATATGTAATTTCGTTTTTAAGTGAGACAAACATGAAAAGAAATGAAGTCCGCCTCATATGGATACCAGAACACACAGGTCTAGAGGGAAACGAGACAGCTGACACTCTTGCAAAGAGTGGGGCTAGCGCACCCTGCATAGGGCCTGGGCCAGCGATTGAGAGTAGATGTCTTATGGGGATTCGGTCTCAAAACTTCCAAAATCCGCCACCAGAGGCGCTGGCGTCGCGCGCCATTGACAGGTTGTTGGACGGAATCTGTAATCGAAATTCATGAGTTGGGGATTCCGCCGCTAGATGGCGCTGTCAAACCAAACGGAATCTGTGTGTCATTGGACACCTGACATGCGTCATTGGGCATCTCACGCATAGATGGCGTTACACGTCATCTGTCATACGTCATTGGACACCTGTCATTGATGGGTTGGGCATCTCGCGCATAGATGGCGCCGATTTGTTTGGCGCTGTACAAACCAAACGGAATCTATGTGTCATTGGACAGCTGCCATTGATGGGTTGGGCATCTCGCGCATAGATGGCGCCGATGTCGCACCTGTCTGGTGTTGGCGTGGATTACGGGGGGCATTCAGAACGTGTATACAGGGGTGCATCGAAAAATAGCGGATCGATGGACCGACGGTATATCGTTAAATCGTATATAGCAAGGCGTGACCTAAATAGCGTGGTGGGCTCCTCTGGTCGGTCGGTCGGTCGGTCAGAATGTCTCATAACCTGTATACGATGTACTGTTATTATTATACAGGATGATACCGTTCAAAATGAAAATAGTATAATGGATATTTTATTGAAACATATAGTATATATAACAATAAGGTTGATTGGTGTGTGTGTGTGTGCCATGTTTTGAATACCCGCGCTTGAACAACTTGCAACAAGAAATTCCGACAATATTATTTCGCAAACCAGAGGTATTTTCAATAAAACTACATATCAGGGAGTACTTTAGATGTTGATACTAATCGACTCAAATCATTGTTCGACAACTGATTTGGTTCATGACAGACAAGAATCAAATTATGTATTTCACGGTTCAGTTCTGGTTGTTTTTTAATTTTTTCCCTAAACTTCAGGTAACCCAGGAAATATGTCTCTTATCCGTCCTCTGTTCAACACATCAGTAAAATCGTTAGAAAATTCTATATATGACATATTATTATAAAAGGTATAGGACCGTCCTGCGTTTGATTGAAAAATAGCATTGATTCGAGCCCTATCGGGTATATCAATTGAAAAATTATCAAGAAATTTAATGGTAGGGAATGATGCTGAGAAATAGTTGTTTGGAGACACAATGGTAATCAAGTCACCGTTTGTTGATTGGAAAATATGTTGTAAAGTGTATTGACGTAATTCTGTAGGAACATAATCGACAAGAAGTTCAGGCTGAGATGGGATAATCATTTCGTTTAAGTCTAGTTTCCATATAAACATATCATGTGCAATATATAATCGGTAATTTGAAAACTCTGGAGCAATAGCTAAAAACATAAAATCTGGAATAATATCACACAAATTTTTGAGGATCGGCTGCTTACGAGTTGTAGATCTTATAGTTGTTGTTGTTTTTGGTATTGCTGATGCGGTGGTAGACGTTGGGATTGAATCATATTTGTTTTTTCTTCCATATAGATATTGTACTGCATTTATATCATCAACATCTAGACCACGAATCTCATGCTGATAGAAGGCAAACATAATAGCATTCGGAGAAGCACTATGTGCTATGCCGAGAGCATGTCCAATTTCATGAACCAACACCTGATAGAGAATGATGTCAAAAATCTCAGATAGCAAATATAAATTCGTTTACCCCCCAATCAAAATCTTGACTGAAAAAAAATTAGGCAGCAAATATACAATAATCATACACGAATTTACTATATTTCTAAATTTCTACTCTCATGTGCAACTTGTAATTGGAATTTCCGCCGGACAAACGATACATTCATGTATTACTAAGAAATTATATAAAAAATACTGCAACCGCAATGAATGTTGTTTTCTCGATAAAAATGGTACTGAGAATATGATGCATATAACATGCATATTTACGATACAATTATCTCATGCACGCGTGTGTTATCTCAACCACGTATTTATATTTAGCGAGCGCATGCAATAGTCATCATTGTTTCACACTTAACGCACAACGCTGCAAGCTGGAACAACGGCCGCAGTACAATAGTGCTTCGAGAGAGACGAGATAGCGAAAATTTTAAAAAAAGTAAGTGCTATTTTATTTAATATTTTTCTTTTTTATGTCTCTAAGTGCAACTGTTTTTTCGTGTTATGCTTCAAAATAGTTAGACGACTCAATTTTTTTTATAGATGGATTTATCAAAAATTAATGCTGCGTCTTCGATTGTAGACCGCAAACCTATCAGAAAATTAAAGGACCTACCAGTCGGGACACCATTTGCAATCCAAGCAGCTAAAGTGGTCAAGTCGAAATTTGGGGAAGCCGTGCTACTAGATTTAGGACCGGAAGTGCTATTTCTACCACAGCGGGTGACGGAAACGTACCAGCCGGTCATCGACGAACTTTTTCACGGAAAATACTCGATCATCTTCCAAGGGGAAGTGGACGTAGGGAAAAGCCGACCGCTAGCATCATTCAAAATAGTGGAAAATTAACAAAGCAGAGAACAGGAGGAGGAGGACAGGGTGAGCATTTTTATATATTTTTGAGTAATGTGTTTGCTTGAAAAAAAAATGTCGTCTTTTCAAATGTCTTCAAATAAGGTTAAAAAGATCATCAAACAAACAGACGGTGTTCTACTATCAATTGTTAGTCTACGGAAAATTTTATTTGATAATTTTACAATCAGAGACGCGGAAGTGTGGCTGAAACGAATAGAAAAACAAATTAGATTATGTAAACGGGTAATTCGTAGTAGAAGGCAAAATAAATTATCTGTAGGGACCTGTAGAAAAGTAGAAACAAATTTGGGGCATTTTAAACATTTTAGAAAGTTGATTTTAACTAGACATATTGGGGCAGGACTTCACTTAACATTGGGTCAGAGGGTTAGATGGGAAAATGTAGAATCGAGCTTTCAAAGTAGAATAAAAACCGGTTCCATAGCTAATTTGCGTCATAAGGACTTGAATCAATTTTTAGCAGATTGTGTAGTTGTTTTTAAAAGGAAAATTAGGAATATTTTGAACACCCATTGTGCGCTCAAAGTAAATACAACATTTTGCGGGGAGTTTATTAGGAAATCGGGGGATAATGAAATTTTGGGAATTAAATATATTAATACTAAAAATCATATTATTGATACATCAACTCAAATAGACGAGTGGTTTAAGATATATGTGAAAGATAAACTTTTAAACGAATTATCGGAATTTGCTGAAAAAGATTCGGGATTTGCGTTAAATAAAATTATTTCCTTAGTTGTTAATATCAGTAAATATCAATTGGGAAACGGTTCATCTTATATTAGACTACCAGAACCGATTATAAGGAAAAATGCTTGTATAAACATTAAAAATATAGATCAAAATTGCTTTTACTGGGCCATTGTAAGCGCTCTTCGGACTCCTAGCAATAAAAGACATGCAGAACTAACCTCCTCATATCCACACTTTACTGACGTTTTACAAACAGAAAATTTAGATAGTCCTATGCTGCTAACAAAAATTTCAAAATTTGAAAAGATGAATAACATTTCAGTCAATGTTTACGCTTTAGAATTGATCGAAACAGAAAAAAAATCATTTTACATAGTAGTACCAGCAAGATTAACGGAAAATAAACGGGATACGCATGTTAATTTACTTTTAGCTCAAAATAAATATTATCCGCGTTTAAATGATTATGATGCTCCTCCACCAGCGCCAGCAAATGAAGATAATGATTCAATCGATGAAATTAAATATCACTATTGTTGGATTAAAAATCTTTCGCGTCTTATTAGTAGCCAGTTAAATAAACATCGTGAGAAAAAATTTATTTGCGATAGATGTCTGAACTATTTCCATCAGCAAAATAAATTAGTTGAACATGAAAAACTGTGTTCTAAATTTAATAAATATAAAATTAACCTTCCTAAAGAGAGCTGCGTTGAATTTAAAAACTTTACATACCAACAAAATACTCCTTTTGTTGTTTATGCAGATTTTGAATGTCAATTAGAAAATCATAAAGAAAGTAGCGTCGTAAATTTAACTAAAACCATAAAATATCAAAAACACGTTCCGTATAGTGCTGGTTTCTATGTAAAATGCAGCTATGATGATAGCCTTTCTTATTTCGAGAGCTTTCGAGGTGCAGATTGTATGGATTGGTTTGCAAATCGTATGGCTGGTGTTGCGCAATTTGTAAACTCAAAAATAAAAACAAGCGTACCTATGATTGAAAAATTAGACACATGTAAGGCAACATCATGTCATATTTGCGGTAAGAGATTTTCAAAAACAAAAAAAGACATAATCGTTAGAGATCACAACCATTTCAGTGGAGAGTTCAGAGGTTACGCACACCAAGCATGCAATCTGAACTTTAGAAAATTGTTTGTTGTGCCGGTTATATTCCATAATTTAAGTGGGTACGATAGTCACTTTATGATTTCGAATTTATGTAAAAAAGGTCGCTTAAGTCTACTTCCCATCAACAAAGATAAATACATCTCCTTTACGCTGCACTCAGATGAAAATAACATTAAATTGCGGTTTATAGACTCTTTTCGATTTATGGGGGCGTCTCTTGATGAATTAGCTTCAATTTTAGCAGTATCAGAAAAGAAAATTTTACAAAGGGAATTTCAAAATTTAGATGAAGATAAATTCAAATTATTAACACAGAAAGGAGTTTTCTGTTACGATTACATTGATTCGTTGAAAAAATTAAATGAAACGACTTTGCCCCCAATTGAAAAATTTTACAATAAATTAAACGATGAAAGTGTAAGTGACGAGAAGTATGCTCATGCGCAATCTGTTTGGCAACAGTTTAACATTAAAACATTAGGAGAGTATTCTGATATATATTTAAAAACAGATATTCTGCTTCTTGCCGACGTTTTTGAGCAATTGCGTAAAAAATGTTTCTCCACCTATGGTCTGGATCCTGCGTGGTACTATACAATGCCCGGATATACGTGGGACTGTATGCTCAAATACACTGGGTGTAAGTTAGAACTACTAAAGGATCTAGATATGGTGATGTTTTACGAAAATGCTATAAGAGGTGGAATTTCGGTGTGTAGCAACCGATTTTCGGAGGCCAACAATAAATATATGCCCGAATATGATCCTGAAAAGCCGTCCAAGTACCTTATGTACCTGGATGTGAATAGCTTATATGGGAAGGCTATGCAGCAACCCTTACCCTACGGAGGGTTCAAATGGGTAGATGATGTAACATCGTTTGATGTGATGTCAATACCCGACGACTCTGACGTAGGGTACGTGCTACAAGTCGATCTATCGTACCCACAAGAACTGCACGATAAACACAAAGATTTTCCGTTTGCGGCAGAACGTAGCGTACCACCCAGCGACGGCGGGGTAAAATTGCCGAAATTAATGGCAACACTTACGGATAAAAAAGAGTACACGGTTCACTATAAAAATTTAAAACAAATGCTAGCTAATGGGTTAAAGTTAACGAAAATCCATAAAATTTTACAATTTAAACAAGCAGCCTGGCTGAAACCCTACATCGAGTTGAATACTCGATGTAGAGCTGCAGCCCGGAATGATTTCGAAAAAAATCTTTTTAAATTAATGAATAATGCAGTATTCGGTAAGACCATGGAAAATATACGTAAGCACCGCGTATGTAAAATCGTTAAATCTTGGGGTGGTCGCTATGGGGCAGCAAACTTGATTTCGAGTTTTCGGTTCCACAGTCGCACAATTTTAGAGGAAAATCTGGTGGTTATCGAATTGAACAAGGCTGAAATAACGTTTAACAAACCTCTGTATGTAGGGCAGGCAATTCTAGACCTATCGAAACTAGTCATGTACGATTTTCATTACACCTATATGCTACCAAAAATGGGTGCAGAAAGGTGTAAGCTCATGTACATGGACACAGACAGTTTTATCTACGAATTGCAATGTGAGGATGCATATGAGGAGATCATTAAAGCTGATTCCAGTAAATTTGATACTTCGGATTATCCTGAAAATAACATATATAAAATACTGCGTAAGAACAAAAAGGTGCCGGGTCTAATGAAAGATGAAAATAACGGTAAAATTATGACACATTTTGTTGGACTTCGAAGCAAAATGTATAGTTACAAGGTGCAGGGTGGGAAGGTGGTTAAAAAATCTAAAGGGGTTAAGTACAATGTTGTTAAAAATAAAATTGCATTTGAGGATTATGTTGAATGTTTGAAAGAATTTAAGGAAAAAACAGCTACACAACGCTGTATCAGGTCGTATGCACACAACGTATATTCTGTTGAACAGTCAAAAATTAGTTTAAGTCCGTATGACGACAAACGTTATTTAATTCCGAACAGTTTTGACACACTTCCGTGGGGGCATTACAGTATCTTATAATAGCGTTTTTTTTTTGTTATAGATGAATGCCCCAACATTATCAGAGTTAGCTGTTAGAAAAATTTGCGAATCAATAACATCATCAGCAGTAGAATTCATGGAGCAGTCTCCACTACCATGGAAATTAACTACGGAAATTGTGAAACAATTTCCTTTATATAAATGGCACGCTATGATTAAAGAAGCCAAAAATGATCTTGATTCTTCATATACAGGAATTAACTTTATTAGATGTCACAAAGAAATAGATCCAAATTTAATTCACACTATATTAGGAAAATCAGATTGGGGTTATGTTTTTGAAGATTATTCTAGTTACTGTCTATGGACAAGTGGATATTGGCTGGACCAATATTACCTACACGTATGTAAAAATTGTTTATCTAAATTTAAAGAAATACATAAAACTTTAAATAAACGTTTATTTGCCTGCTATGACCATTCTCACGAGGTTCACGATGCACATGACATTATTTTGAACGTATACCAAAAAAAGTATAATTGGTGTCACAGCTGCTTTAAAAGCGTAGTGTTTGAACTAAAAGACCAGGAATCTTGCAGAGATGCCTTACATGATAGGTCTAGAAATAACATCCGAATCCGATTTGATGAATCTGATGTAGACAGCGATATTGAGTTTTAAAAAAAAAACATCACAGCAAACAAATTACAAAAAAATATATAAAAAGCGTTCATCCGTCCTCCAGTTTCTCTCTATCTATTGTACTAACATTTATATATATATTTTTTTTCAAACATGTATGTAGTACTAACATTTATATATATATATATTTTTTTTCAAACATGTATGTAATTAGATTTAATAAATGAATATTTATAAAAAGATGTTTTATTGATTTCGTTAGATTTTTCTAGTAAGAAGAGTTCACAACAACAACAACAACAAGATGTCCTGATAGCTTGAGTCGTCAGAGGTGTGCAACATCAGAAGCAATGTTAGTGCGTGGTTGGAGTTCAAAACTTAGCGTGTTCAAAAACAAAAAAAAAAACACGCACACACATAATACTAACATTACTTCTGATGTTGTGGCGCGGTTCTTCGGGCTATCAAGACATCTTTTTGGTATTTTTGAACAAAGTGTGCACGTCACGTGCGTCACGTATCACGTCACGTGCGTCACGTATCACGTCACGTGCGTCACGTATCACGTCACGTGCGTCACGTGTCACGTCACGTGCGTCACGTGTCACGTCACGTACGTCACGTGTCACGTCACGTCACGTGTCACGTTACGTGACGTATATCATAATGAAACGACAGATATGCATTTTTACAAAAACTTTATTAAAATCGTTCAAGATCATTAGCGATCCTATGTCTATAGAAAAATATATGTTGTCCTAACGCTATATGTTGTAAAGTACAGCCTACGAGCTTAAATGTATACAATTTTTGAATAGCATCTGAAAACGTATAATTTTGATCATTAAAACTAGCTCGAACAATCTTAAGCGCATTATAATAATAGCTTGGAAATTCAACAGTTTCTAGCATAGACATATACGGTACTAAAAGTTCATTATTTGCTTCTAAAAGAGCGTTCACGTCCATTTCTGAGAGGTAGAAACTAATGTTGTGCTTGGTTATTTCGAGAATTTTCGTACTATCATAGATTAGTCGTCGAATTCTGCAATAGTCACCGCACTCGATTTCGACAGGATCATACTTGTCAGGAAGGTTCTTCTCCTCCTCCTGCTCCTCCGTCTCCTTCACCGTTACCACATTGAGCTGGGTGATTAATTGTTCCCACTCATAGGAACTGAAAGATAGTTTCAACCGTGATGAGTTCCACACAATTACAGCAGGAGTAAATGATCTCGCTGGGCTTAGACCGCATCCAATTTGGTATGATCCATTTGGAAACTGCGTGTACAGCAGATAATGGTCCTCGTTCTTGGCCGCTTCTTCGTACCTTTCCAGAATAGCATCCAGCTCACGGTCGTAGTTTACAGATGATTCGTGTGAGCTGCTGGTGGTGAGGTCAAACTCGCTGCAACTTGAACCACTACCACTGGTATCCATTTTTTTTTTTTACTAGCTGCCTGACTGACTGACTGACTGACTGCAACCGACTGAGAACTCACTTTTAGCAGAAACCCCCCCACCCCATACACCTAGACGATCGCATCATTGTCAATCCAACTATTATGTTTTGCATCAAGGCCAAGCCATTTGACGTACATTTTTTTACCTTTACGACGTAAAACTTTTTCAACTAAATAAACATCTGGATTGGCTGTTTTCTGTAATTCTTCGTCATAAAAGGCTCCTTTGATCGGTGCACCTTGCATATCTTCGAGCATGTACGTTGCAGGGTTGGTAATATTAATTTTAGTAACTTTAAATAATTCCGTTGTCCAGCTTGGAACGTATCCCTTGTCGAATAGCATTTTGGTTTTGCTGATGCGTACAATGTCACCAACTTTAAACTTACGCGGGCCCGCGATTTTAAATGAGTATATTTTCGATTTAAGATACATTTTTCGTTGGATTTATTAATTTGTGATGGTTTACATCCGATGGTTGATGACGTGTTCCATTGTATTCATTGGTAATGCTTTGTAATATATCAATCCATTTATACGATCCCATTAAGCTAAAGTATTTGTAAAGTTTATTTTTCAACGTCCTTATGGCTCTTTCAGCAATGGCCGCTTTCTTGATGCTATATGTACTATAATGATTAATATCATGCTTCTTCATTAAAGTTTGAAATTTACTATTGTAAAATTCTTTACCTTGATCAGATTGTAGATTTTTCGGCGTACGTTCCGTATGTGCGAGGATATCCGAAAACGCACGAGTTATCTCCTCACCCGTCTTTGTCTTTAACGGTCTAGTCCACATAAACTTGGAAAAAGAATCGATTACGACGAGAATTAATTTGAAATTTTTATTTTGATGAGCATAAGGTCGCATTTCAGCCAAGTCCGTCTGCCATAAATCGTCTAAGCCTTTAATGATGGTACGTCGTCTTAGATAATTTTTTCGAGCAGGCTTGTGCAGCTCGTTAACTAGTTGTAGCTTCTCCTTGGCGTACGTCATCATGTTTTAACGCTTTAAATTGTTGTTCCATCGGCTTTATACGCTTAGCAAGATCGAATGTTTTCAATGATATATATGATGTGCGTCCTTGCAAAAGTTGTAATTCATTCAATGATATTTTTCCTTATTGGAGTCAAATCGGTATGAGACTTAATTGTAGCCAACTCCTGTTCTATTCTTGTTGTTATATTTGCAATAGAGTCATCTACATATTTTTTTGTTGCCATATGTTTACCAGAAGTAGGCGGATTTCTCGAAATAAACTCTGTTATTTGATCTGTTTTTGCTGTTATTTTTTTTAAATCAATCACTGAAGTATCTACGTATTTTTTAGTTGCCGCATCTGAATTATCTGTGGGATCTTTTATATTACACAACTTTACGTTCTTGAAGTCAACATTTCCATCAGAAGTATGGGGTAGTGTTAACTTTGGCGGTGTACGCATATACGGAAGTGTCTTTTGTTTATCAAAGCGACGTCCGAATTTATCAAGACTCATCGTGTAAATGAAAGACCAAGGAACTAGATTACTGTATTATATTAGCTTCTTTTAGCTCGTTGAGGATGGCTACTATTTCATTATCATGCGACGTATTGCCAGCTTCCTGAGATGCCATAAGGAGTTTAAGTCGATCGATTAATTCATTGGGATCATCCCAGTACACGTATTCGATTGGTTCCTCGTTGTATGTCAAGTAATCACCGATACCTTTTCCTGTTGGCGGTTTTGATGTTGATGATGTTGTTGTTGTTGTTGTTGTTGAGGGAGTGGATCTTGTTAATGATCGACTAAGTGGACTACGTATTTTTGTAGATGTTGATCGTGTGACAATTGTACCTTTATTTTCTGCACATCTTTAAAGAGAGGCTTAATAATGTGATTATATTTAAATCCTGTCGAACCTTTTAGGCGTCCAAGCGAATCTAAATGAACACCGGTACTTTGCAATAGATTTTTATAGGGTTGTAAATCTGCATCTGCATAGTTTGGGTCATTATAGAATAAAAGTTGATACAGCCCAGGTGTGCCACGAAACCATGTACCTGCTAAGTTTGTCCCCTCAGGTAATATCTGTATTTGGCCAGTCGCTCTATCAAATTTAATTCGGCGTTTACCTAACATCCAACCAATGTTGTCGGTATATATAGGTCCATAATTTTTATCAATTTATCGTTTTGTGTCCAAAAATCTTGTAAATAATTATGGCTTATTGGGGGATATTGATCTAAGTATTCTTCTATTGCTTCTGTGAAAAATCAGCAGGACGCATTTCTTCAGGTAGTGGTGGTGTTTCAGGTCTCGGCGGTATATTACCTTGTTCATCAGTTGAAGCCACGTCTTCTAAATTGAGATAGTTTGGTTCTGTGTGAATA